>CM056384.1:5073570-5673570 GCA_029718625.1 Synaphobranchus kaupii
CTGCTTGCCCTGTATTGCACTGTTTGCTGGACTTTGACCTGTTTCCGTCGACTCTGATTAAAGCATAATTGTTACTACATCTTGGTCTCTGCGTGTGGTTCCGATCGGTTCTCCTAACATTAGAGGACGTCCACAGAACGTCATTTTATAGTTCTATGAATTTGACTCTATAGTATTAAGAATGTCCTGAAAATGTTTTGGCATTAATAAAAACGTCCCTAGGACATCAAAGGGCCCCTACAAAATAACACCTGGAGAACGTTCATTTTCATCATCCTAATAATGTTGTGGTCCAAAGTACGTAATTTTATGGTCCTATGACTGTGAATGTCCTCTAAATGGACTACAATGTTATTAGGACGTTGAACGTTCTCCAGGTGTTATTTTGCAGGGTTCCATTGTTGTCCCGGGGACGTTTTTCGTAATGTCAAAACAACGTTTTCAGGACGTTCTTAAATACAGTCATAGTACCATAAAATGACGTCCCGTGGACGTCCTCTAAATTCACCACAACGTTATTACGACGTTGAAAATTTACGTTCTCCGGGCGTTATTTTGTAGGGTTCCACTGTTGTTCCGGGGACGTTTTTCGTAATGTCAAAACAACGTTTTTGGGGCGTTCTTAATACAGTCATAGGACCATAAAATTACGTCCTGTGGACGTCCTCTAAATGGAACACAACGTTATCAGGACGTTAAAAATGAACGTTCTCCAGACGTTATTTTGTAGGGTTCCACTGTTGTCCCAGGGATGTTTTTCTTACGTCAAAACGATGTTTTCAGGACATTCTTAATACTGTCATAGGACCATAAAATTACGTCCTGTGGACATCCTCTAAATGGAACACAACGTTATCAGGACGTTAAAAATGAACGTTCTCCAGACGTTATTTTGTAGGGTTCCACTGTTGTCCCAGGGATGTTTTTCTTAACGTCAAAACAACGTTTTTGGGACATTCTTAATACTGTCATAGGACCATAAAATGACGTCCTGTGGACGTCCTCTAAATGGAACACAACGTTATCAGGACGTTACAAATGAACGTTCTCCAGACGTTATTTTGTAGGGTTCCACTGTTGTCCCAGGGATGTTTTTCTTACGTCAAAACGATGTTTTCAGGACATTCTTAATACTGTCATAGGACCATAAAATTACGTCCTGTGGACATCCTCTAAATGGAACACAACGTTATCAGGACGTTAAAAATGAACGTTCTCCAGACGTTATTTTGTAGGGTTCCACTGTTGTCCCAGGGATGTTTTTCTTAACGTCAAAACAACGTTTTTGGGACATTCTTAATACTGTCATAGGACCATAAAATGACGTCCTGTGGACGTCCTCTAAATGGAACACAACGTTATCAGGACGTTACAAATGAATATTCTCCGGACGTTATTTTATAGGGGATCCTTTGATGTCCCGGGGACGTTTTTATTAACGTCAAAACAACGTTTTCAGGACGTTCTTAATACAGTCATACAGCGTCATAATAACTTTGTGGTCCATTTAGAGGATGTGCACAGGACGTCATTTTATGGTCCTATGACTGTATTAAGAACGTCCTGAAAACGTCGTTTTGGCGTTAAGAAAAACGTCCCCAGGACATCAAAGGAACCCTACAAAATAACGTCCGGAGAACATTAATTTCCAACGTCCTAATTACTTTGTGGTTCATTTAGAGCAGTGGTTCCCAACCCTGGTCCTGGGGACCCCCTGTGTATGCTGGTTTTCGTTCCAACCACAATTGCAATACCAGAATTTTAACAAGCTGTTAATTTTTCTTAATTAGGTGTTTTTAATGTTTAGAGGGATTATTTACGTTCTTAAGCCACATTATGTTAGTAATAGCTATGCATGCCATGAAGACTAAAAGTCCAAGATTCACATTGTGTTGTATTGTAAACAATTAAAAGGAGGTAAAAAATGTTTTAACTGATCAAATTAAAGACTGAGGTGAATCAATAGGCTCATAATTAGTGAAATTGTGGACACATGGCCAATAAAACTAACCGTTTGGTAAATAATGAAGAATTCAAAGACAAAGCAAATGATAACGAGCCAAACCTGCATTGTGTTAAGGAAAAAATTATGAAGGAACTTAAAATTGCATTCAATTACCTAATTAGGAGCCTAATCACCTGAGTTGTTACTTCTTCTTTGTAATTGTTTGCAATATAACATAATGAGCATAATGAACATGGGTTTTTTCTTCTTCATGGCATGCATAGCTATTGCTAACATACCAAACCGTTTGTAAATCCGTCAAGATTTCAGCGAGATAAGAGTATTAGCGTTTGTGCAGATCATTGTGATTGGTTGGAATACTGTTTATTTTGGTTTTGAGTGGTTGGTAGTACCATTTGTTTTTGTGTACGATCTCGGAATCAGATGAATGTGATCATTTATGTTTCCACCCAAAATCGCTGATACAAACTTTAAGAAAAAATAACAGCTTGTTAAAATTCTGGGATTGCAATTGTGGTTGGAACGAAAACCAGCATACACAGGGGGTCCCCAGGACCAGGGTTGGGAACCACTGATTTAGAGGACGTCCTCAGGACGTAATTTTGTTAGCTGGGATGCTGTTGCTACGGTAACTTATAGAAGAGACAGATAACGTTAGGCTCGCAGTAAAAAGATTAAACACCAAACTGCTTTGCTAACTAACTAACTAACGTCATCATTTAACTATGCCTATATATGTTAGTTACCTAACCATGTATTGCATTTGCATTATCTTAAAAACAATAACAAAAGCTTATTGTAGCCAGCTATGCAGTAGAGCAACTTTGTTGGGTCGGTCAAGTCTACTAGGCTGGAGGCGGGGCAAGAGCTTCCTGTTGTGTCATCATTCCAAATCAGCTCCGTGCAGCTACAATTTTTTGATGAAGAGAAACAACGGCAGTAGCCTACATATAAGAATAGGGAGGTCAAACCCGTTTTTGGGATTTTTCAGAAAACATGTTTAGCCAGCTTATTTTTCATGTATATTGTCCTAAATGCTACAATATGATCAAATAACAATATACAAACCGTTAGCTTTCCAGAAAAAGGACGTTTGTTCGCTTTAAAATTATTTTTAAAATTAGCCCCATGCACTTCTTTGTAATCACTCTCGTTGGACGGAAACACATCATCATCTGTGCTGCTTTAGGATACGGTTATCCTTATTTTGTCAACAAGAAGAACCGATATTTTGTGGTATTGCTACAGGAAAACGAATATACTCTACACATTTACTCGTATATATTAGGCCTATCATGGGATGCGACATTTAATGAAATGTGTACTCCCAAAACGCCATACGTGCCAAACGTCTCAATTTCAAACTTAGCAGGTCCGGCGGCTTCAGAATTCCATTGTATTCACAACCTTCTTCTATTGCTCACCTATTTTGACGTTTGCTTGTGATGTTGAGATGTGTTGCTAGCTCCCATTTAGTGATGGTACTTATGCAGCTTGTTAACCAATTATTTGTGGAGCCAACATAACGTTAACATGTAAAATGTCCGTGAATTTACCAAAGTAATCGTTTTAGCTAATTGTGTATTTCAGTTAGAATATGGTAGTTATTCTGTAGGCCTATATTCTCCATCTAACTGTTCATGTCTTTTATTAAGCATTGTACTAGGTAGGAAAATAACGTTACATTATTTCCTTATCCTTGCTGACTCATTAAAATACACTCTCACCATCTCCACCCTCACTATTTGTTGTCTGGGTACCACGCTTGCTACCTGTCAGTGCCAAACACCCAATTTTCCCATTTACCTACTGTTATTGGCTTGGTGTAGCAGACTAAGATGAAAGGGTTTTCATTTATGACATGAAAGCTTGCATCCTACACTGCCCGGCCAAAAAAAAAGTCGCACACTCTAATGTTTCGTTAGACCGCCTTTAGCTTTCATTACGGCGTGCATTTGTTGTGGCATTGTTTCGACAACCTTATGCAATGTCACAACATTTATTTCCATCCAGTGTAGCATAAGTTTTTGGCTGAGATCTTGTATTGACGATGGGAGAGTCGAACCACTCCGTAAAGTGTTCTCCAGCACATCCCAAAGACTTTCAATGGGGTTAAGGTCAGGAATCTGGTGGCTAATTCATGTGTGAAAATGATTCCTCATGCTCCCTGAACCACTCTTTCACAATTTGAGCCCAATGAATCTTGGCATTGTCATCCTGGCATACGCCCATTAATGGGATAACCTGGTCATTCAGTACATTCAGGTACTCAGCTGACTTCATTTTATTGCTGCATAATGTTGCTGAGCCTAGACCTGACCAACCGAAGCAACCCCAGATCATAACACTGCCTCCAGAGGCTTGTACAGTGGGCACTATGCATGACGGGTGCAATGGCAACTTTTTTTTTTGGCCGGGCAGTGTATATCACTACACTCAGTAAACCCTTCTACTATATCTGGCAAAAGGTTGGCTCTGCATTCTGTATTTCATTAAACTTTTCTGCACTAGCTGAAACTAGAATGTTTTTCTCACAGAACTCGGCATTCAACCCTCCGCTACTAACTATATCCTGAATCATTTGTCTGTGTTAGAAGGGCTGAGCTGGATTGCTGCCCTCTCAAACCTAAATGTAGCCTAGTGCCATCTTTTAAATATGCACTACTGCCATCTTTTAAATATACACATGCAGTGCCATATTTATCTATACTTACAAGTAGCATCAGTATAGAGGGTGATGTCATTTTCTGTCAGAAAAGCATCATGCACATGCTGCAGTGCCACCTGTTGTGCCTCCAAGACACAATGCAATTAGAAAAAGTGGCATTTGGCAACCTCTCTAGCTGTGTGCCAGAAAGCTTCTCTAAAATGACTCTGGCCACCTCTGGCTTTATTTGCACTTATCCCCCTAGTTGTCACCAAATCCATGTACACCTTCCTAACATCATCAGAATATTTGCAGTGTTCAAATGTAGATATTCCAGCATGCCCCTGTACAAGCCTATCCAATTCCTCCTTCACTGCCAAATGTTCCCCACTCCACAATTCAACTTGCTGGTTTAAAACCTGGCCTGCCTTCCTTTGGGAGTAATTACTACAGAGGGAGTCCCTTCTCTAAATTTATCTTTTCTAAATTCTCAGAGGTCCTGAACCCTGCTCTCTGCCTGCACTATTGCCTGATATAGACTCCTGTTCCTACGTCTAAGCTCCTCAGTCGCTTGTTGTACTTTATCTAACTTATCCCCCCTGCACTTCAGCTTGTTTTGTAAATTCTTGGGGTGATGCTGATAGGGCCTCTTAGTACACTTAGCTAACTTAGACTGTAGGCCCGTAAACTTAACCTAAGCTTCGTAGATTTCTATTCATAACTTTCTTTTCTTTATCTAACCTATCCCTCTCTGCACAAAAGCATAACCTCTTGAGCCTGGTTTTATCTGTTATTTTGATTGGAAGCTGTTGTATATTTTATAGCACCAATTATACAGCAGCTAATGTGGCTGGTGCCTTTGATTTGACCAACCATGGGAAAATAATCCTGTGTCCTATACAACTTATTAGTCACAGACAAATGCTAAGCACACATCAATGCCACCTGCACATAAAATTCTTTACAGAAAAGCCACATTCAACAGGATATTGAGTGTGAGAACATATACAGCATGGCAAAAATGAAGAGACCACATCAATTTTTCAGTTTCACAGTTCATGGGTATGTGTCTTTATAAAATCTAACCTTTGATATTCTTTCATAAACTAGTGACCACATTTAATTTTAATTCCAAACAATTAGTTAATTCTGAACATTTCTTTGCAGACAATGACAACTGGTCAAAGCACAATACACAGTGTTGTTATACACTGAATACTGCAAACTAAGTTTATACTGAATACATAAATAATGAAAATAACAATGTCTTCGCTCAGGAAGGGTTCAGTGATAAATATTGGAGTAACCCCGATATTTCTTCAAAAATATTGGGTGGTCTCAATTTTTTCCATGGCTGTAGCCGCTAGCCTATATTGGTGGTGGTTGAGGCGAGGTTCCTCCTCATCATTGTAAAGCGCTTTGAGTGTGAGAAAGGCACTATATAAATGTCAGGCGTTATTATTATATGTTACTGTAGTGACCCAAAATCCCTTGTTTTGGCCCCTCATGACACAAAGACCAGCTTAGCAAGCTTAAGCTTGCACCTAACTATGGTGCACTGTGGTAAAAATAAATAAATAAATTTAAGATCCTAACTTAATATTCAAAATGTTAGCTAGGTAGTCATCTAACATGAAAAATTATGCCATTTTGCAGATTAAAGTTACACCAGTGTTTACAGCACAAACGCAAGCAATGCCACCTGCCATTCTAGCAGTCATTTGACTCGGAATCAATAAGATGCATGTTCCCTTTTCACGTTAATTTTAAAAAACACCCATTCGCAATATTAAAATACTTTATACCATACTGTAGACGAGATATTGATGAAGATCTACATGTAAAAATCTTGTTGTTCATCTGGAGTTTATTGACCTAGCCACTTCAGAAAACATTTCAGAGCGCCTCTTTGCCAGCATAACTTGGACCAATCGGATTTGAACAAGTGGCATGATGTCAAGACAGGGCTTGGCCACAATTTGAATAACACTTCATTTCATCATTACAAAATGCCTTCTGGGGTTATTTTGAATAAAGTGGCGAGCGCCTTATTTTTTTGGTGCCATTTTGCTCCTCAAGTGGCTGTTGAGTCCCGCAGGACGCGCATCACATGTAACGTTTTCAGGACACCTAAATATATGAAAGTATCAATACATACCGATCAATTAACACATAAAACATTTCACAGTGAGTTTTTCTTGTAATAAAATGTGTATTAACAACTTCAATGTGGTTGGATGTTTTATAATGACCCCATTGATTTCGGTACAGCGTTAAGTATAGGCAGAAATGCTCGTAAACAGAGTCAAATTAGCATAATAATTTCTGGCTTCTACAGTAAAAAAATAACATTGTTGAAGTGTATGTACACTTCTGAAACAAATCAACACCTTCATCTACTCTCATTTAGTAGATTTCCTTGTTAAATTACATGTTGAAATGAGCCCAGACGTCAATTTAGTTTTTTGTTTGTGTGTGGAATGCCCATTGTGATTACATTGCGGGCAGAACGTTCGACCTCAAAGACATATTTGCGTTACGCTGCGTAATCACATCGAGCAACTTCGGTCGTCCAGTTGCTGGAAGTCCATTCCTTTTCTATTAAGTTGAGCGACGGTCAGCGACCTGAGCAGCTGGGAAACTGAGCGACCAAAATCGGCCGGTAAATGTTGCCCGCATTTTAACTTTTCGCAGCCATCGGCCGTAACAGCCAATCGGAGTTCCGTGCTTCCTAGTTCTCCTGATACCATTTTGTGAATAATTTGGACTCTGAATTAGCCGGTTATGGAGCAATAGTTTGCCATAATTCCCATCCATAGGTTGTGTAGCTGGCCAGGCAGCACATGAATTTAGAACGGTGATCAAGCCTGTGACCCGGATGACCGTTCATATACAAGCATATAAGCCATGGCCGTCAACCAATCAGAATCGAGTATTTATCCAAGCCATGGTATAAGTATAGCTATGTTATTATGACAAGCCCTGTTTTTTCATGAATATGGTGATTCAGTAGATACTGCTGTGATGAACAAAGGTAACGGAAAAGGAAATTATAGCAAGCCAGAAAATAATGGCCGAAAAAACTCATAGGCTTGAGTATAGGTATAAAAAGGAAATATTACCTCTCACTCTCGATATCGGAGAGAAAAAAATAGAGAGATAAAATAATAGAAAATAAGGCGGCCCGGAAAACTGGCAGAAATAGGCTCCTAGCTCCGAGTGTACTCAAAGAAAAAAAAGAAAAACCTCTCACCCTCAATACGAGAGAGTAGTGCAAACAGAGAGGTGGAAAGGAAACAGAAAAGCAAGAACTGTCTCAGAGAGAACAGCACAGGCGAATAGAACCGAGGGACAGAGAATGCAAAAGTGAAACAGGATCCTAAAAGGCTAACACAACAAAGGCCAGTCCCGCGTTACTCCAAAGCAAGGCGATGGAGCAAAGTGGTCACCATTTGATGCCTAAATCGTATACCGTTAACCGGATACGTGTCAACACGGAGAAAACACAGAAGCACCGGAAAACGGAAGCTCAGAGCTTTTATAGCCGGCAGGTAACCTAGAACAGGTGAGAAGAATAAGTGCTGGGACAGAACGAAAGCCTGGAATGGATGACGGAAAAATAAAGCAAGAGTGCCCTCGTGCCGCTCCGAGGGAGAACGACTGCAGAAATAACAAGAGGCTGCCAAAACCATGATAGGACCCCACCTCTAAGGGATGACCCCAGACGATCCCTCAGCCTTATCTCTGTGGAAGAACCTAATGAGTGCTGGGTCCAAGATGTTCCTGGAGGGGAACCAGCAGCGCTCCTCAGGGCCATAGCCCTCCCATTCCACTAAAAACTGGGCACCTCTGCCCACATGCCTGTCGGACAAAATACGCCAAATGGTATAGACTGGACCTCCCTCCACGAAGCGGGTAGGGGGTGGCGGCTTGTCCACCGGGACGAGAGCACTCACAAGAACTGGCTTCAATCGGGAGACGTGGAAGGTAGGATGGATACACATAGAGCGTGGTAGCTGAAGACACACAGTGGTTAATCTTGCGGATTATTTTAAAGGGAACCACGAATCGCGGCGCGTGTTTGTGGGACTCCACACGCAGGGGCAGGTCCTGCATGGAGAGCCACACTCATTGCCTAACCCGGTAAGAGGGGGCCGGACGACGGCGCTTGTCGGCCACAACTTTTTGCTTGGCGCACAGGAGGGACGCACGCACACGCCTCAAAACAGATCGACACCTCCGAACGAAGGACCCCGCGGATGGTACCTCCACATCTCTCTCCAATTCGGGAAATAATGGGGGTTGATACCCCAGCTGAGCCTCAAAAGGAGAGAGACCCGTGGAGGCGTTACACAGCGTGTTATGGGCGTACTCCGCGCAGGCAAGGTGGCAACTCCAGGATGTGGGGTTGGAGGCGGCCAAACACCGAAGTGTGCTCTCCAAGGACTGGTTAGTATGCTCCGTCTGTCCATTAGTCTCCGGATGGAAACCGGAAGACAAACTGACAGACGCCCCTAGCAGGGCACAGAAGGAGCACCAGAACCTAGCAGCGAACTGGGGGCTGCGATCTGACACCATGTTCAGGGGGAGAGGGGGACACCGTGCACCCAAAACACATGATCAACCATCAGCTGCGCTGTCTCTGGTGCTGAAGACAGTTTGGGTAGCATGATAAAGTGAGCCGCCTTGGAGAATCTGTCTACGCCCACTAAAATCACTGTGTTGCCCTGAGATTCAGGCAACCTGGTGATGAAGTCAAGAGCAATGTGACTCCAAGGACGGCTGGGGATGGGCAGGGGGCGCAGAAGGCCCGAGGGTAGAAGTCATGAACCCTTGCTACGGGCGCAGACCGGGCAGGCGGCGACAAATTCCCATACATCGCTTTCCATATTCAGCCAACAAAAGCATTGGGACAAGAATTCCCTCGTCCGGTGGACGCCAGGATGGCAATCAGAATCGAGTATTTATCCAAGCCATGGTATAAGTATAGCTATGTTATTATGGCAAGCCCTGTTTTTTCATGAATATGGTGATTCAGTAGATACTGCTGTGATGAACAAAGGTAACGGAAAAGGAAATTATAGCAAGCCAGAAAATAATGGCCGAAAAAACTCATAGGCTTGAGTATAGGTATAAAAAGGAAATATTACCTCTCACTCTCGATATCGGAGAGAAAAAAATAGAGAGATAAAATAATAGAAAATAAGGCGGCCCGGAAAACTGGCAGAAATAGGCTCCTAGCTCCGAGTGTACTCAAAGAAAAAAAAGAAAAACCTCTCACCCTCAATACGAGAGAGTAGTGCAAACAGAGAGGTGGAAAGGAAACAGAAAAGCAAGAACTGTCTCAGAGAGAACAGCACAGGCGAATAGAACCGAGGGACAGAGAATGCAAAAGTGAAACAGGATCCTAAAAGGCTAACACAACAAAGGCCAGTCCCGCGTTACTCCAAAGCAAGGCGATGGAGCAAAGTGGTCACCATTTGATGCCTAAATCGTATACCGTTAACCGGATACGTGTCAACACGGAGAAAACACAGAAGCACCGGAAAACGGAAGCTCAGAGCTTTTATAGCCGGCAGGTAACCTAGAACAGGTGAGAAGAATAAGTGCTGGGACAGAACGAAAGCCTGGAATGGATGACGGAAAAATAAAGCAAGAGTGCCCTCGTGCCGCTCCGAGGGAGAACGACTGCAGAAATAACAAGAGGCTGCCAAAACCATGATAGGACCCCACCTCTAAGGGATGACCCCAGACGATCCCTCAGCCTTATCTCTGTGGAAGAACCTAATGAGTGCTGGGTCCAAGATGTTCCTGGAGGGGAACCAGCAGCGCTCCTCAGGGCCATAGCCCTCCCATTCCACTAAAAACTGGGCACCTCTGCCCACATGCCTCTCGGACAAAATACGCCAAATGGTATAGACTGGACCTCCCTCCACGAAGCGGGTAGGGGGTGGCGGCTTGTCCACCGGGACGAGAGCACTCACAAGCACTGGCTTCAATCGGGAGACGTGGAAGGTAGGATGGATACACATAGAGCGTGGTAGCTGAAGACACACAGTGGTTAATCTTGCGGATTATTTTAAAGGGAACCACGAATCGCGGCGCGTGTTTGTGGGACTCCACACGCAGGGGCAGGTCCTGCATGGAGAGCCACACTCATTGCCTAACCCGGTAAGAGGGGGCCGGACGACGGCGCTTGTCGGCCACAACTTTTTGCTTGGCGCACAGGAGGGACGCACGCACACGCCTCAAAACAGATCGACACCTCCGAACGAAGGACCCCGCGGATGGTACCTCCACATCTCTCTCCAATTCGGGAAATAATGGGGGTTGATACCCCAGCTGAGCCTCAAAAGGAGAGAGACCCGTGGAGGCGTTACACAGCGTGTTATGGGCGTACTCCGCGCAGGCAAGGTGGCAACTCCAGGATGTGGGGTTGGAGGCGGCCAAACACCGAAGTGTGCTCTCCAAGGACTGGTTAGTATGCTCCGTCTGTCCATTAGTCTCCGGATGGAAACCGGAAGACAAACTGACAGACGCCCCTAGCAGGGCACAGAAGGAGCACCAGAACCTAGCAGCGAACTGGGGGCTGCGATCTGACACCATGTTCAGGGGGAGAGGGGGACACCGTGCACCCAAAACACATGATCAACCATCAGCTGCGCTGTCTCTGGTGCTGAAGACAGTTTGGGTAGCATGATAAAGTGAGCCGCCTTGGAGAATCTGTCTACGCCCACTAAAATCACTGTGTTGCCCTGATATTCAGGCAACCTGGTGATGAAGTCAAGAGCAATGTGACTCCAAGGACGGCTGGGGATGGGCAGGGGGCGCAGAAGGCCCGAGGGTAGAAGTCATGAACCCTTGCTACGGGCGCAGACCGGGCAGGCGGCGACAAATTCCCATACATCGCTTTCCATATTCAGCCAACAAAAGCATTGGGACAAGAATTCCCTCGTCCGGTGGACGCCAGGATGGGCCGCCAACTGAGAAGCGTGACCCCACTGGAGAACCTGAGATCTCAACCGGGACGGAACAAACAGGCAGTAGGATGGGCCCCCACCTGGGCCTGGGTCTGAGCGTAAAGCCTTCTGCACGGCTGCTTCGATCTCCCACATCACCAGGCTACAATTTGGGCAACCGGTACGATGGGCTCAGGACGCGATTCCCTATCAGCGTGATCGTAAATGCGTGACAGTGCATCTGGCTTAACATTCTTCGACCCGGGTCAGTAGGTCAGAAGAAATCTAAATCGGGCAAAGAATAATGCCCACCGGGCTTGACGAGAGTTACGCGTCTTAGCCTGTTGGACGTATTCCAAATTTGTATAGTCGGTCCAGACAGTGAAAGGGTGCTCGGCTCCCTCCAATCAATGGTGCCAATCTTCTAATGCCAATTTGACCGCTAACAGCTCCCAGTCCCCTACGTCATAATTTCTCTCTGCGGGTGTCAAGGCATGAGAGAAATATGTGCATTGCTGCAGTTTGCAGTCCTGCAGAGAATGCTGGGACAGAATAGCTCCTACTCCTAGTTATGAAGCATCCACCTCTACCACAAAGGGGAGGGAGGGATTGGGGGTTATCAGGATAGGTTCAGAGCTAAACCTCTTTTTAAGCCCTAGAGTTCCATTGGAACCGTGCAGATGAGGTTTTCTTAGTAAGGGCTGTGATAGGGGCGGCTACCATGCTGAAATTGCAGATAAACCGCCAGTAAAAATTAGCGAAGCCCAAGAAGTGTTGTACCTGCTTTACTGAAGCTGGAGTGGGCCAATTTTTAACCACTGAAACCTTCTCTGGATCCATCAGGACCTCTCCGTCCGCCACGATGAAACCCAAGAAAGAGACAGAGTTAGTGTGGAACGAGCACTTCTCGGCTTTAACGAATTGCCGCGCCTTAAGGAGCGCTTCTAAAACCTGTCTAACATGACCGATGTGAGAAGAGAGATTGGGAGAGAAAATGTAAATATCGTCCAGGTAAATGAAGATGAACCTCTCCAGCATCTCTCTAAGAACGTCGTTCACTAGCGCCTGGAAGACAGAGGGGGTTGCTAGTGAGACCGCATGCGCACCAGATTGTAAGCATTGCGAAGGTCGAGCTTAGTGAATACCGACCAGCGCTGGACTGGTAATTTGGCATACCGGGCATTTTTCCACAGTGGGCTGACGCACCTTGGGGCCGATATAATTTCATTTATTTTTCATTTAAAAAATTTTTTTTTTTTTTTTTGGCCATAAAGCAGGGACAGCGGCCCATTGGTTCATTTTCTATACTGACACTGGGCTGGCCCAATCACATCTCTTACTAGGCCCCACCCCTCCCCCTCTGTCCTCTCTGTTTCGCCGTGGCTCAGAGCCAAAAATCTGTGGATGGATGAGGGTGTCAAAATGCATAAACAAAAGCGCAAAGGGGGTCAAAAAAAAAAAAAATCTAGAGGCGGAATGCCGCCAAATGTGCAAAAATAACAGACATGTTTGCTAAAGGGGCTGCAGTAGCTTCAACATCTACAGTACCCGACATTGTGCAGCAACAGGTGGAGAGCTGGCTGGCTATGGCCACTGCCAGGCAGAGGAGCATGCGTGTGACAGGGAAGCCGAGGAGGGACAGAGTGAGCATGACAGGGCCAAGGGACAGAGTGAGCAGGAGCAGGAGCAGGAGGAGAGTGTAGTTGACGCGGTAAGCATGGTAGCTTTATGATTAACAGGGACTCGCAGGGAGGTTGTGTGTGTGTGCGCCATGCCATGATGACGATGATGATGATTAATTCAATTAATGTCGATGATAATAAGATAACATAATCGTAACGCTATCATAAAGTGAGACCGTTACGTACTGCTGGTGGTCACTCAGTCAGTCAATGTCAAATAGCACAGCATAAGCTATTTGGCATTGTTTTTGTAGCTAGCATAGGTCCCTAATGCAGTCGCAACTTCGGCTGACTATTCTAACGTTAACTAGCTAACGTTATTTTGTCAGCATCGTGTTGGCTAAGCCCACGTTGCTATGAGTGACCTAGGTCCGTATCGTATCATCATAATATTATAAAAATTATTGGGCTAAGTGTTCCCTTGATAAAGATGCGCGAAAAGGCTGTATATTATACCTGTAGCTCTACTGTGCTAATATGTATGCCTGCTTATGTACGTTTTCATTTCCAACAACAGGCAACAAAGTTGTCCTATGTTTATTTTCAGCTAGGTATGGTGGTAACTATTAGGATATACAGTATATGGTATGGATTACTATTATTACTATCTGTGGGGTAGCTCTCCACCTTCAGTAAGTTCAAATTGTTTGGTGCTGCTGTCCATTGAGCATGCACCTTCACGTGGTAGGCGCATGAACTGTAGGTCAAACTCCCCAAACAAACAAGCACACCGTTGATTTAATCGCCCTATCACATACAAAGATCTAACTATTACTCCTCTCTGAACATTAATATAAAACAAAAAGGTGATCTATTAACTGTGTAAACCTTATGCAATATTCATCATCAATATTTTGATACTTGAAATCTGTATGAACTGAATAGTTAGTATCAAATGAAATAAGATGGAACAGCTTGCATTAATTGAATAAACAACTAGTTGCTCATTACCAGTATGGTATTGTTTAAATTGTACAGCTTTTTGCACATCTTTGTCAGGGAATTCCAACAATTCTGGACCTGAATGTATAATCATGTTAAAGTACACTGAGTAGCCTAACTATTTTTATGGCCCTTCAAACGTAAACAAACTTTTTTTTTTTGTACATCTTAAAGTATCTTTTAGCTCTGACAGAGCTCTTGATACAAGGAATATCAGTTTGTAAGAGCTAAAAATGAGTTTTAGATGTACTTTAAAAGCCAAAAAAGGTTTGTTTACATTTGTATTGTTTGTAAACATTAGAGCAAAACAGGCTTGTATTTTCAGTTATGGGGAAATAATAACAACTAAAAGAGCACATTATCCATCTAGAAGTCCTACTGGTACACTTGTCCACGGCACTTACTACTCAGCTTTGTAGTGGTTTGGGGGAATAGTACAGTAGGTACGCATATTTAAGGAGACCGCAAGAATGGTGTACTGTAGGTGGTGTCCGACCGATTGTGGTGGGCCGGTCTGGCCCAAAAATTCCAGGGCCGATTTTTTGTCCCAGTCCAGCCCTGATACCAACACCCCCTGCAGATGCTCAAATGCGGAGTTCATGAGTGGAAGAGGATACATGTTCTTAACGGTAATGATGTTAAGGCCCCGATAATCTATACAGGGTCTCAACCCTCCATATTTTTTCTTAACAGCACCGGCCGGTGAGGTGGAAGGTCTGATGAAACCATTAGCCAAGGACTCCTCAATGTATTCTTTCATGGCTGTGCTATCCGGAATCGACAAAGAATAAAGGGAACCCCTGGGAGGGACCGTATCCGGATACAACTCAATAGCGCAGTCATATGACCTATGAGGGGGTAAGGTAGTGGCGCGTTGCTTACTAAAAACCTCAGCGAGGTCAGCGTACTCCCCAGGTACATTAGTAGGCAAGCAGAACTCGAGCGCCCCTACCACCTCCGGAGTCTCAGGGTCGAAAAAAGAGTCAGGTGATGATTCCCAATCGAAATCGGAATCAGGAGGGTTCTCATCCCCCATAAAAATCCCCTCCACAAAGGAATCCCAGGCCAGGCTCTCAGAGAGAGAGGCCGAAGTATCCTGGTCAAAAGGGAGCCCCGCCTCCCCCAGATCACTAACCGAGCTGAGTTCAGAATGGTCACTGGCGCCACCCGAATAGAGGTTAATAAAAACACAGCAGTGGGACTTGCACTGGGAGCCCCACTGGCGAATAAGCCCCCTGTCACTGCCCCAACTAACATGAGGGTTGTGTAAAACCAGCCATGAATGTCCCAGAACGAGTGGGTAAGCCGGACAATCAACTATAAAAGAGTGAGAGGGTGTATCGGAATTTTTAATTCCCTGGCCAATTTAGCGTCTATGAAACACTCAACTGCTCTGGAATCAATGAAAGCGTCGATGTTAACTGAACGCCTATTCCAGAACAGTTGGACTGGTAAAAGAGTTCAAGAAAGAGTACCAAGAGGCCCCAGTTCCCCTAGCGAGACCACTCGTTTCCCCCCAACTTGGGGCACTGATCGTTTGTGTGACCCTTGCACCTACAATAGCAGCACCAGCTTTCCCGCAGTTTCGTCCCTCTAGGCTTACGGAGAGATGGGCTCCTTCTGATTAAAGGAGGAGTAGGTGGAAGGACCGGCTGGAGGTTCTACCGACGGTGAGGGGATATGACGAACAGGGCGGTCTCTACGCCCCTGCTCCCTGATAAGGTTATCAAGTCGTATAGCCGTGGTAACCAGAGCACTGAACATAGCAGGTGGCTTGAGCATGGCCAGGGCGTCCTTAATGGGATTGGAAAACGCATTAAGAATTTCCTGCTTCCTGACCAGAGACGTCATGATCTAAAACTAACTGCATCTCCTCCATCAATTTAATCGGGTCACATACAACAGGAGTGTTGGCCCGAATTAGGGGGTCCGCCGAAGCGAGGGCATGGTCATTTAACAGGGACAAAATAAAGGCTACCCGGGACTCTTGTATGGAAAACCGGGAAGGTTGTGCCTGAAAAAATATCAAACACTGGGTGAGAAAACCCCGACACTTCCCCGGTTCCCCACTATAGCGGGGCGGCAATTGGAGCTTAGGCTCCCTAAGGGTGGGTGGCAAGGGAACAGGGTGTATTGGTGCTTGTGCAACTGGGGGTGGATTGACTGCGATAGTTAATGCGCGAAGACTCTCTGCCAACTCACGGAGACAGTCTCCCTGATACCGCAGCTGCTCCATCAGCTGGCCTTGCTGTATCTGGAGAGCAAGAATGCCCTCCTCAGGAGTACCCCCTGTCCCTGACTGAACAGCGCTTTATTAACTCCCTGTGGTGTCGCTGGTCCTTCCATACTGGCTTCGGTGTTCTATAATGGGGAGCCTGGTTCAGAGGACCAGACGCGACGGAGAGAGGGAATCTCAAAGTTTATTCTTGAGAAGGAATTAGCCTACAAGCACGGATATAATCTGCGATAAGGAAGGAAATTAAGTACCTCTCACTCTCACTAAGAATGACAAAACAGAGGTAACAGAAAAGGAGGAGAAATTATAGCAAATAATGGGCCCAGTTCTGATACAACCACCATCCCCGCTGTCCTTATAGCTCACAATAGCAAAATTATGAAAGTTTTCTTTCAGACAACATTAACAGTTATGAGAGGACATCACTGGCTTAAATTAGCTGCTCAGTTTTCAGGACAAAGCCAGCGGCAGTAAGACAGTAAGTAAGTAAGGCAGTTTTTGTTTACTTGCACCACTCTGGTAGGATGTTCCTCAAGCTGCATCTTGCTTCTCCGCCTGCTACCACGAGTTATATTTACCAAATACACTGCCCGGCCAAAAAAATAGTCGCACACTGTAATATTTTGTTGGACCGCCTTTAGCTTTGATTATGGCGCGCATTCGTCGTGGCATTGTTTCGACAACCTTATGCAACGTCACAACATTTATTTCCGTCCAGACTTGCATTCATTTTTGGCCGAGATCTTGTATTGACGACGGGAGAGTCGAACCACTCCGTGAAGTCTTCTCCAGCACATCCCAAAGACTTTCAATGGGGTTAAGGTCAGGACTCTGGTGGCCAATTCATGTGTGAAAATGATTCCTCATGCTCCCTGAACCACTCTTTCACAATTTGAGCCCGATGAATCTTGGCATTGTCGTCCTGGAATATGCCCATTGATGGGATAACCTGGTCATTCAGTACATTCAGGTACTCAGCTGACTTAATTTTATTGCTGCATAACGTTGCTGAGCCTAGACCTGACCAATTGAAGCAACCCCAGATCATAACACTGCCTCCAGAGGCTTGTACAGTGGGCCGGGCAGTGTATATGAAGAAAAATATAGGGTTACTGGATGTCCAGATACTGTAGTGTAGTGGAACAGCTGTCTGTAGATATTCCCCCCGTGATTATCCTTACTAAAAGTAAATCAGTGGGTAAAGATAGCTGAAATGTGACAGCTCTCAGCTCGAACACCCCGGCAGCCTTAGCTGGCTGTATGGAAAGGGTGTGGGTAAGGAAAGGGTTAGGGTTAGAAGCAGCTTGTCTGAGGCTAAACAACACAAGCACATTTCTGCAAGGAGGAGCTTATCAATGATTTCAGCCAGAGAGGCGGGAGCATACTTCTCCTCTAAAATACTGCAAATACAGCAGGCACACTGTCGTCCATAGCAACTGTACGTCAATCATTCTGTAGTCCCTCCCTCCTCTTTCCATAAACAGCACGCCTGCAGCAACAACATATATTCTCCACAGTGCAAATTTGACTTGACATGTACCCTTGTAAATTATCCAAGGATGCCGCAGTTCAATGGTATGCCAGTATGAAGCTACTGCTTTGACACTAAAATTCTTAGCTTGTAGCTTTCGTTCAAAGAGGAGGTCTCTATCATAGGCCTTGTATATCTGATAAACATGGACTGCAGAAAAGTTCAAAGTTCAAGTCCTGGTAGAGCTAAAAACAGAATTGAAGGGCAGGGCTTCGACATGGCACTTTCTGTAAGAGAAGTAAACTGATACTGTTTCAATTAGATACCTACACCACGCCACAGACATTGTATATTGGCTTTGGCTTGCAGCACCACAAAGACTGGTTCATTTTCACTGGACTAAGACTTAAGAGTTCTTTCACATGAAAAAAGAGGAAAGTACACCTAATCTTAAATACGAGCGCTGTACAATGACATTTATAAACAGTGCAAAAACTCAACATAAAATAAAGGAATTTCACGTGTCCAAACACTTCATAGCAGCACATACTTATAAAAATAAAATAAAAAGATTTCTTACGTTTTATCCACGATTGGAGGGTCAGTGTGGCAGAAATATAAAATTCTCAAGAATTATAAATATACTTCTGCTATAATATAAAGATACTTAAATAATTTAAATATTATAGGTCTACACCTACTCTTGCATAAAACAAACTGCATTTGTTTCGAGTCCCCTCCGTGTATTCGGGTAACGCCTCTCCGGATTCGCGTCAGATTCTCGGTAAAAAATGTGTCAACGTCATGGCTGGAGAAATGCGGTTTCCTTTTTTCGTCTTGCCGGTTTTGCCCAGTCCAATATACATCTCCTGGTACGCCCGTGACTCGTAGGCGTTGTAGTTGTTGGCCAGTAGCTTCTCCTTGAACTTGCACTCCTCAATGAAATGTCGCTGCAACAGGAAGCGGAGACACAAGTTTTAACGTCCAAACACGTGCACTTAGACTGCACGTGGACTTCCAAAGGAACACTTCATGCTATCTTATCATTTTGCCGTTACCGGTTAATGACGTGTGCAAGAATAATAATGGCTCTCCTCAGCATCATTGCAGTCTGATGTTCTAAAATATAAAAATGCACATGTAAATAAGTCCACTAAAAGGTCCACATCATATAGGGCTGTTTAGTTGGTGTGTCTGTCTGCCCATTTAATAAATCTATTCACATTGTCCAGTTTATTGTATAGTGCTCTCGTTTTTCGTGTTTGAATTTGTAATAGAGATTTCTACATTACAAACACACAGTGCTAAAAACAATGAACCGTAGCCCAGGCTATATGGAATCAAATACTATGTTCGATAGGCTACAAGTTTTGTAGGCTACGCCCATCATGGTTCTACGTCATTTTTCTATACATTTTTGAAGTGGATTGAGGCTACCTTGTGGATGATAAGATCATGATAAGTCAGTTTGTGACGGGAACTCTGCCATTGATATAGACTACTGTGTTCATATTACAGATTACTGCAGCAAACTCCAAACGCAGTTAATTCCATGAATAAAGTTCCACTACATGGGGGAAGTAAAATAAAATTGCTCCTGCTTAACCACGGGACGCTGTACGGGTGGTCCTGGACTCCTGGCTGAACAGTCCAGCAGCTTCACACTGAAGCGGATATTTAGGTGCGTGTGTTGGCTGGCAATGCAAAGAATGGAATGCGCCGTCTGAATGATGTACTGCGCTACCGTTCCCAAGTTTATCCGGCGCACAATGAAAACACAGCAAGGCACCGCAGGCACGTCAGGACCGCGCAGAGAAAGCTGGCAGAGGAAACGCTGCGTCGATAAGACCTGCGGAAATAAGCCGTAAATCACTCGTAAACTCACCGATCCGTACAACTTCCCCTTACTGTTCATGGCCACAAATAGACCGCTCCGAACGCCAAATAGTGTCACAACACCTCTTTCCACAGGTGATATTTCAAGAAGACCTGAAATTAACAGCAAATGAAATAAAATGTTAGGGCCTATGTTTATTTTTAATCTGATTATAGATAAGGCTTCCTCCGTTTCTGTTATTGTTTACGATAGTTTTGTGTAGGCTAATATATTAATTGTAAATGGCCTTAATAGTTTGTTTCCAAGTTTCTGGCGCATTGACCACGCAGGATATTTTACTTTCCGTTCAAGCAGATGCGTAACATCCTCAGAAACCGAACTTGCACATTGGTATTTTTGATCAACTGTGCTAGTAGGCCTAAAATACACCTTGAGAACAGTGGCACTTCCAGGCCGCTATTCTAGGTCAGCAGGCTGGGGTGGATTTTTCATGGATAGGCTACTGGCTTGGATGTTTGTCCCAATTCATAATTTTTGTTGACTAGACTAGACTATGCGTTTATATCTTCACCTAATGTAGTCTACAATCTGCAATCTGGGCAGCGATATGCAGCGGCCGTTTTTGCCATGCTTTCTGAAGGTTAGTCTACTTTCGTCTGATGTAGCGTATGGATACGTTACATATGTCCCATGTAACGTATCCCCTTCAACTTTGTCACAGCTCAAAATACAGAACATAAAACAGCCCCAGCCCTGTCAATAGTATCCCGTTTGTATTATCTATTGTGAGCATTGAATACTACCATATAGGCTAGGCCTACATATCGATGCAGCTGTGACTTTCCGAAAAACATTTACTAGGCCTATGCCTTGTGTCTGAAAATGTTCCCAGATATCCCTTTGTCTGGGAGGGACATTAATTGGACACATCGGGCCAAAGGGTTAACACTCGGTAACAGATGCGCGTCGGTCACTCCTAAGTTTAGGACTGGCGTTATATTGTCTTGAATCTGTAGGCAGTCAGCGATCTGAAGCAGTTGCCACTTGCCAGAGCAGAGACCGCCCCGAGAATTGTGTAAGGCCCCGGATGCTGAATCTTACCCGCACCTGATTCCTTCTGACACAGAACATTGCCCTGGAATTTTATTTTCAGTACACTAGTCATTTAAAGTTACTCCTCAAACTTAACTGTGTCCTACAGCTAACTTGTGAAAAAGTTAAGAAACATATTCTCCTTCATTTATTAAAACAGAAACCTTATAGAGCGGCGATGCACGTCTGATCACACGCCCTTTGAAACTTTGTTCCGCCGCATTTAATGTTAAATAAACTCTTACGGAGTTTAATTAAAACTGGACATTTTACGGTGTAGGCTACCTCTCTATGTGTAAATGTAGGCTAATTGTGTCTGTTTGATATGAACTGATGATTTTATGTATGAAAAAGTTTACGGGCATGATAAATCCAATGGTTTCCCTCATTGTGCTTTATCATGGTTAGAACGCATACACACGAGTTTGCTCACTTCACAAACATACGATACACACAAATGAATGAAAGCGTATCGGTATTGCCATAGGCAGTGGTAGGCTGTGCGCGGCTTGTCATTTATTCATATTTGGAATTCTTGTGATATATCCATCACAAAGGCTCCCCATGGCATATCGCGGAATGGGACATGGACAGCAGTATGGAATAATATCAATACTGAAACTTACTGTATCGGTTTTCGTTATGGACTCCGGTTATCTTTCCGTCGGGTAAGACCTGGATGTGAAAGCCAATGCCTACATTACAGTAAAGACGTCGCAGCCTTTTGATGCCCGTAAGATAGTAGTTGTCCCGGCTATCTCTCTTCTCCCCGGGCATTCGAGCCAAGGAGCGCGAGTAGAGAGTCTCCCAGTGTCGCTCGAATGTGCCGTTGTGTCTCGCATGGAAAGGAGAACAGCGCGCCACCCTTGACACCAGCCCCAGCACCAGCACTGGCAAGAAGA
The DNA here is from genome assembly GCA_029718625.1 of Synaphobranchus kaupii. Taxonomy (NCBI): domain Eukaryota; kingdom Metazoa; phylum Chordata; class Actinopteri; order Anguilliformes; family Synaphobranchidae; genus Synaphobranchus; species Synaphobranchus kaupii. The sequence continues at coordinate 5,095,305 of CM056384.1, forward strand.
GCGATTGAACAGCCATCCTGATCACGCGTGTTCAAAGGAGTCAAGCGAACTAAAATACTTTCTTCTCTGTTCACTTTGTTCTTAGGGAGAAGGCAGTAAGGGCGATACTACGGGGGGAAATAAACTCTCACTTCCAAATTAAGCCGCGAATTCCCAGTGCTGCATGGAGTGGTGTTGGGAAAGCGCGGTTGCGTCCGATACAGTTTATTCTCTCTTTATCCCCTCAAGTTGTTTTGTGTCCGATTATTTTGAACTGTTGATCACAGCACAGACCTGCCGCCTTTCACTGTGTGACGATATTTATATCCGCTTCAAAATTACATCGCACGCCTCGTACTGCAGTACGAGAAAGCCTTCAATCCACTTTAACACAATCGTCACCCACTGATGCTGAAGCGCTTCTTCTTACTGGGGCTAGACTTCTTAATGTGAGCTCCAGATACAATGGGGCACACAAATATCAAATTTAAATTTGTTGGCATAAAATAACAACATTAGCGTTATTTTTTTGTCATTTCAATTCAGTTTAAATCAATAGCCTATTCTGCTCTCGCACAGTAATACTTTGTCAACCTTGAAGAATTATACAGTCCCGGCCAAAAGTCTTGTCGCATGAGTGGACAAAAGTGACAATTGCTAATTACCCAACTCTTAATTAGCTAATACAGTTAGGAAACAACACAAATTAATCATAAGTGTCTAAAGTTTATTTAGATACTAGCAAAACAAAAATTTAATAGATGCTTATAAGGTTAATTGCTTGATAATGATGAACAAGCCAGTTTCTACCTGAACAAAAGTCTTGTCGCAAATCAAATTATAATCAATAAATTTTATCTTTCTCAAAAAGTTAATAAAATACCAAATGAAAAATCAGTCTAGTATTTCATCATGGACTATAAGTTAAGAAATTAATATCCTGTATGGGTTCCTTTGGCCTGCAGAACAGTTGCCATCCGGTTTGGCAGAGAGTCGTAGAGCTTGTTGATGAAGTCGTCGGGGATGGCATGGAAGGCCACCTTGCAGGCATCCCAAAGCTCCTCCAAGTTCTTCGGCTTGGTCCTCCAAGCTTCCTCCTTCATTCTTCCCCAGATATGCTCAATAATATTCATATCTGGAGACTGTGCTGGCCATCCCTGAAGGACCTTGATCTTCTTCCCCCTGAGAAACTTCATAGTGGAACCTGAGGTATGGCAAGGAGCTCCATCCTGTTGAAAAATCTGACCCCTCTTGTAGTTGGGAATGTACTGGGAGGCAAGAATCTGTTGATATTTGGCACTGTCAATGTTACCATCCACCTTACAGATCTCCCTGGCACCTCCGTATTGGATGTAACCCCAAACCATAATCTTTCCACCTCCAAATTTGACTGTCTTCTGGGTAAACTGTGGGTCCAGACGGGCCCCAGAGGGTCGTCGACAATATTGGCGGCGCTTGGGATGGAGCTCAACTGACGATTCATCTGAAAAATCAATTTTTTGCCACTTTTCTGCTGTCCAACCTTCCGTCAGGCTGTGGGCCTTGGCGTACGCAACACGGTTTCTTAGCTGTCTCTTGTTTAGCGCTGGTTTCTGGGCAGCAATACGACCGTGGAGACCATTGCGAGCAAGAATCCGACGTACAGTTCTTGACGAAACAGGCGTTGCTGGCGTCCACTCCTCCCTGGGGCTGGCTTTTGACCATCGGACCAGCAAGCTGTCGTCTCGAGCAGTTGTCTTGCGCGGTCTGCCCGACCTGGGTCTGTCATGGACGTCGCCAGTCTCTTGGTAGCGCTTGCGAATCCTCTCCACCTGCCGTTTAGACACATTGAAGATGTCTGAAACTTCAGCAGGAGACTTGGACTTGAGATTCTTGATGATCAGCACTTTGGTTTCTGGTTTGATCTTGGGCATGTTGACAGAAGCAGTGTTGAGCATGAACTTGGCTTAAAGTGTCAAATTTCTGCTTTTATAGCTCAAAGTTACCTACAGCTGACTAATCAAGCCCCTTGTTTGTTTCTTCCTTATTCACTGTGGCCTAGAAATTGGAGTTGGCCATTGCGACAAGACTTTTGTCCCGCCAAAACTGGCCTGTTGATCATTATCAAGCTGTAACATTTAGTAACAATTTTGAAATGTCATTTTGCTAGTATCTAAATAAACTTTAGACACTTATGATTAATTTGTGTTGTTTCCTAACTGTATTAGCTAATTAAGAGTTGGGTAATTAGCAATTGTCACTTTTGTCCACTCATGCAACAAGGCTTTTGGCCGGGACTGTATATCGGTGCAGAGCCTCGACATATGGGCTCTCTTTGTATGAACCTTTCATTATCTGCCAAAATGAATAATGTATCTGTGGGAGGATGTAAAATAGGAAATTGCAATTCTACCAGTCTACAGTCATGTACAGGAGACGGTTCTATACATGAACAATAACAGAAAAAAACAAGTTGAATTCTTCGTAAAAATCTAACCTACTTTTTGACTGATTAAAAAAATAATTACTCTGGCTTTTAAATAGAACAATGCTGTGACAAAACAAACTATTTATAAGCAATAAGTGCGTGTAGTTTCTGATTAATACAAATGCTGGACAGAGATTACACGATAATACATTGTTGTGTAGGCTACTTCATCTTGGTCTGCTAAGTAGACTAAATTCACTCATTCGTTTCAAAGCGTATATATACCAGAGGCGGCGCTTCGGGCGGCACGAACGCGTAGTTTCATTTATTTAATTTCAATTATATTTTATGTGTATAGCGCTTTTTACATAAAACTGTCACAAAGACCATTTGAAGAAGCGACAAATGCAAGAAAAACAGTCAAATGGTGGCTTTCCATTGGGAAGAACTCAGGACAGATAACTGGCTACCGAGGAGGAGCCCATAGAATGAATTAATGGTTACAGAAAAGTAATAAGGGATCTATCACAGAAAATAATCAAATCGGTTGAGCAGGTTACAGTCTGAGGTATTAACGAAGTAGAAACAAAAATTGAAGAGATGTATAATATGCAATTTAGAGGGGCTGGGTGATGCATCTGTGGCTCCAGGTTGCGTAAAGGCGTGGGCTTGAACCAGGGGAGGGACAGGGCTGGAGCGGTCCGCGACCTCAGGGCGAGAGAAGGGAAGCCCCCAGGGATAAGAAACTGAGGAGAAGGTTAGGCCCTTATAGAATTAGGAGAGTAACAATTGTAAATGTGGAGGCCAGATTGTTATATGGAAAACCCAAAGGCACTATATCAGGGTATGAAATTAATTTTTTCACCCACTAGCCATGCAGGGTGGCTTGTGGATTCTAAAAATTGTGGAAGTTTCAGTAATTATAAAAATTTTAATTATATAACCTGTATAAACTGAGGGCTTTGTGACCTCGCTCTGGGCCTAGTTTGCGTGCTGCCAAGAGCTGAAAACTGTGAGCAGGATAATTGACTGAAGAAATGCTTTGAGTGTGTGAACTGAGGGAACTGCTTGGGAACCGAAACCATAATAAACTCTTCTCCCACCTGTGTCTGTATGCATGTCTGGAACCAAGGCCGTGAGGCCTTGGGTCAGGGGGGGCTGAGGGTGAGAAACAAGGTCGATGTTCAGTCTCTATCCTGTTTTTGTATAACCAAAAGTGTATAAGTATCAAGGCTTGTTTTGTGAAAACTTTAGAATGGACACTTAATGGACACTGACTGACATTGATGTGTTTATTGTCCATGTATATGCATGAATAAAACTTCTTAAATTTCACCAGTCCGAACCTCAGAGTGGCTTTATTCCACAACAATTTTGGTGCCGTGACCCGGATTGCAAGAGACTTCTCCATCACCATCCAGCATCTGGCCCGACGATCTTGCAGACACTGCCGGCATAATCAAAGGTAAGAGGGGCCTTTTAAATCCCTTGTAGTTGTGTCTGCTGATCGAAAGGCTATGATTCTGAATGATGCTGCCAGATGTTGACGCAATCCATTTTGAAATGACTGGGTGAGTTCAGAAGAGAAGTAGTAGTGGGAAAAAGTGAATTCACAAAACCTATACGATCATGTGGTGTTTCTTGGTGTTTCAAAACTTAAATTGCATTGAGGGAAATCACGAATGCGACAGCCTTCTTCCAGTATTCATGGTACTCAAGAACTTGTTGATCGTGTTCAGAATGTGATTTGAAAATGTTCAATGAGGGTTTTGTAAAAAGTATTTGTATTAAGTTACACTTGTGAGGCTGTTTGGTTAAAGAAGAAAAGGGACAACGATCCCTTGGGACAGTATTCCCAAACAAATAGCTATAAAAAGGGAGAGTGGTCCCTTGGTTTGTTTTATGTTTTCATAGGGGCAAGAGGTCCTTGGTTTGTTTTCATGTTGATTTACTTTCGCTATTACCCTCTTAATTGTATGGTTTTGTTTTATGTTTAATTGTTTTGGTTTGTTTAGAAGTAATGTGAGGTAAATCCTCTATCCAATATTCGCCAGCATGGCATATGTATACTCATTATTCACCAGAAACTTGTAAATTTGTGGACAAGTGGATTGAGTACACTAAAGATTATCCAAAATTACAGTTCCCTGATGGGGCACTTTTGATATGGACAGGGTAAAATACCTGAGGGATATCTTAGAGAATAAAAAGAAGCCCACCCCTCAGTAGCAATGGGCACAATATTTTCTGTGGTATGATGAGGCATCAAAAAGGTTAGTTGAGTCAAAACAGAGAGGACTCATAGACACCCAAAAGAAATTAAAAGACGAGGTTTGCGAATTAAAACAGAAAATAAATGAGAAAAATAGGGCTGAAATGGAGAGTGAATTACACCGCGCAAAACCTAAATGGGCCCCAAAAACAAACCCTACACCGCCGCCGTATGTAAAGATTTATCCTAATCTTACAGTGAAAGTGAAAAAACCCACTAAATCTAATTCTACTAAAAGTAGTGACTCTGAATCTGAGTCTGAACGCAATCCAGAGCGTTTTGCTTCAATAGTACCACTGCCACCATTAGAAACAGACTCAGAGTCAGACCCAGAAACCATGCCAGAATTAGAAGGAGCAGAGGGTTCAGACACCCCTGAAGAACAGCTTAAACCTAAATTTAAAGCAGCGATCAAAGTCAAAGCTCCTCCCGCACCAGCTATGAGTACTAGAACTACTGACAGAGGTGATGCGGGAGGAGATGATAAAAGAGTTTAGCAGGCTCCGCTGAGAGTGTTAGCGCAGAACGGAGAAGAGAAATTAATTCACACACCCTGGACTCCAGGAGATTTAAGAAATTTGGCAAAAACATTCCCTGACCTGAGAGAAAATGTAACAGACACCATAGATGAATTAGACATGATATATGAATGTTACAATCCTATTGCGGCAGATATGCGTCAATTGTTACGTGCATGTTTGCCAAAAGAATTGAGAAAGCGGGTCGTGAAGGAATCCAAATTCCCCGGTGAAAATATTCCCTAGACTGAGCGGGAGATTAAAGATCTGTGTGCCAATATTGAAGAGGCCCTTAAAGCCGCTTGCCCAACAAAAACTAATTGGGACAAAATACATGCATACAAAAAAAAAGGTGAACAACCTGTCGATTACATGGACATGGTCAAAGAAGTGTTCGAACAACACTCTGGTATTAAAGATTCTGAAGCAAAATGCTCAGGGAGCTATTATAGCTTTTGCTTTTTATAGCGGTTGCTTTTGTGCAGGGCTTGTTGCCAAAGGTTAGTCAACATGTTAAGCTTGTTTGTATTGCATGGCAATCTGACAGTGCTGAGAGACTGATACAATATGCCACTCTGCCAGAAGTCCAGTGCACCAGGCGTAAGAGAGGAGCAAGCAATTTTTATCACCAGTCTTGTCTTAAAAATGCTTTGGGAATCTTTTATCCTGGATATGAGGTTATGGTGGCACTCAGCCAGCTTTCAGAAATCCAAACAGCTGTTGAGATAATGGCAAATGATACCTCCCTGGCTATAACTGAGTTGTCAACTGAAGTCGCTGCCCTGAGAATGGTGGCGTTACAGAATCGTACAGCTTTGGATTTATTGCTGATTGCCCAAGAGGGGGTCTGCACAATTATAGGAACTGAATGTTGAATTTACATTCTTGACTATAATTCCTCTATGATTGATATCGCCAAGCACCTGAAGGAGCAGGGAGGGAAGGTGCGTCCTGGTAAGGAGGAAAGATGGGGTCTGTCAGAGTGGCTGGAATCTTTCATGGGGAACTGGGGAGCTAAGATCGCTCATTTTGTTTTTTGGGGTTTAACCCTGTTTGTAATCCTGCTTGTTATAATCTTCTGTTTTAGATTTATGTGTACTGCATGTGTTAAAGGCGCGACTATGTCGGGGAAGATTTCTCGGCGAGTCCCATATTATGCTGATCATCCTGAGAAGGAAATGAATGATGCTTTTGCTGAATTTTGTAAAATTGAAACTGAACTGTGAGCGTTGTCCTCCTAAGGACAAAAGGGGGAGTGTGGAAGTTTCAGTAATTATAAAAATTAAAATTATATAACCTGTATAACCTGAGGGCTTTGTGACCTCGCTCTGGGCCTAGTTTGCGTGCTGCCAAGAGCTGAAAACTGTGAGCAGGATAATTGACTGAAGAAATTCTTTGAGTGTGTGAACTGAGGGAACTGCTTGGGAACCGAAACCATAATAAACTCTTCTCCCACCTGTGTCTGTATGCATGTCTGGAACCAAGGCAGTGAGGCCTTGGGTCAGGGGGGGCTGAGGGTGAGAAACAAGGTTGATGTTCTCAAAACAATTAAGGGTGGGAAAGGAGGACGGTCTCTATCCTGTTTTGTATAACCAAAAGTGTATAAGTATGAAGGCTTGTTTTGTGAAACTTTAAAATGGACACTGACTGACATTGATGTGTTTATTCTCCATGTATATGCATGAATAAAACTTCTTGAATTTCACCAGTCCGAACCTCAGAGTGGCTTTATTCCACAAAAAATTCACCAGTCATTTTAAACATTTTACCAGCCACATTACCTTTTACAATATAACACAACCTGGTTGGTTACTGGCCGAAGTGGCTTCTGGAGTAAAAATCTTACCAGCCACAAACTCTTACCAGCATTTGGCTGGTGGCTGGTGTTAATTTCACACCCTGACTATATGTTATGACATGGCAGCATATCTAAAATATGTGGAGAAGGGTGCACACAACCATTCTTTGAACATTCTACATGGAATACCTGCCTGTGTTCGGTATGTGCGTCAGAACATAAAAACGAACCAACAAAAATTACTGTTGGACGAATGCATTTATGAATCCGTGTCCGGCGGTAGCATGGGCTGGTTAGGCCTGGTCACGTATAGCAGGATATCTCCTTTTAGTTTAGGTGAGTGAATGCGAAGTAAAATGGAAAGGCTGTATGCAAGACAAAAGCTCAAATAAGTGCGAAAGCCACCGACCTTATCCGCACGTGTAAATTTATATACTAGTGAAAAAAAGCTAGTTTTTTAAAAATTGGTCGTGTATTTTTCTCAAATTTTTGATTTTGTGGTGATCAGCTACATATAGCCTACATATGCTCGATTTTGCAAAAAAAAGAAAAAAAAGAAAGTCCAATTGAAGAGATGTATAATATGCGATTTAGAGGGGCTGGGTGATGCATCTGCGGCTCCAGGTTGCGTAAAGGCGTGAGCTTGAACCAGGGGAGGGACAGGGCTGGAGCGGTCCGCGAACTCAGGGCGAGAGAAGGAAAGAAGCCCCCGGGGATAAGAAACCGAGGAAAAGGTTAGGCGCTTATAGAATTAGGAGAGTAACAATTGCAAATGTGGAGGCCAGATTGGTATATGGAAAACCCAAAGCAACATGGAACACCTGCCTCTGTTCGGTATGTGCGTCAGAACATAAAAACGAACCAACAAAAATGACTGTTGGACAAATGCATTTATCAATCCGTGTCCGGCAGTAGCATGGGCTGGTTAGGCCTGGTCACGTAGAGCAGCATATCTCCTTTTAGTAGGTGAGTGAATGCGAAGTAAAATGGAAAGGCTGTATGCAAGACAAAAGCTCAAATAAGTGCGAAAGCCACCGACCTTATCCGCACGTGTAAATTCATATACTAGTGAAAAAAGAAACGCACGTTTTTGTTTTAATTGGTCGTGTATTTTTCTCAAATTTTTGATCTTGTGGTGATCAGCTACATATAGCCTATATATGCTCTATCTTCTGGATTACTTCACCATGTCTTGTGTCAAAATGTTGTTGTGTTTAAGTAAATACTGATTGTCCCGAAAACCATACTTTCCTCTTCAAAACCCCCATGCCTCGACTGTCAGAGTTAAAATATTACCATAATGGTGAAGAGCATTACGCTCGGACAGCCTCTTTTGTTTATTTATTTTTGTAGCCAAAATAAATCTTGATTTGCAATCGATTGACAGTCATGTAAATTGATTTGTTTGAGCTATAAGATACCCCACTAGCAGGGGAAGAGTTTTTAAGTACTTAAAATGGGTACATAGTTATACTAAAGATTTAAGACACTGAGCATAAGATTTACATAAAAACGTTTTCTCGCGTTCACGTCTGGGTGCACTGCAAAAAATATGCTGTAAAAAGCGGCAACAATGTTTCCAGTGAAAAACCATTTAATGAAGGCGGAAAAACTGTATACATAATGTTATTTTATGGCCGTTTAATAATGACTTATTGTAAGACTTATCTTATGTGTTATTTTATAGTGAATTATTAGTATATATTTTTAATTAATGATCTAACTATGATCGACTACTACTACTAGTATTACTACTACTACTACCAATAATAATAATCATAATCATAACAATCATCATAATCATAGTAATAGCAATTATTATTATTATTATTATTATTATTATACATTCTGGATTAATGATCTAACTATGATCGACTATGTATAAAATAATTAATTTAATTAAATAATCGAATGAATTAAAATGAAAATTCCGGATTTAAAATAAATTGTAGAATCTAAGCTGTGGATCTGCCACGACTTCCTGCAGTTTGATATAGTAGGACAGTCATTTCATATTCCTTAGTTTTAATATTTTCACCTTGGGGTGGCCGTTTTATGTTAACACCATTTTCCGCTCTCCATGGTCCTGTATTTTCGATCCAGTTTCTATCAAACCGTTATTCTAAAATATTCGGCAGAATTTAGGCATATACGCCTGCGGTCGACAGGCCTCCATAATGAATAATGTATTGAACAGTTCTTAATAGTCTGATTGATTTATACCGTTAAATTGATATGTAATCAAATGTAAAGTCAAGTGGGTCTGCAGCCTAAGTATGTTAATAGCCTACTTCAATCAAGAGTATAATGTCGGTCAGATGTTTAAAATAGCCAATAACATTAAAAGTAAACGTGAATCAACATTGATTCTCTATTTTAAAACAAGATACATTGATTTTCACACATTCAGAATTATTAACGAGAATACACACTGACACTTCAGCGCCAGTGGCGTCCTCTGGATTGTATTTGTATTGGCGCGTTTTAAAACAGACTTGTGGGAGCATAGCTCTGTAGACTTTAGGGAGAGTATGGAATTCAACTGAATTTGCAAGTGCGTTCCTGTCGAATTGGAACTAATTCTGTTTTTTTTTATTGCAGCCTATTCAGTCTGTTTCTCAAGTACTATCCCAGCGTATTGGGGATATCCCAGTATATTCTCTCTGATTGGTAACGAGGCACAGTTGACAGTTGATTGGGACCTGGAGCTATTGTCTCTCCCGCGCCTCTATTCACTACCAGCATAGCAATAAGCAAGTATGCGCGAAATCTCCCACCTAACCGATCTTACATTGTCGTAAAGCCTAACCGCTTAAACCCGCCTCTCACTCGTCACCACCTGGCCCAAATTGTTGAAATCCTAGAGTATGTCTATAATGAGAACGTTCCATAATGCTTTACGCAAAAAAGGACTTGTAAGATCATTTATCTCGGTGTAGTACGCCCGTTGTCTTGAATTGAATACAGAATCGTACTGATTAGCCTGCCCTCTATAGGTCATGTAATGAAATGACTATGTCTCTGTTTAAGTCAGGGTGTGCGGAATATTTCCCCTCAAAGTGTCTTCCCATGGGCCTGCTATTCAAAGTATTGATATCAAAATGAAGCAAAATTACGACAAACGATATTGGCTATTTTAGCTCACACAAATTAAACAAGCTCTATTCCAAAGCAATGCTGCCGTTTCTGCAATTATTTAATGTGGCCCTGTGTTTTTTCATCTTACCATTTGAAAAGAATGTGGTCATTCAACCTTTGTGTGACATAATAAATTGTGTTGATTTAGCATTGAACATTTTACTTTGTGACATAATAAGTAAAATGCACAGTGAGATCAGACTGCTTTATGAATTTCAATTGTGATAAAAGCAAGACAGGGGGAAATGCTTATTTCTTAAGTATTGCCACCCATGAGCACTCTTTTCTTATGTAATTATTTTAGGATTTTAATAGCATCACTTGGGTTTATACAGATATAGCTGTAGGAGCCATTCTTCCCTTTAAGTTTGCAAGCGAAATTACACTCTAGTGGTCATTTTATTTTGGGGTATATGACGCATTGACCCTGTGTCAACCGTAAAGGGCAGTTCACCCAAAAAATTTATTTAGATATGTTTATAGATACCCGGAGTGCTATCCATCCATCCAGGTAGTTTATCTGAGAACTCAGTATTTTGTAGATATCCGCTGCAGCTCACCGTAATATCACCCTGATAGAAGTATGTCAAGGGAGTGGCTGAGTCGGAGGACCAAGCGCGACCATCAGGGATTCTTAAAGTGTAGGTACTAACACCTACACCACTAAAGCAGACAAATCTGCACTGGAAAAGGGTAAAATAAACAGTGGGACAAAAACCTCCTGGCGTAAGCCAAAAATAAAGCAACCCCAAACGAGGGTTAACTCGAGAATAGGGAGTAATCAATAGCAAAAGAATCTCACGCTCCTTAACGAGGAGCGAATTCAGGAGGTCAGAGAAAACAAACAAAAAGAAACACCCTGTATAAATGGGTGAGAGCAGGAACAGAGAAACTAGAACCTGTTACCTAGAGCTCTACGTGAGAACGAGCTGAACAAAAAGGCAACAGGTAGTATAACGGATGAAGAGAGAAAGGAAAGAAAAAAACCAAAATAAATCTTTCTTCTAACTCTAACCGGACTTCCTGCGTTTCCTATTCTTACAACCAGAAATGCAGCGACCGAATCCTATACCTTTACCGACCTCCTTGTCAATATAGCAAAGACAATATGGAAGCGTCGGAAATGCGGAAGTCCTGGGCTATTTATAATCGGCAGGAAATCCAAAACAAGTGAAAGAGATAATTGCCGGGCGAGATTCAAGCAACGAAACGGTGGCGGAAAAAATCCGATAGAGCGTCCCAACGATGCCAAAAGAAAAACCGAACGCAGAAACAGCAGAGGCTGCTAGAAACCATGACAACGTCTCACAGTTACTCACGAACATCCACAGACCTTGTTGTGCAGTTCGAAACTACCGAAGTATGACAACTGTATATCCCCGCAAGGTATCAACAAAAGCACGCTAGTATTCTAGGGCGCACTGCATTGACATACGCCCCCGAATACTGGTGTACTTTAGTTAAGAGACTTTGCAGGTACAGTATATACACTGTTGTCGTACTTCAGTACTTGGAAACAAGTCGTCTTAAAGGGATAGTTCGGAATTTTGGACAGAATGTCTCAATTACGACTTACCCATGATGTAGTGGAAACCATTTTCAGCTAATTCCATGCTGTCCCTTATTTTGGACATACACACATTGCTAATGCTAGCGCAACTATATGGTAACCAGTAGCATCCACTACCAAACGCACTTAAACACTCCACAGTGCACCCAAAGCAAATAAAATACGATGACAGTCTATCGGAGGGTTATTTTGAGTATCAATACTTTTAAAGGCAGTATTGATACTCAAAAGGGGCGGTGGCCCCGGGCCCCGGTTCTCTAATTACAAGGGGCCCACGGATGTATTAAAGAGGCCCACCTTGGTGTTTAATTACATATTTTGAATATTTTTTTGCGGGTTTTTCATTTGGCGTGTCAGTTTCGGAAGCCACTCAACACTTTGGCGGGTGACTTTTTTGCAACAAAATATCAGAATTGATGGTTCAGCTAAAACTAACAGTACAAACATACCGCTAACACTTTGGCTCTATTCCCCGCACATTTTCGTAATTCTTGGGACTTCAAAAAATTATCCAGGTGTACAAATGTCCGGTTAGATTTCTAGCTAGAGCAGCTGGTTAACGTTAGCTAGGCAATCACGGTAGCTAGCGAACTTATATGGCCAGCCAGCAAGGATGACTTTAAGGAAGTCGAATAACTGTTAAATTAAAATGGCTTGCCATAAGCTATCGATAGCTTGCTAGCTAAATGTTAAAACGACTTGCCGTGATGTGAGATATCGTTAGCTTGCTAGCTAGCTAACACAGCATTGCTAAGCAATGGTAACGTTCATGACAGGGGCGATTGCGTACGGGAGGGGCTAAATTAATATCTAAATTGATACGGTTATACAGGTAAGGAGCAATTGATTTGAGAGATACTTAACCCACAGTTTGGCTGCTTGCTCCGAGACACTGGGCCTGTAGTGTAGCTGCAACATCCCCTTCTTTTTCATCTTACGAAACAGTATTTTTTTTCGTAGTAGACACATCATAGCTCAACCAGGGTTGCCAGGTCCTACTGAAATTTCCAGCCCAAAAGCAGCTCAAAACCCGCCCCAAATGTCTTAAAACTAGCCCAAATATAATGATGTTCCATTTAGGTGTTTTAAATGGATACTTCAGTTTGGCTAGCTGTAACCAAGGCCATAGGCTGTAGCCTAACCTATACTGGCTGTAACCATTCGTTTCCATTAGCATCGCTACAAAATGCAAACAAGCTTACAGTGGAAGTATTCATTTAATAGAGATCATATTTGAACATTCTTTCTTTATTTTCCCTCCTTTTTTGTTTAACATCCAAATGTATTGAGTATTCCTATTTTTAAATGTTTTGAATGCTGTTACTTCATTAAAAAATAAACTATGCTCACAACAACAACAAAAAGGTTAATTCATTATGTACTTTAGAATTTATTTTATTACTGTGGACCCCCAGTAGCCGAAACTGCACACGCTTTTCTCATCTTTCAGTGTCCTCACTCCTCACCTCAAAATCTCCCTCTGCTCCATCTTCCTATCAACTTTTTCTTCCTTCACTCTTTGTTACACAACTCTATTCCTTATTTACTTCTCTCCGTTCACAACTGTAATCTCCGACTAATAATGCAGTTCAATAACGTTACAGTGCGTGACTAAAGAATTAAATATTCGCTCTCTCTTATGTCTGACTGTCTCCCAGAGCAGAGCGGTGGAGCAGTGGGAGCCAGACCCTGCCCCACCCCCTCTGCCCGCCTCCAAATTTACTCCTCTCTCTCTCTCTCTCTCTCTCTCTCTCTCTCTCTGTCTCTCTCTCTCTCTCTCTACTGCAGCCCAGCACTGTATGTGCCTATTTCTATATTCAACATCATGTTCAACACATATTCATAAAACGCTCAAATAAAAAAAATTCTGTCACTTATGGCGACCGCGGTCAACGTTGAAAATAGCCCAAAAAACCGCACACCGCGACTATATAATTTTTACCCGCGATTGCATTTTCACACTAGCCCAATTTGGCGGGAAAACCGCGAACCTGGCAACTCTGAATGACGCACGTACTGTGTAGCCTACGTACTGTATGTGCGTCATTTGATTTGATATAACGTGATGCATGCATTCTCTGTAGCTAGCTATCCGTAGGCTATATTCGGTATTCTTTGTTTTATGTGCGAAAATGTTCAAAAAGCACAAGTCGGGCGCACTAAAGCGTAAGGAGAAAGAGCAGAGGAAGAACACTGTGGCCTCATGTGTTCCTCTTCTTCGCTCGCTCAAGTTCAACTGAACCCTCCACGTCTGCTGCTAACCCCACTACGAGCAACACTGAGGAGCGGGAGCATGCTTGCTCCGTTCAGGTAGCTGTCCATGATGATGACGATCATGATGATAGTGATGGTGCAGGTGAGGAGGATGAGTTAAATGAAGACAGTGACACAGATGGTGATGACAATGATCCTGCTGCTAGCCCCACTACTAACATTAGACAAGCAAGGGAAAGTGTTAGCGAGGAGGAGGACGCAGCTAGCTCCATGCAGGAAAGCTGTGATGATGATGATGGTCAAGATGACACTGCTATGGAAACTGAAGCTGAGTTGAGGGCACAAGCACCCCCCCTCTTATCCAAACTTAATACTGAAGAGCAGTACCCAACAGATCCCTTCTTTTTCAAAGAGAAGCCTCTCACACCTGAGCTGATCAGAGCGCTGATAGAGCACGGCCCATGCCAGCCAGGGCTGAAAGACAGCTATGACACATTCCCATACGATGATGATAAAAGACGCTTCAGTCCTGTGTGGTATAAGCGCACTATAGGACAGTCATGCACAGTGGACAGACAATGGTTAATGTACTCTCCCAAATGCAATCGCATCTTTTGCTTTTGTTGCTGGATGTTTGGTAAAGGCGCTGGGCGGCAGTGGGCGGACCCTACACAAGGCGTCTCAAACTTTAGAAAGGGCATAGAAAAAATCGAGCAACATGAAAAGTCTGCTGCGCATAGAGAGGCAGAGAAATTTTTTTTGATGACCAAGTTTCGCATCCGGCAGGACAGCACAGTGATTCCGGAGCTAATCAGAGCCGAGAGGGAGCAGATTGAGAGAAACAGGAAGATTTTACATAGACTGATTGACAGCACCCTGTTTTTAGCACGACAGGGCTTGGCATTTTGGGGGCACAGGGAATATGCTGGGCTGGCTGCCCCTTCTTCAAACGAGGGAAACTTCTTGGAGTTATTGAAGCTACTGGCCCAGTACGACGCTCTCCTAGAAGAACACATGAGAAACCCGGCAGGACGTGTGACCTACCTGAGCCATCAGTCTCAGGATGAGTTAATTTCAGCCCTTGCCAGCGAGACACTGAGCTCCATCATAACAGAAGTTAAAGCAGCAAAGTTTTACTCTGTCATTGTCGACTCCACCATTAACATTACCAGGATAGATCAGTTCTCTCTGTCCCTCAGATATGTCACAGAAACTGGCAACAGTATCGAGCGCTTTATTCAGTTTGAAGAGCTTCCAAGTAGCAATGCAAATGCGTTTTATAATGTACTTGTAAATGCACTCAATGCATTAGGTCTGGATGTTAAACTTATCCGGGGCCAGGCATATGATGGGGCAAGAACAATGTCTGGTCATTTATCAGGGTTGCAGGCAAAGGTCAAACAACACTGTTCCCAGAAGGCATTTTACATGCACTGCTGTGCACACAATCTAAACCTCATCCTCCTGGATGCAGCATGTTCGTTGTGTGGCGCAAAACTGTTTTTTGGTACACTGGAATCGCTCTACTGTTTCCTTACTTCCAGCCTTCCACAGTTTAAGATCCTAGAGGAGGAACAGGCCAACATGCAGCTGGAGGGAACTATACTAACATTAAAAAGGCTGTCGGATACCAGGTGGGCATCCAGGAAGCAGGCCACCGAAGCGGTGATACAGAGTCTACCTGCTATTCTTGCGGCCTTGGAGAGAATAAAAGAACACAACCTCACTTCACCGAAAACAGCCTCTGAAGCGGATGGTCTACTTCACAAGATAAGCACATTTGAATTCAAATTGATGCTGTGCATTTGGAATGCTATACTGCAGAAGACATACATATTATCCAACTACCTCCAAAAAGAATCGCTAGATATCAACATGGCTGTCCAGCTGATTGACACCTGTATGGCACAGCTCAAGGAAATGCGCACAGATTTGTCATTTGAAGAAATGATCGAAACAGGACAAGACATGGCTAGGAGGTGCAACTCTTCCACCGAGTTTACAGAGGGGAGAGGCCGGAAACGAAAACGCTTCCATGATGAGCTGGCAGAAGACGAAGTGATCCAGGATCCCAAAACGCGTTTCAAAGTGGAATTTTATTTCCATGTCTTAGACATCCTTGTGCAACAGTTTGAGAAACGCTTCACAGATTTTCGCCAAATGGCAAAACTTTTCTCCATTCTGAATCCCCGAAACTTCTCCACAGATGACGCAAACAACAGAATCCAAGATCTAGCCAACTTCTATGCCGAAGACGTGTCCACATCTGAACAGGTGCTGGATGAATTTCTTTCTTTCCGTGGTATGTGTAACGAATTGGAAATAAAGTTCAACACCACAGAAGCTGTTCTGCCATTCATGGTCTGCAACGACATGGACAGGGCATTTCCCAACATCAGTATTTTGTATCGTATTTATGCAACACTACCAGTCACCAGTGCAAATGCAGAACGCAGTTTCAGCCGCCTGAAGTTAATTAAAAACTATCTCCGGGCATGCATGAAGGAAGGCAGACTCTCAAACCTCACCTTATTATCCATAGAGAAGGATATTGTCATTGATAAGGACAAGGTGGCTGAAAGGTTTGCGAGGATGAAGGAGAGGAGGATGGTGCTGCTTTAAGATGGGGTGACGGAGGTCACATTACTGTATATAGTTGTTCAAACGTGTTGGACATTGGACTTTTTATTTTTTTATGGACAATGGATGTAATCTTTGCTGGATTGGAATCTCACAGACGTAACGCTGGAGGAAAACATCATTGGTTAGTTGTTTCATATTCATTATTTTGTGATAGGCTTGTCATAGATGCTGGCTTTCAAAATGTTGCTGCTTGTGTTGAAAACCGCCGTGTCTCCTTGATTATTGTTGTTATTGTCACACATTGCTTTTGTAGTTTGTTGTGTGTGAGTTCATTAGCCTATGTGTGGCTTGATTGGACTTAATTGTGTAGACTATGGCTGTGTGGTTTATGGGCATCCAATATTACTGAATGCTAAATAAATTATTGGTAAAATCCATGGCGCCGACCATGGTGCTGAAATAGCCTATCAGCAGTTGTTTTGCATAATATCAGCAGGTCACTCTTTAACAAAAATCCATGGCACTGTCCATGGTGTTGAAATGGCACACCTCATTGTAATCCGCATTTCTCTCGTTCCGCCCTTCCGTCTCCGTAAATTTACATCTCCGTACAGTATACTGTATAGGGGCCCACTACAAGTCCCCGCCCCCTCTGCAATGAACCATTAGCTCCGCCACTGACTATAGGGCATGTTTGAATAATTGTCTGCATCCACTGCTTTGGGTCTATGAAAAGCACAGAATGAATAAAATGTATTATTATTATTATTATTATTATTATTATTATTATTATTATTTTTATTGATTTATTTATTTATTTATTTGGAATATTTGGATTTCTATCAAAACCTGTGTGGTCCTACAGAGCATAGATATCCTTGTGTTCAAAAAGTTCTGTTCGCAAATATCATAACTATTATTATGTTAAGAAAATTAGTACTATTACTTATTTGCCATCATCTGACCCACAAACATGTCTGGATACGTTTGTAAAAATGCTATATGTACGCTATTTTAAAAATATTACTTATTTTTATCTGCATTTATTTATTCATCCCCCCTTTCTCTATTGTACATGATGTTTCTTGATATAAATGTCTGCTTGTTAATTGTAAAGAAATCTGTAGCAGCAGTTAACATTTTAAAACATGTACATTTTCTAAAGTAAACTTGCCTACAAAGTATAACCATATCCTTTCTGGGGTGTAATTATTCATCAATTGTTAAAAACATTAATTGAAATCATATGTTGTTCCATGAGGCACAATCTCTTCATATGCTAAGATGAAGAAACACAGGGCCAAGTTACATTAAATAATTTAGGAAAGTTTGGATAGCATTGCTTTGGAATAGAGCTAGTTTATTTAGTGTGAGCTATGATAGGCAATATTGTTAGTTGTAACTTGGCCACATTTTGATATCAATACTTTTAAAGGCAGGCCTAGTTTTTGCAAGTTGGAATTAAGGACTTATAGACAGCGCTATGTAGGCTATGCGTGAGTAACTTGGCTTTTTTTACGTCTGAGACGTTTTTGTTCAGATATCACTTATTTTTGGTAGCTAACTAATGATGAACAATGCATGAAGATAATGACATTGAGAGAGACATGCATACAGAATAGTACATGCATTCCAAATGAATGCATGCAGACATTCGCCTAACCATAACGCCCTCTACTGACGAGAATGATAACATTTCTCCTATTAGCGATAGCCCACAATTACATTAAAAGAGTTTGTAGATGAACTGTATTTAATGTCTAATGAAATACAATGAACAGCACCACCTGAACTATGGATCATGAAAAAGCATGTAAATTAATTAACCAAGTCTATATGGAGACATGCATGCACAATAGGCTAGACACAAACACATTGTAGCTGAAAGAAATACATACAGCCTAAAATATGGAAATACAGTTGTAAAATAGGCGTATTAGTATTCTATAGAAATAACGTTAGGCTATTCAACACTGGCTTCTCGGATGCGTAACTCCAAGCTTCCATGTCTGCCGAACGAGCTGCCGAACTTCATAAGCACAGCATAATACCTTCGCAGTTTTTTTTTTTTTCCGGTAGCGTAGTCTAACGTTGTCTGCGGGAAATCCTTTGGTACCGGACCATGTAGCTAGGTTTAGTTTAGTTTTCTGTAGTGCAATGGATGTAAGGCATGTTGATTAGCTTCGTAGTAGTCTAGCTTGTACCTGCTTCCTGACTAGCAGCTGACTGACATTTCTCTGGCAAAACTAACATTGGCTAACAAGCTTAATTGGACAATGCATATTTCCCAGGAATCTTAGCCAGCAAGAAAACAATAGATACTACTAAGAAAGTAGCCTACCAGAGATTATTCTTCTAATTATAATTATAATTAAAAGTGTTTGCAGTAAGATACATTGTCTGCAGAGTACTGTAGACTAGAGCAATGTTCGGAGGCTATAGTGTTATAGTGACTGTAGCTATAGTGACTAACCATGAATCGTATATGTTTAGGGAATTGGAGGTTTATAAATCAGATGTCTTAAGGGATTGCAGCTTATAGTAGGCTATCGTCAATTCTTAATGTATTATCGTAAATTCTTAATTTTCCTAGTAGTTAATTTTATGGTGACATTGTGTTCTGTGTGAAAAGGATACACTGAACAGAGCTGAATGAAGAAATGAATGAAGACATAATAAAGAAATGTTGGCCGAGGCGAGCGTTGAAGGTTCGGTTTCCACAGAGTCAGACATGACCGCAGCGCAAGAGGACAGCAGGCTGCACACAGACAAATTATTTTGTCGGCATTTGTGTGAGATTAAAACATGTAGCCAATCGCACAGTTATTTATAGAATTTATTTTTTACATTAATGCAAGAACACAATGTTAACCAGAGGATATTATGCATTGAAGCTTTTTTCTTTGCTTGACAAATGGCCATGGGATGCCTGTTCCCATAACGTTATCTAGCCTATTGCATTACTGTCGTGGTGTCCAGTGACTGAATTGTTTAACAGGCTACAAGTGAACAGTTAATATTGTAAACATGTCTTTGCCTTTGCAATAAAAAAACATTCTTGCATGTGAAAACCAGAACATGTGCACACTGTTTGAGTCCAAAATGAAATTACACTTTAATATCAACCAGGTGAGGTACGAACCCACGTCTCTCGCAATACTAAGGCTTGACGCTAACCATCTTAGCCAGAAAGAAAACAATAGATACTACTAAGAAATAGCTTACCAGAGATTATTCTTCTTATTATTATTATAATTAAAAGTGTTTGCAGTAAGCTACATTGTCTGCAGAGTAGCGTAGACTAGAGCAATGTTCGGAGGCTATCGTAATTTTTTTAAAGTGACTAACCATGAATCAGATATGTTTGGGGAATTGGAGGTGTATAAATCCGATGTTTTAAGGGATTGCAGCTTATAGTAGCCTAGGCTATCGTCTATTCTTAATGTATTATCATAAATTCTTAATTTTCCTAGTAGTTAATTTTATGGTGAGATTGTGTTATGTGTGAAAAGGATAAAGTGAACAGAGCTGAAGTGAAGAAATGAATGAATAAAGAAATGTTGGCCGGTTCGGTTTCCACAGTCAGTCAGTCATGACCACAAGAGCAGAGCGTAACACCCTCCCCAAACCAAACAAGAGCGAGCATCCGGTTTGGGGAGGGTGTGATATAGTACAAGTGAAATACAAGTGAAACATTGAACAGTTAATATTGGAAACCTCTTTTGCCTTTGCAATAAAAATACGTTAATGTGTTAATGTGAAAATAATAACAGTCTAATAAATGAAAAGTACTTAACAGTTGCACATTGTTTTTGTGGAAAATAAACATGTGCCCTGCTGGGCTCGAACCCACAATCCTCTGTGTGAGAAACAGCAACTCGAACCATTAGGCCACAGTAGCTTCTTGGAAAGAATGAAGCCATTAGCTATATTAACATTAAAAAACATTAGTATGAAGCGTTTTTATTGGGTGATAAGCTTGATGAGCAGGTATACGGACTATACCCTCAAAGAATAATTCTCCCCATTGGATAACATCGCAACGGAGGCAGGCAGTTTGGCAGGAAAAATAAGAAGAAGAAGCGGAAGAGGAAGGAGAAAAATGGCAAAATAACCCAAGTTTGGGGCTTTATTGGGTGGATGTGTGAAGTTGTATCTGAATGCCGTGTGGTTACATGAGGTCAGAACATACAGAAGTTAATATTTTCAAGGGCTGAGAGTCTATGGTAATTGTGGTTCTGTAGGAAACCCTGAAAAGTGCCAAACTCTCGGTGCTGTATAGGTATGGGGCATGCCCCACTAAGTTGTAACTTGGCGGATGGCATACCTGCCATCCCAATGCTCCTCTCAGTAGTCTTATTTTTGGCACTTATTCTGCACCATAAAAGTAAAGGTAAAAGGCTAATTAAAGCCCCAGTGACCAATAAGAAAGAAGTTTTGTGGTGACGTTATCGCTCCCATACGGTCATAGTTGAGTCCGTCCATTGATCAATGATATTAGAAACTACCCCGGTTTTCCCACCCATGCCAATAATGCAATTTTCTACTTTCAAAAAACAAACGGTAGATCAGAAAATGAGAAAAAGTAGTTTGAATTGTCCATCCATCCATCCATCTTCAACCGCTTATCCAAAGTCGGGTCGCGGAGGTAGCAGTTCCAGCAGGGGGCCCCAAACTTCCCTTTCCCTGGCCACATTGACCAGCTCTGACTGGGGGATCCCAAGGCGTTCCCAGGCCAGCGTGGAGATATAGTCCCTCCACCTGGTCCTTGGTCTGCCCCATGTCCTCCTCCCAGCTGGACGTGCCTGGAACACCTCCCTAGGGAGCCGACCAGGTGGCATCCTTACAAGATGCTCAAACCACCTCAACTGGCTCCTTTCTACGCAAAGGAGCAGCGGCTCTACTCCGAGTCCCTCACGAATGACTGAGCTTCTCAGCTTATCCCTAAGGGGGATGCCAGCCACACTCCGGAGAAAACCCATTTTGACCGCTTGTATCCGCGATCTCGTTCTTTCGGTCATGACCCACCCTTCATGACCATAGGTGAGAGCAGGAACGAAGATTGACCGGTAGATCGAGAGCTTTGCCTTTTGACCCAGCTCTCTCTTCATCACAACGGTGTGGTAAAGCGAGCGCCATACCGCTCCCGCTGCTCCTATTCTCTGGCCCATCTCACACCCCATCGTCCCCTCTCTCGAGAACAAGACCCCAAGATACTTGAACTCCTTCACTTGGGGTAAAGACTCATTCCCTACTCGGAGTAGACAAACTATCGGTTTCCTGCTGAGAACCATGGCCTCAGATTTAGAGGTGCTGATCCTCATCCTAGCCGCTTCACACTCGGCTGTGAACCGATCCAGTGAGTGCTGAAGGTTGCAGACCGATGGTGCCATCAGGACCACATCATCTGCAAAAAGCAGCGATGCAATCCTCAGCCTACCGAACTGCAACCCCTCTCCTCCATGACTACGCCTTGAGATCCTGTCCATGAATATCACAAACAGGATAAGTGACAAGGCGCAGCCCTGGCGGAGGCTAACCCCCACTGGGAACAAGTCCGACTTACTGCCGATAACCCGGACACAGCTCTTGCTTTGGGCGTACAGAGATTGGATGGCCCTGAGTAGTGACCCCCTCACCCCGTACTACCGCAGCACCTCCCACAATATCTCCCGGGGAACCCAGTCATAAGCCTTCTCCAAATCCACAAAGCACATCCACAGATAGGCATACTCCCAGGTCCCCTCTAGGATCCTTGTGAGAGTAAAAAACTAGTCTGTTGTTCCACAACCAGGACGGAATCCGCATTGTTCCTCTTCAATCTGAGGTTTGACTATCGGCCGGACCCTCCTTTCCAGTACCTTAGAGTATACTTTCCCGGGGAGGCTGAGTAATGTGATGCCTCTGTAGTTGGCACACACCCTCTGGTCCCCCTTTTTGAACAGGGGAACCACCACCCCGGTCTGCTACTCCTCAGGTACGGCCCC
This sequence comes from Synaphobranchus kaupii, assembly GCA_029718625.1. Taxonomy (NCBI): domain Eukaryota; kingdom Metazoa; phylum Chordata; class Actinopteri; order Anguilliformes; family Synaphobranchidae; genus Synaphobranchus; species Synaphobranchus kaupii. The sequence continues at coordinate 5,117,771 of CM056384.1, forward strand.
CGACTTCCACGCAATGTTGATGAGACGTGTCATCCATGAGAGCCCCTCAAAACCCAGAGCCTTTAGCATTTCTGGGCGGATCTCATCAACCCCCGGGGCTTTGCCACTGTGGAGTTGTTTGATTACCACAGTGACTTCCTCCAGGGAGATCGATGTTGATCCCCCACTACTATAGAGGGTGGGTTAGTCGGGTTCAGGAGTTCCTCGAAGTGTTCCTTCCACCACCCTATCACCTTATCAGTTGAGGTCAACAGCGTCCCATCCTTACTATATACAGCTTGGATGGTTCCCCGTTTCCCCCTCCTGAGGTGTCGGATGGTTTTCCAGAACCGCTTTGGTGCCAACCGAAAGTCCTTCTCCATGGCTTCTCCGAACTCCTCCCACACCCGCTGCTTTACCTCTGCCATGGATGCTGTCCTTCGAGCCTGTCAGTACCTTGCAACTGCCTCCGGAGTCCCCCAAGATAACATATCCCGGAAGGCCTCCTTCTTCAGTCGGACAGCTTCCCTGACCACCGGTGTCCACCAGGATGTTCGAGGGTTACCGCCCCTTGAGGCACCTAAGACCTTGAGACCACAGCTCCCAGCCACAGCTTCAGCAATGGAACCTTGAACATCGTCCACTCTGGTTCAATGTCCCCAGCCTCCACAGGGATGCCAGAAAAGCTCTGCCGGAGGTGTGAGTCAAAAATCTCCTGGACTTGGGCCTCCTCCAGACGTTCCCAGTTCACCCACACTACACGTTTGGGCTTACCAGGTCTGTCCAGAGGCTTCGCCGGCCACCCGACCGAACTCACCACCAGATGGTGATCAGTAGATAGCTCTGCCCCTCTCTTCACCCGAGTGTCCAATACATACGGCCTCAGATCCAATGATACGATAACAAAATCGATCATCGACCTTCTGCCTAGGGCGCTCTGGTACCATGTACACTTATGAGCAACCTTATGTTCGAACATGGCGACCCTCTCACCCACTGGGGTGAACTCCAATGTAGCGGCACTCAGCCGGGGACTTGTGAGTATCCCCGCACCCGCCCGGCGCCTCACACCTTGGGCTACTCCGGAGAAGAATAGAGTCCAACCCCTATCCAGGAGTAAGGTTCCAGAGCCAAGGCTGTGCATAGAGGTAAGCCCCACCAGATCCAACGCTCCACCTCCCGCACAAGCTCTGGCTCCTTCCCCCCCAGAGAGGTGACGTTCCACGTCCCCAAAGCCAGCCTCTGCCGCCCGGGTCTAGTCCGTCGAGACCCTCTACCTTCACTGCCACCTGTCTAGCAGTGCACCCGACCCCAATGGTTCTTCCCATAGGTGGTGGGCCCACGGGATGAAGAAGTTGAAGTGGTGATGGTGGCCACGTTGCTTCTTCGGGCTGTGCCCGGCCGGGCTCCGTGGCATGCCCGGCCACCAGGCGCTCACTGACGGGTCCTCCTTCTGGGCCTGGCTCCAGAAGGGGGCCCCGGGCTTCCTCCGGGCAGGGTCATTAAACTTCTGTTTTGATGTTCCATGGGGTTTTCTTGAACCATTTTTAGTCTGGCCCCTTGCCTGAGACCAATTTGCCATGGGAGTCCCTACCAGGAACACAAGGTTCCAGACAACACAGCTCCCAGGTTCATAGGGACGCACAAACCTCTCCACCACGATAAGGTGACGGTTCCCGCACTAGTCTAGTGCAAGTACAGACCGACAGATATTCATAATACAATTCTGCCCTCTATGATTGTGACGGCATTGCCATGAGATAACCTAAGTGTGCACATCCAGACCAGGCTGAGTGATGAAGTTTCTAGACCCACAAAATGTCTTAATAGAGGTAACAAATGTCAACGAAAAACACTAATGCCCCATTCTAACACACTCAAGGCCCCCTACAAAATACCATAAATGAAATAATGTTAACACTACATAACCTAAACTAGGTTACAGTGTTCGTAGAAAATATTCACCACAACAGCACCTACAAGGAATTTGAATATAAATTAAGTGAATCCCCTACTCCCCAAATGTCTCTGCTCACTTTTGACTGTAGCCTAAATATACACGTCCGTACATATACACGCGCGTATTGACTATGGAACGCCATTTTGGCCAAAACCTGTAAGAGAGTGATCCAATTCTGCTTATGTCAAAATGATGGATGGGCATATTTGCATAATGAATATTAATGAGGTTATGAAAAAATATAATTATGCATAAAAAATAAAAAATTAATTTTAATTTTTTAATTTTTTTATGATGTATTATTATTATTCGGGGTGTTGTGGGGGGTTGTTTCAAGGGGGGATTTATTGGCATTGTGATGATGTAATTTTATTGGGGGGGTGGTTGTTATAAACGTTGTTTTTTATGGTGGGTCTTAGGTTGCTTGGGGGAAAACGTGTTGGTATTCTTTTTTATATATATATATATATATATATATATATATATATATATATATATGAATATAAATCTATAGGTTAGTGGCAATAGTTTAAAGTTTAAAAAAAACAGTTTGTGTTAGCAGAAACGTTTTAAAAGAATAAAAGAATTCAAGCAGGCTGTTAAAACGTGACAAATAGCGGTCGGCTATAGCAAGTTAGTTGTCTGAAAGAAAGAAAGCATGCCATTTTTAAAAAATGTTTGAAGTTTTGGAGATGTGCGCGAATGACTCCGTAGAGAGAGACCGTAGACAAGGTCTAACACTGTGTAAAATAGCCAAGCGGTAGGCTATATCTAAAAAAGCAAGTTAGTGTTCTGAAAGAAAGACTAGAAAGAATAAAAATAAAAGAATAGGCTATGTAACGTTTTACAGAATTAAAACGCAAAACCTAAAAAGAACTTAGAATTTTTTCCGAAGTCCGCGGAAGTTCCGTGGATAGAGAAGCGTTTCCAGAGATCTTTCCAGCCTGTCCTCGACATTACAAATGGAGCCATTAGCTTTTCGTACGGAGTATGTAAAAAGGGGTATACGCCCCTGTAGTATCTGCTTCCTATCCCCTATGAAATTGACGGACGTTTACACGGGCCAATGAGCTGGATAGGGCTGGAAAAGCTTATGACAAGCCGGATTCTGAAGGCTAACAACAGCTGGGGAGGGGCGCATGCTTGCGGGCTTGCGTGCGCGCACTAGCGCGATGCTAGAGACAACCTTTGAGTGACATGGAACAGCTGTATTCCTGGCGGGATCTCCACGAACTTTTGAAAGAGCATTAAAATGCATACACTAGAAATATTTCAACAGACCGCAAAATACCCTGAATAAACCTTAGACTAGTGAAACAAACAAACCGCTCAGTAGACTATTTGCACAAGGTCCGTATACAATTTTAGCAGAGGACGTCGGTCTAATAGACTAGCTATTTACGAGTTTTTAAAAACAAAAGTTAAAGGAGCACAGTCACGCTTATGCATGTTTTCTGCATTCTAATCTACTATTTCAATGTTTCATATTTTCCAAAAAATCATAAAGATTGGAATTGTGGTTTTTGAGATATGGGCCCTCAAGAACAGCTCCATCTCCAGAGCAGCTCCAGCCTTATTTATCACATTTCCCATATCTCCCTGCGCACGCTTAGGTTTGTTGTGCATGAATATGTAATAGGGGGCGTACACGCCACTGCTGCGAGCACGGTGACGAGCTAACTGTTCAAGTGAAGATACCGCAGAAAATTCTTGCGTGTCTGCCCAAAATGCCATCGTGCGTGGGTGCGATATTAAGTCAGGATACCGTTTGCCCAAAAATGAGACGAGGTGCATCCAGTGGCTGGCAGCAATTAACAACCCGATCTATCCGATAAATTTGCCAAAAAAGGATTACAACAAAGTTTGTGTTTGTTCGAAACACTTCAAGCCAGAGGACTTCCAGCGCGACTATAGTGGCGAATTACTGGGAGCTAAATCAAAGAATTTGCTTGTCGAGTCTGCGGTACCTTAAGAAATATTGGAAATTCTGGCATTTTTATTTTTAATTTAACTTTATTTCATTTTACTTATTTTTAGACATTTCAGTATGTGTTGTTCAACTTCTGCACAATAATTGCCCCTTGGGGACAATAAAGACTTACTACTACTATTATTACAATATCACCTTTCTGTATTTTTTTTGTCTTTGTTTACCTTGCCATAATGAAGATAATCTTATGTTGAAGTAACAACCATTCCAAATAATCAATTACAATCCCAGTGATTTTATTGAATGTGATAGAGGTATGCATTTTCAAACTTAGACAAATATGTTGGAAATTTATACTAAGCCAACTCAACAGGAGAAACAGTAACTATAGCATTGTATGTATATTATTGAACACTATGGGCTCCATTTTCTGACAATTATGGCCACATTTTTACAATAATAAAACAAAAGTAAAGTGTGAGGTATCACAAAGTGCAGAGTCTGGTTCAGTCTTCGTCGATGTCCAGAAATCCAACATATTGACCATCGGGAGAAGGGTATCTTTGACGTACTGCAGAGACTACACACGATGGCAGCACAACTCTTACACCTCTCCCCAGTCGTTCGCCATGGAGTACCCATTCCAATAGCCAACGATAAGCGGTCAGTCTGAATTGCCTAACGTTAAATAAAGGGGTGACAGAAAAAACTGGTTATAGTAATGTAATATCTGTTGTTGCACAAAGGATGCTAAATGAGCTGATAGATAGCCATCTAGGTATAGCCAACAAGCGACTGATTCCGACAGTAGCCTAACTCACGTTACATGGAATGTCCGAATCTTGGTGTCATGCTGGCAAGCACAACATATCGACTTTAACATAAGTTTAGCAAACGTTAGCTAAATTACAAAATTTTGATACAGCTTGTTAGCTAGATATTTACTCACTCGTCGCTTAGTTGCCCTCCTGGACCCCTTGGTTGTGGATAGTTCTTCCAGTTAATCCTCCTATTGCTGCAGAAGAAGTTAGTAAGTACTGCATGATGTAGCAAGGATTCAAAGTTGTTATTGGCAGTGATGCAAACTCTGTGTTCGGTTTCTGCCAACAGCCGTTGCCCTCGATCCCATTCGCGGCAGCAAAGGCTCTCCGTCTCTGTAGGCATGGGTTCACAGTTCCCACACTGGCACCAATTAATATTCCCACTTCTCTGCTCTCTGTTAGCTTCAGCTGCCTCGTCCTCCGCTCTCTGTCTCTCTCGCTCACGTAATTCTTCCTCTGTAAATTCCGGTTCAAAACTGTACGGTTGTATATCTTCATCAAAATCGAAAAGCTCGTCCTCTAACTCCGCAAACTCAGAGCTGTCCGCCATATCTCTCAGGCTATAGTCGTCGGCCAAGATAGGCCACGTGATATTTGTACGCTAATGTTACCGTATTTTCGTGGGAGTGTCATGTGCCCGCCCATAAACCAGTCTCTGTGTACAAGGGTGGAGTTTGAGCGCCCGTTACCTTCTGGGAAACACTGGCTGGAGATTCACGCAAAACATGTCCAGTGACGTCACTGGACGTGTTTTGCCCTTTGAAGTTTTGCCGCCGTATTTCCCATAAATAGGAAATGGCTGCACTGACGGTGATTTTAAAAAGGCCTACACACATAATTTAAGCATTTAATCCAAATAATCTCAACTTAAACAAGCATGACAGTGCTCCTTTAAAATATAGCCTATTTGCTAGATGGGGCTAGCTACTGTTTAGTATCGATGGGCTTGTAAAAAGATGGGTTATTCAATTTAAACAGGATTGAGTCGGCATATATAACCTGTATTGTTTAAACGTAAATCCTTTAAATTTCGGGGCTACAATTCACAGCAGGAAGCACCGTTTGAGTGACAGGACCAGCTGCAATACTGGTGGGATCTCCACGAACTTTTGAAAGAGAGAATGAAATGCATAGACTAGAAATATTTCAACAGACCGCAAAATGCCCCGAATAAACCTTAGACTAGTGAAACAAACAAACCGCTCAGTAGACTATTTGCACAAGGTCCGTATACAATTTTAGCAGAGGACGTCGGTCTAATAGACTAGGTATTTACGAGTTTTTAAAAACAAAAGTTAAAATATAGCCTATTTGCTAGATGGGGCTAGCTACTGTTTAGTATCGATGGGGTTGTAAAAAGATTCAATTTAAACAGGATTGAGTCGGCATATATAATCTGTATTGTTTAAACGTAAATCCTTTAAAAAGCGCAGCTATAATTTAAATTTCGGACTACAATCACTGGGGTGGGGGGTGTTGGTACGGGTGGAGTCCCCCGCCCCCCTTGTTAAACTATAAAACAGAGGGGTTTTACAACATTTCATTACAGTAGACTAGCTGGTCTGATTCATTCACTCACACGTAGAAGGAGAAGACGACAGCCATTTGCAAGCGATGTCTGCTGCAGATTTTTCAACACGAGGTATGTGCTACTATTTTAATTATTGTAAAAATGTGGAACTTACAAGTTGTTAATTAAACATGTTGAATGTTCTACTTCTTAATTTAAAGGTTGTTAACGTAAATGTATTACAGACTTGGATGAAATATTGAATAGCGACGGGGAACACGCGGTAGGGGGATTCCAGGAATTTATAGAAGCTCTACCAGAGGCCATTACCGTTAGACAGAGTAAGATGTTTTTACAATTTTTAAAATGTACTTTAAAGATGCTTTATACACTACTCACAAAAAGTTAGGGATATTCGGCTTTCGGGTGAAATTTCAGGATGAACCTAAAATGCACTATAACCTTTACAGGTGAAATTAATTTGACCTTCTCTAAACTTTTGAATGCACATGTCCAACTATTCAATGTTTCAGTACTTTTTGCACAACTTGCTGTTCTCTAACAAGGAGCTGAACGGCAAAATTCACAACAAGTGTTTGATCCATGAATCGACCAATAAATTTCCTGGTTCAATTAGAATTGGTATTTAAACAGTCCTCTTCATCATGCTGTTCACATTTTGACATCATGAGACCAAGACGACACCTAACAATTGATCAACAGTACCTCGCCATTGCGAGGCTTCAAACAGGATGTTCTCAGAGGGAAGTGGCCACTGAGCTTAGAGTGTCACAGAGTGTCATCAGCAGGTTGCAACAGAGATACAGAGAGACTGGAAGAGTCACAGAAAGGCATAGAAGTGGACGTCCTTTGGCCACATCCCACACTGATGACCGCTTCATTGTGAACAGTGCCCTGCGGAACCGGATGATGAATGCCACTCAACTCCAGGCACATTTAAGGGAGGTGAGAGGCACCCAAGTGTCACGTCAGACCATTCGAAACCGTTTACATCAGCGTGGTCTGCGTGCTAGACGACCTGCAAGGGTACCTGACCACACCACCAGGCACAGGCGTCATCGTCTTGCATGGGTCAGGGAGCATTTACGCTGGACGAGGGACCAGTGGGCCTCAGTGCTGTTCTCTGATGAAAGTCGATTCACGTTGAGCAGAAATGATGGCCGCCAACGATGTTGGCGACGTCAAGGAGAGCGCTATGCATCAGCCACTGTTGTCACCAGACGACCCTTTGGTGGTGGCGGTGTTACAGTGTGGGCAGGTGTGTCTAGTCAATACAGAACTGCCCTACACTTTGTGAATGGTACAGTGACAAGCCCATACTACCTGAATAACATCATTAATCCAGTCATTGTGCCCCTGCATGAACAACACAGGCCTAATTTCATCTTCATGGACGACAATGCTCCAGCTCATCGAGGTCGCATCATTAGGGAAAGGCTGCTGGAGACTGGGGTACCTCAAATGGAGTGGCCTGCACTTTCTCCAGACCTGAATCCCATAGAAAACCTATGGGATCAGCTGACTCACTGTGTAGAGGCTCGTAACTCTGTACCCCAGAACCTCAATGACCTGAGGGCCGCCCTTCAAGAAGAGTGGGATGCCATGCCTCAGCAGACAATAAGTCGAGTGAACAGCATGAGACGTCGTTGTCAAGCTGTAATTGATGCTCAAGGGCACATGACAAGTTATTGAGACATTGACATTTTTGTTGTGGTATACCCACCACTGTTGTTGGCTTTTGTTTCAATAAATTGTTTGAGATGAGGAAATCACCATTGCATGCTTCTACTTAAATGCCCTACTTTCATGATACGTATAATATCACTGTAGCGTGAACTTACATTTTCCATAAATTTCACCCGAAAGCCAAATATCCCTAACTTTTTGTGAGTAGTGTATATATATATATACAGATCCTTTCCAAAAAATTAGAATATCATGGAAAAGTTTTTTTTTTTCCATAATTCCATTCAAAAAGTGAAACTTTCATAGATTATAGATTCATTGCACACAAAGTGAAATATTTCTAGCCTTTATTTGTTTCATTTTTCATAATTTTGGCTTACAGCTCCAGAAAACCCCCAAAACAGTATTTCAAGAAATTAGAATAGTGTGTCGAAAATCAGCATTTACTTCAGTTATTTCAGAGAATGAGTGGAGTGGCTTGACTCGAGGAATCCGACAGTTGTAGCCCATGTCCCGGATACGTCTGTACGTGGTGGTTTTTGAAGCACTGACTCCAGCCTCAGTCCATTCCCTCTGCATCTCCGCCAAATTTTGGAATCGTCTTTGCTTGACAATCCGCTGAAGCCTACGGTCATCTCTTATGCTTGTGCACCTTCTCCTGCCACATTTTCCCTTCCACTAAACTTTCTATTGATATGCTTGGACACTGCACTCTGTGAACAGCCAGCCTCCTTAGCGATGACCTTTTGTGGCTTACCCATCTTCTGGAGGGTGTCAATGATGGTCTTCTGGCCAATTGTCAAGTCTGCAGTCTTCCCCATACTGAACCAAACTGAGATAAACTTTGCAGGTGTTTTAAGTAAATTAGATGATAGTGTGACACTCAGTCTAAAACATTCATTCTCTGAAATAACTGAAGTAAATGCTGATTTTCGACACACTATTCTAATTTCTTGAAATACTGTTTTGGGGGTTTTCTGGAGCTGTAAGCCAAAATTATGAAAAATGAAACAAATAAAGGCTAGAAATATTTCACTTTGTGTGTAATGAATCTATAATCTATGAAAGTTTCACTTTTTGAATGGAATTATGGAAAAAAAAAACTTTTCCATGATATTCTAATTTTTTGGAAAGGATCTGTATATATATATATATATATATATATATATACATATATATATATATATATATATATAATGTTTAATTGTTTTAGACACTGGGGTAGGCTACACGTGTCCGACGCCATGTTTATAGGCCAGGGTTTTAGCTTCAACAAACGCTATTCGCTACAGTTATATTCAAATGTATGAAACTTTCAAATACTTTGCTCAACATCTGATTATGTGTTTTATTTTTTCAGATTTTTGGTGAATGTTGATTTGTTTTTAGATACAGTGTACACGAGGCCTAGGAAACTTGTATATGCCCAGGTATTAGCTTCAGAAGACCGATCTTCGCTACAGTTATATTCAGAGTATGAAACTTTTAAGTACTTTGCTCAATATCTGTTTATGTGTTTTATTTTTACTGATTTTATTTTTTTGTGTGTGTGTTTTAAAATAAATGTTTGCTTATTTAAGTCTTTTTTATTTTTTTTATTTTGTAATTTGATTTTTAATTAGAATTTTTTTATTTTGTAATTTGATTTTTAATTAGAATTTTTTTATTTTGTAATTTGATTTTTAATTAGAATTTTTTTATTAGAATTTTTTTATTTTGTAATTTGATTTTTAATTAGAATTTTTTTATTTTGTAATTTGATTTTTAATTTGATTTAATTTTGTAATTTGATTTTTAATTAGAATTTAAAAAAAATTTATTTGAATTTTAAATTTTAAATTTTGAAATTTTTTATTTTTTTATTTTAAATTTTAAATTTTGAAATTTTAGAATTTTTTATTTAGAATTTTAAATTGGAATTTATTTCCTTACAGACGGTGAAATAACGGATGACGAATTATTGGGTGCAGTGATCGACCAGGATATTTTAATTACATCTAACGAAAGCCGGCCTAACAAACGCGTGACCCCAGGACCACGGATATCGTCAGTCCCAAAGACAACAACAACAGCAGCAGCCGACCAAACAGAGGAGAACAGGACACCTCCTGCGACGGTCTCGGTTTGTCAAAACGACGAAAGGCTCCGCTTAAGTATTTTTAATAAGCTTGTAAACATTTTTGACAGACTATTAAAATAAAAAATGGCTCCTAAAATAACTTGTTCGTGTTCGTGTTCAGGGGGCCAGAGTAAAAGACTTGCCACAGAAAATGCTGAAAACCAGGACCCTAACCAATTAGATTTACCGCATGAAAATGTTAACCCGCATCTCTTAGCTCTTGTTGATGATGTTAATCAAGCCTCTATTAACACGCATGAACCAAGTAATGAAGCTGTAGAGCATGATGTTTTTGCAGGTTTATTAAGAGCGCTGGACTGTAAACCGTGAACTCGCTTGTCGCGTTGAAACAGATATGAACCCAAACACCGCAGAAAATAACACGCATGGTCTTACAGAGCTAGAGATGTCCCAAAGCACTGTCGATAATAACCTGCATGGACTTCCAGAAGTCAACCAAAATGGTGGTGTTGTGATTAATAACGCAAACCTTCAGGTGATACGTAGGCCAGCATTCAACAGTACAGAAATTCAGCTCCGTTTTAACTTTACATCTTTGTACAATGTTGATAACTACGCAGAGTTTTATGAGCACATCTTAAACACTTTAGAAAATCTACTGGCTAAAGTTCATGAGCTGTCGAACCCCAGCGATGCTGTACAGTTAGAATTAAGGGGTGATTCTCTGTCTCAGGGTGTAACTGTACAGCTAAACGGTGATGAAATAGATTTGGAGGTTTTTTTGAGTATGATTGAAGAGTTGGTTCAAAGCAATTTTGATATCCTGGCTGATGAAACTCTGATGCTTGTGGCCCACATAATTCAGAACCCTAATGGCGGTGGAGACTGGCGAAAATTGTCATCATGTCTCAAGAGCGAAATCATTCGCAAAAAGCTAAGACATTTAATAGTTAGCTACAACGTCGATAATAATCTCTGTTCGCAACATGTTTGACGCATCTTTTAAATCCGACATTCACAACGTGTGATGCTGAAAAAGAGGCTGAACATTTACAACATTCCGTAGGTTTGGGTGTTCAGGATAAGGTTTGTTTTTCGGACATTCAAATGTTTGAGAGGTTCTTAAACATCAAGATAGTTGTATGGACACAGTGCAGATAACGGCGTCTTAAAAAAGTTTCAAACGAGCAACACACCACACTCTAAAACTTTTTTTTTGTACCTCGAGGGCGGACACTATTGCAGTATCAAATCATTGACAGGTTTCTTTTGCAGTCAATATGTTTGTACATTTTGTTACAAGCCGTACACCTCTAAACATAATCACTCATGCTTACATTATTGTAACGTCTGTTTTTGCGCAGAATGTTTTACACATCGTTCATCAACAACGATAAGGTGTAAGGATTGTAAGCGAATCTGTCAGTCTAGGTTTTGCTATAACGAGCATAAAGTTTTGAAACGGCAGTCTAGCGGTAAAGTCTCTGCTCAGTTCGTGTGATACTAGCAAGTTCTGTGACAAATGTGCGCGAACATATGTCGTAAGTAGCAACCCATCTAAAACACACAAATGTAGTCTAAAGCTCTGCAAAGCCTGTAAGGCTGTATTGACCCCTGAAGTTGAGCATGTGTGCTACATACAACCTGTGAAAACTGAACACCCCAAGATACGTTATGTTTTTTATGATTTTGAGTGTCGGCAGGACCATGGCGAACACATTACGAATTTCATATGTTGTATGGATTTTAATGGCGAGCGTTGGACTGCAGAGGGTGATGGTTGCGTACAGGATTTTAAAAAAAGGTATCGAACCCCAAAGTACAAGGGGTATACATTCATTGCACATACTGTAATTCGAAGGGTTGGTTACCTGCTGATGCAGTATTTGGTTAAGCATGGTGTGACACCAAACATCATAGCGCAAGGCAGCAAGCTCATGTGCATTACAGATGAGGCTTTTGAACAGAGGTATATTGATTCACTCTGTTTCCTGACTATGAAGCTGAGTGCCATGCCTGGCGCTCTAGGTTTTGACAATGCAAAAAAAGGGCATTTTCCCAATTTCTGGAATAAAATTGAGAACCAGAATTACATCGGACCGTACCCGCCTCCCTTGTACTATGGTTTTGATACATTGATGGACAAGGAGAGGGTGGACTTTATGTCCTGGTATAATAATGTGTCTGGGGGTGTGTTTGACTTTCGAAAAGAAATATCAGAGTACTGTCAGAATGACGTTAGCCACAGCCACCATTCAATGGTTAGAATATGTGAGTCATCGAGAAAAGATTTTCATTCAGCATGCCTTGAACCGGGGGGAGGTTAAGATGGGGAACTATTATCTAGATGGGTATTCAGAGGTGGACGGCGTTCGGACAGCTTTTGAATTTGCTGGGTGTTTTTTTCATGCTTGCCCTCAATGCTTTACTTTAAGCACAATTAACCCTCTCACAAAAACAGATTTTGGTTCAATATATCACAAATTTCAAGAGAAAATTGACACTGCGTCATGTATACAACCTGAATGTTGTAGTTATGCGGGAGCACGAATGGGTAAGACTTGAGAGTCCTGAGGTTCAGGACTTCCTGCGACATCATGACTACCCGGAACGTCTGGAACCTCGGGATGCTCTGTTTGGCGGTCGAACTAATGCGTTGCAACTTTACTACAAGGCTCAAGAAGGTGAGCAAATACACTATTTCGATTTCACCAGTCTATACCCGTTCGTGAACAAAACTAAAGTTTACCCAACAAATCACCCCATTGTCATCAATACCTGTGTTACCGTACAGAGTCTCTGGTAAATTAATGTTTCCAGTTTGCCGGTCCTGCGCAAAATCTGAGCATCAAGGTGAGTGTGAATATTCTGATGAGTTGCGTTCTCTCACAGGTGTATGGTGTACCGTTTAAATGCTTAAAGCTCTTGAAAAAGGTTACATCATCGACAAAATCTTTGAAATTTGGCATTTCTAAGATAGGTCCGATTCTCTTTTCAGTGACTATATTAAGACTCATTTAAAGGGCAAACAAGAAGCGTCAGGATACCCCTCTTGGGTTTCTGATGATTTGACAAGGCTGCCTATGTGCAGAGTTATTGGGAGAAGGAGGGTGTTCGTTTAGACTCAAACAATATTTCAGTAAACAAAGCCAAGAGACAAATTTCCAAACTGTTTTTAAATAGTCTTTGGGGCAAATTTGGTCAGAGAAGCAACCAGACAAACACAACCTTGATCCGTGATCCTGAACAGTTTATGCAATTGATGTTTTCAGACGAGTATGACATCTCACACTTTTCATTTCTTACAGAAGCCGTAGCTCTGGTACAGTGGAAACTTACTAAGTGTTTTCCAAAGGTCCCCAGATACAGCAATGTGTTCATCGTGGCCTTCACCACAGCTTATGCCCGGCTCGAGCTTTATGATGTCATGGATAAAATGCCTGACAGGGTTCTGTACCATGACACAGATTCTGTAATCTTTGTGAGCCGACCGGGTGACTGGATGCCTTCTCTAGGTGATTTTTTGGGACAATTGACTAGCGAGCTAGACCGCGGTGACCACATTGTTGAATTCGTTTCAGGAGGGCCCAAGACGTACGGTTATAAAACACGGTTCGGTAAAACATGCATGAAAGTGAAAGGTATAACCCTGCATCATACTAACACGCAAGTTGTCAATCTTTCATCCCTCACAGAATTGGTACAACACTATGTACAGAATCCAGAGGCCCCAGCTTGTGAAATTACAACCAACACACAACAAATTGTGAGGAATAAGAGAGGATTCTCTCTCAGCAACCGTATAGTTTCTAAAAGATTCAGAGTAGTTTACAACAAAAGGGTCCTGCTCCCTGATTTCAAAACCTTGCCATATGGATTCTAGACAAGTGTTTGGGGTTGAGGGTTTTGATAGCCGCCTTCAACATCCTTTTTCATGCATAATCTCAGGTCCATCAAACAGCGGTAAAAGCGTTTTTGTGAAAACACTGCTCGAAAATGCACAACATGTATTGTCAACAGTACCGCAGAACATTGTATGGTTTTATTCGTGCTGGCAACCCATGTACGATGAAGTGCTTTGTAAAATAAAGAATGTACATTTTGTAGAAGGTCTTCCTGAATATTTGACCGATGAAGTTTTGCTACCTTTGCACAAAACCAATATGGTAATTGTTGATGACCTTATGCAGGCTGCCAGTCAGAGCTCTAAAATTCAGAGAGCTTTTACCAAGTATACACACCATAGAAACCTAAGCATCATATATCTTGTTCAGAATCTTTTCTTCCAGGGTCGAAACAGCCGCACAATAAATCTTAATGCAAACTATATTGTTCTGTTCAAAAATCCAAGAGATAAAATGCAAGTTAATGTTTTGGCACGGCAAATATACCCCAGACATTCAAAGTTTTTCCTTGAATGTTTCGATGATGCGACCAGAAAACCTTATGGCTACCTATTGGTGGACTTAAAAGCACAGACGCCTGAGGAATACCGCATCAGAACTGGTTTGTACGCTCCAGAGTGGCCGGTAGTTTATGTGCTAAAGAAAAAGTAATATATCTGCACGTATTAAACGGAACTGGACGCTTCTAAATGCCCTATTTGAAGGTAATGCCGGCAAAGACGTACCATATTACAGTCTGCTTCTGGTGAACTTATAAACACAATTTGTGAACTAGCTCTCAATGTTTTATGAGGCAATATACCCCTAACAGATACACAACTGAAAAAAATAAGAAAACAAAAGGTCGGAATTAAACTGTTGATTAACAAAAGATCATCTATTCGAAAGAGGAGAAAAATTATTAATCAAAAGGTTGGATTTCTTCTGCCTCTACTGAGTGTCGCAATACCGTTTCTCACCAGTTTGATAGCGGGTCGCAGCGGCGTTTAAAAAAATAAAAAAATAAAAAATATAAAAAAAACATGGAGCATGCCCAAAAAATGTTTCTCGTGCCTCAAAGCCAGCTGGACAAATTAAAGAATCTTACTTTTACCCCGGAGCCAATCCGACAAATTGTTGAAAATGATTTGGATCAAACCATACGTAACATCTTATCAAGGACTGATGTTGGTCCTCATGAGAAAGCAAAACTGTACACGATTGCTCTACAGCGTTTCATAGCACTGGTCAAACAAGGTTAAGCCGAAATGCAACATTTAACCCTATCATTGCCTGTTGAGGGCCGCGATAATGTCAGGACGGACACCGCCCGAGTTGAAGATTTTGTACAAAGCGTGCCACCTAGAAGCCGGAAAAATGCCACCTACGTATTGGATAAAATTTCGAAATCAGGAAATGTCGCAACGTGGAACGATAAAGGGGAGTTTGTGTTTAATTGTAACAGTTGTAAGTGGTTCGCATATGTTGGATCTAATAAAGAACATAACAGCCCCTCACAAGATTTCTGATGATAGAAGACCCCGGGGTTGGGGGGAATTTATAGAGGCTATGGCTATGCTTAATATGCCTCTTTCTGTCATACCTAATCAAAATGTGCGCGGCAAGATAAATCTACACAAAAAAATACCAAATACCGCAGCCTTTACACCTATGACGCCAGAACCAGGCCCTAAGGCTGTTTTTTCATCCCCCGTTTTAGACCATTAAGCGTGGATAGATTTCTGAAGCTGTTGAGTGTGTGATCAAAATGTCAAAATGTAAAGTTTAAAATGTTTTTATTTTACAATAAAATACATAAAGTAACATTCAAACAAAACATGCCTGTGTTTTTTTTCAACAGTGATAGGCCTTAAACATTTCACATCAGTATGCAGTCTGGACACAGTTTAACATGTTTTTAACACACTTGTCCAAGTATATTTTATCAACATATCTTGAAACCATCGCATCATTATTTTTCAAATTATCAGAGTATAGGGATATAATTTCACTAAACGGAACCCCTTTGGCCCTGTTGTGCAGATAAAATATGCAATGCTGTCCGCACTTTGTGCTGTGTAGGTCTTGCACTTGTACCTTGTTGTAAACAATCCTTTTACAGTTCTTTTGTAAAAAAGTAATGATGCTATCTGGGAAATAAATGTAGTCAGGGGGATTGCCATAGGAGTCGAAAAATTCACCAGTTTTATACGCACGCACATACAATGCTAACCAGTGTTCTCCAGGCTTATTTTGAGGGTGTGTATTCACAATGTACAATGCTGGTAAATTATTTAGTTTATTATCCGGTAGCTCATCGCAACTCAAAATAGCCGTTAGTTCTCTGGTATTCATGATTAATAATAATCATACAGTATGTTCCTCCTCTGGTTCACTTCAATGATATTGTCGAAGCATGCGTAAACAATTAAATTAACAGTTCTGGGTAGTGGGTTTCTGAATCTCATCTCCAGACGGATATTACCCGTCTTGATCAGTGATAGATGCTGGCTGCAACCTTCATCGGGTGTCAGGTTGAAAGCATAAAGGGTGTAACCGTTCATGTATTCTTGACGATTTATACACAATGGTGTATCTTTCAGATGCCTTCCTGTGGCCAGCGTTAGGCTGTAAAATTCACAAACCGCAGAACCGTTACCGTAATTTGGGAGGTATGGCTTGCTCGGGATTGGAAGGCCATTCATACTGAGCGATACATATTCGGCGTTGTAATGTTGGAAATTGAAAGGGTTCTTGTTGTAAACACCTGTAAAGGCGTCGTTATCTACCAAACCTATAATGACAGATTTTGGTAATTGACCCAAAAACACATTTTCTTGATTGCAAGCTCTAAGACCCGCTGCTAAACTGAAGGTTTTAAGACTAACACGGTCAATCGGATATTTAACATTTGATGTCAGTAGAGCCTGGGCATGTCCGAGCTTAACTGGTGGAGAGACCCCGATTTTTTTTACAAATAGTGTGGCCGAGACCATTTTAAGACGGTATTGCTGCTGGGCCTCCTCGCTCATTAGGCAGAACTCATCCTTACACCGGACTATCTTAATTTTAATATCGACTCCATTTATAAGTAGTCTCTCCTGAAAAAACATGTCTACGTGTATGGGTCCGAGCAATTCAAAAGTGTTACTCGCCACTGTATATAGACCTCTATCTTTCAAGCCCTTGTTGTCACCCGCAGGGTCTGTTTCGTCCATATGTCCACTGGTGTCCTTATAGAATAATCCGGACGTAAATTGATTAGATATTGTGTCTTCAGAATAATTAAGTAGACATTCCATAATTGCTCTGTAGGGGTACGTGTTGCTAGACTGGCTCACCAGCCTGTCTCCCAGTGAAATATCCACCTGTGAAAAAATGGTCGCTATGGGATAATTAATAAGCCCAACCTTGGCATCGGCAGGAATATTGGTGCCATCTGCACGGGTTATCTGAAATCGTAGGTATAAAAGAGTATTGTTTAAGTCAAGGTAATCTTCACCATTACCGGCTATATAGAACTCTAGAGGACCAGTATCTGAAATGGCTGACAGGGGTGGCACTTCTACGTAGATGCTCTTATCAATGCTTGTTTGTGTGTACGGAACTGCAAAAAGGTCCAGTTCCGACTTCATACATTCCTCTGACATGTTATGTATGAAGGCCATTTTAAAAAAATGTATCTACTTTTTCTCTTAGCCTTCTTGGTCTGCTTTTTAGCCTTCCTCTTCCTCTTCTTTGCGACTGTGACCCTAATGTATGCCGGTCGTGAGACCTACTTGAGACCCGCCCCCCTGGAGGCCTTTTCTGTGCACGCCGTGTCATGACCAAAAGGCCCGAACCTTCTTGTTCACCGTTGTTCAAACGACTCGTCACAACTTTATTGACAACATCCTTGGCTATGTTTTTCGCTGCTGACGTTAAGTGTGGTCTGGCTATGTTGAAGCCTTTCTTTCGTAGGGGCAATGCCATTCGGAATAAACCTCTAAAAAGTCATCCAAGACCGCTACCATACATAACACTCGCGCCCTTATACCCCGGCAGACCATTACCGGCTTGTGCTGTATAATAGTCTATGTACCTATGGGGGTCAACGTATAGGTTTGAACTTGCCATTTTTTAAATTTTTGATATCGATGCTTCACTGGCCTGAAATGCAATTTTATGATTGATTTACCGTAAGTGAAGCATATGTTCTCGTTCTGATCCGATTTCAGCTCAATTGTTATGTTATCAATGTGCTTCTTGCACACGTGAACGTAGTGTGGCTTTTCATATGAGATTGTCATGACATCGTTGCTAGACCCTGTTATATGTACACATCGTAGCAAGGGCACAACACTATTTCCGACTCTCTGGTAGTCAATAATGTCTGTGTAAACATACATTGTGTAAAACCCCGCACGAATATCGGCAGGATGTGGGGCCACAGGCTTTGCGGCCATTACGGGTACATCCGGGTCCAAGCCCAACATCCTCGCGAGTTTACTGCTAGCCGTCAGCGAAATATTTTCGTTTGCACTACTAATATGAATTTGGTTTTTCATTGCGGAATGTGCCACCTCAATATCCAATTTTCTTGTTTTTAAAGCTTTATTCATCTCCTCCACTAGCATTTTCATGTTCTTGTAATAGCCCCAGCTTATTACAACAACGTAGCTGAGTTCCTTTTTCTTATCATCACTTACGATAAAAGCGTTTTCATGAGATGATAGCATGCTCCATGTAGATGGGTAGTGAATTTCTGCTAAAGCAACTTCCCATTCTCCTCACTTCACTAAAACGAGTTTCTGGTTCTTATGTTTCTTTTCGGATATAATGTTTTCGACCTTAAAGGTTTTGTCTTTTCCAACTATAACCTTTTTTAATTCCTCCTCATAAAATGTGCCATCAATGCTCGCACCATCATAATCCTTCAATCTATATACAGGAGGGATTCTGTGGACCCTTTCAACGACTGTAAAATATTCATCTGTATATGTTTGCTCGTAGCCTTTTGCAAACTTGACACATTTGGAAACTCTGACTGTGTCCCCCTCCTCAAACTTAAACGTTAGCTTTTTAGATCTTTTTGGAAAGAGACCATACATATTTTTAAAAACTTTAAAAGCATTATTTTCATTTACTTCAACGGGTTTCATTTTAATCGTGCTGTGGTAGCTGTTATTGTACCCCAGGACCAAATCCTGTACAGTATCTATATACAGTAGTGTCTAGTATTGTGTGCTGTGAAGTATCTTCACATTCTGGATTTTAACGTTCTATTGAAACGTTCGACCACAGATGCTTTCACATCGTCATTGTCTGTGGCAAAGTGGATTATTATGCGTTTCATCAGACTTTGAAACAATTTATTGAAAAATTCTTTATTCTTATCGGTTTGTATTTTTTTATGGATTCGCCCGTTTGCGAGAATTCTTTGAAAAGCCCTTACAACTTCGACACCTGTCTTGTTTTTAAGAACACATACCCAGGCGTATTTTGACAATATATCTATACAAGTTAGCATAAACTTCATATTATCATTATGTTCAGATAAACTTGACATGTCTACTAAATCAACCTGCCATTGTGAATCAATGTTTCTCACAAAAACCCTGTTTCTTTTGAAATTGACTCTGATGGGTTTGTGTAAAGTGTATGCATCTTCCCCCGACAACCAGTCCGTAACTTTCTTGTTTCATATGTTACTACCTGTTGTTTCACGCAAACCCCTTCGCAAACGCTCTTTACCACCGTAAGAACCAGGATTTTCTGGAGCATAATAAACAGCTTTCATGCGTTTCTCACCATCCATCCTTACAGCTATCACAATAATGACACATTATATAAAAAACCAAAGTATTTATTTATGTATTTTTAAAAAAAGTTGCAGGTTACATGACAGAAATTGCATATATTAACATTTAACAGGTTCTTGAAACGTTTTTAAACATTGTCGTTTATCTGAGTCCGCTCGCCTTCAGAGTGATCACACCACAGGTGTTCATGCATTGCACCGTCAATCTCCCAGAAATCTATGCTGACAGCAGCAATAGCCTTCTCACTGGCCGGGTCAAGGTCTGCACGTAAGATTTCCAGCAGTTTTTCCATAATGTGTGGCTCCTCACGGAGTTCTGAAACAAGGGTGTAAAAAGAACCGAAGATTCTCACAGGATCCGGTTCCCCTCCGAACACTTTCAATGCCTTGACCAGCAGAGGGCGCAGCCATGGCTTCTTCACCTTTGCAAGGAATTTGTCAAAATGATATTTGAAATAGTAAGCATCCGTTTCAAAGAGGCAGCTGTGTCTCAGTTGACTGGGATGGTCAACGTCACATCCGAGACATTCGCTTCTCAGCTGTTTTTCGATAGCGCCATTGAGAAGACAGGCGATGGTGGCTTTCAACAGCTTAATCATCGGACTTGTAAGACACCCGTCGATTTCGTCTATACACCCCGGGCGTTTTTTTTGTCTGGCCTGTTGTACACAGCATGGCACATCGCAACCTTCGTCTTCGTAGACCATAGATTTTGGTTCTGTTAAAAAGACGGTTTCGGCCTTGTCGACATCGATCCAAGGCTCTGTAACGGTTTGTCATTGTTCGCTGAATACTCAGACTCCCAAGATTCTGAGCACACGGAGCCCTGTAGGGGGCAATACATTT
Organism: Synaphobranchus kaupii; assembly: GCA_029718625.1. Taxonomy (NCBI): domain Eukaryota; kingdom Metazoa; phylum Chordata; class Actinopteri; order Anguilliformes; family Synaphobranchidae; genus Synaphobranchus; species Synaphobranchus kaupii. The sequence goes on from CM056384.1 coordinate 5,138,288, forward strand.
TATACAAGCCCTGAGACATGCTTGTCAAGAGGTCTGTACAGTCTGTATGAAATCAGGCGTTTTGCAGAGTGGCTTTTAAGCCCCTCTGAAACTTATAGCCACGCCTTAAAACTTTAGAGTTATGAGCTGGGTGGGGCCTTCCTTTTTGGGGTTGATTTGAATTTAACATATTTGAATGTTTAATAATAATAATGAAACAATACATAAAATAGCATGTAAAAGAAAGGCTTTTTTATTTTAAAGTTCACAAAATCAATCAAAAAGACATTCTGTATACATTTATATTAAACACACACACACACACACACACACATACAATCTAAAAACTTTTAAAACAATTTTTGATTACACGTTTTGACAAGTTATTTACACAAAACGTGTTGTATAGTCTTCGTCATCAGAGACAATAAAAAGACATTCTGTATACATTTATATTAACACACACACACACACACACACACACACACACACACACACACACACACACACACACACAATCTAAAAACTTTTAAAACAATTTTTGATTGCACGTTTTGACAAGTTATTTACACAAAACTTGTTGTAGAGTCTTCGTCATTAGAGACAAAGGGTGTTGGTGGCGGTACATTTTCCTTTTCGTCTTCCTCATCTTCAGCCACGGCATTAAACATCGCACACAAGTTCATTTTCACACAGGCCATTGATCTCCAAATCCGATGATCCTTAAACACATTATCGGCTTGCTCAATAGCCTTGTTCAACAAGTGCTGGTCTTCAAACTGAAAGACAATTAGAGTATCCCCAATGTCTCTTGATTCATAGGTCTCGGCAATGAACAGTTTTTTTGCCGTTTTGAACGCTGACACACAGATCACGCTGCAGTCCTCCGAACAGCTCAGAAAATTACAACTACTTTGTACATCGTCCACAACATTTTTGTAGCATTGTTTGAATTTAAGCCAGTCCTTGTGCACAAATACTACAGACTCTGTATTTTCACTGTACAACTCCCCCTCACACAGGTTGAAAAGTGTAATTTTTGTTTCCTCGCCAGATGTGTCAATATTATACCCGCAACGGCGATATGATGAAGCTGTCGCGGGCCATTCTTCGTAAAGCGAACGTTTTTGAAGTCTTGACATCGCCGCAAAAGGTTTTTTTGGTCTCCGCAAAACGGTCTTGTTAGCCACAACCTCTGGAGATTTCGGTGTTGAGTTTTCTGAGGTAGACATGCTTCTTTTGTAGGTTGATTACAGGCGATAGTGTCAACGTCTGTTTCGGCTATAGACCTGTTCAAAAAGTCGGACCTTTATACAAACCGTGAAACCTGTGGTCAGCATTAGCTACAGCTGTTCCAAGTCATTCAGACGTCACACCCCCTCCCTGTGATTGTAGTCCGAAATTTAAAGGATTTACGTTTAAACAATACAGGTTATATATGCCGACTCAATCCTGTTTAAATTGAATAACCCATCTTTTTACAAGCCCATCGATACTAAACAGTAGCTAGCCCCCCATCTAGCAAATAGGCTATATTTTAACTTTTGTTTTTAAAAACTCGTAAATAGCTAGTCTATTAGACCGACGTCCTCTGCTAAAATTGTATACGGACCTTGTGCAAATAGTCTACTGAGCGGTTTGTTTGTTTCACTAGTCTAAGGTCTATTCGGGGCATTTTGTGGTCTGTTGAAATATTTCTAGTCTATGCATTTCATTCTCTCTTTCAAAAGTTTGTGGAGATCCTGCCAGGAATACAGTAGTGATGGGCATTCCGGCTCTTTTCAGTGAGTCAGATAATTTGGCTCAGCTCACCAATAAGAGTCGGCTCTTTCGGCTCCCAAACGACTCTTTATTCAGTAGCATTTCCGGTTTTTCTAAATCGGCCAGAGTTAGCGATATTTTGACCTATGATTGGTGTTTGTGCACATCTATCACTTAAATTGTTCAAAGGAATCTTACTCTACCTTCTAATTACCAAAATAACATTATTTTGCATTTTGTTTGTTATAAAAACTATTTAAATAAATGTAAAAACAGTAAGACGCTATTACACATGTGCATTGAAAGTAGGGGATTTTTATGTCTTGAAATAAATTGCACAATAAACACAGTGCATAGTTGAACATTTCAAAACAAAATAGACACTCATAAAATATACATAATATTGTGTCATAACAAAGAAAAACAAATAAATGCATAAAAGAATAAATGTGCAAAACTGCAGCATCAGAACAATTAAACATCAGGCCAATTTTTGGCCTAAAAAATTATTCTCTTTGATTACAGATGGAACTTGAAGAAAAAAAACGAATAAAAGTTCGACCAAGACCACAAGCACTTGTCTTGTGTTCATTTACAAAACAAATCGGCTCTTCAGATATGCGAGTCTCCCAATGTCCGGCTCAAAGAGCCGACTCGTTCGCGAACGACACACCACTAGAATACAGCTGTTCCATGTCACTCAAAGGTTGTCTCTAGCATCACGCTAGCGCGCGCACGCACGCCCGCAAGCATGCGCCCCTCCCCAGCTGTTGTTAGCCTTCAGAATCCGGCTTGTCATAAGCTTTTCCAGCCCTATCCAGCTCATTGGCCCGTGTAAACGTCCGTCAATTTCATAGGGGATAGGAAGCGGATACTACGGGGGCGTATACCCCTTTTTACATACTCCGTATGAAAAGCTAATGGCTCCATTTGTAATGTCGAGGACAGTCTGGAAAGATCTCTGGAAACGCTTCTCTATCCACGGTCCTCCGTGGACTTCGGAAAAAATTTGAAGTTCTTTTTAGGTTTTGCGTTTTAATTCTGTAAAACGTTACATAGCCTATTCTTTTATTTTTTATTCTTTCTAGTCTTTCTTTCGAGTCCTCCTAGGCTTTCTTTTAGAACACTAACTTGCTTTTTTAGATATAGCCTACCGCTTGGCTATTTTACACAGTGTTAAGACTTTACGGAGACCTTGGCTACGGTCTCTCTCTACGGAGTCATTTGCGCACATCTCCAAAACTTCAAACATTTTTTAAAAATGGCATGCTTTCTTTCTTTCTTTCTTTCTTTCTTTCTTTCAGACAACTAACTTGCTATAGCCGACTGCTATTTGTCACGTTTTAACAGCCTGCTTCAATTCTTTTATTTTTTTTAAACGTTTCTGCTAACACAAACTGTTTTTAAAAAAAACTTTAAACTATTGTCCCTAACCTATACATTTATATTTATATATATATATATAACATACAGTGCATCCGGAAAGTATTCACAGCGCTTCACTTTTTCCACATTTTGTTCTGTTTTTTTTCCCCTCAAAATTCTACACACAACACCCCATAATGACAATGTGGAAAAGGTTTTTTTGAGATTTTGGCAAATTTATTAAAAATAAAAAAATAAAATTTCAAACGAGCTATCAAACGAGCCCCAAACCATCACTCTGTTGCCAGATATGGAGTAGATGTGGATGGATCACTGCAAGGGTTATTTCTCCGGACTCATTTTCCTATAGAACTCTATGGGGAAAAAAGTCAGGAGAAACAACCCTTAAAGTGATCCATCCACATCTAATCCATATCTGGCAACAGAGTGATGGTTTGGGGCTCGTTTGATAGCTCAGACCCTTGATAACTTACAGCCATTTAGCCAGCCATGTGTTCCATACTGTACCAGTGTAATTTACAGCTGAATCTAGTCTCACCCCCCAATTTCCATAGAGATCCATTCAAATGCAGAGAGGTTATAGTATCGCTTGTAACAGTACCTGAAAATAAGATATCGACAGTTTTTTTGATGTTGATGGTCACAGACTTCAGGAAGTAACAGCATGTAAAAAGGATATGCGACCAAATATGAAATATGATACTTTAAAAATACGTTAAAGCAAAGGGTATGAATACTTATGTAAATGAGAAATTTTAGTTTTTTATTTTTAATAAATTTGCAAAGATCTCAAAAAAACTTTTTTCACATTGTCATTATGGGGTGTTGTGTGTAGAATTTTGAGGGAAAAAATGAATTTAATCAATTTTGGAATAAGGCTGTAACAGAACAAAATGTGGAAAAAGTGAAGCGCTGTGAATACTTTCCGGATGCACTGTATATATATATATATATATATATATATACACACACAATTACTTTTTCACAATGTTGTTCTAATAAAAAAATTTAAAAAATACCAACACGTTTTCCCCCAAGCAACCTAAGACCCACCATAAAAAACAACGTTTACAACAACCACCCCCCAATAAAATGACATCATCACAATGGCAATAAATCCCCCCTTGAAACAACCCCCCCACAACACCCCGAATAATAATAATACATCATTAAAAAAAAAATAATAAAAAATTTTTATTTTAAATTTTTTATGCATAATTATATTTTTTCATAACCTCATTAATATTCATAAAATTATGCAAATATGCCCATCCATCATTTTGACATAAGCAGAATCGGATTACTCTCTCCTGTATTTCGACGTCCGCGTTAAGACATCAAATTTGTTCGTGTTAAGACGTCCATTTTGGACATCTACGTCTTAAGACGACAGAAAATACCGTGTTAACACATCCATTTTGAACGTCTTAAAGGGATAGTTCGTAATTTTGGATATAATGTCTCAATTACGACTTACCCATGATGTAGTTGATTGATGGAAACCATTTTCAGCTAATTCCATGCTGTCCTTCTTTTGGACATACACACGTTGCTAATGCTAGGGCAACTCTATGGTAGCATCCACTACCAAACGCACTTAAACACTCCACAGTACACCCAAAGCAAATAAAATACGAGGACAGTCTATCAGGGTTATTTTGAGTGTTTATACCATCATTTTTTAAGTCAAACTATCGTTGAATCCTTTAATTTGTGCTGACCTATATTCTCTGTGGAAGTACGGCGCGGAGCGAACATGGCCATTGCAATTTGTTGCTCTTCTTTGTTGTTGTAGTCGACCAGTGCCGGCACTACATTCGTAGGTAACGTAAAGTATCGCTCCGCCGCCGTACTTCCACAGTGTACAAACCTAGCAAGCGAACGTTGAATCGACGTAGATTCAATGTGGATTTCCGACGTTGATTCAACATCAATTTGCTCATCGTGATCAAGTTGAATCAACATCAGAATACCGACAAATATTGAATAATCATCAAAATTGGTTATTTTTTTGCCCACAGTACACTCAATGAAGTTGTATTTTTATCCATTTTATATGTTCAGCTGGCAAAGCAATTTATGACGTTAGGCAAATTATTTAGGCTACAGTTATGATTGACATTATCGGCTATACTAACTAGTTCAGTTAGCTAATGGAGTGAGTCAGTGATGGCGACAAACATTAAAACTTTTAAATATCATGTTAATATTTAACCTTGATTATTCAATATTTGTCAGTATTCTGACATTGATTCAATGTGATCTCGATGAGCAAATTGATGTTGAATCAACGTCGGAATTCCACATTGAATCTACGTCGATTCAATGTTCACTTGCTATCTGGGTAATGAGACTGAATAGTTTGGCATGCTCGGCTTGCCTTGTCGGCTGGAAGAACAAATGTTGGGTATGTACTAATTAAATCCCTGACTAGAGTCACTTCTATTTATATGCGCAGTTTAAGTTTTGTGAAATGCCCATTTAGTTGGCCAATGTTGATAATGCAAAAGGGATGGAGCACTGTACATTTAAATATAAGCCGTGGTTCTCTACCTTTTTCTAAACTGTCAAATGGACTGTCCCAAATACTACGTAGCCCAAACGTAGAGCCCACATGACCACAACGTAGGCATACGTACAGCCCCTACGTAAAAAAGGGGTGGGTAAATCTCTGGTTACGCAGCCCCTACATCAAAAAGGGGTGGGTATGTTGACGCCAACCAATAGCATGGAAGCCTTAATGGTCCAAACGCCTTAAGACGTTCAAAATGGACATCTTAAGACGAACAAATTTGACGTTTTAACACAAACAAATTTGACGTCTTAATGCGGACGTCGAAATACAGGTTTTGGCCCAAACGGCGTTCCATAATAGACGTCCTTATACACATACTTATACACGCGAGTATAGACTTCCTTATACACTAGTCATGGGCAGTTTGGCTATTTTTTCTGAGTCGGCTCGTTCCATACCGTTCGATTTGAAGAGTCGGATCGGAGTCTGAGTTTTTGGTACTTCCGGTTAATCCAGTAGGTGACCGTTCATTTGTTAGATTCTTTCAAACTACCCGAGCCACTAGGGGTGGGCGATACTGCAAAATTTGGTATTGATCCGATACCAAGTAAATACAGGGCCAGTATTGCCGATACCGATACCGATACGATACTTTTTACCAGTAGCGAATGCTGGGTTTACAACTTTGGCCCTCTGCCAGGGTCCAGCGCCTTTCTCCTGTTTTCTGCGCACCAGTCAACAAGCGATTCTCTCTCTCTCTCCCTGTATGTATACATACCCGCATCAGTCAGACTTAACCAAATAGTTGCACCACTCTCCCACCTCGCATAGCCACCTTTCTCTCTCTCTGTGTGTGAGTGTGCGTGCTCGTCTCGCTCGCTCTATCACAACGGACACGTGTATAAATGTAGTTTTATTTTGAAATTTGTTTTATTTTGAAAATTGAACGGATGCTCTATGCTGTTTCTAGCACTTGACTTCCTGTCTGGTGCGACCTGCTCTGTGCAGCTTGACGAATTCGCTCACGCGTCATAATTTATGAAGTGAATGCTTCATCAATATGCAAATTGGAATGAAAATTGAAAATTATAATTTTCATGATCATTAAATGATTTTGTGATTTTTTCCTTTAATTAGTTGATCATGATTATGATCATAATAAGACACAGGACAAAGATTTTAGACAAATACAAAATACTTTTTATTAACAAACTCAATTTTCAAACAGGAAAAAACAGGACAAAATTATTACTGGAGAACTGCACAACCACTAGGATGTAACGGGAGTTGTGTACTGAACGTAGAGAAGAGAAACTGAAACTTAAGTATCGATCTCATCACGCAAGTATTGATCAATACCGATACCAACGTTGGTATCGATACTATCGATATTTTGGATCGATCCGCCCACCACTACGAGCCACATCTTTTTCTCCCAGCAGTGCGAGCTGGAATTTGAAGCTGTTTCAGATAGCAGAGTTTGGTAGCAAATGAAGTTGGTAAACCAGCTTTGATATTTTATTCAGATGTACATCACCTGATTGATACTCATTTTCTAATAGCCTATGCTCAATGTTTTCTGTTCACTCCCTCTTACTTTACAAGCTAGTTTGCAATTGCATCGAGTTTACATTTATTTAGGCTACGACTTTCCCATCTCCGTTATTCTAGCAGAAGTGTAAAATATCGCTGTCAGCCATTGATTGTAGCGTTAGATATTACATGTAAGAATAGACATTGAATGGTTATACTTGTATAGGCTATAGCTATTTTATTAGTCTATGCAAATATAAATCTTTTTTTTTTTCCAGATCCTAGAATCCAGTAGCCTACTGAAAATGTGGTGGATGGATGGCTGTGTAGGAGAGATAGCCAGCCAAATCTGACAAACAAGCCAGATCTGGATGTGTGTATGTGTGTGCGTGCGTGCATGTGCGTGTAGGCTACAGGAGCCTGTTTCGTTTATTACTTTTAAATAGTAGATTTGGTAAAAATTTATTTGGACACCATAAAATATGTTTATTTTAACCATTAGGATATTTATTTATTCTATTATACAAAATTGTATTTATCTGTTCACTGTTGTTGTTGGTCAAGAGTTCTAAAATAAAAATGGCACCACTTTAAATAAGAAGTAGCCTATTTGCTGAACACAATCGCATATTAATTCTGTTTTATGCTGAACAGCCACATGTAGCCTAATCATTTAGTAATAAAAAGTAGGCTAGGCATGTCGGACTATCATTAGATATAACAGAATACCTTTGTCAATGTTTCCGATTGATCTGACGCTAAGTAGGCTAAACCCGATTATTAATAGTGTAGGCTACAGCATTTGCTCTCTATTAAAACTCGAAAGGACTTTGGTTTGTTTCACGGCTCTGGAACCGTGGGATATTGCCGCGGCACGCTGAGTCGAGTTGATTTTGTGCTGATGAGAGTTAGTAGGCGACTGTAGGGAGCCTACATCTTTTAACCGTTAGCTGTAGTAACCTAATAATCACTTTGGAATGAGCTGGGGCGATTATCTAATTCACAAAAATGTGTGCAATAGTGTTAGATCAAATTAAAATGCATTCGTAAATGATTATAAAACAGATTCGTGCAAGCTATTTTATGGGGCATCATCACTACTGCTGCTCAACCTAGGTTATAACTAGAGTGACACCAACTCCTGGCTGTAGTAGAAAGCAGGCAGAGTCAAGAGCCAGAGCTAAGAGCCAGAGTCGTGGGTAAGCACTGTAGTGGCAAATTTTCAGTTTGTTTCGTTTCTTAATTAAGCCACTTCTCTCAACGTGGGCAGTAGAAGGGTTCTAACTCGTATCCATAGGCTATCCATGCTAACTTATCCACAAGCTATGATGCAGGCTACTCACTCAGGACTCCGTGAATAATGTTGATGGTTTTATTTTTCAGGTTCGGCAATCATGAATCCAACAGGATCTACGACCCAGCAGGTAAGTACATCATTCTTTGTCTAACAGTCTTTGTTTTTAGTAAAGGAAAAGGCTAGGATGACGGTCAAAAAGCTGTATGCTTCTATACTGCGCACACCTTGTCTCATCACTGAATCATTAATTCTAGGTTCTAGCTTTTAGGTTTCCACACATGCGCAGTATGAAGATCTAAACTAACCAATGAACTATCAATATATAAAGACTTAAATTCTCTGTTCTTTCGCTATATTCACTTATGGATCAAATACTAAATTATATTAGTAGTATATGGAACCCGGCTTATGTCACTTTTTGATTGAATTTGATTGATGGTTGATAGGTCAAAGGTCAAGCGGTCAAATGGGGGTCACATTTGCATATTTTTAATTTTTTAATTTTTTTTTATTTTTTATATTAATTAATTATTTTTTATTTTTTATTATTTTTATTTTTTAATTTATAAGGTATTATTATTCGGGGGGTGGGTTTATTGTGGTGGTTTTTGTTTCAAGGTTTTATTTATTGGCATTGTAACGATGTCATTTTATTGGGGGTTGTTTGTTGTAAACGTCGGTTTTTATGGTCGGTCTTTGGGTGAGGATTTTTTTATTAGAACAACATCGTGAAAAAGTAACTTTGTATTTATATATATATATATATATATATATATATAAAAATATAAAATGTATAGGTTAGTGTCAATAGTTTGTGTTAGCAGAAGCGTTTTAAAAGAATAAAAGAATAAAATAATTCAAGACGGTTAATTGCAGACTTTTTAAACGTGACAGACCGCGGTAGGCTAAATGAACAAACTAACGCGTTATTGCGTTTCTGTATTTTCCAGGGCTAGTCTCTGACTTCTAGTTTTGACTTCGACAAGCTCTTAACAAATTGTTAAGTCAGGGAAACCTGTGTGTGCGAATGACACCAAACCCGAGTACAAAATCCGCGGAGGTCCGGAGAGATCTTTTTTCCAATTGTTGAAGTGTGGGCGTGCGTGCGAATGACTCCACAGACAAGGACTTAGAATTTTTTGCCAAAGTCCGTGCGGAGTCCGGGGAGATCTTTTTCCCAGACTTGCTAGAGAGCGGACAAATGTTGTAAAGTGAAACGTGCACGAAGGGAACAGCCCCTGAGGCAATTCAGAGACACTGTTTCAGGACTGGCCGGCAGTCACACACAGTTCACACAGCGTTGAACTACGAGCGGGCTCCAGTATCCGCCGAACACACATGGTCTAGCTCTACTGCTGTAGAGCTATTACAAAGTCCTGTGTACAATCCCAGGGCAGGCAGGCTGGCAGGCGTTCGAAGAAGAACTGTGAGACTACACAGGCAGACAGGCAGACGCGCGGCACAGCGTTGAACTAACAACAGATTGTGGAAGGCTTAGTGTTGTGGCGAGTTGGGTTTCTGCTGACGATTGTAAAACTTTGGTTGATGAGGAACAGATGTATTCCTGGCAGGTTATTCAAAAAAAATAAGTTTGAAATGAATGAATGAAATGCATAGACTGAAAATATTTCAACAGGCCGCAAAATGCCCCGAAACCATTGAAAAGAACTCCAAGAAGCGTTTTAAAAAATAAAAATCTAAAAGTCTATTAGTATTTAATAAAAAACTTTTCAGGATTTTGTACAAGTTTTTGTAATAGGGTAATACTTAGAGCCAATATGAGTGTTTAGTATCGATCGGTTACTAAACATACGGTTTACCCGATTTAAGCAGGGTTGAGGCGTTATATATTAAATGTTGCGTTTAATCGTATATTCAAAGTGTATTTTATTCTTCATGCTACATTTCACGGGGAGGGGCACGTTTTTACAACCTACGTCGTTACGTCGTTCCTAATAGCACCTCGAAAACTCTGAAAGGTATAAAGAGAGGCCTACTGTTACACAAAATCAATCTTGATTCTACACTGCGGAAGAAACATTAAGAAGACGGCGATTTCAGCTAAACCTTTGCTAGCAAGAGATGGCCGTGGACTTTTCAACACAAGGTATGTGCTGCTATTTTAATTCTTATAAAGTGTGAAACTTTCAAGTTGTTAATTAAACATATTGAATATTCTACTTCTTAATTAAAGTTGTTAATGTAAATGTATTACAGATTTGGATCTATTATACTACAACGGGGCACAAGCTGGTGAATCTTTCGACGCTTTTCCTGAAATAATACCCGAAGACATCAACGTTAGACATAGTAAGATGTTTTTACATTTTAAAAATGTGGTTTTAAGATGCTTTATATATAATTGTTTTTAGATACTAAGTTGCAGACTACACGTGTGAAACCACGTGTCGCCTAGGCCTGTGTTTTAGCAACAAAAAGCTATTTGTTAGTTAAATACAAGTGAATGAAACATCCTTTGCTCAAAATCTGATTATAACTATTGAACATTACCATGTGTTTTTATTTTTCGGATATTTGGTAAACGTTTATTTGTTTTTAGATAGACCTACAGTGTACACGCGGCCTCGGGAAATTACACGTGCCCAAGTTTTAGCTACAGAAGATGATCCACGTTACAGTTTATTACAGAGTATGTAACTTAAATACTTTTGTTCAATATCTGTTTGTGTTTTATTGTTAAAAGGGCTCAGAAATCCCGATAGAGACTGTTGCAAAGACAACATCTAACCGGTCTAAAAGCTACAAAGGAAAAAACTGTAAGTGTGTGTTTGGGCATGTGCGCATGTTCATGTGTGTTGGAGGGGTGGGGGGTTACGTAACGTAACGTGCGTGCATGCACGTTTTTGGACGGCCGGGGGGTCGTTGCACACGTTCCTAGCGTACAAGGCCTTATTTTGGAGCATGTTTAACAGGCTACACAAGCCACGTGTGGGTAGGCCGAAGCCACGCGTAGCCTATAGCAACAAAAAGCTAATTGTTAGTTCAACACAATTGAATGAAACTTCCTTTGCTCAACATCTGATTATAACTATTGCTATGTGTTTTATTTTTATTGTATAAAAGGCCCTGAAAATCCCCCTCTAGAGACGGTGGCAAAGACAAAACCTAACAGACAGCAAGGATTGAAGAGAAAAAGTGGTGAGATTTAAGTTTTCTCCTATTAAAATAAAATGTTTTTTTTTTTTTATTTGGTTATTTTTAATTTGAATTTTTATTTTTAAATTTCGTAATTAGATTTTTATTTTTTTAAAATTTGAATATAATTTGTAATTTGATTTAGATTTTTTAATTTGAATTTGAATTAATTAGATTTTTATTTTTTTGTATTTTTTTTTTTATTATTATTTTTCTTTAATTTATTTATTTTTTTTAAATTTTTTTTTTAAATTTACCTTACAGCCTTTGAAACAACGGATGTGGTGAGAGCCGCCGATACGCCTAAAAGACGTGTGACACCAGGACCACGGCCATCAAAAGCAACAGCAGCAGCAGCAAACGCAGCCGCAGACAAACCAACAGCAGCAGCAGCATCAGCAACCGCCACCGCAGACGCAGACAGGCAAGCCGAGCTGAACAGGACAAATCCTGCGAAGGCCTCGGTTTGACAAAACAACAGTCTAGAATTAAGACTCTTGGACAATTTTAGTAACCTTATTGGCGCTTTTACGAAACTGTCGGATAAATTGTTATTAAAGTAAATGGCTCCTAAAAGACCTTGCACGTGTCCATGTTCAGGGGGCCAGAGTAAAAGACCTGCCGCAGAAAATGCTGAAAACCAGGACCCTAACCAAAACGTTTTATCGCATGAAAATGTTAATCCACATCTCTTAGCTCTTGTTAATGATGTTAATCATGCCTCTATTAACACGCATGAGCCTAGTAATGAAAATGTAGAGTCTAGTAATGGAACTGTAGAGCATGATGTTTTTGCAGGTTTATTAAGATTAAAAGCAGATATGACCCCAAACACCACAGAAAATAACAGGCCGGGTCTTACAGAGCTCGAGATAACCCAAAACACTGACGATAGTGACCTACAAGGACTTCCAGAAGCCAACCAAAATGGTGGTGATGGTGGTGGTGGTGATGTGATTAATGACACAAACCTTCAGGTGATACGTAGGCCAAATTTCAACAGTACAGAAATTCAGCTCCGTTTTAACTACATCTTTGTACAATGTTGATAACTACGCAGAGTTTTATGTACACATCTTAAACACTTTAGAAAATCTTCTGGCTAAAGTTCGGGAGCTGTCGAACCCCAGCGATGCCGTACAGTTAGAATTAAGGGGTGATTCTCTGTCTCAGGGTGTAACTGTACAGCTAAGCGGTGATGAAATAGATTTGGAGGTTTTTTTGAATATGGTTGAAGAGTTGGTTCAAAGCAATTTTGATATCCTGGTTGATGAAACTCTGATGCTTGTGGCTCACATTATTCAGAACCCTAATGGCGGTGGAGGAAACCGACGAAAATTATCATCATGTCTCAAGAGTGAAATCATTCACAAAAAACTAAGACATTTAATAGTTGTCTACAATGCCGATAATAATCTCTGTTTCGCGAAATGTTTGACGCATCTTTTAAATCCGACATTCACTACGTGTGCAGCTGAAAGAGAGGCGGAACATTTACAACGTTCCGTAGGTTTGGGTGTTCAGGATAAGGTTCATTTTTCAGACATTCAAAGGTTTGAGAGGTTCTTAAACATCAAGATACACTACTCACAAAAAGTTAGGGATATTCGGCTTTCGGGTGAAATTTCAGGATGAACCTAAAATGCACTATAACCTTTACAGGTGAAATTAATTTGACCTTCTCTAAACTTTTGAATGCACATGTCCAACTATTCAATGTTTCAGTACTTTTTGCACAACTTGCTGTTCTCTAACAAGGAGCTGAACGGCAAAATTCACAACAAGTGTTTGATCCATGAATCGACCAATAAATTTCCTGGTTCAATTAGAATTGGTATTTAAACAGTCCTCTTCATCATGCTGTTCACATTTTGACATCATGAGACCAAGACGACACCTAACAATTGATCAACAGTACCTCGCCATTGCGAGGCTTCAAACAGGATGTTCTCAGAGGGAAGTGGCCACTGAGCTTAGAGTGTCACAGAGTGTCATCAGCAGGTTGCAACAGAGATACAGAGAGACTGGAAGAGTCACAGAAAGGCATAGAAGTGGACGTCCTTTGGCCACATCCCACACTGATGACCGCTTCATTGTGAACAGTGCCCTGCGGAACCGGATGATGAATGCCACTCAACTCCAGGCACATTTAAGGGAGGTGAGAGGCACCCAAGTGTCACGTCAGACCATTCGAAACCGTTTACATCAGCGTGGTCTGCGTGCTAGACGACCTGCAAGGGTACCTGACCACACCACCAGGCACAGGCGTCATCGTCTTGCATGGGCCAGGGAGCATTTACGCTGGACGAGGGACCAGTGGGCCTCAGTGCTGTTCTCTGATGAAAGTCGATTCACGTTGAGCAGAAATGATGGCCGCCAACGATGTTGGAGACGTCAAGGAGAGCGCTATGCATCAGCCACTGTTGTCACCAGACGACCCTTTGGTGGTGGCGGTGTTACAGTGTGGGCAGGTGTGTCTAGTCAATACAGAACTGCCCTACACTTTGTGAATGGTACAGTGACAAGCCCATACTACCTGAATAACATCATTAATCCAGTCATTGTGCCCCTGCATGAACAACACAGGCCTAATTTCATCTTCATGGACGACAATGCTCCAGCTCATTGAGGTCGCATCATTAGGGAAAGGCTGCTGGAGACTGGGGTACCTCAAATGGAGTGGCCTGCACTTTCTCCAGACCTGAATCCCATAGAAAACCTATGGGATCAGCTGACTCACCGTGTAGAGGCTCGTAACTCTGTACCCCAGAACCTCAATGACCTGAGGGCCGCCCTTCAAGAAGAGTGGGATGCCATGCCTCAGCAGACAATAAGTCGACTTGTGAACAGCATGAGACGTCGTTGTCAAGCTGTAATTGATGCTCAAGGGCACATGACAAGTTATTGAGACATTGACATTTTTGTTGTGGTATACCCACCACTGTTGTTGGCTTTTGTTTCAATAAATTGTTTGAGATGAGGAAATCACCATTGCATGCTTCTACTTAAATGCCCTACTTTCATGATACGTATAATATCACTGTAGCGTGAACTTACATTTTCCATAAATTTCACCCGAAAGCCAAATATCCCTAACTTTTTGTGAGTAGTGTAGTTGTATGGACACACAGTTCAAACAACGGCGTCTTAAAAAAGTTTCAAACGAGCAACACACCACACTCTAAAACCTTTTTTTTGTACCTCGAGGGCGGCCACTATTACGGTATCAAATCATTAACAGGTTTCTTAGGCAGTAAACATGTTTGTACATTTTGTTACACACCATACACAACGAAACATAGCCACTCCTGTTTACATTATTGTAACGTCTGTTTTGGCGCAGAATGTTTTACACATCGTTCATCAACGATAAGGTGTAAGGATTGTAAGCGACTCTGTCGGTCTAGGTTTTGCTATAACGCGCATAAAGTTTTGAAACTGCAGGAGTCTAGCGGTAAAATGCTCAGCTCTTGTGATACTATAAAGTTCTGTGACAAATGTGCACAAACATATGTAGTAAGTAGCAAAACATCTAAAGCACACAAATGTAGTCTAAAGCTCTGCAAAAACTGCAAGGCTGTATTGACCCCTGAAGTTGAGCATGTGTGTTACATACAAACTGTGAAAACTGAACACCCCAACCGGCGTTACGTTTTTTATGATTTTGAGTGTCGGCAGGACCATGGCGAACACATTGCAAATTTCATATGTTGCATAGATTTTAAAGGCAAGCGTTGGACTGCAAAGGGTGATGGCTGTGTACAGGCTTTTTAAAAAAGGTATCGAACCCGAAAGTACAAGGGGTATACATTCATAGCCCATAATTCGAAGGGGTACGATGGGTACCTGCTGATGCAGTATTTGGTAAAGCATGGTGTGACACCAAACATCATAGCGCAAGGCAGCAAGCTCCTGTGCATTACAGATGAGGATTTCAAACAGAGGTATATTGATTCACTCTGTTTCCTAACTATGAAGCTAAGTGCCATGCCTGGCTCTCTAGGTTTTGAAAATGCTAAAAAAGGGTATTTTCCCCATTTCTGGAATAAAATTGAGAACCAGAATTACATCGGTCCGTACCCACCACCCTTGTACTATGGTTTTGATACAATGATGGCCAAGGAGTGGGAGGACTTTATGTCCTGGTATAATAATGTGTCTGGGGGTGTGTTTGACTTTCGAAAAGAAATAGCCGAGTACTGTCAGAATGACGTTGTTATTTTGCGGGAAGCTTGTTTGCGGTTTAGGGCCGAGGTGCTTGGGAGCACAGGTTTAGACCCGTTCCAGAGCATTACAATAGCCTCGGTGTGCATGAAACAATACTGTACAAACTTTTTGCCCAAAAACACCATAGCAGTCACATCGCCTGATAATTACGCGCAGCAGCAGAAATCATTTTCCACAGCAGCCATTCAATGGTTAGAATATGTGAGTCATCGGGAAAAGATTTTCATTCAACATGCCTTGAACCGGGGGGAGGTTAAGATGGGTAACTATTATCTAGACGGGTATTCAGATGTAGCCGGCGTTCGGACAGCTTTTGAATTTGCGGGTTGTTTTTTTCATGCTTGCCCTCAATGTTTTAATTTAAGCACAATTAACCCTCTCACAAAAACAGATTTTGGTTCAATATATCACAAATTTCAAGAGAAAATTGACACTCTGCGTAGCGTATACAACCTGAATGTTGTAGTTATGTGGGAGCACGAATGGGTAAGACTTAAACGTGAGAGCCCCGAGGTTCAGGAGTTCCTGCGCCATCATGACTACCCGGAACGTCTGGAACCTCGGGCTGCTCTGTTTGGCGGTCGAACTAATGCGTTGCAACTTTACTACAAGGCTCAAGAAGGTGAACAAATACACTATTTTGATTTCACCAGTCTATACCCGTTCGTGAACAAAACTAAAGTTTACCCAACAAATCACCCCACCATCATCTTCCGTGACTTTGAACCGATCGAAAACTATTTCGGTCTGATCAAAGCCAGGGTATATCCACCAAGAAAACTTACAATACCTGTGTTACCGTACAGAGTCTCTGGTAAATTAATGTTTCCACTTTGCCGGTCCTGCACAGAATCTGAGCATCAAGGTATGTGTGAACATTCTGATGAGTTGCGTTCTCTCACAGGTGTATGGTGTACCGTTGAAATGCTTAAGGCTATTGAAAAAGGTTACATCGTCGACAAAATCTTTGAAATTTGGCATTTCCAAGATAGGTCCGATTCTCTTTTCAGTGACTATATTAAGCCGCATTTAAAGGGCAAACAAGAAGCGTCAGGATACCCCTCTTGGGTTTCTGATGATTCTGACAAGGCGGCCTATGTGCAGAGTTATTGGCAGAAGGAGGGTGTTCGTTTAGAACCAAGCAATATTTCTGTAAACAAAGCCAAGAGACAAATTTCCAAACTGTTTTTAAATAGTCTTTGGGGCAAATTTGGTCAGAGAAGCAACATGCCAAACACAACCTTGATCCGTGATCCTGAACAGTTTCTGCAATTCATGTTTTCAGATGAGTATGACGTCTCACACTTTTCATTTCTTACAGAAGCCGTAGCTCTGGTACAGTGGAAACTTACTAAGTGTTTCCCGAAGGTCCCCAGATACAGCAATGTGTTCATCGCAGCCTTCACCACAGCTTATGCCCGGCTCGAGCTTTATGATGTCATGGATAAAATGCCTGACAGGGTTCTGTACCACGACACAGATTCTGTAATCTTTGTGTGCCGACCGGGTGACTGGATGCCGTCTCTAGGTGATTTTTTGGGAGAATTGACTAGTGAGCTAGACCCCTTTGACCACATTGTTGAATTTGTATCAGGAGGGCCCAAGACGTACGGTTATAAAACACTGTTTGGTAAAACGTGCATGAAAGTGAAAGGTATAACCCTGCATCATACTAACACACAAGTTGTCAATCTTTCAACCCTCACAGAATTGGTACAGCACTATGTACAGAATCCAGAGGTCCCAGCTCGCGAAATTACAACCAACACAAATCAAATTGTGAGGAATAAGAGAGGGTTCTCTCTCAGCAATCGTTTAGTTTCTAAAAGATTCAGAGTAGTTTACAACAAAAGGGTCCTGCTCCCTGATTTCAAAACCTTGCCATATGGATTCTAGACAAGTGATTGGGGTTGAGGGTTTTGACAGCCGCCTTCAACATCCTTTTTCATGCATAATCTCAGGTCCATCAAACAGCGGTAAAAGCGTTTTTGTGAAAACACTGCTCGAAAATGCACAACATGTATTGTCAACAGTACCACAGAACATTGTATGGTTTTATTCGTGTTGGCAACCCATGTACGATGAAGTGCTTTGTAAAATAAAGAATGTACATTTTGTAGAAGGTCTTCCTGAATCCTTGACCGATGAAGTTTTGCTACCTTTGCACAAAACCAACATGGTAATTGTTGATGACCTTATGCAGGCTGCCAGTCAGAGCTCTGAAATTGAGAGAGCTTTCACCAAATATACACACCATAGAAACCTAAGCATCATATATCTTGTTCAGAATCTTTTCTTCCAGGGTCGAAACAGCCGTACAATTAATCTTAATGCAAACTATATTGTTCTGTTCAAAAATCCAAGAGATAAAATGCAAGTTAATGTTTTGGCACGACAAATGTACCCCAGACATTCAAAGTTTTTCCTTGAATGTTTTGATGATGCTACCAGAAACCCTTACGGTTATCTATTGGTTGATTTAAAAGCCCAGACGCCTGAGGAATACCGCATCAGAACTGGTTTGTACGCTCCAGAGTGGCCGGTAGTTTATGTGCTAAAGAAAAAGTAATATGTCGGCACGTATTAAACGGAACTGGCCTTTTCTAAAAGCCCTATTTGAAGGTAATGCCCGGCAAAGACGTAACATATTACAGTCTGCTTCTGGTGAACTTATAAACACAATTTGTGAACTAGCTCTCAATGTTTTACGGGGCAATATACCCCTAACTGATACACAACTGAAAAAAATAAGAAAACAAAAGGTTGGAATTAAACTGTTGATTAACAAAAGATCATCTATTCGAAAGAGGCGAAAGATTATTTCTCAAAAGGGTGGATTTCTTCTGCCACTGCTGAGTATAGCAATACCGTTTCTCACCAGTTTGATAGCGGGTCGCAGCGGTGATTAATAACATGGATCACGCCCAAAAAATGTTTCTCGTACCTCAAAGTCAGCTGGACAAATTAAAGAATCTTACTTTTACTCCGGAACCAATCCGACAAACTGTTGAAAATGATTTGGATCAAACCATACGTAACATCTTATCAAGGACTGATGTTGGTCCTCATGAGAAGGTAAAACTGTACACGATTGCTCTACAACGTTTCATTGCTTTGGTTAAACAAGGGGAAGCCGAAATGCAACATTTGACCCTATCGTTGCCTGTTGAGGTTGGCGATAATGTCAGAACGGACACCGCCCGAGTTGACGATTTTGTACAAAGCGTACCACCAAAAGCCGGAAAAATGGCACCTACGTATTGGATAAAATTTCTAAATCAGGAAATGTCGCTACGTGGAACGATAAAGGGGAGTTTGTGTTTAATGGTACGGTTGTCAGTGGTTCGCATATGTTGGATCTAATAAAGAACATAACGGCCCCTCACAAGATTTCTGACGATAGAAGGCCCCGGGGTTGGGAGGAATTTATAGAGGCTATGGCTATGCTTAATATGCCTATTTCTGTCATACCTAATCAAAATGTGCGCGGCAAGATAAATCAACACAAAAAGAAAATACCAATTACCGCCGCAACCTTTACTCCTATGACACCAGAACCAGGCCCTAAGGCTGTTTTTTCATCTCCCGCTTTAGACCATTCAGCCTGGCTAGATTTCTGAAGCTGTTGAGTGTGTGTGTGTGTGTGTGTTTTGTTTTAAATGATCAAAATGTCGAAATGTAAAGTTTAAAATGTTTTTATTTTATAATAAAAGACAAAACAATATTCAAACAATACATGTCTGTGTTTTTTTTCAACAGTGACAGGCCTTAAACATTTCACCACAGCATGCAGTCTGTACACAGTTTAACATGTTTTTAACACACTTGTCCAAGTATATTTTATCAACATATCTTGAAACCATCGCATCATTATTTTTCAAATTATCAGAGTATAGGGTTATAATTTCATTAAACGGAACCCCTTTGGCCCTGTTGTGCAGATAAAAGACGCAATGCTGTCCACACTTTGTGCTGTGTAGGTCTTGCACTTGTGCCTTGTTGTAAACAATCCTTTTACAGTTCTTTTGTAAAAAAGTAATAATGTTATCTGGGAAATAAATGTAGTCAGGAGGGTTGCCATAGGAGTCGAAAAATTCACCAGTTTTATCCGCACACAAATATAGCGCTAACCAGTGTTCTCCAGGCTTGTTTCGAGGGTGTGTATTCACAATGTACAAGGCTGGTAAATTATTTAGTTTATTATTCGGTAGCTCATCACAGGCCACAACCCCATAAAAGTTCTTTTCTGTGTAAGGATTGTTACTCAAAATAGCCGTTAGTTCTCTGGTATTCATGATTAATAATAATCATACAACACGTTCCTCCTCTGGTTCACTTCAATGATGTTGTTGAAGCATGCGTAAACAATTAAATTAACTGTTCTGGGTAGCGGGTTTCTGAATCTCATCTCCAGACGTATATTACCCGTCTTGATCAGGGATAGATGCTGGCTGCAACCTTCATCGGGTGTCAGGTTGAAAGCATAAAGGGTGTAACCGTTCAGGTATTCTTGACGGTTAATGCACAAAGGCGTGTCTTTGAGATGTCGACCTGTGGCCAGCGTTAGGCTGTAAAATTCGCGAACCGCAGAACCGTTACCATAATTTGGGAGATATGGTTTACTCGGTATTGGAAGACCGTTCATACTGAGGGATACATATTCTGCATTGTAATGCTGGAAATTGAAAGGGTTCTTTTTGTAAACACCTGTAAAAGCGTCGTTATCTACCAAACCTATAATGATAGATTTAGGTAATTGACCCAAAAACAAATTTTCTTGATTGCAAACTCTAAGACCAGCTGCTAAACTGAAAGTTTTAAGACTAACACGGTCAATCGGATATTTAACATTTGATGTCAGTAGAGCCTGGGCATGTCCGAGCTTAACGGGTGGAGAGACCCCAATTTTTTTTACAAATAGTGTGGCCGAGACCATTTTAAGGCGGTATTGTTGTTGAGGTGCATCCTCGCTCATTAGACAGAACTCATCCTTACAACGGACCATCTTAATTTTTATATCGACTCCGTTTATAAGTAGTCTCTCCTGAAAAAACATGTCTGCATGTATGGGCCCGAGCAACTCAAAAATGTTACTCGCTGCTGTATATAGAGTTCTATCTTTCAAACCCTTGTTTTCACCCGCAGGGTCTGTTACGTCCATATGTCCGCTGGTGTCCTTATAGAATAATCCGGACGTAAATTGATTAGACATTGTGTCTTCAGAATAATTAAGTAGACATTCCATAATTGCTCTGTAGGGGTACGTGTTGCTAGACTGGCTCACCAGCCGGTCTCCCAATGAAATATCCACCTGTGAAAAAATGGTCGCTATGGGATAATTAATAAGCCCAACCTTGGCATCGGCCGGAATATTGGTGCCATCGGCCCGGGTTATCTGACACCGTAGGTATAAAAGAGTATTGTTTAAGTCAAGGTAATCTTCGCCATTACCGGCTATATAGAACTCTAGAGGTCCAGTATCCGAAATGGCTGACAGGGGTGGCACTTCTACGTAGATGCTCTTATCAATGCTTGTTTGTGTGTAAGGAACTGCAAAAAGGTCCAGTTCCGACTTCATACATTCCTCTGACATGTTGTGTATAAAGGCCATTTTAAAAAAATGTATCTACTTTTTCTCTTTACCTTCTTGGTCTGTTTTTTAGCCTTCCTCTTACGCTTCTTTGCGACTGTGACCCTAATGTATGCCGGCCGTCTCTTTTTAGCCTTGGCTCGACTTGTGACCCGCCCCCCTGGAGGCCTTTTCTGTGCGCTACGGGTCATGACCAAAAGCCCCGAGCCTTCTTGTTCACTGTTGTTCAAACGACTCGTCACAACTTTATGGACTACATCCTTGGCTATGTTTTTAGCTGCTGATGTTAAATGTGGTCTGGCTATGTTGAAGCCTTTCTTTAGTAGGGGCAATGCCATTCGGAATAAACCTCTAAAAAGTCCTCCAAGACCGCTACCATACATAACGCTCGCACCCTTATACCCCGGCAGACCATTACCGGCTTGTGCTGTATAATAGTCTATGTACCTATGAGGGTCAACGTATAGGTTTGAACTTGCCATTTTTATTCGTGATATCGATGCTTCACCGGCCTGAAATGCAATTTTATGAGGGCTTTACCGTAAGTGAAGCGTATGTTCTCGTTCTGATCCGATTTCAGTTCAATTGTTATGTTATCAATGTGCTTCTTGCACACGTGAACGTAGTGTGGCTTTTCATACGTGATTGTGATGACATCGTTGCTAGACCCGGTTATATGTACACATCGTAGCAAGGGCACAAAACTATTTCCGACTCTCTGGTAGTCAATAATGTCTGTGTAAACATACATTGTGTAAAACCCTGCACGAATATCTGCCGGATGTGGTGCCACAGAACTTGCTACCGTTAAGGGTACATCCGGGTCCAAACCCAACATCCTTGCAAGTTTACCACTAGCCTTCAGCGACATATTTTCGTTTGCACTACTAATATAAATTCGGTTTTTCATTGTTGAATGGGTCACCTCAATATCCAATTTCTTTATTTTTAACGCCTTATTCATCTCATCAACCAACGACTTAAGATTCTTGTAGTATCCCCAGCTTATTAAAACAACGTAGCTGAGTTCCTTTTTCTTACCATCACTTACGATAAAAACATTTTCATGAGCTGATAGCATATTCCATGTACATGGGTATTGAATTTCTGCTAAAGCAACTTCCCACTGTCCACGAAATTCGAGGGGTCTGGCGAACTTCGTCGTGTAACACGATATTTTGTTTCCAGGATAGATATCTAGACTGGCATTACTGGGGAGAGTGACATAAAAGCCTGCTTCCTCCATGGCGAGCTAATGGTTTCTACTCTTTTAGATATCAAACACGCTATCTTTAGGTATCCAACTGTTGTATTTTTCAGGCCATCCGACCCACTTCACTAAAACGAGCTTCTGTTTCTTATACTTCTTTTCGGCAATTATTTTTTCGACCTTAAAGGTTTTGTCTTTTCCAACTATAACCTTCTGTAATTCCTCAGCATAAAATGTTCCGTCAATGCTCGCCCCATCATAATCCTTCAATCTATATACAGGAGGGTTTCTGTGGACCCTTTCAACGACTGTAAAATATTCGTCTGTATATGTTTGCTCATAACCTTTTGCAAACTTTCCACGTACTTTGGAAACTCTGACGGTATCCCCCTCCTCAAACTTAAACTTTAGCTTTTTAGATTTTTTTGTAAAGAGACCATACATGTTTTTAAAAACTTTAAAAGAATTATTTTCGTTTACTTCAATTGGCTTCATTTTAATCGTATTGTGATAGCTGTTGTTGTAAGCCAGGACCAAATCCTGGACAGAATCTACATAGCGTCTGGTGTTGTGCGCTGTGAAGTATCTCCACATTCTGGATTTTAACGTTCTATTGAAACGTTCGACCACAGATGCTTTCACATCATCGTTGTCTGTGGCAAAGTGTAATATTTTGTTGCGTTTCATCAGACTCTGAAACCTTTTATTGAAAAATCCTTTACCTTTATCGGTTTGTATTTTTTTAGGTATACGTCCATTTGCGAGAATTTCTTGAAGGGCTTTCACCACTTCGATACCTGTCTTGTTTTTAAGAACACATACCCAGGCGTATTTTGACAATATATCTATACAAGTTAGCATAAACTTCATATTATCATTATGCTCAGATAAACTTGACATGTCTACTAAATCAAGCTGCGAATCAATGTTTCTCACAATAACCCTGTTTCTTTTGAAATTGACTCTGATGGGTTTGTGTAAAGTGTATGCATCTTCACCCGATAACCAGTCCGTAACTTTTTTGTTTGATATGTTACTCCCTGCTTCAAGTAATACATTTCGTAAGCGCTCTTTGCCACCGTAAGAACCTGGATTTTCTGGAGCATAATAAACATCTTTCATGCGTTTCTCACCCGCCATCCTTACAGTTATCACAATAATGACACAATATATAAAAAACCAAAGTATTTATTTATGTATTTTTAAAAAAGTTACAGGTTACATGACAGAAATTATACATATTAACATTTAAACATTTCTTGAAAATGTTTTCAAATGTTATCGTTCATCCGGATAGAATAAAACGTCATAGCACCATTTTGTGCGTTCCATTTTCAGCTGTCTTCAGCAATATTTTTTCTTTCACAACGCAAAAATGCACCTTTCATTCCCTAGCCTATTCATATTTGCGACCATATTTTTTGACGACCGTCATGAATCTAGCTAGCTTTTAGAAGCTATGCTTTAATGTTCGTTTGAAGTAGGCTAGCTAGATCTATCGGAGCCAGGTTAAAATAAACGGTCCAGTGACTCATGGCACACACATGAAGTGTGTAATACAGTAAACACAATTAACATAAACACTTATGAGAGCTATTTTAGGATAATAATAAACAGCTAGCAAGCTCAATTTAAGATTTAACCCTAGATTTTTTGTATGACGAAGCCGACTCACTTTCAAATAGCCTACATTAACATTTCTCATTTTGCATAACATATAGAATAGAATCTGGCTGTCGATAGACTTTTTGAAGCAATGCCTTAATGTTCGCTTAAAGTACCGGAGCCAGGTTAAAAGTTTAAACGATCCAGTGACTCATTTGCGGTCTTTTCATTTATTTTAAGAGAGGATTTCACAACACAACCATCCAATCCAACGTTTAACCTGCCACAATGTAGCCTATCGTAGGCTACTACCAGGTTTGCAGAGGTGGAAATTCCAGGGGTCAGAAAGTAAAAGTCCTGCCGTGTTTCTTCCACCCATGAACTCACGATTTCACTAATTAGCCTAGTTAGCTCCTACCTCTTGGCTGAAGAATTGTGATAGTTAGCAAATCCAGGCGATTGCAACAAATGATTGGGGAGAACGTTTACTTTCTGAACCTGGATTTTCCACCTCGCAGGTTTACACAGCGTAGCGCTGGCTAGCTAGCTCCGTTTCTTTCATAAAACAAGAATACTTTATAACACTGCTCAGATTCTTCATCATTTCATACATTAAAACGTATGAGTGCCCTGAGAGCATAGTATCAAGCATAGACTGTTACCCATCCCTATGCTATGCTCCCCCTAGTGTTCATTAAGTGCTACTGCACTAAACCTGTATGAGGCCCACCCTGCTTGCTTGACCATACCCCCTCATTTACATAGATAGTACAGTTCGAAAATGAAAATGAAAACGAAAATGAAAATGAAAACGATAATGAAAATGAAAACGATAATGAAAATGTAAATGAAAACGATAATGAAAATGAAAATGAAAACGATAATGAAAATGATAATGAAAATGAAAACGAAAATGAAAAGATTTTAATTTTAATTTTAATTTTGGGCTGAATAATCCTCCATTTTCCATTTTCATTTTCGTTTTAATTTTAATTTTAATTTTGGGTTGAATAATCCTCCATATTATAAGACGATGCAACTTCTCCTCCAAACCCTTGGCCGTGAGCTCCCTCTTGCGGTTAATCCGGGTAATTGCACCCTCGTCTTCTTTCTCATCCGCCATTGCCCGTGAGAATTGTAGAACGTGAGAATGGTAATAAAGTTTAACTGCTTCGATAACTATCCTTACATTCAGTTGACATGCAGCGTTGCACAACTCGTTCTCAGCGACTTCACCCAGCCCTTTATGGCGCAGCAACGTTACTGTCTGTATCTTCGGGTGCCGAATCTGAATGCTAATCAATGCTAGCTCCACGTTTCGTCATCCACATGAGTTCAACATCGTTTCCATTTAGCTAGCTAAGGATTTAAATATATATATGTATATAGTTACTAGCTAAACATAGCCAGCCATGCATCTAGGTAACATTGGCAGAGTTGCACTCGGCTCGTATTGCACTCATGTTCGTTCAGTGTCTCGACTCTCTCCAATATTGTGAATTTGGATTGCAGTACCCATTTTAAACGCTCGGTGTCAATGTTACATATAGTTGCTTTAAGATTTGTTGGTTCAGAATGATATATGGCTGTTTAGTCATTTCATGAAATTGACAACCTGCCCAGCAATATTGGTGCCATAACTGTACTGCACAAACGTATCCCTTATGGAAAAAGAATATACTGCAGTATATTGTAAATATATCAAAATTATCTTCACAATATATTTAAAATATACTGCAGTATATTACATTTCCATAAGGGTAGCCTCAAGGCTCCATCCGAAGATACGTTTGCAAAATATGAATAGAAAGGGCTGTCACGTCTGTGCAGCTCATGTCATGCGTAATGTACTGCTCAATGTCCTGGCTCGATTGCCTAGTGGGACCATGGACAGGTGGGACCCACAACAGCTTCAGTTGGCTGGCTTTAGTGTCTTATTGGTGTAGCTACGTCAAATTGCTACGTCAAATTTACTGTGTCAGACTGTAAGTAGGCCTACCTCTTTCCATCACTAGGGGATCAGGAATTCAAACCACCTCTCGCACGCACAGAACAAAATGACAAAATTTATACATTAATTGTTTTATTTCCAGGCTGCGAGAAAGACTGCAGCCGAGTGCTTGGCATAGAGGCAATGCACTCGTACAATGCAGATAGGCCTGCACTTTAACAGCTTGTGTAATGGGAGATTCTGCATTTCCTGCATGTTTTATCCTCTTTTTACTTTACCATGTAGGCTACTTTACTATTTACTTTATGACACCAGAACGGATAATACTAAACAATTTATTTTATTGATTAAACATCTGCTAATAAAACTTTGATTTCAGTGTCAGAATAATTATTTATTTTGCTTGTTCGGTCTCATTCGGTGTACGATGCACACACAATACCTACAGGCTTGTATGAGTCCTGTCTCATGGTGTACGATACACACTGTACCTACAGGCGTGTGTGAGTCCTGTCTCATATACACACACTGTACCTACAGGCACAGGTACCTTGCTCAAGAGTACAACGGCAGTGCCCTACCTGGGAATCGAACCTGCAACCTTTCATTTACAAGTCCAGTTCCTTAACCATTATACTACACTGCCGCCCGCTACTACACCGCCATTATACTAAACTGCCGCTAAGATGTTATCTTAGCATATGATAATGTGCTTGTCATTAAAGGCATGGAATAAAGGCATGGATTGTTTTCCAACTTACGCATAACTAAATGTGCATTTCTTAATTAATGAAAAAACAATAGAAAAATCTACTATATATAATTTGAATAATTCAATCGTCAAATAGGCATGCTTAACCTGTTGAACCAGTTAAACACTGTTAGTTTGATGCACCTCAGTCATATTAATTTCAACTTTACCAAAGAGATATTAATTAATATGTAACCATTAATACGTAATTAAGATGTAATCAGCAACATTAGATTAAAACATAAAGATCCGTTTCCGGGGCACGGAGTAGAGGAAGTGGTAGTGGAGGAAGGGAGGGTGCATTTTTCGACTATTGGGACGCACCCCTCGTCACCATTGTTTTAGATCAATCCCATGTCATCTCAAATTATGTTATCTTGTTTTTTTTTATACAGGCAGTCTGGGTTGGGGATGGAGGTGGGGATTGAAAAAGAAAATACTTGTTAGCAATGCCTGATGCCTGATGATACTGAATGTTATGCATGAAATCAGAAAAATGCACTAACCCAATAGACATTTTCTTGCAATGGGGATTCTGTATTTTCTTGTCTGAACGACTCAAAAAGGCATTCATGCATTGTCAAACTGTAGGTGGTTGTGTATTGTGAAAAGGCAAATATAAGCATATGTTCTTAAAAAAAAAAATTCAGTCACAATTTATACTTAAAATAATGTTCTGAGAATTTGTTTGATTTATACAAACGTGTGCGCAGGTCTGGGGAGGAGAGGTTATGTTCAGAGCTGGTCACGGGTGATGCTGAGGAACATTCTCTAGCGGTGAGGACATGACCTCGGCACAGCAGACTGAGACAACTCACCTGTCAATACATATTGCACTGGTAAAGAACAGCGAAGAGACACAACTCTAGTAAACATACGCAAACCTACCTCTTGTGTTAAAGGATAAAAAAGCACTAAAACCACTTATTTTAGATGAGAACTGATGCATTTCTGATGATTTAAGGCTTGTTTGATACGTCAGACCCTTGATGACTTGGAACCATTTAGCTAACCATGTGTTTCCATACTGTTCCAGTGTAATTTACAGCTAAATCTAGTCCCACCCCCCAATTCCCATAGAGATCCATTCAAGATATAGGGCTCTATTTTCAAACCAGCGCAAGGGGACGGTATAGTCAAACGCAAGCTTGTTGACAGCATCAACGTCTTAAAACTGGCGCTATGGCGTTTCTCAGCAATACCGCTAGGATCAACAAATTCTCAACATAACATCCTTTCGGTTGCGCTGCAGTGGGATGGGTGGCGCTGTCTGGGGCGTGTTCTAAAATACTTTCGGCTCAGTGACAATTTGAACCAACGAAAACCCATTGCGTTATGATCAGCTGGAACCATGGCAAACACCTTCTCGTGGTGTCCCCCGTCAGTAACTTATGACTGCCAATCGCAGTCATAAGCGAAACAGAATTTGCCAGTTTAGGGCCCTCACCCGGGCTGGTGCTCGGCTGCAGTCGGGGAGGAGAGCCGGTGGTGATTACTCCGCTGGCCTCCAACCCAGAATACTGCAGCTGAACACCGAAGGACTCACCTCCAACAAGATCAGCGTCATCGAGGAGCTGGCCTATACCACCAAGGCCCTCGTCATCCTCCTCCAGGAGACCCACTGCTTTTCAGCAGATAAGCTAGTATTACCAAATTTCACACTAGCTGGGTCTATCCTAAGCAGGAAACACGGCCTTGCCACGTTTGTCCAAGAAAGGCTGAGCTGGACTCTCGCCGATCAATCTCCGGCTGACTCGGAGATTGAGTGGTTGTGCGTGGACGTTGCCGGTTTTAAAATTGTAAACGTCTACAAGCCTCCCCCCTCGCGATTCACGCCGGTGTCTGTCCCGGTGTTCCCCCACCCCTGTCTCTATGCTGGCGACTTTAACTGTCAGCATGAAGACTGGGGGTACAATACCAACACACCCAACGGAGAGAACCTGGCTGCTTGGGCAGCTAACAACTGCCTGGCCCTGTTATACGATCCAAAGGGTGCAGCCAGCTTTCTCTCCGGTCGCTGGAACACTGGGACGAATCCTGACGTGGCATTTGCGAGTGTCGGTGCAGACAACCAGCTCCCGGACAGACGTGTGCTCGGAAAGTTCCCGCGGTCCCAACATCGACCATCGCTGATAACCGTGCCTAAACTCGTGGACTCTATCCCGAGTGAGCCGGTGAAGCGATGGAATTTCCGTAAGGCCAATTGGAAACGCTTCCGCCTCTTCACTAACAAATCCACGTGGCGTCTCCCATCGCCTAATACCAACAACGTGGATGAGGCATACCGGGACTTCTGTGGCATGTTAGTGAAAGCGGCCAAGAAATCCATCCCACGCGGACGTCGCAATAGCTACAAACCGTGCTGGGATGCGGAGTGCGAGAACCTCTACCGCGTTTTCCTTCGGGCTCCTGCCGGAACCGAGTCAAACAGGGCTGCTACAGCCCTGTTGTCAAGACTCGGTCGGAGGAGACAAGAGCGCTGGGAGGAGGCTGTCAATTCCATCGACTTCTCGCACTCCAGCCGCAAGGCATGGAGTATCCTGAACAACCTCACTGGCAGGTCAAGACACTCCCCTCGTCACTGCCCCATTTCTGCAAATAAAATCGCATCACAATTTGTGAAAAATGGGGTATACGAGGGTAAAGACCGCGAGTCATCACGACTCGTGGCAAAAGAAGTGTCTGACCTCTGGAGGGCCCCAACATCTAGCAGCGATAACATCTCCGGTGAATTCACACCGGAGGAGTTCGCTGCCGCCCTCCAGCACCTAAAGCCAGGAAAAGCTCCGGGCCCTGATTCCATCTGCCCGGAGCTTATACTCCATGCCGCACCTGCCCTGAAGTCCTGGTTAAGAGCTTTCCTCTCTTCCTGCTTGCGCCAACTCAAGATCCCCAAAATCTGGAGAAGAGCCCTAGTTGTCGCGATCCCTAAGCCGAATAAGCCTGAAGGGGATCCTAAGAGCTACCGTCCCATCTCCTTGCTCTGCATCCCCTTCAAGATCCTCGAGCGTCTTATCTACGCCCGCGTTGAACCGATCGTCGACCCACTGCTCCCTCGGGAGCAGGCCGGGTTCCGACGCGGGAGATCGACCGTAGACCAAGTCACTTTGATGACTCAAGACATCGAGGACAGCTTTTCGTTCAAGAAGAAGGCCGGAGCCGTTTTTGTCGATCTGACGGCTGCCTATGATACCGTATGGCACCGCGGCCTCACCTGCAAGCTGCTCCGCCTGCTGCCGGACAGGCACATGGTCAGTATGATCCTGGAGCTTGTCCGAAATCGCAGCTTTAACCTTACCACCGGTAGCGGACAGCAAAGCAGGTTACGACGCCTCAAGAACGGCGTCCCCCAGGGATCTGTCCTGGCCCCCCTCCTCTATAATATCTACACTTATGACTTGCCTGATACAGTCTCGCGGAAGTATGCCTACGCGGATGACCTCGCGTTGGTGTACTCCGCTGGAGACTGGCAGTCATTGGAGGGGACTTTGAGCCAGGACATGCAGACACTAGTGGCATACCTCTGGAAATGGAGGTTGAAGCTCAGCGAGGCAAAGACGGTGTCGGCGTCCTTCCATCTTAACAACAGGGAGGCTAAACGTGAGCTCCGAATATATATTGGCGGAACACCCCTGCCATGCTGCGCTGAGCCAATCTACCTCGGCGTGACATTGGACAGGTCGCTCACGTTTCGCCGACACCTTGAGTCACTGCGCAAGAAGTTAACATCTCGTGTGGCATTGATGAGGCGACTAGTCGGGTCAGGCTGGGGCGCCGACGCAAGAACATTGCGTACGGCAGCCCTGGCCCTTGTTTACTCGACTAGTGAGTACTGCGCACCGGTATGGTGTCGCAGTGCCCACACCCGCCTCATCGATACGCCCATCAACGAAGCCTTGCGCATCGTGACAGGATGCCTGCGTCCCACTCCCGTGGACAATCTTCCCATTCTTGCAGGCATCCAGCCTGCTGGGCTTCGCCGCGCGGGAGCCACAGCATGTCTCGCGTGCCGGGCCATGGAGCCAAACCATCTGCTCCACGAAAGGCTCGCTGTAATTGCTGAGCCTCCCCGGCGCCTTAAGTCGAGACACCCATTTGTGCCTGCCGCACAGGAATTCCTGCAGCAATGCAGTGATCTTAACATCAGTGCAGCACGGTGGGCGGATTACATCTGGAGCACGGAGTGGGAGGAGAACACCTCTAGACTCCGTGACTTCATCCCAGACGTCGGTTTTCCCCCTATTGGGGTGGACCTGCCTAGACTGGCATGGGTGAGGCTTAACCGCCTCCGGACCGGCGTTGGGCGCTTCCGCTCATCGATGCACAGATGGGGCTTGGCTTCTTGCGCAGCCTGCGAGTGTGGCGCGGAGGAACAAACCGCAGACCATGTCATCCTGGACTGCCCGATTTATCGGGCACCCAATGGGATGCATGGTCTGTCGGTTCTGGATGATGACACGGTGACGTGGCTACTGGAGGTGTGCCCTGAAATATAGTCCGGGTGAACCCCCCCCCAGGCTCGGGGTGGTAAAAGGATAGCCCCTCGGCCCCGAACCTGGGGATGTGGGACAAAAAGATCCTACCCAAACGAAGAAGAGAAGAAGCTGGAACCACCTCTTAGCGGAAACGCAATAGACTCTGGCAATTTGGTAACTTATTAGTCATGTAGTTCTATGTAGTGTCTATAGGTGATGCCAACATTACACTTCCATTTAATTAACAAATAGCCTATAATTATTATTAATTAATTTTAATTTAAACTACTAGAATAAAACAGGACAGCTTACAAGAAACTTGCGATCATGTAGGCCAATAGCCTATAATGTATAAATTACACATTGGCACAGTTGAATCATAAGCCTACCACTTGAATCATAATTATGCCTACATCACCTAATGTAGGCTAATTAAACAAACGATTAATTTAGTCTTCAATCAATCATCAGCAGGGTATATAAGTGACTATTTATGCAGGCAGGTGTTAGTGGCATAAGGATTCAATCCCGTGACACTGACGATGGAGTACGTGATCGGTCGACGTTTGCGGCGACGACGACAATACACAGAAAGGATATACTTTCAGCGGGTGTCCTTCCTCAACTATACGGACAATGAATGCAGTAAAAAGTCAAAACTCGCATTTTTTCTCAAGTGTGGGTTCCCTGGGGTGCTTGGTGCTATCGACTGCACGCACATACAAATCCGCGCACCACCCGAGCATGCAATAGTTTTCGTCAATCGCAAAGGAACACATTCCATCAACGTCCAGGTGACATGCGATGCCGGCTGCAAAGTCACACATATATTTGCCAATTACCCAGGTTCAGCCCACGACTCCTTCATTTTGGCATTCCTGGAGCCTTCGAAGGGAACGTGGATGGGTGTTTATTGGGAGACAACGGGTACCCTTTGAAGAATTGGCTGATGACACCATACATCGCACCCAGCACTAGAGCACAACACATTTTTAATCACCGACTAACAAAGGGTCGCGTTGCCATTGAGAGAACATTTGGCCTACTCAAAATGAGATTTAGGTGTTTGGATAGGTCGAGTGGATCACTGCAGTATACCCCTGAGAGAGCAGCTGCCTTCATGGTGGCCTGTTGTGTGCTGCATAATATCGCACATCTTCACCAATGTGAAATGCGCCTGCCGGAAGATGTACTTCAGCACCACAGACAGCGACTTTTTAAAGCATGAGAACAACAATTTGATTGGCTACCATAGAGACACACCTTGGACATTTAAACCCAGCCTTTTAGCAATACCGCCATAAGGTGCGCCAAGATTGCCGTCATGAAATTACCAAATTTCTCGCCGACACGCCCTCAGAGCGATACCGCCAAGCGGTTACTCTTGCGTTCACCATTGCGTTTGGTTTATTAAAATAGAGCCCATAGTATCGCTTGTAGGAGTATGAGAAAATGAGATATCAAGAGTCTTTTGATGTTGTTGGGTCACAGACATGAGGAGGTCATGGCATGTAAAGGATATGCGACCAAATATTAAAAATGATTACTTTATTCTACATTATGTTAAACTGTCCAATATTTTTTGAAGCCCGAAAATGGGGGGGCTATGTACAAAAGGTTCTATAATTTCTAAACGGTTCGTCCTATATGGATAAAAATACCCTCAAATTAAAGCTGACAGTCTGCACTTCAATTTCATTGTCATTGTATCCTTTCAAACTCAAAGTGCTAGAGTACAAACCAAAATAACAAAAAGTGTGTCATCGTCCAATGAATTATGGTGCTCACTGTAACTGCTGAGAATATTCTTGGCAGTCATATGGTTCTGAAAGTTCACACCAACACTGTTGTAGAAGTTTTCACAGACGTCTCCAACAGACGTGCACTTGAGGGTTGCTTCTCCTTGACCTTTCTGCCCAATTCAGTAGCTACGCAGATAAAATCTGTTCTGTCCTGGAGTGGGCGGAGCTTGTTGGTTAAAGTGGTGGAAAGTGTTCATTTGTTGTGGTGTCTGAGTGTACAGAGCAGAGAACAGACCCTTACCACAATATTACGTACATTCACTGGCCTGTGCATCTAAAAGTGCAAATAGTATTATGTGTTCTGTCACACTATGACCAGGGCTACCTATTCCACTAAATCCACACAACCTTTATTTACATTTCAGTATTACTAAGAAGCAGCATTATCTTAAACAGTTTAAAATAACATAATACTCCTGTATTTGAAATAGCGGACATTTGTTTAAAATGTTCTTGTTACTAAATGTGTATCCTTCAGCCATAGGCATAGGTTAAATTTAAATTTTACGGGAGACACACTGCTGGACCTCCAAGTCTTGTGTAGTCAAATGTCAAGTCTCACAAGCATACTAACTAGTCTTGAAATTAATTCATATGAAGATATTGGGGGGTGACGTGTCTCCCTGTCTCTTCCCAGACCTATGTGTATGCGTTCAGCTGATATTAATTAGTCTGCATCAACTTACCGGTTAAGTTGTCTTGGAGCACATCGACTGTTTTCAAAAAGGAACCTCAAGCTGTCATTATTGGTGGTTCCATGAGAATTTAATGAAAAGTAAAGAAAGTTTGGTAGGACAAGTATTTTTAAGGGCTACTGCACAATTGGATATACTTGTTAAAAATGTCATTGAAAGGTAAAATACTACTAATGTTTGAGAGAACTGCTAACTCTAAACTGTGGTGAAACTTTGGCTCACTTTAAACACTCGTAATCTTGATGGACAATGACAATTTAAATTTAATTATGAAGACCACATTTATTAAAAAAAACAATGTAAAACAAAACACCATAAACTATAAACTGCATGGCATCAATAATTTTAAAAGAAATGGAACCAAATAAATATGCATAACATTAATACAAATACAAAGCAACAGACAGTAGACCATTACAAGTAAATGTTTGCATGATTTCTGCTTGAATATTACTTTGTGTGTTAATGGGGGGAATGCTGTACAATATTGTATTTCACTCTAACATAAGAAATCCTGAGCCTCAGCTTGTATACTGCATGTCTAAGTCTAAGAGACTAAAATATACAAATCAGATTTATGATGAATTAAACCACAATAATGAAGAACTATGATGCACATACAAACATTTGTATATACATTCATGATGAAAAATCCAAATTTATAGTCCAGGTTCCAACAGAAAACCAATAAACAACAACTAGTTTACTTGCGATATAAAAGTTGTAAAAGAGATAATATTCAGCAGTGGTGATTTTGGTCACTTATTATTATGTACATACAGTAATATAATACTAGCTTGTCATCTTAAGATGTGCTGCTTGCCAAACACAGGCCAGCAGCTGCTTTGCTATCCCGCCAGATCAGAACAGTAACTGACTTCCTGTCACATGACCTGCTTGGCCTGGCCCCTTAGTGTTTTTGGGCATTATGTGGGGGGGGGGGTCCTGTCTGGCTGTGGGTGTGGTGACCCTATGCCTCTGTGTCCGCCCCTCTGGCGGGTGGCGGGGCGTTCTGGTGGAATCGCAGGCTGGAACAGAGCATGTGCACCATCTCATGGTCCTTGTGGCCCAAAACTCGAGGCAGGAAGAGCGAGGCCTTCTCTGTTCTGCGGGGCTTGAAGCCCCTCCTGGGCCGGCTCTTGCCATTGATCCATGCTGGCGTGGTGCTTGACGCTGGCCACAGGCAGGGGTGGGGGTGCTGTGCGGTAGTGCCGCGAGGCGTAGGTGTTGTAGCCCAGCTCGTGGATTCACTCCACAAACTCACACTCCTGGTTGAACACGTCCTGGAGAAGGAGGTGGGAACACCTCAGTTAGCAATGTCACTGGTGTGTTTCATAAAGAGGGTACTGCATCACGCACCCCTCCAAAAACTCTACAGGTACCGGCTCCCGGTCAGGATAAGAGAGCCACACACACTGCACTAAATTATATGAAACAGATTTCGTAGTGCACGCAACATTATCCACAGCTAGAGCTGAGGCAGGGCTTTGCAGGTGGAAAGGTCTGCACTAATGTGCAGACTACAGCTAAGCTTGGATAGAGCGATGTCGGAGGAAGACCTTTCATGTGCGATTTTGACTAAAATCTACGGGAGCCCTAACGACCAGCAAGGGAACCTTATCTGACGGAACCCTCCCATTCACTGGGCGACGCAATCGCTAATTGTGCATCACCTGATGGAGCTGCCGGCTGCAGTCTGCACTGGCATGGTCGGATTCCAATCCGAGGCCGTGACGCACATCCATGCACCAGTGTGGTGCCTTAACTAAATGAGCCACCCAGCAGACCCATTGTTAGAGAGTGTTTAACCCCTTGGCGCAGATGGCAAATTTGGTCAATTCTCACCTATTTAGGGGGTGCTCTGTTTAATGCTTTATAACTCCAGGTGTGAGCATCACATAAACTTGGTAAATGGCTCAAATGAAACAAGACAGGCGTACCATTTACAATACAAACTTAGATTTGTTTATTTTTATAATGTAAGTCAAAATAATTGCCACAAATGCAAAAAAAACTTTGGAAAAATGAGTTTGCAACAAAATACTGAGAGCTACATAAGTGAAATCGGTAATATATATACATTTTCTGTATCATAAACTCTATCATAAAATGTCCACAAGTTTTGCAAAATCTGAGGATGATATTCAGAACTACTAAAGGTCTATGATGCAAAATATAGGCAGTGTACCCTGTTGTCCATTAGTGTCTCCAAATAGGCTGTTCTCATCCCAAGGCGTCATCAAGTGACGCTTTGGCAGCAGCCTACGGCGTCATCATTTGGATGCAGAAGGAGGCCTTTTGCATCAGCATGTTGACGCACTCGGTCGCGAATTCACGAATCCTACTATGGTGAAGGTTTTGCTCATGAATATTCATGTGGTTGCTTGGTGACCGACCGCGAGCATGCCCCCACCCCCAACCCCTAAACATAACCTCACAGTAGTTCACGTAACTTGGGCTCATGCCCGAACTGTTAGGATAGTGGGCAAGCCCGACTACAGGAGTTCACGTAACTGGAGCTCATGCCAGAACTGTAGTTATAATAACATAATTTATCCGTATATTTTAAGTTAGCTAACATTAGCCATAACATTACTTAACGAAGGAGGTGGGTGTTGTTACCGGACGGCGAGCAGAAACAGGCGGCAACAAAAGAGGTTGGCGTGAACTAGACAGTACATTTATTGTGCTGTATAACAATTACAACATAACAACAAAACTATTTACAAAACAAAATGGACATAGGGCAATTGTTCCCCAAATGTCTCCTCTCACTAGTGATGTTACGTATGATACAGAAGCACCGAGGCGAGTATCAAGTATATAGGGCAGTTTCTACTAAAGCCTCGCACCGAAGCTTGTATCACTTTCAGAGAAGCATGTGATCGATGACAAACGAGGCCTCGGGTTAGTACCATGTGATCGGTTTGTTCGGGTGGGATTTGGGGTTTTGAATTGTAGATACAGTTGAAGTCGGAAGTTTACATACACTTAGGTTGAAGTCATTAAAACTCATTTTTAACCACTCCACAGATTTCATGTTCGCAAACTATAGTGTTGGCAAGTCAGTTAGGACATCTACTTTGTGCATGACACAACAATTGTTTATCTACTTTGTGCATTTTTCCAACAATTGTTTACAGACAGATTTCACTTTTAATTCACTATATCACAATTCCAGTGGGTCAGAAGTTTACATATACTAAGTTGACTGTGCCTTTAGATTTTTTATATTTGGTCACATATCCTTTGCATGCCATGACTTCCTGATGTCTGTGACCCAACAACATCAAAAGACTCTTGATATCTTATTTTCTGGTACTCTTCCAAGCGATACTACACTGCCTGGCCAAAAGAAAAGTCGCACACTCTAATATTTCGTTGGACCGCCTTTAGCTTTGATTACGGCGCACATTCGTCGTGGCATTGTTTCGACAACCTTATGCAACAACACAACATTTATCTACGTCCAGAGTTGCATTCATTTTTGGCCGAGATCTTGTATTGACGTCAGGAGAGTCGAACCACTCCGTAAAGTCTTCTCCAGCACATCCCAAAGACTTTCAATGGGGTTAAGGTCAGGACTCTGGTGGCCAATTCATGTGTGTAAATGATTCCTCATGCTCCCCAAACCACTCTTTCACAATTTGAGCCCAATGAATCTTGGCATTGTCGTCCTGGAATATGCCCATTAACCTGATCATTCAGTACATTCAGGTACTCAGTTGACTTAATTTTATTGCTGCATAACGTTGCTGAGCCTAAACCTGACCAATAGAAGCAACCCCAGATCATAACACTGCCTCCAGAGGCTTGTACAGTGGGAAATATGCATGACGGGTGCAACGGCGACTTTTGTTTTTGCCAGGCAGTGTATAACGTCTCTGCATTTGAATGGATCTCTATGGGAATTGGGGGGTGGGACTAGATTTAGCTGTAAATTACACTGGAACAGTATGGAAACACATGGTTGGCTAAATGGTTCCAAGTCATCAAGGGTCTGACGTTTCAAACAAGCCTTAAATCATCACTCTGCTGCCAGAAATACAGTAGATATGGATGGATAACTTGAAGCGTTTCTTCTCCTGACTTATTTTTCCATAGAGTTCAATAGGAAAATTTGTCAACAACCCATAAAGTGATCCATCCATATCTACTGCATATCTGGCAGCAGAGTGATGGTTTGAGGCTTGTTTAATACCTCAGACCCTTGATGCCGTAGTCATTTTACCAACCATGTATTCCATACTGTTCCAGTATAATTTACAGCTAACTCTACACTGTAAAAAAAAAAGTATATTTATGTGCAATATACTGTCAAATTTCACGTTACTTAACATGTATTTCACATTTTTCTTAAAAAATGTCAGATGACTTTAAAATGACAGTTTTCGACAGTCATTTAATTTTTGTCCTGTTATTTTACGGTTAATAGACTTCATGACACAAAACAGTCAATTTGTTTGTTATTTTAAACGGTCTGTGACTGTGATTTTACACAGTGACTGTATTTCTACAAGGCAATATCAATAAAAATACATATTCAAACACACACTGTAAAAAGAGATGTATTTCTACAAGCAATATACCGTAAAAAAAATTGACGTTACTTTACATGTATTTCACATTTTTCTTAAAAAATATCAGATGATTTTAAAATTACAGTTTTCGGCAGTCATTTCATTTTTGTCCTGTTATTTTACGGTTAATAGACTTCATGACACAAAACAGTCAATTTGTTTTTTTTTTAAACGGTCTGTGACTGTGATTTTACACAGTGACTGTATTTCTACAAGGCAATACCAATAAAAATACATATTCAAACACACACTGTAAAAAGAGATGTATTTCTACAAGCAATATACCGTAAAGAAATTCACGTTACTTTACATGTATTTCACATTTTTCTTAAAAAACGGCAAGTGCCTTTAAAATTACAGTTATCGGCAGGCATTTAATTTTTGTCCTGTTACTTTACGGTTAATAGACTTCATGACACAAAATTGTCAATTAGCTTTTTTTTAAACGGCCTGTGACTGTCGTTTTACACAGTGACTATTTCTACAAGGCAACACCAATAAAAATATATTCAAACACACACTGTAAAAAGCCATGTATATCTACAAGCAATATACCATAAAAAAATTCACATTACTTAACATGCATTTCATATTTTCTTAAAAAATGTCAGGTGACTTTAAAATTAGTTATCGGCAGCCAATACATTTTTGTCCTGTTATTTTACGGTTAATAGACTTCATGACACAAAACAGTCCATTTGCTTTTTTTAAAATGGTCTGTGACTGTGATTTTACACAGTGACTGTATTTCTACAAGGCAATACCAATAAAAATACATATTCAAACACACACTGTAAAAAGAGATGTATTTCTACAAGCAATATACCGTAAAAGAATTCACGTTACTTTACATGTATTTCACATTTTTCTTAAAAAATGGCAAGTGCCTTTAAAATTACAGTTATCGGCAGGCATTTAATTTTTGTCCTGTTACTTTACGGTTAATAGACTTCATGACACAAAATTGTCAATTAGCTTTTTTTTAAACGGCCTGTGACTGTCGTTTTACACAGTGACTATTTCTACAAGGCAATACCAATAAAAATATATTCAAACACACACTGTAAAAAGCCATGTGTATCTACAAGCAATAT
This sequence comes from Synaphobranchus kaupii, assembly GCA_029718625.1. Classification (NCBI taxonomy): domain Eukaryota; kingdom Metazoa; phylum Chordata; class Actinopteri; order Anguilliformes; family Synaphobranchidae; genus Synaphobranchus; species Synaphobranchus kaupii. Next base: position 5,177,895 of record CM056384.1, read on the forward strand.
ACCATAAAAAAATTCACATTACTTAACATGCATTTCATATTTTCTTAAAAAATGTCAGGTGACTTTAAAATTAGTTATCGGCAGCCAATACATTTTTGTCCTGTTATTTTACGGTTAATAGACTTCATGACACAAAACAGTCCATTTGCTTTTTTAAAAATGGTCTGTGACTGTCATTTTACACAGTGACTGTATTTCTACAAGGGAATACCAATAGAAAATTGTATTCAAACACACACTGTAAAAAGCCATGTATATCTACAAGCAATATACCGTAAAAAAATTCACATTACTTAACATGCATTTCATATTTTCTTACAAAATGTCAGGTGACTTTAAAATTAGTTATCGGCAGTCAATACATTTTTGTCCTGTTATTTTACGGTTAATAGACTTCATGACACAAAATTGTCAATTTGCCTTTTTTAAAACGGCCTGTGACTGTCGTTTTGCACAGTGGCTGTATTTCTACAAGGCAATACCAATAAAATACATATTCAAACACACACTGTAAAAAGAGATGTATTTCTACAAGCAATATACCGTAAAAGAATTCACGTTACTTTACATGTATTTCACATTTTACTTAAAAAATATCAGATGACTTTAAAAGTACAGTTTTCGGCAATCATTTCATTTTTGTCCTGTTATTTCATGGTTAATAGACTTCATGACACAAAACAGTCAATTTGTTTTTTTTTTAAACGGTCTGTGACTGTGATTTTACACAGTGACTGTATTTCTACAAGGCAATACCAATAAAAATACATATTCAAACACACACTGTAAAAAGAGATGTATTTCTACAAGCAATATACTGTAAAAAAATTCACGTTACTTTACATGTATTTCACATTTTTCTTAAAAAATATCAGATGACTTTAAAATTACAGTTTTCGGCAGTCATTTCATTTTTGTCCTGTTATTTCACGGTTAATAGACTTCATGACGCAAAACAGTCAATTAGTTTTTTTAAAAACAGTCTGTGACTGTGATTTTACACAGTAACTGTATTTGTACAAGGCAATTCCAATAAAAATACATATTCAAACACACACTGGAAAAAGAGATGTATTTCTCCAAGCAATGTACTGTAAAAAAATTCACGTTACTTTACATGTATTTCAAATTTTTCTTAAATAACGGCAAGTGCCTTTAAAATTACAGTTATCGGCAAGCATTTAATTTTTGTCCTGTTACTTTACGGTAAATAGACTTCATGACACAAATTTGTCAATTTGCTTTTTTTAAAACGGCCTGTGACTGTCGTTTTACACAGTGACTATTTCTACAAGGCAATACCAATAAAAATATATTCATACACACACTGTAAAAAGCCATGTATATCTACAAGCAATATACCGTAAAAAGAATTCACATTACTTAACATGCATTTCATATTTTCTTAAAAAATGTCAGGTGACTTTAAAATTACAGTTTTCGGCAGTCATTTCATTTTTGTCCTGTTATTTCATGGTTAATAGACTTCATGACACAAAACAGTCAATTAGTTTTTTTTTTAAAAACGGTCTGTGACTGTGATTTTACACAGTGACTGTATTTCTACAAGGGAATACCAATAAAAAATTATATTCAAACACACTGGAAAAAGAGATGTATATCTACAAGCAATATACTGAAAACAAATTCACGTTACTTAACATATATTTCACATTTTTCTTAAACAATTTCAGGTGACTTTAAAAATACAGTTATCTGCAGTCATTTAATTTTTGTCCTGTAATTGTATGGTTAATAGACTTCATGACACAAAACAGTGACTGTGACTGTATTTCTACAAGGCAATACCAATAAAAAATATATTCACACACAAACTGTAAAAAGAGATGTATATTTACCAGTAATATACCATAAAATTTCATGTTACATGTACAGTGCCCTCCACTATTATTGGCACGCCTGGTAAAGATGAGTAAAAAGGGTTATAAAAAATTCACCGTTTGGTGAATTAGCTTAATCTCACACTGAAAAAATTTGAAAAGTTCTACCTTTAATTGAAGTAAATTTATTATGAGAAAAAAAATCCCTCAAGAAATAATTATATTTAACAAAACCACAATTATTGGCACCCTCTGTAACTGGATCTTGAAAAACCCCCATGGGCTGTGTCCTCAGTTCACACCTAAATTTACAAGTACACTTCGACTCCATATTAAAGTTTGCTGACTGGTACAGTTATTGGTCTAATCACACATCATGATAATTTTCCCTCAATATCAATAAGACCAAGGAGATGATTGTGTAGCAGGGAGGGCATTCCCCTATTTACATCAACAGGGCTGTAGGGGAGAGGGTCAGCAGCTTCAAGTTCCTTGGTGTCAACATCACGGATAACTTAGCTGGTCACATCACACAGACAATTTAGCTATTGTGGTATTCAACATTATGTCAAACTGAATGGGTTTATCATCATCAATGATTAACTCCAAAATTTAGATGGTATTCAGATTATTTTAAAGATTAGTTTGTGAATTGCCCTGAGACTTGCTGCAAAAGACTTTTGACTTGACTTGAGACTTGTAGCAAAATTATTCAACACTTGATTTTGAATATATTTTGTATTGGTATTGCCTTGTAGGGATACATGCAGTCACAGTGTAAAATGACAGTCACAGGTTGTTTTTAAAAAAGCAAATTGACTGTTTTGTGTCATGAAGTTTATTAACCATAAAATAACAGGACAAAAATTAAATGACTGCCGATAACTGTAATTTTAAAGGCACTTGCTGTTTTTTAAGAAAAATGTGAAATACATGTTAAGTAACGTACATTTTTTACAGTATATTGCTTGTAGAAATACATCTCTTTGAATGTTTTGTGTCAGGAAGTCTATTAACCATTTTTTTTTTACAGTGTAGACTTGTACCAAGTGACTTGAGACTGACTGACTTGGACTTGTGAGGAAAGACTTAAAAGGAGCGATGTGTTTGAAAATGAGTGTATAATATTCTGCATGAATGGGCCCTAATTGTTTTGAGCTCAGAGAGGCTAAGGGCAATTGTGCGGAATCGTGCAATTTGACTTGTTTGAATGCCACGCTAACGGCAAAGCCCCAAAGAAAGCAGTGAAATCGCATGTCATCGCTCTCGTTTCCTACAATGTTTAATCTGATTGGTTATTGCGCCACGTTCCCTGTCTCGTCTGGACGCCTCACATCCCAACATGCTTTGCAGACACGAGGAATTGCCTCTCATTGAAAATGAATGGAGGTGGTGTAATCGGGGCTTTGAGGCAGGAATCCAAACTGATCAGCAATTTGAGTAGCGACTCAAGCAGTCCACTTCCTGTATTCCGGCGAATGCCATGGTGGTGAATTTGCAGTAGATTTTGAACAACCACACTGCACACATCACTCTGAACAGACTATCAAGCAAACTGGAATTCTCTCTACTCAAGTCACTGACATATTGCTGTTTGAAAGAATTCCAGCCTAAGTGGCTTGCTTTTTGTACCACACCAGCTCAAAGTGGCAGCTCACCAGCCCAAAGCCACTTTGGCTCTAGTCTAGAAATGAATGCATGAAACTAATCATCTAGTACTTGTTTACCAGTTAAAATCACCATCAGTTTAAAACAGTGTAAATGATCATTTCTGTTCTTTTTTTCAAGTGAGGTTCAGATGGTTTTATGTTATGGGAATAGTCTGATGTCAAAGTAAAACTTGAATGCATGATTTATTGTTTATTGTTTTACAAAATTGTTTAGCCATGTAAAATGGATGGGTTTGTATAATGTTCTGCATGACTATTATACAAACTTGTAAAAAATCTGTCTCAAATCACCTTCAACTAGAATGCTACACCCACGCGTGTGCTTGTTGATTCCCCATGTGTGAGCAATGACATGACGTTCTTCAGTATCGCTTCTGGATTTTCACTGAACGCGCATGGGGCTAAAACTTTGATCTTGCGCTGTGAAGTTTAGAATTGACCGATTCAAAAAAAATATTCAAGATTCAGGTCCTCACTTACTGTCAACATTTTATCTGTTTGTGATAGGGACACAGACACACACACAGACAGGAGTGAAAACAATACACCCTTGCTTGCGCTTCGCGCTTGCAGGTGTAATAAACTTAGACCCACTATAGTTAGGCTACACTTGGTGGCTCCTATGGCTCCCCATCACATTACAGTATAGTCATGGCTAGTTTTAGGTGAAGTTTGATAACCAGAGAATTAAATAATGCATCACTTTATAGTGTACTATTCTCAATAAAAGCATCTGAGCCTCAAAAAAATCTTTTATACCACCAACCAAAACAGCATTTCACACAATTATCATGATTCATGACCAACTTTTCAGAACAGAAAAGTCTGGACCAGCATAGATTTTATGGTAAAATGTTGGTCTTGGCTTGGGTATGTGTGAAGGAATTTTCTGTTTTACAATATGTGTGTATTAACATAGAGACAATCACATTATTATCATTAAGCATTTAATATAATAGATCAATTATATATTGAGTTAAGTAATTAAATAATGTATTCTTTGTGAACACTGAGTAGGTCATGGTTCACTCCCTCTGTGTCTCTCCTTCACAATCTGCAGAGACAGGCAGATGTTTTCGTTACTTGTTTTGAAGGTTATAGAAAGACAAAACACCAAGAATTGGATACCCTTGTCTCTGTATGTTTAGAAACCGCCCCTTGTGGCAAATCAGTAAAGCAACGATATTGTGTATAAATCTCCTCTGTATGCTGTTTTTAGGGCAGAGGGATTCTGATGAGACTCTCTCTCATTTCTACGTTTATCTCCAATAAACTGAAATTCTTTTTCTTATTCTATTACATCGGTTTGTTGTGGTTCTGTTTGGACAGACTTGCTCACTGTGGGTTGAATGGGAAAAATCCACGACAATATGGCGTAGTCGGCAGGATTGCTAACTTGATTTTTTCCTACGCAGATTTCTCTCAAGTCGGAACGGCTTAGACAGTGCACTGCCGGGAGTTCAAACCCCGAGACCGCAACCCACCTTCTCACAGAGAGGTAACTGTAACCAGTAGCCTAGAGGAAGGACGGCGGCGACCGGACCGAGGAGAGTAAGACGTCTGTCTGGGGTGATCAATACGCAATCCATAGAAAGAGAATCACAGGTGAGCCACCACAGCAAAACGTAACTTGAGGCTGTATCGCGCTCAAATTCTAAAAAGTTTGATTAGTGACCGACGGGTCCGTCACTCTGTGGAGTGATTCAAACTGTGGAGGCTGTATGCTACTCCCACCCATGGACTAATATTTCTCTTTTTCTTTCTCTTGTAATGAGCTCTGAAACATTTTTGTAATGTGGTATCATGTATTGTCAGTAGAGGCAAATGATATACACGGACTAGTACAGGAGAGGCATTTTTGCAGAGGAGATGATTATGGTCATTTATACCTGTACGAGACACTTAATGAGGTTGACGGATATGGAAGTGGTTTTTCTGTTGTAGCTATACCTAGAGGTGAATGGTTAAAAGAGAAGGAAACGGCATTAATAGAAGTTAGGCTAAACGTTCACCCTGAAAGTGAGGGCAATTATCCAGAGGATAGTGCAGAATCTGAAACTGATTCTGACTAAAATAGGCCTAATTAACCGCTTCCTACCGAGGGCAAAATAGGCCAAATTTTGCCTGTTTTCACTAGTGACAAACAAAGGTGGTTATCTCAAAAACTATAAATGGTACAAATATGGTTCATGGCTTTTATTAAAGCAGACACCTGCAGTATTACGACTAAGCAGTGAGAACTCATAGAAATCCAGTTTTTGATACTTAACTACAACAATTTATGTACAGAAAATATAAAAAAACTAAAAAACGGGTACCTACATTCAAGTTTAAGAATTTTTACCTGGGGAGCTACAAATGCAATCAAGGAAATGACTCCTCTATCTGATTCATCAATATGCTGCCTACCTCTGGTAACAATCTGATGTCAATATCTCAAACCATTCAAATTTTACAGGGTTTTTTTCAGGTGAACCTTTTTCGTTATCCAAATGGTGCCAAATGGTGCCAAATGTGCCAAAAATGGCAATGTTCCAGAAAGGTCTCAATATGATTTATTTTTTAGGTTTTTACAATAAAATGAGATAATTTGTCAAAATTGGCAATAAAAGTTCATTTTTAGACGTGTTCTTGGTGTTCTGCATATTACACAACTAACTAACCAAGGTTACAAAAAGCTGTCAAAACCCATGTAGCAGCACAGTGAATCTTGTGTATTTCACCAGAGCCCCATTAGCCAGAAATGAGTCCAGGAATGTGCAAACAGGTTTTCAAATGAATAATGGGAATAGTATGAAACTTCCCTACACATTAATGCTTGCCAGTCCTGTCCTTTATTCTGTTGGCACCTCCTATGACAGGGACGTTGGGGTTGGGTTTTAGGAGGCAAAACTTTATACATGACAAACATATATCAACTATATACAAGTGCACTAAGGTGTACTACTAAAAGTGCAGTGGATAAAAAATCAAAAGTCCACCAGTTTCCTAGATAAAAAATAAAAACACCCCTGCTGTAACAAATAAAAAGATCCTTGCCTCTAATTGCTGAAGTTACCGTATTTACACAAAGAAAGTACAAAATGGCAGGGTCCAAAAAGCTAAAAAAAATGAACTAAAAACAAAAAAAGGTAAAGGATCAAAACATGGGGGTGGAGGTTGAGGAGAGATTATTTAACCATTCATACAGAAGCCATTTAGACTACACATTCCCTCAGGAGAGCAATCTGCATCATTACAAATCCCACTAACCCTGTCCATGGAATTGTCCACCATGTTGATATACCCATTAGTCCCCCTTATACAACAACAATCAACAATAATAATAATCAACAAGTACTCCCTCATGTTATCATGTTCTCTCCCTCATACCATGCATAAATTACCATTTTGTTTACCTGCACAGCCTTCTGTACTGCATACAGAACAATTTACTCAGGTGGAACAATGACTTTACTAAACACTTCCAGAAGCCATTTCACACTCAAAAAAATCGTTTTAGTAGCTCATCTCAGACACAAATAGATAGCTAGCTGCTTGTTACCTGTAATTTTGCTTGCATTACATTACATTACATTTATTTAGCAGACGCTTTTATCCAAAGCGACGTACAGTAAGTGCGCACAGAGACATCAAGATCACTACAGAACAGACAAGGCAAAGCACATCCTTCGCATAATGTAGCAGCTATCCCTAGCAATGAACGTCGACTGTAGTTCACAGTAAGCTGTGGGCAAATCAGCAACACCACACTTCCATTCCTAATACTCGTATAAACTATAATAAACAGACAGGAAAACACAGGGATGCTTGCTAGCTTGCCACTGTAAAGGCAATACTATCTATATTAATTTAGCTGAGAGGGACCGATTTTATGCATAAGTATATAAGGTTAGTTAGCTTCACAGAAGAAACACAGGGATTCACGCATTGCAGCTAAATTTCCTTCGATGCTTACACCAAACATCTGTGTTGTTGGCAACGCCACGTAACACGTGCGAGTTTGTCAACACAGACAATACACCCTAAGTTTACTTCATAAATTATTTATCATACCGTTGGAATGTGCAATTTGTAATATTAATTGTATGAAAAACAATAAAATACAGTTGACAATGTAATTACGAACCCGCATGGCATTGCGTGAATTCACACTGGTATATCGAAAAATCGGTAATACCACCAGCCCTAACGACGTTACCTGCCATGGCGAAATTCAATGCGTTTATAGCATAACACTGTTAGTATGATAAAACAACTTACATGTCAGCAACATCATCTCGGTCATCAGTGGATTCAGCGTCACTGAGACAGGATGAGTCTCCCTCGGCAAAAACATCTTCTGGCTTATCCAGTTCGTCTAGCACTTGGTGCACGGATAAACGCCTCAAAAATCTCGACATAACTACACAAAAACTGTATCAAAAATACTCTAAAGTAAAAAATGTAACTGCGGGCCTTACCTAATTAATTGTGCTTTGCTAAACGGAATGTAGCGAGCTACGCTACAAGGTAAAAACACTGCGCCATCTTGGCTCGATAATTACGCGTGAGTGCCACTTCCTCATACGCAGTGCTGTTATCGCCTTCATTTACAAAGGAAATGTGTTTAAGGAGGGCTCTTTTGAAAGATAAGAGTCTTGGCTATTGGCTGGAATATTTGACAGACAGTTTTAAAACCCAATGGAAAGCAAATAATACTCGGAGTGGAGGCAGGTCGAAGACAGTTTTTCCCACTTCAGATAGGCCTATTGTGCTATCAGTCAAAGAAATACACCCAATTGACGACGGTTTTGCATAATTCTCTGCAAGCATGTTCAAAACCACTCTGGCTAACATATACTAAGCCGTTGGATTGGTACTCCAGAAACTGGCTGAGTTTCACAACGCCAAAGTGAACACAGCCGAACGAGTCGTAATCAAGTGCAAAAAAGCACAAGTCGGTTTAAAATTGGAAAAAAATCATGTACAGCCTTATGAAAGTTTTAAAGTATTTTTTCTTGAAGCCTAAAGGTATAATGATTTTTTAAACCAAAGTTTTGTGAAATACAATTAAGCAGAACAGTTTACCAGCACATTGTTTATGGTGTGACATCAAGCTGCAATACATGTTTGAGAATTAGGTCAGAGTTTCCAACGTTATTTACAAAGTTTTATCTCGACGTTTTGGGCTTAAAAACCACTTTCCCAGAAGGAATGGATATATCATAAGGATATTTAATCAAAATATTGAGGTAAGCAGTTTATGATATATTATTAAATTAATGAAATGTATAATTTAATAATTTCCGTCACGCCCGCGTTACCGCTAGGGGGCGTTTGGCATTAAGAGGTTAAAAGGAAAAAAAATGTTTTTTAATTTTTAAAAATAAAAATTAAAAGGCATAGTTTGGTTGTGGGACAAACGCACGAAAATGGGTTCTAGAAATTCAAAGAAGCAGGACTCTGAATTTACGGGTCCAATGAAAATAATGCATGACAAATATGGTCCGGCAACCACACACCAGCGTGTTAAATGGCAAAAGTTAGGTTTCCCTGAAAAAGGCTCTTTTAGCCTAAATCAGATTGATAACCTAAAAATGCGGCTGCGGTCATATGAGGTTAAAAATAGTAAACGTAAAAATAAATGGCAACCCGACTGGGATGTAGTAGATTTGTGGGAAAAGGAATCAAAATTAAGGCAGGAAAAACAGACCAAGGGAGAAAATAAAAATACTGTGGAGAAATCCCAACAAAGTAATTCAGTGCTATCTCCTGTTGTGCATTCCGGCGGCTCTTTGTATCCCAATGTAGCACAGCTTGCAAGCGTACACAAAATTAACCTGGACTTGGACTGTCCTGCGTGTCCTCCAGCTTATGTTCCACAGCAAGCGGCAGGAGCTCACGGACATCCCTCAGCCCCTGCTCTCCAGGCAGTGCATTCCAGTGCTGCTGCACAACCATCTGCGAGTGGGCCGGCGACCAGAGCGAGACCTGCAGCTTCAGTAGGCCCAGATTCCACAGTACAGGTAACTTCCCATAAGGGCGAACTGTACGAGGTAGAGATGCCTACCATCCATACAATGATGGTGCTACTTCTGAGTATATGGAACAAATTGATACTTTGGAAACCAGTATGAAAACCGAATTCCCTGTTCGTCTGAACTGGGAAGCAGTTAGACAGGTTAAACAAAAGCCTGGTGAAACTGTTAATGATTTTCTTGAGAGACTTTCAGAGAAGTACGACGCACACAGTGGAATGGACAAACCGGAAAACAGCGAGACTCTTACTCCGTACGAGACTCAGCTAACCCACTGTTTCCTGGATGGATTGGATAAACACCTTGCAACCGCTATTAAGACCTCCTGTGTTGGCTGGCAGACTCGGAGACTTAAGGACGTTCTCCGTTATGCTGTTCACTGCGAAGAACAGGACCGCGACAAGCAACACAAAGACAAAAAGAAGAGCGACAAGATGACCTCTCAGCTGCAGCTGGCCCAGCTCAATTCCTACCAGGGGAACCGAGACGGTGCCGGTGGACAGCAGCAGCAAAGGAGAGGCCGCGGCAGACGTGGAGGACGGAATCAAGGGAACAGACAGAGACCCAACTCCATGGGACACAATACCATGGTGGATTATGATGTTTGCCGAAAATGCGGAAAAAAGGGACATTGGGCTCGCGGTTGTAAATTTTCCGGTAATGCTGATAATTGGGACACAGCACCCCATGGGAATGTTACTTTCCAACATCCTGGGGGTGAAACTGGATTACCTGGACAATGACATTTTGTGGGAGACGAGGAAACGCATGCGGACATGGGTGAGTTCGCTGGGTTCCTTTACCATACGGCTCCAAATGCGTTACCACTTTGGTCATTAAAAGTTGATGGGCGAGCATTAGACTTCATTGTGGATACGGGAGCTGGTCGGTCTGTAATAACAGCTAAATCATGGGATTCAAAACCTCCTCTTTTTAGTGGTAAAACCATGCTCAGCCAAGATGCTGGTGGAAATACCACGACAGAGAAATTTACAGCTCCATTACTGGTGCAAGATTTCAATACGGGCTCAAATATTACTTTGAAACATGCGTTCTTGTTCTCCCCTGTATGTCCGGTAAACCTGCTTGGCAGAGACTTAATGTGCAAATTAGGTCTGAGTGTGCAGTGTACTGATGACGGTTTAACTATTGACAGAGCTGCTACGGTAGAAACTCTAGAAATGTTTTACTATGCTTGGGATCTGGACAGATCCTCAGTCACAGCTAAAGCCATACAAATGGCCAGAACTGAGTGGACAGGCACTGGCGACAGACTGACAGAATTACAACTACATGTAACAGCACATTTTAGTCGAGGTAGAGATTGGGAATTTGAGAAGAATTGGTACGGTGATTGTAAATTAATTTCGACATTGTTTTTGGTTGGTCGCGATTTCTGTGCATTGTCTGTAGAATTGAGCTCAGCACAGCATCAATTCTATTCCATAGCGGGAAGTGCACCCCATGTTTCACTGTGCAAAGCCTCAAATAAAAAATGGGAGGACACAGGGCCATGGGTGAAATTATGTTTGGACACCACGGACTGGGAAAAGACAGGGGAATTTTCAAAATATTCTCCCTCTCTGCGTGTCACTGCGCACCAGTTTCCGAACTCTCTGACAGCTGTCTGCAGCATTCATGAGTTGTTGTGTGACACCCAAGCCTACTTGCATTTGTCAGACCCGAGATTCAGTGCAATTCCCTCTCAATTGTGGGCAACATCCCAAAATGATGTGGGGCTCATAGCTGGAGTTACTCCACTTCAAGTAACCCCTAAATCTGAATACAGACCATGCAAACGTCAATATCCCCTACGCCCAGAAGCCGAAAACGGCATTGTCCCCGTATTTAATGCGTTGTTAGAAGCTGGTGTTGTGGTTCCCTGTCCTGACTCTCCATGCAACACTCCTATCTTGCCTGTAAAAAAGCCTGATGGGTCTTGGCGGTTCGTACAAGATTTACGAGCTGTGAACAGCGCCGTTCAACAGCGCGCTCCCGTTGTGCCGAACCCCGCGACCATTCTTACACAGGTCCCGGGTAATGCTAAATATTTTTCTGTGATCGATCTAGCGAATGCATTCTTTAGTATTCCTGTTGATGTAAATTCCCAGTACTGGTTTGCCTTTACATTCAGGGCAAAAAGGTATACCTGGTCTCGATTACCCCAGGGGTATGCTGAATCACCAGCAGTTTTTTCAGCAGCGCTGCAGGAAAACTTGGAACAGTTCCAGTTTTCTTCAGGCCAAAGTACTTTGATTCAATACGTTGATGATCTCCTCGTCTGCTCTCCAGACGAGCACAGCTGTATTCAGGATTCACTTGAACTGTTGACATTCCTAGCCACAGAGGGCCACAAAGTTAAACAGGAGAAACTGCAATTTGCATTAAATACTGTTACCTACTTAGGACACACTGTTTCTGCAGAAGGCAAATCTTTGGGAACTGACAGAATCCAAGCGATTCTTGACCTCCCTAAACCGGTTACAAAAAAAGCAGGTAATGTCTTTTCTAGGCATGACAGGTTACTGTAGGCAATGGATTTCTGATTACGCTGAAATCTCCCAACCCTTGCAAGATTTGGCACATGGCCATGATCTAGCGGCTAATGATAATGTCACATGGACAGAGCTTGCTGAAATTTCCTTTCAGAAGTTGAAACAACAATTGGCCTCTTCTCCTACTTTGGGCCTGCCTGACATGATTAAACCTTTTCTTTTGACTGTTGATGAGAAGGGCGGCTACATGTCTGCTGTTCTTTTGCAAAAGCACGGTGATAAACACAGGCCTGTGGCGTACTATTCTCAGCGACTTGATGCTGTTTCTAGGGGCCTTCCTCTTTGTTTGCGCTCCATTTCAGCAGCGGCTTTGGCGGTAATCTGCATCACTTGTTGCTTATCGTCCTCTCACTGTCCTTGTTCCTCATGCGGTAGCAGAAATTCTGTTAAAACAAAAAACGGCACATTAGGCAGGGGATTAGCCCCCCCGAACCTAGTGTGCAACAGGCGGCGGCGGAATTGCAAAGTTCCGAGGGCACGTTAAAAACGTTTTATAGTGCAGGGGAGAAGACTGAAGGCCCCCGTGTTTGATGAAGTATGAACTGACATACTGCCGTGGTACCGTCTAGTCGGCGTAGTTGTCGCATGTAAGTATGCAGGCACTGCGTGGTACGTGGATGACAGTCCACACCTAGCAGAGGGGCGTAAGAGACGACCTCTGTGAACAGGCAAGGCTGGTGAAAACGGTCAAAGTTTCTATACCCATAGCAAGGTGGGATAGGGATCAGACCGTCGGTTCCCAACCGGGTGGCTGGTTACCACTACGGGGCTCGGTGTTTAGACGCTGGGCTGGGGATCGCTATCGACTGGGTCACCGGCCGGTCGGGTCGCATAGAGCAGTAAGACCATGTGTGGCGTCCCTGAAGTGGAGCCCTTGGCCGCTGCGCTCGGCTCAATGTACAGTCAGGCCACTGTAAGCTGAAACCGAATGCGTTAGTAAGCGAGCAGTGCTTTCTGTGATCAGGGTTTCTGAAAAGGAAACGCCTGGGAAGCAGAGAGGCTGAGGGTCCTTCACTCCGAGGAGTCGGGTGGAAGGAACTCAGTGGAAAGGGGTCCAGCCTGGAGCTGCGCCCGAGAGAGGGAGGCTCGAAGGATCAAAGCGTTCTCACCAGCTCGAATGCTTCACTATCAACATGTGTTGCTCTCTTTGCCAAATGTTACAGTCAAGCGATGCAATGTTCTGAATCCCGCTACTCTTTTACCTACACCTGAGGATGGGGAGCCACATAATTGTGTTCATGTGTTAGATCAAATTCTCTCCCCCCGTCCTGACCTCGCCACCACTCCCCTCTCAAATGCAGACTTTGATATGTTTGTTGACGGTTCTGCCAGTCGATGTCCCCTCACAGGTGACAGTCAGGTTGGCTATGCAGTAGTGACACAACACCAGGTTCTGGAGTCAGCCCGCCTTCCTGGACATCTCTCAGCACAGGCAGCTGAACTGTTCGCTCTTACACGCGCTTGCCATTTGGCTGAAGGTAAAACTGTAAATATTTTCACTGACAGCAGATATGCTTTTGGAGTTGTGCACGACTTTGGAACTCTTTGGCAGCATAGAGGCTTCCTTACCTCTACAGGGAAAACTATACAGAATGGACACTTAGTGAGCTGCCTCCTACAGGCAATTATTTTGCCTGCTGCCATTGCTATATGTAAATGCTCCGCTCACAGAAACCAGACTGATGCTATCTCTCAAGGTAATGAACAGGCGGACTTGGCTGCCAAGACAGCTGCAATCGCCCCCCCTCACACAACTCTCAGTCTGCTCACACAGGCTGCTGTTCCCACAGACACTCCAATGGCCTCTGTACAGGACTGCCAAGCTGGGGCCACACCCCAGGAAAAGGCCAAATGGAAGCGAGACGGCACCTACACTGATGGGGTCTGGCTAGGCCCTACTGGTAAACCCTGTTTATCTCGTTTTTTATTTCCCTATTATGCTAAATTGACTCATGGACTGGATCATGTGTCAAAAGGAGGGATGATATCTTGGATGTCCAGACACTGGGACACAAGCGGATTTTCTACTTATGCAAAAAACTTTTGTGAAAAGTGTGTTATCTGTGTTGTAAATAATGCTGGGAGGGGCCAGAAGGTTCCAAATGCGGCCCACCCGGCTCCACAGGAGCCTTTCGAGTACCTGATGATGGACTTCATTGAACTTAACCCATGCAGGGGTAAGAAATATTGTTTGGTGTTTGTTGACATGTTTTCAAAGTGGGTTGAAGTTTTTCCTACAGGGAAAGCTGATGCTGCAGCAGTGGCGAAAGCCCTACTAACAGAGCTTATTCCTAGGTGGGGGATCCCGAGGAAGCTGTCTTCAGACAGAGGCTCACACTTTTTAAATAAGGTGTTGGACAAAGTGACCGAGCAATTGGGGATCAGGTTGAAGTTCCATTGTGCTTACCACCCTCAGAGTGGAGGGGCGGTAGAGAGGGCAAATGGAACCATTAAGAACCGGTTAACTAAAGTGATGGCAGAGACAGGTCTGGATTGGGTCCAGGCCCTGCCAATTGTCCTTACAGGTATGCGGGGGAGGGTCCACGCTGCTACAGGGTTGTCGCCCTATGAAGTCATCACAGGGCGGCCCATGAGGACTGGATGTCACCCCCCAGGGCTGATGCTGGACAAGGAGCTAGCTGACACTCGCATGGTGAGTTACTGTGTTCAGCTAACCAATGTTCTGAGATCTGTGCATCAACAGGTGAAAGCAGCTCTCCCAGATCCAGCCAGCGGGCCTCTACATGACCTGCAGCCAGGAGACTGGGTGGTGATAAAAGACTTCAGAAGGAAGAAGTGGCACCAGGCCAGGTGGAGGGGTCCTTTCCAGATACTACTCACCACGCCCACAGCCGTGCGAGTGGAAGGCCGTGCTTCTTGGGTCCACGCCAGCCACTGCAAAAGAGCTCCACCAGCGCCAAAGGAGGGATAAGGGTGAGAGACCCACCTCGACCGACGCGCAGGGACAACTAAGTTCTCACGGAGTTTAAAAACTCAGAGAACCACCACTTCAAGGAGCACGTGACAGTAATATCTGCTCCCAACATGCCAGACGACAGCAGGAACACCGAGGGGTACAACCCTTTGAGAAGATTAGGCTGCAGCCTGAAGGTAGGCCTATTGATACTAGGCCTCATTACACTCATCACAGTTCTGCCCATTATCCTGATTCATGAGACATTCTACACCATTAACACCAGTGAACCAAACGGTACTGTTGTAATGACTAAAAGGCCTAAAAGGTATGTCACCACCGGGAATGAAGCTTGGCTGACACCAGGAACTGTGAAGCATCATTATGCTACTAATTCTTGGTGGCGTTATGCTGAGTGGACTGCAAAACAGCACTTTAACCGGTCTTGTTATGTTTGCTCTCACATGCCTCATTCCACAGCAGGCCCTCTTCTTCAGGTGCAGAATCTGAAGAACGACCTCTCAACGTGTTTGGTGGGACTGAGTTCTCACCCAGGTGTGGGAATACGGTGGGATAAAGCTGATTTCTCTGTGCCATTAAATCTGTCACTTTTGAGTACTCCAGTAGTCAATACAAATTGTTCTTTCCTGAAAGATTACCTAGCATGGCCACAGGTGTCATGGAAAATGCCCGGTCCAGTCGTACTTAAACATAGTATGAAGTTTGCAATGTGTATTATAGGTAATGGCTCTAATGCACTAGGTCAATTAGACAATGTTCAGTGTAAAACTGTTTTCTGTGATTGTCCGCCCATACATCCTGATAAGTGTTTTGACTGTCTGAGTGATTCCCATAGTCCCTGCAGAGACTACCCTGACATGGCTGATGAGATATGTAGGAAGAACTGGTCACACGCAATCTCATTACCTTGGAATAGGAAGCAAACTGCAAACTGTTCCGGGATAACACCATCCTCTCGCCTTTGGAGCTGGCTGTTATCTGATTGGTAATTGCTTTGTGGGCACTCTGCTCTCCCCCCTGACTGGAGTAGAGTTTGCGCCCTCATTGCCACATATGTGATTCCTGACTCAAGCTGCTATAGGTCAGTACTTACAGCAATATGTTCCTGATCCTGAACAAGATAATGTATTCCTTCTCCGACAACTTCCTGAGTTTACTGACGACCCTATATAAAGTATAGGCCTGAATTATGTACCCACCCTGTCACATGGTTGGTGGGAAGACAGACAGTGTTGTAATGTGAAGAGATAAAAGGTTGACATTCCAGGAGTTGTGAAAAGTCTCCATTACATGATGGGTTTTTATTTTTTATCTTTCTTTTCTTTCAGACTTTCTCTTGGTAATAATTTTATATGTTAAATAATCAGTAGTACATTATAGTGAAAATTATTTTTATATTCAACTATATTCAATCCTGTTACTATATTCACTATGATTTCATTTTTTATATTTTAATTTTTCCTATGTTGATTCTTGTAATTAATCAGATATGGATGATGTGCGATAATTGCTAATATCCGGAAGCGAAGCTTGATTGCCTTGAGAGGGATCGGGGGATTATTTTTTCCGGAACTGATTGGGTTTTCTGGCTCTGTGCTAGTTTTGTCCCATATAAGTCCTGAGTCTGCCGGTTTTTCAATTCCCCCTGGATTATTGGAGTATTGTACATATCCACACAAAATTATTGTATTTGGTCTGTATAATCATGTAATCATTTATGATGTTATTAAAATGAATCACTTACTAATTGATTGAGTACATTAGGTAGATTGTAACAGAAAACTGTTAGTTATCATGAAATGATAAAAGGAGGGAAATGTGAAGGAATTTTCTGTTTTACAATATGTGTGTATTAACATAGAGACAATCACATTATTATCATTAAGCATTTAATATAATAGATCAATTATATATTGAGTTAAGTAATTAAATAATGTATTCTTTGTGAACACTGAGTAGGTCATGGTTCACTCCCTCTGTGTCTCTCCTTCACAATCTGCAGAGACAGACAGTATGTAATCTAAAATTAAAACAGTAGAGATGAAGCTAAGTGGTTTAATTTTTTTTTTTTTGTAAGTCTGTGTGGAGAAAGTTCTGCATCAATATGGCTGGCATTACCTTCACACAGGCAGCAAGGAAAACTAAATGAACAATACTTTATTAATATTTTTGCAGTCTTGGTGATTTGAAACAATGAGTAATATGTTGTGTATTTAGCCTGTATACTTGTTTCCCTGATTTGAAAGACGTCTTTCTCACGTAAAAATACGATTTTTGACGTCACCATCTGTGCGCGCTGTCACTGTTGGACCAATGAGATTTCAGCAGTGAGATTCAAATTTGCCGCTCGAATTTCTCCCTCGCATTTGCTCCCTTCTGCTCTACCAGCGACACGTGAAAAAGCATCCTCTCTTCCAGTCACCTGCAAACTTGGAGGCATCGAACAGTTTCTACTTGAACAGAGTAAGAACTTTTAATTTGTGTAAAACATTTCTGCCTAGAGATATTTGTTTTGTATGAAACCAACTGAGTGTAAAATGCATTTGTTACAATAGCCTAACATTAGCTATGTGAATAGTTCTATTCCAAGGCTAAGCTAGTAACGTTAGCTATCCTTGATAACGTTAGTTAGTTAGTAACCAGCTAGCTAACGTTAGCTATAACTTTAGCTTCCTAGATATTTGCAGCTTAGTATATTGTAACGAGCGCGGAGAATGAGGGAGAGAGACAGCAGTTTGCAGTACCCGAATCGCTCTAGCCGAGCTTCGTTTTATTCACGCTACCTTACCAGCTCTTAAAAGAGCCGTTAGCTTTTCCAGGATCCAGTTCAGCGTTGTTCACAGTTGAAGCACCTTCGTAGACTGACCAGGAATCACTTCAGGTACTGCCTTATATTTCAACTAGTTGGCTGTGATTGGCGAACACACTTACAAATTCCTAGCCAATCACAGCCACACATAAATTACAGTTAGCTTACGGTTACGTTACAAATTAGAATGACAGTTAAAAATGACAGTTACGTTAACACAATTCACGGCTAACAAGCTAACACAATTAAAACACACACAGCACGTTATTTACAAGTATTTACACTTCAACCGGGTAGCGGCTCACTACCCGGTCCTAGCTGGCCAGTTGACAACCCCCAGGCCGCCACAATATGGTTGATCCAGTGCGGTCGTTAGGAATCCCAGGGCCCGGGACAGAATCTGTCATGTGGGCCCTCCCAACCACCCTCCACAGAAAAAGAAACTCACACCACCCATCAACATGATGGAAATAAGCGCTTAAATATAACTTGTACAGCATTTTGTTATACGTGCCAAACACATTCCCAACAACATACGATTATAAAATGTTATTGCACGTAGTCTTGGCTACAAATTGTACCGGAGTTTTAATGTATTTTAAGATTTATTTTCTTTCTGTGTAGGATAGGCTACCTAGGCTACGTGATTCATTTAACGTTATGCTATATGAGAAGACTTTTAATCACGTTGTATTGCTGTCACACGAACGGTTCAAGTGAAAAGAAAATAGGTCCTTATGAAATTCGTAAGCCTAGCCTAGGCGGACTTGTTGTTTATCGGAAGAGTGCATTGCCTGTAGCCTACCCCATTTACAATAATATTGTGGCGGCCTGGGGGTTGTCAACTGGCCAGCTAGGACCGGGTAGTGAGCCGCTACCCGGTTGAAGTGTAAATACTTGTAAATAGCGTGCTGTGTGTGTTTTAATTGTGTTAGCTTGTTAGCCGTGAATTGTGTTAACGTAACTGTCTCTCTCCCTCATTCTCCGCGCTCGCTACATTGGTGTCCGGAAGTGGGATGGAACGAGCCCTACTGAGGGAGATGGAGGAACTGGAGCGGACGATCGGCGAGTTGACCCGCAGGAAGGCGAGGAAGGCCGGGGCTATAACTAGCCCCGAGTGGCAGATTCCCGCGGTGCGAGTGTCCAGGCGACCGGACGGCTTCAGCGGCAGACAGGAGGATCCGGCATCGGTAAGCCGCGACGGCACGCTCGCAAAGCCGACAATGCAGCTGAAGCTACCTCGGTTCAACGGAACAGCTTCGCTGGAGTCGTACCTAGCGCAGCTAGAGCTAGCAGCTCAGCTGGCTAGCTGGACGCCGGAGCAGACAGCGGGACACCTGGCACTCGCCCTGGAGGGCCCAGCGCTGGAGGCGATCCTGGACCTGCCGCCGGAGGAGCGACAAAACCTACAGGCTCTGACCGCAGCACTCCAACGGCGGTTCACCCAGCACCGCTCCGCCGAAGCAAGCCGGGAAAAGCTGCTAAGCCGCTACCGCTGTGAGGAGGAGAGCTGGGGAAAAGTGGCGGCCGACGTACAGCGCTACGCCCGCGAGGCCTACCCAGAGTTCGATGCAGCAGCGCAGGAGAAGCTAGCGCTGCATGCATTCCTGCGAGCCCTCACGCCAGAGCGCCTACGTGACCACGTTAGCCTAGCCCAACCGGGTTCCATAAGCGAGGCTTTGAGCATGACAACTCGGGCGGAAGACACCCTAGCTATCCGGCCCACTCCACAACCAACCCGCCAGCACGTCAGGGTGGCCGATGGCGAGGAGGTCTGCTGGACACGCACGCCACTACAACGGCCAGCGAGGCGACAAGGCCGGTGCTACCGGTGCGACGAGCCGGGCCATATCGCTCGCGACTGCCCAGCTCCAGCACCAAAGCCACGGAAGCCCCCGCCGTCGGGAAACGAGGCAGGGACGGCGCAGTGAGGAGAACGCCGCCCCGGGAACCAACCCTCCTCAACCAGGTACACACCCCTGTGCCCAAACCCAGTACGGCCTTACCCGCCCAAGTGGCAAAAATTCCAGCTACCTCTCTGGAGGCTAGCACAAGCGCCTTTACAAAGGCGGCTGAGCATAAGTCCCATCCACGGGTAGGTCGGCTGGGCAAAGCCAGTGGGTTGTACCTCCACTGTTGGCTGGACGGGCAGGCCTGCCGAGCCCTGGTGGACACGGGGGCTACCATCTCCCTTGTCCGGCCAGGAGTACTCCACAACACCGGCGGGCCCCAACTTCCCGGGGCGTGGACGCCCACCGCCACACCGCTGACATCAGTGACGGGGGCAAAGATGGCGATGAGGGGGAAGAAAGAGGTGAAGGTGACGGTGACCGGGCAGGAGGTGTCGCACGAGTTCTGGCTAGCTGACATCGCGGACTCGTGCATCATCGGCCTGGACCTGCTGAAACGCTGGGGAGCCTGCGTTGATGTGTCAAGGGGCAGCATCACTCTTGGCACGGAGACAGTAGCCTTACAGTCCGGCCCGACACGAAAACCGGCCCGACGAGCACGCCACCTAGCCACCACAGCCCGACGAACACGCCACCTAGCCACCACAGCCCGGCCAGCAAGCAAGCTACTCCAGCTAGCCACTGCACCCAAGCCACCGTCACTGACCGCAGTGCCCCAGCCCGACCACTCGCTCGCCCACCACCACCAGCCTGTCCCACAGCAACCGCCTGCCCAGCCCAAACCAGCTCTGCCTGCCGAGACGACAGCAGCTGTCCACGCCCTGTGGCAACGAAGCAGCAGCGGGCTCGACCACCAGCAGCGCCAGCAGCTCAAAAGCCTCCTGGATGGAAACGCAGACCTTTTCGCAGTGCGGGATGAGGACTGTACCCAGACCGAGCTGGTGCAGCACACCATCAACACCGACACAGCTCAACCCATCCGTCTGCGGCCGCACCGGATGTCCCCTGCCAAGCGACTGGTGGCAGAGGAAAAGGTGAAGGAAATGGCAGCTGCTGGTGTCATCGAGCCCTCCGACAGCCCGTGGGCAGCCCCTGCGGTCCTGGTCCAGAAGAAGAGCGGGGAGTGGAGGTTCTGTGTGGACTACAGGCGTCTGAACTTCCTGACCACCAAAGACTCCTACCCACTCCCCCGCATTGACGAGGCCCTGGACCACATCAGCGGGTCGAGCTGGTTCAGTTCGCTGGACCTCCGCAGCGGCTACTGGCAGGTGAGGCTGGCACCCGAAGCGAAGCCTAAGACCGCCTTTACTATTGGGCACGGTCTCTGGCAGTTTCGGGTGATGCCCTTCGGGCTATGCAACGCGCCGGCCACGTTCGAGCGGCTGATGGAGCGGGTGCTAGCGGCCGTCCCTCGCAGTCGCTGTGTCGTGTACTTAGACGACCTCCTGGTACACGCCAGCGACTTCCAGCAGGCCCTCGCTAACCTGACTGATGTGCTAGCTGCAATCCGCCAAGCGGGATTGCGGCTAAACCCAAAGAAGTGCCAGCTCCTCCGGAGGGAGACGGCCTTCCTAGGGCACATCGTCAGCGAGCGGGGCGTAGCCACCGATCCATCTAAGGTGGCTGCTGTGAGGGACTGGCCGGTCCCTGGCAACGTGGGTGAGCTGCGAAGCTTCCTGGGCCTGGCGTCCTATTATAGGCGCTTTGTCCGGGACTTCGCTACCCTGGCTAGCCCCCTCCATCGCTTAACGGATAAGTGCCGGCCGTTTGTGTGGCAGGAGGAGCAATCCATGGCCTTTGACCAGCTCAGGGCGGCCCTCACTGAAGCTCCAGTGTTGGCGTACCCCGACGCCAAGCGACCCTTCATCGTTGACACCGACGCAAGCAACACCGGAGTGGGGGCCGTCCTGTCACAGGAGGATGAAGACGGCGAGCGAGTGGTTGCCTACTACAGCCGGGCCCTGGGGAAGGCGGAACGCAATTACTGCGTCACCAGGCGGGAGCTGCTCGCTGTGGTCAGGGCGTTGCACCACTTCCGGCCGTACCTGCAAGGCAGCCACTTCCTCCTGCGCACCGACCACGCCTCGCTCACCTGGCTCCTAACTTTTAAAGACCCTGAGGGTCAAGTTGCTCGCTGGCTGGAACAACTGCAAGGCTATGACTTCGAAATCCGGCACCGGGCAGGCCGACTTCATGGGAACGCAGACGCTTTATCGCGCCGGCCGTGCGCAGCCCAGGAGTGTCGCTACTGCAGCCGCCAAGAGGAACGGGACCAGGTGAGCCCAGATGTGGCGGTGGTCCAGGCCAGCGGCGACGCGGAGGGGTGGCTGCCGCTGACGCCCATGGAGCTCCGAGAGGCCCAGGAAGCAGACAGCACGCTGGGCAAGGTGAGGAGCTGGCTGGAGGCGGGGCAGCGCCCCGAGCGGTCGGTGGTGTCGGCAGAGAGCCCAGAGGTCAAAAGCTACTACAGCCTGTACAGCAGCCTGGTGCAGCGCGACGGTCTCCTCTACAGACGGTGGGAGGCCCCAGGCCGGGGCAGCGACATCCTGCAGCTGTTGGTACCACGGGCGCTCCGTCCTGATGTCCTCAGGTTGGTCCACGGCTCGGTGGGGGCGGGCCACTTCGGCAACAACAAAACCCTGCACCGGCTGAGGGGGAAGTTTCACTGGCCGGGGTGTCGTCACGACGTCGAGCTCCACGTCCAGTGCTGCGACTCCTGCACGGCACAGAAAGGGCCTAGTCAACGCTCCCGAGCACCCCTGCAACAACACCTGGTGGGGGCACCCATGGAACGGGTGGGGGTGGACGTCCTCGGGCCCTTCCCCGTCACCGACTCCGGCAATCGCTACATTCTGGTCGCGATGGATTACTTCACCAAGTGGCCGGAGGCATTCGCTATCCCAGACCAGAGTGCGGCGACGACGGCGGAGAGGCTCGTGGAGGAGATGTTCACCCGTTTCGGGGCCCCTGCCGAGCTCCACAGTGACCAGGGGCGCAACTTCGAATCCCAGCTGATGGCGGAGGTCTGCAAACGGCTGGGCGTGACAAAGACCCGAACGACGCCACTCCATCCTCAAAGCGACGGCCTCGTCGAGCGATTTAACCGCACGCTAGCTACCCAGCTAGCCATCTTAGCCAGCCAGCACCAGCGGGACTGGGATCGCCACCTGCCATTGGTCCTGTGGGCTTACAGGTCAGCCGTGCAGGAGTCCAGCCAACTCACCCCTGCTGCCCTGATGTTCGGACGGGAGCTCAGGACACCAGTGGACTTGGTGTTCGGGGCTCCGCCTGAGCCTGAAGAACCCAGCCGTACTCGGGAGGAGTACTACCACCGGCTGCGGAACCGCCTCCTCGTCGCTCACGACTTCGCCCGCAAGGCCCAGGCCTCCGCCGGCGTTAAGCAGAAGCGGTGGTACGACACGCGCTGCAGAGGACGGGCCTTTGCAGCAGGAGAGCAGGTCTGGATTTATTGCCCTGAGCGGAAGAAGGGCCTGTCGCCCAAGCTGCGAGCGAGCTGGCGGGGGCCTGGAGAAATTGTGGAACGGCTCTCGGAGGTGGTTTATCGCATCAGGATGCCAGGCCGGGGGCGCCTGGTGGTGCTACATCAAGACCGGCTAGCACCCTACAGGCCCCTGGCAACTCCTGATGCAGCTGAGCCGGAGGTGAGCAGCGACACTGTGCTACCCAGTGAGCCTGAGCCCAGCGACACTCCGCCGAGCGCTACCAGGAGACCTAAACGACACCGGCGGCCCCCAGGCCACTTACGGGACTTTGATGTGAGTTGTGGTTGGACTGCGGGGTCGTCGGAGACTTGTGACCCCTTGGGTGGGGGCAATGTGGCGGCCTGGGGGTTGTCAACTGGCCAGCTAGGACCGGGTAGTGAGCCGCTACCCGGTTGAAGTGTAAATACTTGTAAATAGCGTGCTGTGTGTGTTTTAATTGTGTTAGCTTGTTAGCCGTGAATTGTGTTAACGTAACTGTCTCTCTCCCTCATTCTCCGCGCTCGCTACAATATATATATTTTTTAATTATTGAACTTTAATTGTGTATTTCAAAGGCATTCATTTAGTCTTGTGAATATAACAGAAAGTAATTCATGGTTTCATATTATTTCAGTAGAACAATATCTTGCCTTAAATAATCTGTATGGCTTGATGCCAAATTCAGAGTAAAAATATATAGCTATAGATTTGAAGCTTTTAAACGTAAGATGACAAGCTAACACCGGAGTTTCGTATAGACTACGGAGACCCAGCAATTTGTCTCCAGTAACGTTAACCCGTAGCGAGCCTTTCGCGGCTACAAACGTAAAGGGTTTTTCTCAAAAACATGTATGGCACTCCAAATGTAAAGGAACGTAACTCGCTTGATATTTGGATTACAGAGAATTTTGGTGTCAATAGAAAGCTTACATTTTTCCTCCTTATTACATTATAAGACTGTGTAAGACTGAAGGAAATATGTGATCAATACACATGCTTTTTGCAAGTAATCTTAATGGAACAATGTTATGTGCATGTCCTAATGTCTGTTGTTTTTGTACCTCTATAGCCTACCTTAGAAACAACATTGGACAAAGAACATGATAACTGGTGTAATTTCCCTCTAAATGTAAGTATTACAGATATCTGTTTGTCCTTTTGCCTCTTCCTCTTGCTCACTCCCTATTTTGGACTTGGTCTGTGTGATCTTCGTTGTTTTGGGTATCATTTACAATTTACAGCAAGCATATCTGTAGCACATAGGCCTACAATGATTTTGCTTTTCAGTTGGCTTTGGTGTCTAGGTAACATTGTTAACGCGATTTGTTAACTAACAACTTATTCCATTATGATTGGGATAAATAATAATATAAAAACAACGGCATGAATGAAACCGAAAACATTTAGGCAGGCATAGCCTCTATACACATACACACTGAATCTGCATTTAGTGCACAGAGTTGTCAAGGTGTAGTCCTCCTGGAAGAGTTTTAGGGATCAGTGCCTTGCTTGCTCAAGAACATTTTGCAGAGATGGTGGTCACCATAGATGTAACATTAGCCATCATGCAGCTTACAGCTGGTGTATGCTATCCTGTTGGAATTGGGAATTGACCCTTCCTTGTCATTCTGCCCCCATGCCAATGCGTGAAATCCATTAAACTACAGTACAAGTATGGAATAGAATTAATGATAAGTTATGATTCTTCAATTACTTTCCATGTAGAGTGTGCTCTTTGTCTGTGCCTGTGGGAAGCTAAACATCTGCAGATAGAAATAAACTAATAGTTTGTAATATTAATTATCTCCTTTCAGTCTTTCTTTTTTATGTCCCCACCCCCTATGCTGGTCTCCTCCTTTCTTCTTATTCTGGCACTTATGCCTTCAATATTTTGCCCTCTTTGTGTCTCCCTTCCCCCATTCCCTGTTCTCTGAGCTGTTGAACTGTAAGCTGTTGCAACTGTTCAGAAGGTCCAGGAGAAATGGGTTATAACGGCAGCAAACCATGTCATGCCGCTATCTGCCAATGTATCACCAGCCCTGCTTGTTGTCAGCCTGTAACCTGTAGTAAGATGAACATGCAAGATGTGTGTGTGCATGTGCAAGCTTAGTTAAATGCAGACATATACTATTTGAAGCCAGGTCTGATATACATACAGTTATCCTTCTCACTCATCTATGACAAAACCAGTCAGTAATAGTGATGTTTTCCTTCCTCAGACAATTGAAGATAAAGTGGTGTCTTGTGGTGTCTTCAACCAGTTGTAAGTTCAGTGTTTAACTCACTCATTCACACACACATACGCACACACACAACCTCTTCCAGACATGTTATCTGAACAATGCAAGTGAGACAGACCACGCAAAAAATAAAAAAAATGTATTACTCCATATTACTCCAATGATAAAATGTGTCCATGTGTTAGGCCAGTCCTTTTTACGATCTGTGAGTCTTGTTTTTTCCAGACGTAGGCTTCATTTAGGGCCTTCGCTCAGTGAACATGTAAAGTTCAGGACTCAAGCTTGCATCATCCTAACGTCTTCAAAAATCACCTTGGAAATTAAAGCATAATCCATAATCCTCCGGTTGGTTGGTGTGGGTAAAGTTAAGGATGAGGACACTGTCTGTGTTTTTTCAAAACAATTCCGATAAAACTGTTAATCACTCATTTTTACCAAGTGTTTGATCATCCAGGCATCATTTTTGCGTTACTCGCGTAACATACTCAAATTCATGTACTTTCATAAAATATAGTTCTGTGTGCCGTTTACGTTAGGCTGCCTCAGTTTGGTGCGTTGGACAGTACTGTAACTCATTTGTAAATATCAGTGAGCTAGTTACAGTTGAAGTCGGAAGTTTACATACACTTAGGTTGAAGTCATTAAAACTCATTTTTAACCACTCCACAGATTTCATGTTAGCAAACTATAGTGTTGGCAAGTCAGATAGGACATCTACTTTGTGCATGACACAAGTACTTTTTCCAACAATTGTTTATGGACAGATTATTTCACTTTTTCAACAACATCAAAAGACTCTTGATAACTTATTTTCTGGTACTCTTACAAGCGATACTATAATGTCTCTGAATATGAATGGATCTCTATTGGAATTGGGGGGTGGGACTAGATTTAGCTGTAAATTACACTGGAACAGTATGGAAACACATGGTTGGCTAAATGGCTCTAAGTCATCAAGGGTCTGACATATCAAACAAGCCAAAACCATCACTCTACTGCCAGAAATACAGTAGATATGGATGGATAACTTGAAGGGTTTCTTCTCCTGACTTATTTTTCCATAGAGTTCAATAAGAAAATTAGTCAGGAAAAACAACCCTTAAAGTGATCCATCCATATCTACTGCATATCTGGCAGCACAGCGATGGTTTGAGGCTTGTTTAATACCTCAGACCCTTGATGCCATTTCGCCTAACATGTGTTCCATACTGTTCCAGTGTAATTTACAGCTAGATCTAGTCCCACCCCCCAATTCCCATAGAGATCCATTCAAATGCAGAGAAGTTATAGTATCGCTTGTAAGAGTACCAGAAAATAAGATATCAAGAGTCTCTTGATGTTGTTGAGTCACAGGAAGTCATGGCATGCAATGGATATGTGAACAAATATTTAAAATGATTACTTTATTCTATATTATGTTAAACTGTCCAATATTTTTTGATGCCCGAAAATGGGGAGAGACTGTACAAAAGGTTCTATAATTTCTAAACATTTACCCTTAGGTTACAGTCTGCACTTCAACCTCATTGTCGTTTGTATCCTTTCAAACTCAAAAGTGCTAGAGTACAGAACCAAAATAACAGAAAATGTGTCACTGTCCAATGAATTATGGTGCTCACTGTTGATGGATGAAATGGAGCTGTGAATATGAAGACAATTTTGTTGCCAGATGGTCTGGGATACACTTTGAGCTAAGAGTTCAGGTTGGGGGCTCAGTGGTGGCTAGTTGACTGCACAACTAATGCTATTAGCCGCACAGAGGTACAGTGTATAGGTCTTCAATCCAGACTCACACTTGTTTCTGCTTGTCTGCACTCCTGTCAGTGGTGATGAAGCTGGTCTGGTAAACAGCAACAGTGGAGATGGTCATTCTCTCCTCTTCCAAGCCAGAAGAATCTCTCATAGGACCAGCAACCAGAAAACATCAGCTGTCTTATCGTAATGATCTACTGCCTGTAGCAACCCTATCATGAAGGTAGGCAGAAATCTGTCTTCTCGACCTATCATGTTTGTTTGTATGCCATGTTTGGTGGTGGCTGCGGGCGGTATCTGAACATGATCATGATGCAACATTAAATGACCATACTACCCTTTTTGACACATGGGTCCTTTGTCACTCTTATAGGCTTTGATTCCTCAAAACCGCTTTTTAAAAATATCTTTCTTTGATTGAGATATCAGTTTATTCATGATTGTTATTGAAGTCTGATGTCTCTGAAAGCAAAACACAACACCAAACTTGCCACACTTAATCAAATTTATTATGTTGATGAAATCCACTCTTAGGTTTCTAAATTTATGTCAATTGTGCCATAGGTTAATCCCTATCGTCCCATGCATATGGGATTTATGGTTTATGGCACAGTGGACCAAAATTTTGAAAACCTACGTAGACGTAATCATCAGAATAGCATTTTCATGAAGTGTGGTAAGTTTGATGTGATTTTGAGGTTTTTAAATGTTTTGAAACAAATCAAGACATCAATAACAATCATGAGTAGGCCGATCTATATCTCAGTAACAAAAGAGGATATAAAAATAGAAACAGTGTTGAGGAATGAAATCCTTAAAGTAACAAAGTGACAAAGGACCCACACGTCAAAAAGGGTGGGATGGTCCTTTAAATAAAAATGCAGTCCTTTCCTATAAAGCAACAGGCCGACATTGTGGGAAATACATGTACAATATTTGCCGTCTTACCCAGAGTCAGATGAGAAGATATCAATTTCATCTCTGCGTCTGGGTACATGCTAGCCGAGCTTAGCACAAAAACTGGAAGCAGAGGGAAACGGCTAGCCTAGCTCTGTGAAGAAATACCTTCCAACAATTCCAAAGCTGTCATATTTGCACGTTGTATGTTGTGTATTTAGTACAGTGCATCCGGAAAGTATTCACAGCGCTTCACTTTTTTCACTTTTTTTTTTCTGTTACAGCCTTATTCCAAAATTGATTAAATTCATTTTTTCCCTCAAAATTCTACACACAACACCCCATAATGACAATGTGAAAAAAGTTTTTTTGAGATTTTTGCAAATTTATTAAAAATAAAAAACTAAAATTTCTCATTTACATAAGTATTCATACCCTTTGCTTTAACGTATTTTTAAAGTATCATATTTGGTCGCATATCCTTTACATGCTGTTACTTCCTGAAGTCTGTGACCATCAACATCAAAAAACTGGCGATATCTTATTTTCAGGTACTGTTACAAGCGATACTATAACCTCTCTGCATTTGAATGGATCTCTATGGAAATTGGGGGGTGAGACTAGATTCAGCTGTAAATTACACTGGTACAGTATGGAACACATGGCTGGCTAAATGGCTGTAAGTTATCAAGGGTCTGAGCTATCAAACGAGCCCCAAACCATCACTCTGTTGCCAGATATGGAGTAGATGTGGATGGATCACTTTAAGGGTTGTTTCTCCTGACTTTTTTCCCCATAGAGTTCTATAGGAAAATGAGTCCGGAGAAATAACCCTTGCAGTGATCCATCCACATCTACTCCATATCTGGCAACAGAGTGATGGTTTGGGGCTCGTTTGATAGCTCAGACCCTTGATAACTTACAGCCATTTAGCCATCATTGTCATTATGCGGTGTTGTGTGTAGAATTTTGAGGGAAAAAATGAATTTAATCAATTTTGGAATAAGGCTGTAACAGAACAAAATGTGGAAAAAGTGAAGCGCTGTGAATACTTTCCGGATGCACTGTATGTGTAGAAATCAAAATGTAAAGGCAAGACATCGTTTTTCGTAGCAGTTGTGGTTGGAGATTTTTTGATGGATCTGTGGTTGCAGCTTCAAGAAATACATCAAGAAATATATGCAACCACAGATTTGTCTAAAAAATTTGGTTGAGTGTACTGGCTGCCATTGCATCATCCAGGTGGTTGCTACACATTGGTAGTCTCCAGGGCTCCCTTGTAAAAGAGATATCTATCTCAATGGGACTCACTGGTTAAATAAAGGGATATTATTATTTACATTTTTCTGTTTCCCACATTCTGTTTTAAGAGTTTAACTCTCCTCTTCTCTTTCTTTTGTCATTTTTCCTAGGAAAGTAGCTGATGTTCAGTTGTTCACCCACAATGTCTTTGAAGAGGCCTGTACCAGTGTGTCCATAACCCTCAACCTGGTCTCTACGTCATCCTCTGTTGTAGTGGTAACCCATGGAATTTTACCGTAAAATAATATGCAGTTATTAAAGCAGCCTAAGCATATTGATGGTGTTCTTACTTTAATGTGAATACATAATTTTACTGTAATATTACCACTTACTTTAGGTGTACATTTTTGCTATAGGTTGCTGAAAGTTTTGAGATTTTTAATGCAATTTACTGCTGTGCTGATTAAAACAAATATTAATTTGTCAAATTTTACTATTGTAATTTCAGTTTCAAATATGTTACATTTGATTTTATTGTAATTGTATTGTTCACTTATTTTATGGCAATCAATGTATTTTATGAATATATCATATTTTATCAAAATAAAATGTTGAATGTACATTTACAGTTTTTCTCATTCTTTAAAATGGCATGCTGCATGTAGATTGTACAGCCAAAGCACGCTTTTTAATGTTACGGTTAATGTTTGGCATGTTGGACCGTTTTTAAACTTTACGCTTTTTTGACATTCTTTCTGATTATAGTAGAAACATGTTTTTTGAACTTACGGATATTGCTTGGCAGCCTGTGCTGCCAGACTTTTGACTCTTTTTTAACTTTACGTTATTTGACATTCTTTCTGATTACAGTAGAAACATGTTTTTTGAACTTACGGATATTGCTTGGCAGCCTGTGCTGCCATGCATTTGACCATTTTTTAACTTTACGTTATTTGACATTCTTTCTGATTACAGTAGAAACATGTTTTTTGAACTTACGGATATTGCTTGGCAGCCTGTGCTGCCATGCATTTGACTGTTTTTTAACTTTACGTTATTTGACATTCTTTCTGATTACAGTAGAAACATGTTTTTTGAACTTACGGATATTGCTTGGCAGCCTGTGCTGCCATGCATTTGACCGTTTTTTAACTTTACGTTATTTGACATTCTTTCTGATTACAGTAGAAACATGTTTTTTGAACTTACGGATATTGCTTGGCAGCCTGTGCTGCCATGCATTTGACCGTTTTTTAACTTTACGTTATTTGACATTCTTTCTGATTACAGTAGAAACATGTTTTTTGAACTTACGGATATTGCTTGGCAGCCTGTGCTGCCATGCATTTGACTGTTTTTTAACTTTACGTTATTTGACATTCTTTCTGATTACAGTAGAAACATGTTTTTTGAACTTACGGATATTGCTTGGCAGCCTGTGCTGCCATGCATTTGACCGTTTTTTAACTTTACGTTATTTGACATTCTTTCTGATTACAGTAGAAACATGTTTTTTGAACTTACGGATATCGCTTGGCAGCCTGTGCTGCCAGACTTTTGACCGTATTTTGACGTTTTTTTTTTTTTACAGTGTAGTCTCACCCTCCAATTCCCATAGAGATCCATTCAAATACAGAGATGTTATAGTATCGCTTGTCAGAGTACCAGAAAATAACATATCAAGAGTCTTTTGATGTTGTTGGGTCACAGACATCAGGAAGTCAAGGCATGCAAAGGATATGCGACCAAATATTTAAAAAGTTTACTTTATTCTATATATAAATGCAGGGGTGCCAATAATTATGGCACACATGGTTTTGTTAAAAATAATTTCTTGAGGGATTTTTTTTTCTCATAATAAATTTACTTCAATTAAAGGTTGGATTTCTCATTTTTTCAGTGTGGGATTAAGCCAGTTCACCAAACGGTGAATTTTCTATAACACTTTTTACTCATCTTTACCAGGGGTGCCAATAATAGTGGAGGGCACTGTATTTGATGAAAATGCAGACAAAATATAAACACATTCCAAGTGAAATATGTCTGATATTTTTCATTTTATTTATTTTATACAGTGAATAATGAAATGTTGAGGGAGAGGGAACAGTTAGACTAGGACTATTGTGTTAAAGTACATTTTATTTTCACTCGAAAAAAAAAAAACACACACACATACTCAAAATAAGCATAAATTGTTCAACCAAAGAGTTTATAGGAGACATTTCACTTGCTCCTGTCCTTATGTATTTTCCTATAGGCAGAAACGCTGCAAAATGGCATCTGTACAGTTGGACCCGTCTTTGGAAGAGCCAATGATCTTGTCGTTAATCTCTTAATGTTTGATGGACTGAAAATGGACTCCTAGCTTTGGTTCAGTTTAAGATGACAGAAAGCTCAGCACTTCCTCCAGAAGATTGACTCCAATACTGTCTCTTGAACCCGCCAAAGGGTTGACTCGTTGCTGGAGTTCTTGAAGGCGACCAGGCTCAAGAACAAACTGATTAGAGGGAACTTCAATCCTCTCTGGTCAGTTGAAAGCAGGTGCTGGTGGTCCCTCTGCTCCCTTTGCTGGCTGCTCATCTGCACCAAAAGCCCCTTGAACACCCGTGAGATTTTGTGACTGTAGTTGAAGACATCCCCGCACAAATATTTGATACGGGGACATGTACCGTGCAGTCCTGAGCCCCTGGTGGTTCCACTGGTTGACAAAGAGACGCAGGTCTCGGTTGATTCTCGGCAAGTACACGTAGTGTCGAGCTCAAAGGTGCATTTCATTGTTGTAGTCCAATATTCCATCGTGCTCCAGCAGTGTGAAGAGGGAATGGTATACATTAGAAAGGCCATTCTAAACCTCTCTCCAGTCTTTCAATCCCTTGGTTGTGAGTGCTCCTTCCTCTCAATGCACTTCCCCGGGCTGGCCCTCGAAAGACGTCCATGAAGAGGCAAACAGCATTATTCTCTCCACCATGATCACATCTCACTAGAGGGGACACCAAAACCGTCAACCGCCTGAACGAACTGCTCCATCACAGTGCTGCTTCTGTTGTTTTCTGAAGCTTGGAGGAACACGATCATTCGACTGAATCCATCGATTCCTCCATGTATAACAATTCTCCACCTTGAAAAGAAATAGCATAATGTTGATCCATATGTAAATCCATCATATGACCCACGTGAATAAGTATTTGCCCCCTGAACTAAATAACTTGCACCACTTTTATCAGCAACAACCACAACCATATACTTTTTCACATGGGCACGTGTCTCTTCACTTTTTTTCATTAAATAGATAATATACGTCTTTTAAATTATTATTTTATGTCGCGTTAGGGTAGTCTTTGTCTAATATTACCTCAAACCCTTACTGTCTAAGGGTTTGAAATGACTTAGAAAGACTACTATGTAACAAAAAAAGAAATCGGGAAGGGGGCAAATACATTTGCACAGCACTTTTATTACACACAGGGTATAGTTACTGACCTGATGAGCTTGTGGTTTCCATCCGGATTCCACAAGGAGTTTGGCCCAGCCACTCTGTATGTACGCCTGTGCAGTCTGAGACATAGAGACATAAGAGAAGCCCCTTCTGGGTTGGTCCTGAGCAGACTTCGTCGAACACGACTCCTTTGCACAACAAAGCCCTCTCCAAAAAGACGTGCATGCACAGCGCCTGGGCCAAGTTTGACGTTTCCTTGTACCAGGTCAATGACTCTTTCATCCAACTCTGCGTCTGTCATGTTTGAGTAGCGACCACGGATGGAGATATTAAACAGCCTGTAATAAAAAAATTAAAAAAAAAGGACAGAGCAAATTAGTCACTCATTTTGACATTAACTAATGGCTCTGTGCAACTATTCACAACTCAGAGGTTAAATTAAATCTGACCGCTCTACTACTGCAATTAAATAAGTTTTATGTAGGCAACCACCAAGTTTTCACTTCTGTTATTTATAGGTGGGGACATTAGGCTATTTAAGGATCATCGCATTTGACATGTTGGGATGGTAATGCAAATCATAGTGTCGTGGAAATATTTGATAAACAGAAAAAAGAAGTCTCCTTGGTTCTCAGTTGCATAAGACTTAGTTTAATTTTACCACTGCAGTGGAGGAAAGTTTTACAAGCAGGACACAAAGTCCGTGCAAAGTTCCCTAGACAAAGTCAAGAGAATTACAGACACTATTCTTATACTGTAACTCCACCCCCAAATACTAATTTACAAGTATGTAAATCAGATACAGAGTAGACAAGATCACCGGGTAAGGCAGGATAAAACCCCTGTGGAGTTATTGTTCCCTCTAACACTTCTCTCATGCAGGGGGCCATTTGCAAATATAAATTGGCTATTGTATGTGTCAATAATTACTTGAGACGTTGCGTTACAGTCCATCTTGAGACACCCAGTATGTCTGCAATCTGCTGTACGGTGAAATTAAAAGATAATAAAAACTGGAGTTGCTCTTGTGTGATCAAACAACGAGGCTGTCCAGCCCATCCCCCGATTCAAGGAGCACAATATCCTTGGGACACTGCAGTGGTAAAAAAACAAAAAAGTTATTAGACAGTTTACATAGGTTACTTCATGACAAGCCACCAGTGCTCAGTAACACTGATCAGACTAATGTGGTTGTAAAATTTTGGTGGCATCTTGTGAGGGTGACCCTACCCAGATAGGCCTTTATTTATGTTGCAGAGTTGAGAGAGCTAGTTCGTCAATGCAGGGATGGGCAGTATTTCTGATAAATGTATTTAAAATACGCATTTGAAATACAAAATAGTATTTGATGGAGTTGATAGAAAGTTTGGAAATGCAAGCTGCAAAATCGTTTTCATGCATTTAGTTACTAGCAAGCAAAGAGAAGAAATGGAGGCAGCAAGGAGGGTAATGAGAGAGAGAGGACCAGACACAGAGAATGGCAGAAAAAGAGGTTAGGGATTTGAGCTCAAGTAACACAATGGGCCCTATCTTGGCGATCTTGGGGCTTGGTCTAAGTGCATGGCGTAAAGTCCATTTAGGGTGTGTCCAAGTCCATTTTTGCTATTTTAACGGCGTGTTTTTTGGGCACTAAGCACAGCGCAAGGTGCAACTGGGCTGAACCTAGTCTCTTCATTAATTATAGGTGTGTCTTGGGCGTGACATGCAATAAACCAATCAAAATGTCATATCCCATTCCCTTTAAAAGCCTGCTTTTCCACCTTGGCGGATTGCTTATGATGGCGAAACAGACACTCGTGCTCGTGCGTGTTTAGTGCGATCAAGGAATAGGCTATATGGATCAATAGTAGCCTATGATCAGTATTATTCGGGCTAACCATTATGAGTTCCTGGTAATTCCTGACAGTGCTGTTTACAAAATATATGCGGTTAAATTTCGTTAAAAGCACCTGCAACAGCTGAGAATAAGCGACCAATTGCTTCCGTCTCACCTTATAAAACGCCAAATTAGCCTGCTTGTTAAACGAATTTCATTTGATTATGCAATTAACTCATGTTCAAGCTTCATCCGAAGTTCATTAGGCTACCTGCATTCTAATTTTGATTAATAACATACATAACGTTATTTTGCCTTAATGATGACACTAAATACAATAAATCTGTCAGCTTGGCAACCCATAGGTTCAGCACATTTTCCCTTGTTTTATAATGTCCTGCTTATGGAAATGTGACCAACCTGTTTTACTGGTAGCGTAATACGATCCACTTTCCCAGGAAGACCGTGAAAAGTGCGATTTACAGCAGGGGAAACAGACCTGCTCCCGTAAAGCGCACATGCAGATAATGGAATTAAAATTAATTGTGTAACGTGCTGCAAATTTCGTTTCTAATTAGACGCTTAGTTCTCTTTAAAATCTTTTGTTCAGTTATGGAATAACAGGTGAAATCAGCGGGGTTTTAATAAGCTGAGGGTATGGAAACCTTGTCACTGTAATTAAAAAAATATGAAGGACGAAGAATAGCTAAGGTTACAATTCAGTTAACATGATGACATTTATCTCAGTTTTTTAACCATAGGCTATCGAATCCGCTGTAGCCTAGGCTATTTGAAAAACAATAAAAGCAATATTCACTGGACAAGGTTTTTAACTTTTTTCAGTCACAAACCATTCTATTTACATACAGGCTGTATTCCTAGATAAACATAGCTGTATTGTAATGACGTCTGAAGCACATTTTCAGAACTCAAATGTCCGTCTATTGCAGTGCGCAATTTTTCCATTGACTGACAATTCACGCATTAGGTGTAAATGACAATTCGCGCATTAGGCTTGATATAGGTGTTATCAGCTCCTTTTTAATGTATAGCCATTGTCCCGTACCATCGCACATCGCCTGGATGTTGATGGAGTGGGCTGAAAGCAATGTAATGTGGCATCGTTTCCCTTCGCCAAGGGAAAGGTATGTGGACCTATGGAACCTTTTATTATTATGCATTTTTGATATAGCCTAGACAATGATAATATTTCACATTGTGATCTAGATATTTTAGTCATGCTTGTGAGCGCCCCTGTGTGTAACAGACAGGAGGGTACGCGCGTTGTGCACACGCCTATGTAGACGCACTTATATGCGCCGTTAAAATAACATGTAAACAACTGCGACATGACTTTAGACCAGGTTTGTGATGGTTCTAGCGCAAGCGCTTTCTGCTGGCTCAAGATAGCAATACGCCAAAAAGAATCCTGGCCACTCCTCATCTTAAGACCAACACGCCCAGTTCACTTGTAATGGGCGCAAGAATACATGCTAGTTAAAGGACATAAGCATTAGGCGTTATAATGAACCTAGCGCCGGGTGTAAGATAGCAAAGACACTTGCGTTTGGGTTAGCGCCGCTTTGCGCCGGGTGTAAGATAGGGCCCAATGTGTGTGTTTGAATCTTGTAACGTTATAAAAATATATTTATGTATTTTTGCCCATCTCTGCGTCAATTTATGCCTATGACAACTCAATGTATATATACATGTATCAATAATAATCAAATTGAGGGAACTTACGAGGCTGTCGTTGCTCCTGACGAAAGTCATTGGAGACCCAACCTATTTTTATACAGTCTATGGACCTAACAACTGGTCAGCTAACTCCGATTCAACAAGCCTTCCTCTCGCCCACCGGAGACTTGGTTCCATTGTTTGCATTCTAGGTTATGGAAATAAACACAGCAAGCAAAACAACAGGCTAATGTTAAGTAAAGGACAAAAAGAACACATAGGCTATACGATTCAGACCAGCCACTTTATCATATCCTATTACCAACAATGTTTAAAAAGGGGCCTGGGTAAAAGCCGGAATTGAACGACGGAATGAAGCTCGGAATGGCCAATAGTGCTCTGTACCAAAAAGGACCTCAGTTCAAATGCTTGCAGCACTCGCTGTGGAATGAGCATCAATACAATCTTAACAGTTTCTGAATGGGCGTCATATGTTGTTTCATTTGAGCACGGAATTTCCATGAAATATAAATTAGAAATATATGAGAAATTGATCAAAACTATTAGCATTACTAGACATGTTTCAGAGCCCCTCATCACCCTTTTGGAATAAGACATTGTGGTAGGGGGGCGTGGTTTTAGGCGCTGCCGGCAAGAGAGAGAGTGAACTCGTGTGGTTCGTGGAGCCGGCACAGCTGCCGGAAATCATGCAATTGGTGATTGATGATTGTTTATTAATTGTGTAATTAACCAATTGCTTTGATTGTTCGACAGTGAGCCTGAGGGCATAAAGGAAGACTGCTGGGAGTTCGGGGGAGAGACGAACTTGTGTGTGTTTTGTGTTGTGTAAACCGCCCGTGTAAAGCGGGCCTGAAATAAACGGAGTTTATCTCCAACCGAACTATTGTCTTCCGCCTCTTGAACCGAGGGGTGGCACTCACTTTGCCACAGACATCAAGATAAGGTTTTCAACTTTTTAAAGTGCAGATTTTCTTCTTTAAAATGAGTATATTCAATCCTTGATGACTCAATTATAAGTTGATCAAAATTATATTTTAATGGAAAAAGCCTGTTGGAGAGGATATGAATATATTTGAATATAAAGCCCTAAAAATCACATTCTGCATTCTCACATCAAGGCATGATGTATACCAAATGAAAGCTCTGGATCTGCCCTTCAAGTACGTATACATGATGTTATGAGTTCACACGGAAATTGTGCATTATTTGGACTGCAATCAAGTCTGGCCATTACATCTACCATAAGTCAATTATCATTCAGAGCCCCTTATAACCCTAACAGAATAAGACATCAAGAAGAGGTTTTCACCTTTAGAAAGTGCAGAGCTCTCTGTTTAATATGAGTATCTCCAGTTCTTGATGACTCAATGATAAGTCAATAAAAATCATGTTTTAATGATATCAGTCTGTTGGAATGAAATGGTGTCCATTTCCTATCAAAGCCCCAAAAATCACATTCCGCATTCAGTCATCAAGGCATGATGTATACCAAATTAAAGCACTGGATCTGCCCTTCGAGTACGTATACATGATGTCATGAGTTCACACGGAAATTGTGCATTATTTGGACTGCAATCAAGTCTGGCCATTACATCTACCATAAGTCAATTATCATTCAGAGCCCCATATAACCCTAACAGAATAAGACATCAAGAAGAGGTTTTCACCTTTAGAAAGTGCAGACCTCTTCGTTTAAGAATGGTATCTCCAGATCTTGATGACTCAATGATAAGTTGATCAAAATCACGTTTCAATTACATCAGTTTGTTAAGATGAAATGGTGTCCATTTCCTCTCCAAGCCCCAAAATTCATATTCCGCATTCACAAATCAAGGCATGGTGTTTACCAAATGAAAGCTCTTGATCTGCCCTTTGTGGACATGTATATGATATTATGGGTTTGTACAGAAAATATCTATTATTTAATGACTGAAGACTTATATGTCCTCTTGGTGATGTATGTGTCCTAATTCCACTCCAAATCCCAAAAGACTGTGTTCCTATTTACTCCCCACAAAGTGTTCCACATCAAATTAAACAGCACAAATTTATCTTTAAAAAGAGTCCAATCAAACTCTGGGGTCTAACTGGCTTTAATAGTGATTCCAGTTTCAATCTACAGATATTTAGAGAATGAATGGTCCAGTATGACTCCAGTCATGAAATAATATATTTTATTTGTGAAAACCATAACATCATATGCATGTCCTCGAAGGGTAGATCCCGAGCTTTCATTTGGTATACACCATGCATTGATGTCTGAATGGGGAATGTGATTTTTGGGGCTTGGAGAGAAAATGGACACCATTTCATTCCAACAGACTGATGTAATTAAAACATGATTTTGATTGACTTATCATTGAGTCATCAACGACTGGAGATACTCATCTTAAACTGAGAGCTCTGCACTTTCTAAAGGTGAAAATCTCATCTTGATGTCTTATTCCGTTAGAGTTATAAGGGGCTCTGAATGATAACTAACTTATGGTAAATGTAATGGCCAAACTTGATTGCAGTCCAAATATTGCACAATTTCTGCATGAACCCATAACCTCATGTAGATTTCCTCGAAGGGCAGATCCAGAGCTTTAATTTGGTATACATCATGCCTTGATGTCTGAATGCGGAATGTGATTTTTGGGGCTTGGAGAGGAAATGGACACCATTTCATTCCAACAGACTGATATCATTAAAACATGATTTTGATTGACTTATCATTGAGTCATCAAGAACTGGAGATACTCATATTAAACGGAGAGCTCTGCACTTTCTAAAGGTGAAAACCTCTTCTTGATGTCTTATTCTGTTAGGGTTATAAGGGGCTCTGAATGATAATTGACTTATGGTAGATGTAATGGCCAGACTTGATTGCAGTCCAAATAATGCACAATTTCCGTGTGAACTCATAACATCATGTATACGTACTTGAAGGGCAGATCCAGAGCTTTCATTTGGTATACATCATGCCTTGATGTGAGAATGCAGAATGTGATTTTTAGGGCTTTATATTCATATAATATGGTAGATATAATGGCCAGACTTGATTGCAGTCCAAATAATGCAAACAATTTCCGTGTGAACTCATTTAGCAGACGCTTTTATCCAAAGCGACGTACAGTAAGTGCATACAGAGACATCATCAAGATAACTACAGAACAGACAAGTCAAAGCACATCCTTCCCATAATGTAGCAGCTACAAATCATTTACACAATGCATAGCATATTATCTTACATGTAATGTAGGCTACTCAATGTTCGAGTTTTTTTTCGAGCCATATTCAGCTGAATTTAATGGACAACAGTCAGTTAGTACAAAAGTAAACTGAGTGAAGGGAGCCTCAGCCATGTTTTTGGGTAATGAGATGGACTGCACAGGTAAAGATACTGAGAAATGATTGAAAATGCATTGTAATAGGACAATAGGACAGCACCTTATTCCTGAACTCCCCTCCTCTGTCGGTGAGAATTCGTTTTGGTGCCCCAAACTTGAATTCTACAATGAACTGTGCAAAGAATTTTACAATGCATTGTGCTACATCCTCAGCTTTCTTAGACTTCAACGGATATGCCTCAGCCCACTTGGTCTTGAAGTCAATCATGACATCTCTGTGCAGTCCGTCTCATTACCCAAAAACATGGCTGAGGCTCCCTTAACATTACATTACATTACATTCATTTAGCAGACGCTTTTATCCAAAGCGACGTACAGTAAGTGCATGCAGAGACATCATCAAGATAACTACAGAACAGACAAGTCAAAGCACATCCTTCCCATAATGTAGCAGCTATCCCTTAACTCAGTTTTCTTTTGTACTAACTGACTGTTGTCCATGAAATTCAGCTGAATATGGCTCTCTGAGAAAAGCTGGACATCGAGAGGAGCTTCAGCGCACCGTACCATCTGCAGACCAATGGATTGGTTGAAAGGATGAATGGGACAGTGACAAGGTAATGTGGACTTAACACTAAACTGACCTTGACCCATTTACACCACGAAATGGTTCTATAGTCATTGTGTTAAGTATTCTATTTTGGTATTGTATTAAGCAGTGTGATTTGGGTCACACGTCGCAATCATAAGCTATGCTTTACAATTGAAATAGTATTTCATAACAATGCCAATACTTTTCAAAACTCTCACCAAATTGGTGGATGAGAAGCCTTGGAACTGGG
This sequence comes from Synaphobranchus kaupii, assembly GCA_029718625.1. Classification (NCBI taxonomy): domain Eukaryota; kingdom Metazoa; phylum Chordata; class Actinopteri; order Anguilliformes; family Synaphobranchidae; genus Synaphobranchus; species Synaphobranchus kaupii. The sequence continues at coordinate 5,218,372 of CM056384.1, forward strand.
ATCTGCACCTCAGTGCAGCTATGTTTGGCTTGCGCACCAAAGTACAGATCACCACCAAGCACTCCCCATTCTACCTCATGTTCGGCAGAGAAGCCAGATATCCATCTGAGGTCCCAGAGACTTTTGGAGTGAATAGGTCTCTACATTTCCTTCTAAATTTCCTTCACTCTAACTTATAGCTAACAGCATTTTCTCTCCATTCAAGGTACCTGACATAGAGGACATTGTGGCTACAATGGTTTATGAGTACTAAAATGGACTATTCTTTCTTAAAATGCGTGCAATAGCCTTTCAGCTTTATTGGACAGCACAGTGTAGAGACAAGAGGAATGGGAGCCAGTAATGCGAAAAACAGGTCGGATTCGAACCAACAATGTCGCAAAGAGCACGGGAATACTAGCTAACCTGCACTACACGCTGCGCCACGGGGAGACACGCCTGGAAGGTGTACTTCAGTTCATACTTCAAAAAATAAATCAATAAATAAATTATATTTAAAAAATAGTTCGGTTTATACTTACAAAAAGAAATGCTGCAAAAAAAAATTAACTCGTTCTGTATGCCACTTGTGCTCACTGGATATCTAAGTTAGCTTACTTGAGTTTTATTAACTAAAATGTGGCCTGTTTAGTCCTAAAGTTGTCATAGCCATAGGCTACGTGTAGCCTAGCTACGGTTATTATTTTGTTATTTTAAACGGTTTCCACCCTGTTATAGTTTTGACAATGCCCTCTGCGGACAAAAAGAGAAAATTTTACTTCCAGAAAAATGCATTAAGCAAATAGGCCTACAATTCCTTTTTCACCTACAGTCAAGGCTCATTCTAAAATGGTAGTAATTAACAGCGTTTTCCTTATACAGCTAACATGAGGATTAGAGCACTCCCAAAGTAAAGCATTTATTATGTTTACAAATCATTTACACAATGCACAGCATATTATCTTACATGTAATGTAGGCTACTAAATGTTTCCCCATGGCTACCCATTTCATGTTTACAAACTACTTTTAAAACCGAAATAGCACTGTGTGTTTGCATGTGGTAGCCTATTTGCATCTAACCAAGTAATGTGGACACAAAGCACCACCCTTAATTTGTCACCGGTCTGTATAGGCTAGCCTGATCAGCATGCCTTGCACAATGCACAATAAGTTATTTTAGCAGTTCGTCCATGGTTCAAATAAAACGTGACGATCGAGTAATTGGTTCATTACGATAGCCTATATTCTTGCCAAAAAGAGCAATCCCATGCATCGACATCGCAAATTAAATAGCCTACAGCGTTATCACGGGATCAAAGACAACCGTCCGCCATGGTTGCGCTTCAGCTTCTGTCAAACCTTCCCCTCCTAACAAAATATCCACTCTCCCAATTAAATATATCCTACTTCGAAATAAACACACAAATGGGAACTCGAATTCGATGTCCAAAACTGCTGGCAATTGTAGCCTATAGCCGAAACCTTCATCCAATCATATTACAAAAAGCAACTTCCTTGTACGCCCTCCTAATTAGTATTTTGCTACAACTAGTTTACTAGTGGATGTGCTAAAAACGTAACTAGTTAACTAGTGGACACGTTGGCTTTACTAGTTAACTAGTGAAGAGAAGTGTATCGCTAACGATGTCCGGTTGAAGCAATCGGAGATCACCAAAGATAATTTTAAATCGGTGTGTGATTTGGCAAAACGGATGTCTGCGTCAGTAATTTTCTCTGGTCCCATCCCTGCTCGACGTGGTGACGAAATCTACAGCAGATTGACATCACTAAATCACTGGCTGTCTGTTTGGTGCCCTGCAAACGGTGTTGGCTTTGTAGACAACTGGAGTACTTTCTGGGGGAGGCCTGGTCTTTTGAAAAGAGATATTCACCCCCTAGAGGTATTCACCCCCTAGAGGTATTCACCCCTCGTGGGAGGGTGCCGCTCTTATTTCCAGGAATCTATCTTATAGTCTCAGAAAGTCTATTACCTGACACACCAGAGCCAAGACCAGGCAGCAGTACTGTCTTACACAGATTTCTGCATGTTCCCAAAAACTGCTGCCCAGGTTCCATGCTATTGAGACAGTGTCTGTCCCCCGACCTAGAGTAGGCTTTGCTAAAAAGCCCATTAGGGGTGTTTGTATGGCTAATTTTAAAAAAATCAGACCCTGTCATTCTACTAATAATGGGGCTGAACAGAGAGAGCCAAAAATTGGCTTGATTAATATCAGATCACTCGCCCCTAAGGCAACTCTTATAAATGAATTAATTACTGATCACCAAGTTGAGATCCTATGCTTAACTGAAACTTGGCTTAAAATTGATGATTAAATTGATTGATTGATTAAAAATGACATCACTAAATCACTGGCTGTCTGTTTGGTGCCCTGCAAACGGTGTTGGCTTTGTAGACAACTGGAGTACTTTCTGGGGGAGGCCTGGTCTTTTGAAAAGAGATATTCACCCCCTAGAGGTATTCACCCCTCGTGGGAGAAAATTGGTTCACAGGGCGCAGGCCTCCTTGTTATTCCTAAAATAGCTAAAAGTACAATAAGTGGTAGAGCCTTTTCCTATCGTGCTCCTCTCCTATGGAACAAATTGCCTGCTCATGTTCGGGGTGCAGACACTGTCAGTCTTTTTAAAGCTAGGCTTAAAACCCATCTTTTTAGTCTGTCCTATAGTTGAGGGGCAGGAGTGGGTGGCTGGCATTAGCTATAGAGTCGCTGGTGGACTGAGCGGTCAGTGCTGTCACTGGATCATTATTGGTAGTGTTGTGTTAAGCTCGACTGGTCATGGTCTAGTGGTGACTGTCTCAAGCCTGCCCTCATGGCTGTATTGGCCCCTGCCTCTGTTTAGCCCTTAGCTATGCTGCCATAGCCTTATTCTGCCGGGGTTTCCTTATCGCAGCAGACACCTCTGTCTCTCCTGCTGTGCTTGTTCTGCTACCATCTGAACCCCCTAACAATGTTTTTTCTTTTTTCCTCTTCCCTGCTCTGGGCACCTGCCCGGAGCTCTAGCCCAAGTTTCCAGAGTTTCCCGCGTCCTTCCCCCGCCCCCCTCCTGGCCCGGAGCTCCAGCCCAAGACCAGCTAGGCGCCCACCACCTGCCACTGCTGATCTCTACATGATGGAGTTATCTGAATAGAATACCTCCCTATGACATAATCAACCCATAGGCCAGTGGAGGATGGGCATCTCCCCAATAGCCGGGTTCCTCTCGAGATTTCTTCCCATCGGGGAGTTTTTTTTCTCGCCACAGTATGAGGGTTTTTCTCTCCTACTAGAGTTTTTACCTCTGCTATCTGGGGGCTTAGAGCTGGCTTAGAGCTGGCATTTCCCATTTCCCCTTTCCTCCCCTTTCTGTTCTGTAAAGCGTCTTTGTGACAGTCATCTGTGAAAAGCGCTATATAAATAAAAATTGAATTGAATTGAAAGTGTATGTAACTAGTTAACTAGTTAGGTGAAAATACGGACTCTATGCAACTTAACTAGTTAACATGTTACACTGTTGCCACTTCACTAGTTAACTAGTGCTGCTTTCATTGCAACACGTTAGGCTTAAAAGGCCACTAGTTGGTTCAAAGGCTGACTAGTCGTGGCTGTGGTGCCACTAGTCGGCACTGTGGTGCAACTAGTAAGGTTCTGGTGTAACGTGTAGAATAAAAGTGCAACTAGTGGCTCAAAATGCATGACTAGTAAGGTGCCAATCTTTGATATCAAAACGGTTTCGTTGAACTAGTAAGACAAAATGTCGAACACGTTGTGAAAAACAGGCAACTAGTGGGAAACCGTAAATTGGATATCAAGGATATGGAATAAATCCTCATTTGGCTTGCCATAGGCTGCCATGTTTTCCTCTGGGCGATATCACCGGTGAACTCCAGATGAACAACGAGATTTTTACATGTAGATCTTCATCAAAATCTCGTCTACAGTATGGTATAAAGCATTTTAATATTGTGAAAGGGTATTTTTTTTAATTAACGTGAAAAGGGAACATGCACCTTATAGATTCCGAGTCCAAAAACTGAGAATTCTGAAAACCAGTGCCAGCTAAAGTTGCTGGCTGCCATGTTTTTCTCTGGGCGATATCACCGGTAAACTTCAGATGAACAACGAAGAGATCTTCATCAAAATCTCGTTTACAACGTGCTATACAGCTTTTAGGTTTTGCGCATGGGTGTTTTTTTAAATTAACGTGAATAGGGAACATGCATCTTACTGATTCAGAGTCAAACGACTGCTAGAATGGCAGGTGGCATCGCTTGCGTTTGTGCTTTAAACAATGGTGTAACTTTAATCTGCAAAATGGCATCATTTTTCATTTTTCATGACTACCTAGCTAACATTTTGAATATTAAGTTAGAATCTTAACTTTATTTATTTTTACCTTTTCACCATAGTTAGGTGCAAGCTTAAGCTTGCTAAGCTGGTCTTTGTGTCATGAGGGGCCAAAACAAGGGATTTTGGGTCACTACAGTTACTGTAGTACAGTAACGTATAATAATAATGCTTGACATTTATATAGTGCCTTTCTCACACTCAAAGCGCTTTACAATGATGAGGAGGAACCTTGCCTCAACCACCACCAATATAGGCTAGCGGCTACAGCCATGGAAAAAATTGAGACCACCCAACATTTTTGAAGAAATATCGGGGTTACTCGCACAATATTTATCGCTGAACCCTTCCTGAGCAAAGACATTGTTATTTTCATTATTTATGTATGAGTATAAACTTGTTTAGTTTGCATTATTCAGTGTATAGCAACACTGTGTATTGTGCTTTGACCAGTTGTCATTGTCTGCAAAGATGTTCAGAATTAACTAATTGTTTGGAATTAAAAACAAATGTGGTCACTAGTTTATGAAAGAATATCGAAGGTTAGATTTTATAAAGACACATACCCATGAACTATGAAACTGAAAAATGTATGTGGTCTCTTCATTTTTGCCATGCTGTATATGTTCTCACACTCAATAGCCTGTTGAATGTGGCTTTTCTGTAAAGAATTTTATGTGCAGGTGGCATTGACGTGTGCTTGGCATTTGCCTGTGACTAATAAGTTGTATAAGACACAGGAATATTTTCCCATGGTTGGCCAAACTGTACAACTCAAAGGCACCAGCCATATTAGCTGCTGTATAATTGCTGCTATAAAATGTACAACAGCTTCCAATCAAAATAACAGATAAACCAGGCTAAATAGGTTATACTTTTGTGCAGAGAGGGATAGGTTAGATAAAGAAAAGAAAGTAATGAATAGAAAACTATTAAGCTTAGGTTAAGTTTACAGGCCTACAGTATAAGTTAGCTAAGTGTACTGATAGGCCCTATCAGCATCACCACAAGAATTTACAAAAAAAGCTGAAGTGCAGGGGGGATAAGTTAGATAAAGTACAACAAGCGACTGAGGAGCTTAGGCTTAGGAACAGGAGCCTATATCAGGCAATAGTGCAGGCAGAGAGCAGGGTTCAGGACCTCTGAGAATTTAGAAAAGATAAACTTAGAGAAGGGACTCCCTCTGTAGTAATTACTACCAAAGGAAGGCAGGCCAAGTGTGGCCCCAAGGAGCAATGCGCCCTATACCATTAAGGATTATGACTACGCCACTCCCAATTATAAGGGTGGGAGACCCTGGTAAGGCAAGAGGCAGAAAATACCCCGCACAGATTAAATCAAGGAGACGCAAGATGGAAGCTGGTACAAGAAAATATACAATCTCTTTATTTAGATTTTTCACAAAGGGCGTCCTTTAAAATGACACAGAATCTGATCAAGGGCAATGGGCTACCATACACAATATAAGATGGGCTTGACTCAAATATCAGACACGAAATAGTAAAAGTGGTATTCCAATTGTAACATCACATGGACAAATAACCAAGTGGCAGGGGTATAGAACCACGTCAAATCTCACAACCACAGTGCAATAGTTCAATTGAGGGCTAAATAAATAATCACACTGGCGATCCGCATTACACAATACACTCCACCGCACACCTAATTAAGAATGGACACACCATTTAAAAGTTATACAAAAAGAAGGTTCACCATAGATATGTAAAGTGATCACTGCAATCAGGTAATAAAAGTGATTATTGCACACAAGTCCAAATAGCCTATATATTAAATAAAACTGCTCTCGCCGAGAACTATTGCACAAGGCCCGAAGATTTGCTCACACAAGAGAGTTAAGAATTTGGAACTCAGAGGTTACCAAAAGGACGATATTGCACATTACCCATTCCTTAAAATCCTGATAAATTCAGATTGCACACTGCCCACTTATTAAACTACCAATAAGACTAGGATTGCACTTTGCCCTGAGGCTGGAACATCTGTACATTAAGATGGCACTTAGCCTATAACATGAAATCTCTACGCTATAGCCCGATTGCACGTTGCTCATTCACAATGCCTCCCTTACTCTGGAGTAAGCGTTAAAATACATGAAACAATATAATAAGGCCCTTTAATTAATTGTATATATAATTTATCAAGGAGAAAAACAGTGGTTAGTAATGGAACTAGGCTCGGTTCCTGCAACATCATAAAGAAATCCGGTAAGTCTACATACACACACGTAAGAATACAATATTAAACACCACTACAGCAATACCCGTATTTTCGTACCTGGGTTACAACCGTCGATAACCACAACGCTAAGGAGCGCTCACACAGGGTGCTGGTGCTTCTACTAAAATATAGAAAAACAGGAATCAAACCCTGGTTTTAATGAGGCCCATTAGCCTACTATAACCCTATAAAATAAGTGGCCTTACCCAATGACTGGGCTTTATAAGTCGTTCCCCTCAGGCTAGGGGCCTCAAGCCAAACACAAACAGCTTAGCAAACACTGACTTTGGGGTGGGTTTAGATACAATTCTCCGCACCAGACGAAACCGCGGCTATAAATACAAAAACAAACGATTAGGATGAGCTACCAGGTATAATTAAATAACGTTAAGGTATCGAACACCAAAGTCATTTACACACTTTTAATTGTTTAGTTAGGTGAAACAAAGCCACTGTCGGCCGACTGGTTCGCACATGCACCAATAATCGAGAGCTGCTAAGAAGAGAGTCGAATATCACTATACATGTAAACAGAACTTATTCCACTGTCACACTTTGCATTATCAACCAACACTGTCTGGATTAGTGAATTAAAATCACAAAACCATTTAAAACATACCGCCGTTTCACTCCCTCGCTGGATTAAACCACTTCCGTACAAACGCGAGCTACGCCAGAACGGGATTCTCGTCCAGCTATATAAGCAAGTGGATGCTGCTTAAAGCAACCAATGATGTCTCCCAGGTCCTATGGTCCTGCCTGTTACATCTGCCCCCCCCTTCAAAGGTCACCGTCCCGGTGGCCCATGTGGAAATAAAGAGAGTAAATACTATTCCCACGGCCTATGGGGAACCTGGACTGAGTTTACTACAAGGTGAGCTGCAACCCCATCTCCGTCCAGTGGAGGCCGTGATATTGGGCGTGGCAAATTGAAAGGGTTTGGGTGGTAACCGGCCGTGGCCCGTGCAGAACGTCTGGGGCCTCCCCGCACTTCTTCGTGCGGCTCTAGTGGGACCAGTGACATCTGCCCTCCTCCACTATCCCGCATAGTGGGAGGCTCGTCTTCTTGTTCCCTTGTCCCAGCTGGTAGTGTCAACTTTATGACAGGGGGTTCAGCTGCCCGAGGTACAGGGTTGGATCTCACCAGCACAATGTCCGGGGAATCTTCCTCAGAGCTGAAATCCCCTTCTGCCTCCTCCTCTGTCCTGGTAAAAGTTGAAGGTCCTACTTGGCCATTACGATCTTGCTGCTCTGTCAGCACCTGCTGAGCAGGGGAATCCGGGGCACATAGAAGTGGTCGCAATTCTGCTCGGTTAATGTTTCGTTCTGGGCCGGAGGCGTCCCGAGGTCTGATCTTATATAACGTCCCTACCTCATCCAAACAACTAATGACTTCATAGACTACCCCATCCCACACATCTTGAATTTTCTGTCTGCCCTGGGCGTGTTTCTTTCTGTACACCAAGCTACCAACAGGGAGAATGGGAATGGACGCTGGATGGTGTCTTCCCCGATAGGCTGCTGCTGCTTCCAATTGTTTCCTAGCACTAACATACACCGTGGCAAGATGCTCTTGATGGTCTCTAACCCAGTCCTCCACTGAGCGTGGGGCAGTCTCCTCTTCCGCTAAACCCAGGAGGGAATCGACTGGGAGTTGGGGCTTCTGGCCAAACATCAACTCATAGGGCGAATGCCCTGTGGACTGGTGTACGGTTGTATTGTAGGCGAACAGCACCTGGGGTAGGTGCAGAGGCCACTTCTTCTTTCTCTCCGGGGGGAGTGTCCGCAGTAGATCGTGTAAGGTGCGATTAAATCGCTCACACTGCCCATTCCCCTCGGGGTGGTATGGGCTTGTGCGACTCTTTTCAATGCCGTATAGCTGACACAGACGCTTAAGTAATTCACCCTCAAAGTTCCTCCCTTGGTCAGTGTGAATTCGCTTCGGGACACCATAGATGTAAAACCATCTTTCTGTGAGAATTCGGACGACGGTGCTCGCCTTCTGATCAGGAGTGGGATATGCCTGGGCAAACTTTGAGAACACGTCAGTTACCACCAAAACATTTTCTTTGCCATCGCTAGCTCGATCAAGCAGGGTGAAATCTACTGCTAAGATTTCCAGTGGTCTGGTGGCAAGTACACTTCCCATAAAGGTCCTCACCTTAGGCTGAACGGCTTTGGCTATGAGGCAGCGCTCACACTTCTGGCACCACTGTTCGATGTCCCTACGCATGTACGGCCAGTAACATCGTTGGCGTACAAGATTAGTTGTTCTTTCGACACCTTGATGTCCATGATTGTCATGAAGGTTTGTCAGTACTTCAGCCTGAAGGGCCTGTGGCAACACTACCTGCCAGATCTCTCGCTCCCCCCCGGGAACATGTGTGGTTCGGTACAGAATGCCTTCCCTTTCCCACAGCCACCTCCACTGCCGGACCAGCTCTACGACAGCGGAAGTTTCCCTCGCCCTTTCTGCTGCGGTGGGCGCCCGACCCCTCCTCCAGTAAAACCGAAAAGCACGGATGACTGGATCCTGAGATTGCAAAACCCGTATATCCGCCTGTTCACGAATAGGTTGTGCGTCTACGGCTGCCAAGCCGGCCGTCACCAAGTGGGGATGGTCTTCTAGTGCCTCGTGCAGATCTGAGGGGACCGTAATGCCTGGTGCCAGCTCTTCCATAGACTGGGGGGTAGGAACAAGTGGCAAGCGAGAAAGGGCATCAGCATTTTTATTTGACGACCCAGGTCGATATTGAAGTTTAAAATCAAACAGGGCCAGCTGAGATGCCCAACGGTGTTCTACAGCACCTAGCTTGGCCGTTTGGAGGTAACAGAGAGGATTGTTATCCGTGAACACCGTAAACTTGCCGCCCAGTAGGTACTCACGGAACTTCTCGGTTACCGACCACTTAAGTGCCAGTAGTTCAAGCTTCATTGAGCTGTAGTTTGACATATTCCTTTCAGTTGGTTGTAGCCCCCTACTGGCATAGGCAATGGGTCGTCGTCCTCCACCTTGGTCCTGGGACAGGACAGCCCCCAGCCCCAAATGGCTGGCGTCAATTTCCAGAATGAACGGTTTGGAGAAATCGGCATAAGCTAAAACAGGAGCGCTAACTAATTTTTCCTTAAGAGTAAGGAATGCCTGTTCGCAGCTCCAATCCCAAACCGTAATTAGGGAGTGATTTAACCTGGAACCTGACTTCTTCCGACTAGGCTGTAGCTTAGCCACTAACTTATGTAGGGGGGCGGCATACTTCGCAAAACCCTCCACAAACCGCCGATAGTATGAGGCGAAGCCCAGGAAGGAGCGCAGCTCTGTGACAGTAGTTGGGGTTTTCCACTCTGCTACAGCCTTGATTTTCTCTGGATCTGTAGCCACCCCTGCGGCTGAAATCACATGGCCAAGGTACTTGACCTCAGTTTGGAAGAAGTGACATTTCTTAAGCTTCAACTTCAGATTATGACGCTGTAGTCGGTCTAGGACCAATTCTAGGCGAACCAGATGTTCTTGGAAGGAGGAGGAAAAGACCACAACATCGTCCAAGTAAAGGAGGAGAGAGTGGAGACTCTGGTCACCAAATATCCGCTCCATTAAGCGCTGGAAGGTTCCGGGAGCATTAGATAGCCCAAAAGGCATTCGATTGAATTCGAAGAGACCAAACGGGGTACAAAAGGCGGTCTTCGCTTTGTCCCTTTCTGCTACCGGCACTTGGTTGTAGCCACTGGCTAAATCTAAGGTCGAGAACCATCGAGCACCGGTAAGAGCGTCCAAGGACTCCTCTATCCGTGGTAGAGGGAATGCGTCTTTCCTCGTCTTGGCGTTCAACTGCCGGTAATCCACACAAAGGCGAATCTCTCCATCCTTCTTCTGAACCACCACAATAGGCGAAGAGTAGGGGCTACAGCTCACCCTGACTATGTCCTTTTCCAGCAAGCCTCGAATGTGCGCCTTAACTAAATCATACTGCGACGGGGGAAGGCGGCGATACCTTTGGCGGACAGGAATGTCGTCTAAAACAGGAATTTCATGCTCAATCAAGTTCGTGCAGCCTAAGTCTCCCTCTCCCTGGCTGAAAACCCCACTATACTTTTCAAGGAGGGTTCTAGCCTCTTGTTGCTGTGAAAGGGTTAAGTTATGCCACGCGGCGTCTGCTAGCCCTGGTATGGCCCTGACCTCCAACTCTGCTGACTGAATAAAAGCCACCTGTTCTTGCCCATGACCCTGCCTCGCAAAGATAACAGGATGGCCAGTAGGGTGCACATCGGCCATGTGCAATCCACCTAGGATTGTTCGTGGTTTAAGCCACAGGTCTTGCACTCCTACGTTCACAACTGGGACCGTAACGAGACCGGGTTTAACCGAAATTAAAGCACTTGAGACAAGCAGGCCTGGAGGAAGCTGGTTACCCCTCTGTTCAAGAGGCTCAAGTAAGGCCGAAGGCACAAGAGAGGCCAATCCTTGGCGACAGACAGCCGTAACAAGCTTAAGAGAACCCGCAGGAACACAGACTGCAGTGCCAGGAGGAACAGTGACTTTACCTAAAAACCCAGATTCAGAAAGGTGGTCCAACATCTGGCACTCTGACAAGGCCCGTCTCCAAATGTCGTCGGCAGTTTGTACAGAAGGGGAATGAAACAAAGCGGTGCCATGCTGGCTAAATAATTCCTGATAGCAGCTGTTAAGGACGTTCATGCCAAGCAGACCCGGGATGGCAACTTTCTGGCGCTTAGTAGCTGGATCAAGGGGGTCCTTCACTACAAGGACACCCATACCCAATAGAACTCTCCCCAGAACCTCCACTTCAAGCTCTAAATAACCCTGATATGGAATATCCAATCCGTTAGCGGCTTTAAGCTGTAGCCAATTACATGGCTGTAATTGGTTTTGGACCGAAGACTGAAAATGTAGTTTGAAAAAACTCTCCGTTATGGTGGTCACCATTGACCCGGTGTCCAGTAAACAGGGCACAATAACACCTCCCATAACAATTTCCACCACCGGACACTGACCAATGAGCGTGAGATGTGACTTAGAATGTATTGTGGTCATTGAGGTTACATTCTGACTGGAGCCCACAAAACCCCCCCCTGGTGCTTGGCTCATAACACCGGAGGGTGCTAGTTTTCCGGAAGCGCCAATGCACTCGTGTTAGCTCCCTCCATTCTACCCCGCCCGCCAAAAGTCCTATTACCATTTTGTCTCGACCGCCCACCCCACTCAGCCTCACAAATCCTAGCCACATGGCCAGGCTGGTCACAACGTAAGCATATAGGGGTGCCATCTGGCTGGTACCGGTAGGGCCTAGGGCGCGAACCACCACCCCGAACTGCGGTGGTGGAGGAATGTTGGGTACCCAAATGTGTCAGTATAGCCTCCAGTTGTGCTTGCTGTTTACGAAGACATTCTTTCAATTCAGCTAATTCGTCATTGGGCTTGACCACCACAGCATTTGACTCCGCAATACACTCACCAACCACCTTAACCTGAGTGTCACAGGAGTATGCTCTGGCTCGAGGATGGCTTGGTCGTTCCCCTTCATCAACCCAACGCAAGGCTTCACTGCGAATGGTTAGGAAAGAAACGTCAGAATCAAGTCGTACAAGCCGTTTCAACTCCCTACGAAGCATGTTATCCCTGACATATTCAATAAATTGGTCTCTAATAATACGGTCAGGGTTTAGAATACCCCTGGGGTTTTTATGTTTCACCACTTCCATTAGGGCCAGCAAGGCATGTGAGAATTCACGTAATGACTCATTTTCCAGCTGTCGCCGTTGAAAAAACTGTTTTTGCACCTCAATATATGACTGTGAGCACCCATAATTGTCAAGTAAGATTTTAAAAATACTATCAGGGTCATTTCGTTCTGTAACAGGGCGAAACTTAATTTCCGCCTTGGCTTCACCATCAAGGAGGTCATATAAGAACAAAGCCTGTTCAGCTCTTGGCATGTGCCGAGCACCCAAGGACCTGCGTGCCTCCTCCACCCAGTCCTCGACACCCAGAGAGTCATGGGAAATATTACCAGAAAATCTAGGGCACTTTCGTTCCCTAGGCACATACACATAACGTTCAGTTGCTGGGCTACTAACTGGCGCATCAGAAGGGCCCTCACCACCACCATTAGGAGCCTGTTGTGGGCCAACCGTACCTTGTCGAAGCCTATCATTATCTGCTTGTAGTTGTTGTACTCGTTCAGTTAACAGCCTAAGCTGTTCTTCCACACCTTCATTTGACATGACCCGTTAAACAAAAACAACGAAAAATTTAAACAAATTAATAAATAAAGTGGGTAATATAGGCCGATTTTACAGCAGATCTATTTCTCCATTCACAGTACACCACACTTTTGTTTTCTTTTTACACGCACTGGACAGATGAACTTTCCGTCTTGGGTCTTCCTGCGTAACCACTGTTTTTCTCCTATTAACTGCCTTAAATTTTACTACAAATACACAGCTCCCATCCGGTTCAATCCTGCCGACTACGCCAAATGTGGCCCCAAGGAGCAATGCGCCCTATACCATTAAGGATTATGACTACGCCACTCCCAATTATAAGGGTGGGAGACCCTGGTAAGGCAAGAGGCAGAAAATACCCCGCACAGATTAAATCAAGGAGACGCAAGATGGAAGCTGGTACAAGAAAATATACAATCTCTTTATTTAGATTTTTCACAAAGGGCGTCCTTTAAAATGACACAGAATCTGATCAAGGGCAATGGGCTACCATACACAATATAAGATGGGCTTGACTCAAATATCAGACACGAAATAGTAAAAGTGGTATTCCAATTGTAACATCACATGGACAAATAACCAAGTGGCAGGGGTATAGAACCACGTCAAATCTCACAACCACAGTGCAATAGTTCAATTGAGGGCTAAATAAATAATCACACTGGCGATCCGCATTACACAATACACTCCACCGCACACCTAATTAAGAATGGACACACCATTTAAAAGTTATACAAAAAGAAGGTTCACCATAGATATGTAAAGTGATCACTGCAATCAGGTAATAAAAGTGATTATTGCACACAAGTCCAAATAGCCTATATATTAAATAAAACTGCTCTCGCCGAGAACTATTGCACAAGGCCCGAAGATTTGCTCACACAAGAGAGTTAAGAATTTGGAACTCAGAGGTTACCAAAAGGACGATATTGCACATTACCCATTCCTTAAAATCCTGATAAATTCAGATTGCACACTGCCCACTTATTAAACTACCAATAAGACTAGGATTGCACTTTGCCCTGAGGCTGGAACATCTGTACATTAAGATGGCACTTAGCCTATAACATGAAATCTCTACGCTATAGCCCGATTGCACGTTGCTCATTCACAATGCCTCCCTTACTCTGGAGTAAGCGTTAAAATACATGAAACAATATAATAAGGCCCTTTAATTAATTGTATATATAATTTATCAAGGAGAAAAACAGTGGTTAGTAATGGAACTAGGCTCGGTTCCTGCAACATCATAAAGAAATCCGGTAAGTCTACATACACACACGTAAGAATACAATATTAAACACCACTACAGCAATACCCGTATTTTCGTACCTGGGTTACAACCGTCGATAACCACAACGCTAAGGAGCGCTCACACAGGGTGCTGGTGCTTCTACTAAAATATAGAAAAACAGGAATCAAACCCTGGTTTTAATGAGGCCCATTAGCCTACTATAACCCTATAAAATAAGTGGCCTTACCCAATGACTGGGCTTTATAAGTCGTTCCCCTCAGGCTAGGGGCCTCAAGCCAAACACAAACAGCTTAGCAAACACTGACTTTGGGGTGGGTTTAGATACAATTCTCCGCACCAGACGAAACCGCGGCTATAAATACAAAAACAAACGATTAGGATGAGCTACCAGGTATAATTAAATAACGTTAAGGTATCGAACACCAAAGTCATTTACACACTTTTAATTGTTTAGTTAGGTGAAACAAAGCCACTGTCGGCCGACTGGTTCGCACATGCACCAATAATCGAGAGCTGCTAAGAAGAGAGTCGAATATCACTATACATGTAAACAGAACTTATTCCACTGTCACACTTTGCATTATCAACCAACACTGTCTGGATTAGTGAATTAAAATCACAAAACCATTTAAAACATACCGCCGTTTCACTCCCTCGCTGGATTAAACCACTTCCGTACAAACGCGAGCTACGCCAGAACGGGATTCTCGTCCAGCTATATAAGCAAGTGGATGCTGCTTAAAGCAACCAATGATGTCTCCCAGGTCCTATGGTCCTGCCTGTTACACAAGTATTAAACCAGCAAGTTGAATTGTGGAGTGGGGAACATTTGGCAGTGAAGGAGGAATTGGATAGGCTTGTATGCTGGAATATCTACATTTGAACACGGCAAATATTCTGATGATGTCAGGAAGGTGTACATGGATTTGGTGACAACTAGGGGGGTAAGTGCAAATAAAGCCACAGAGGTGGCTTTCAGAGATTTTAGAGAAGCTTTCTGGTTGCCAAATGCCACTTTTCGTAATTCCATTGTGTCTTGGAGGCACAACAGGTGGCACTGCAGCATGTGCATGATGCTTTTCTGACAGAAAACGACATCACCCTCTATACTGATGCTACTTGTAAGTAAAGATAAATACGGCACTGCATGTGTATATAGTACATATAGGGACATTGGGATACTGGGAGTCATTATGTGTTTTGAAGGAACAATGTCAAGAAAGATGACATTTTCCTTGCCAGTTATGGTAATGTATGGATAAATAGAATTGTATTTGTATGAGATGTATTCCAGTATCAACATGTCATCTTCCTTTTACCTGTCACCAATCATTGTTCATATATTTCTGATTTGACAATAAACATACAAAATGACAGAAAGAACCCGGTGTCATTGTGGCTTGAATGGTGGTGGAGGGGAATAGTTCTTACAGTTTATTTACCTTTTGTGAATGTCACCATATTGTGTGAAATAAATATTCTGAAAATGTTCTCTTTGCTTAATTGCTGGTATAATTTATCTGTTTTGTTCTGGAGACCAGACCACCCACATCTAATCAACCCATAGCCATAATAACAGTGGGTACGTTTACATGCACACTAATACTCCGATCTGAACCCGGTTATGGCAATACTCTGGTTACTGAAATGGTCATGTAAACACCTTTATCCGATAATGTAAGGTCATAATCCGTGTTTTCGAAACCCGATTAACACCCCTGGTTTTTTGGCCAAACTTTCGATTTTTTGGAGCATGTAAACACCTTTCTCCGGTTTCTTTCGGCTTTTCAAAACTACGCATGTCAGGCAGAAGAGGCGGTGTAATGTCAAAATGATTCCACCCATCAACATTTGCTATGCCTGGGGTTCCTTCAGCATCTCACTTCCAGAATTTTATTATTAAATTTACATTTCACCGGTGAAAATATATTGTTCAGTGTTACGTGCTTGTGTTTGTACTAGCTAGTTTGTGGCTAGCACATTAAATAACTGAAATTTTCGGTAAATTTGCCAGATTTAGAGATCGGTAAAGCTAGCTAGTACAATAATATAAATCAACCACTACTAGCAATTAGCTATAAATAAGTAGCTATAATAATTACTAGCTAGCTATAATAATAATAATAGCCTACTTACGTAAATTTTTGATGGGCGGATCATTTTTGTCCTTACAACGGGAAGCAGTTAGTAGCTACGTTTTCCACAGAGCCGATTATGGAGAGAATCATGTAAACGCGGCTTTTGGAGTAATCACATTTCTTATGTCCATGTGAACGCAATAAGTTAAATACTGGCATAAGCTGATCGTTTCCAGTAATCGGATATTGCTGTGCATGTAAACGTACCCAGTGTTAGATCTTTAATCTCAATCATTAATCTTACAACAATTTGTAAGATGGATGTACAGCATTGTACCCAGGTTGTGTTGCTTAATATTGTTTCATTGTTAATTCCCTTGATGTTATTATGGCATTGGGTTGTTTGTATGTGGTTCTCTCTGCTGGCATGTGACATGCAGAGCTCTGGCTATACACTGTCCCATCTGAATATAGGGAAAACTCCACTTCTGAACACAAAGACGGACAGCAGGTCATACCTTCAGATCTTGTATTACTGATAACAAGGATGTTGAAGAGAAATATTGATTAGGTAACAGTTTTTTCCCCATCAAAGGACATCCAAATACTTTGAAATAAATGAATGAGTTATCATTTGGTGGTGCTACCTTAATGTTCTATATGGTCACACCAAATGTTCCGGAGGGGACACTTTTTTGGACAACAGTCCAATTAGGATTTTACACTTAAACAAGCTGTTGCAAAAACAAAAAACTGTATAACAAAGTTGAATCTTTACTGTTCTATAGAATATGGTGTAATTAGAAATATAGTTGAATAAAGTATTGAATAAAACATTGTTACCTATATTTGGACAGGCCTTTTTTTGTTATTGTTTGTTCATACACTTTTTGGTTCAGTCAACAGATTTTATATAGGCCTACTGTTAGATGTAAATTTCTATCTCAAGGCAGATGGATTACAGAAGCAGTCAAGAATGAGAATTGGCAACTTCATTTGTTTATATAGCATTACCAATATTGTACTTTTCGCATTCGTACTTCAATAAAGTACATGTATGGTACAGTATATAATCTGAACAAAAACGTCTCCGACGTAAAAAAAAAAAAAGCCAAGTTACTCACACATAGCCTACAGAGCGCTGTCTATAAGTCCTTAATTCCAACTTGCAAAAACTAGGCCTGCCTTTAAAAGTATTGATATCAAAATGTGGCCAAGTTACAACTACCAATATTGCCTATCGTAGCTCACATTAAATAAACTAGCTCTATTCCAAAGCAATGCTATCCAAACTTTCTTTAAATTATTTAATGCAACTTGGCCCTGTGTTTCTTCATCATAGCATATGAAGAGATTGTGCCTCATGGAACAAATATGATTCCAATTAATGTTTTTAACAGTTGATGAATAATTACACTCCAGAAAGGATATGGTTATACTTTGTTGGCAAGTTTACTTTATAAAATGTACAGGTTTTAAAATGTTAACTGCTGCTACAGATTTCTTTACAATTCACAAGCAGACATTTATCATACATTCATCATGTACAATAGAGAAAGGGGGGATGAATAAATAAATGCAGATAAAAATAAGTAATATCTTTAAAATAGCGTACATATAGCATTTTTACAAACGTATCCAGACATGTTTTGTGGGTCAGATGATGGAAAATAAGTAATAGTACCAATTTTCTTAACATAATAATAGTTATGATATTTGCAAACAGAATTTTGTGAACACAAGGATATCTATGCTCTGTAGGATCACGCAGGTTTTGATAGAAATCCAAATATTCCAAATAAATCAATAAATACATAATAATAATAATAATACATTTTATTCATTCTGTGCTTTTCATAGACCCAAAGCAGTGGATGCAGACAATTATTCAAACATGCCCTATAGTGTCATAATTTTTCTGTTTAATTTCTAAGTGCAACACATCTGTATCAGAGTATTTCCACTATAAATTATTCTCATTTTGCAGTTTGATGTGGAACATACAGTTTCATTGACCACATTCTCTTGAGATGTAAGATGAAGAAACACAAAGCCAAGTTCCATTAAATAATTTAGGAAAGTTTGGATAGCATTTCTTTGGAATAGAGCTGGTTTATTTAGTGTGACCTACGATAGGCAATACTGTTAGTTGTAACTTGGCCACATTTTGATATCAAGACTTTTAAAGGCAGGCCTAGTTTTTGCAAGTTGGAATTAAGGACTTATAGACAGCGCTCTGTAGGTTATGCGTGCGTAACTTGGCTTTTGTTTTTACGTCGGAGACGTTTTTGTTCAAATATCACTTATTTTTGGTAGCTAACTAATGATGAACAATGCATGAAGATAATGACATTGAGAGAGACATGCATACAGAATAGTACATGCATTCCAAATAAATGCATGCAGACATTTGCGTAACCATAACGCCCTCTACTGACGAGAATGATAACATTTCTCCTATTAGCGATAGCCCACAATTACATTAAAAGAGTTTGTAGATGAGCTGTATTTAATGTCTAATGAAATACAATGAACAGCACCACCTGAACTATGGATCATGAAGAAGCATGCAAATTAACCAAGTCTATACGGAGACATGCATGCACAATAGGCTAGACGCAAACACGTTGTATCTGAAAGAAATACATACAGCCTAAAATATGGAAATACAGTTGTAAAATAGGCGTATTCGTATTCTATAGAAATAACGTTAGGCTATTCAACACTGGCTTGTCGGATGCGTAACTCCAAGCTTCCATGTGTGGGCTACGAGCTGCCGAACTTCATAAGCACAGCATAATACCTTCGCTTTTTTTTTCTTTTTTTTTTTTCTGGTAGTGTAGTCTAACGTTGTCTGCAGGAAATCTTTTGGTACCGGACCATGTAGCTAGGTTTCGTTTAGTTTTCTGTAGTGCAATGGATGTAAGGCATGTTGATTCGCTTCGTAGTAGCCTAGCTTGTACCTGCTTCCTGACTAGCAGCTGACTGACGTTTCTCTGGCAAAACTAACATTGGCTAACAAGCTTAATTGGCCAACGCATATTTCCCAGGAATCTTAGCCAGCAAGAAAACAATAGATACTACTAAGAAAGTAGCCTACCAGAGATTATTCTTCTAATTATAATTATAATTAAAAGTGTTTGCAAGAGAAAAAAGCTAGACTATTTTAAAATGGTGTGGAAGTAACATATTTCGCATTAAAACTGTCAATCCGAATACAAATGAATGACATTTCAATCATATCTACAAATAAGGCAACAGGATCTGCCCTGGATGTGAAGGGGCTGATGGTGGAGGCTGGGGAAGAGCTGGGCCTGTGTCAGTCTGACAGTAACTGAGTCCGCACCACCTTTGGACCAGATGTGAAAATGAGTCACGGATCTGGACTGGTTATAATGAAATTCAAGGTTTAACTGGGCCAGTTCTGTCCCTAACTCGCACCAGATATGCAAAACGGATCAGTGCTGGTATTGGCCCGTTGTGCAAAATTAAGACGGGCCAAATCCGTGTGCCAAATCTGTTACAGATCTTCAGAATGATTTGGACCAGATCTGGGCCAGAGAAATTTTGCATCCGCCCCACCTTTGGACCAGACGTGAAAATGAGTCACGGATCTGCGCCAGATCTGGACTGGTTATAATGAAATTCAAGGTTGAACTGGGCCAGTTCTGGTCCTAACTCGCACCAGATATGCAAAACGGATGAGTGCCGGTATTGGCCCGTTGTGCAAATTTAAGCCGAGCCAAATCCGTGTGCCAAATCTGTTACAGATCTTCAGAATGATTTGGACCAGATCTGGGCCAGAGTAATTTTGCTATCAGGGGAGTGGCTTTGCAAGTGGCTTTACTGTTTAGCTACTAGAACTAATTGGTGAAATCAGCTAGTTGAGTTAATGGGTGGTGGAAGCATGACTTTTACTTTCTGACCTGTGGACTTTACACCTCTGGACATTAGCAATACAACGTGAATAAAACATGACAAACTTAGTCTTGCAGACTTGCACATAACTTACAATAGGGAGGCATCCTAGTTAGCAGCAACTACAGCAAAAACACAATTGCTAACGCACACATATTTGCTATTGCACAAATGTAATTAAATTCTATCAAACTAGCTAGCTAGCTAGTGAGCACGTAGCAAACGTATCAGATATCTAGCTAACGTTATCTAAGTTAACGTTACTTGCTAGGTAAATTAGCAAACAATTCCTCAAGCTGATATAACTATTTAACCAACTAAAATGATTGATCATTAATTTATTTAAAATTAAATCAAGACAAAAATACAAATGGCCTGGTGATTGCTTTCTATTTTCTCCTACCTTCTCTTTGCACGTTATCTGAGAAGGGTCTATCTGCAGTGTGCAGGCACTTCGGGAATGCCTCTTCTTCGGGAACGCCTCTTCTTTGGGAACGCCCCTTCTATGGGAACGCCTAACTCGTCACTCAGAGGACGTCACTCAGAAAAATAAAAAATGGCGCAGCGTGAAACGGTAAGCGACTTGGTGTACAAAGGTTTTACAAAACCGTCAGTTTGATGTTATTGATTTTTGCTAACTGACCGTGTACATTGGTCTTGTTAACTAGCTGTTAGCCTAGATAATGGCGAACAACTTGTTAGCCTAACGTTAACGTTAGTTAATGGCGGAGAATCCGTTTGATGCATCGTGTTTGATGTAACAACTTATTGACATGGGACAGAGTTTTGCTCATTTTATAGTAGGATAGTAGGATTATGTTATATGTATAACTAGCTAATGTAACATGTAATTGATTGGATAACGTTATTATGCTATTGCTACTTTTGCTCCGTAGCCCCCTGTCACTGCATGTCAACTGCTGAAGACGGATCATGGCTACAAATGCCCTTTTTGTCCAAGGGTGGGGGAATACCCCAATATGGTGGCCCACCTACAGACCCACAAGTCTTCAGTCAAACATGGAGGTAACGTTTTGTGTATTAACAGTATTAAATAAATAAGAGTGTTGAATATCTAATTAGATTTCTAATATTATAATAAAGTCAACAAATCACTGCATTTGATGGGCTACTTGTTGAAGTGTTGAGGAGGAAATGGCTTATTGTCAGTTTAATTTATAGAAGTGATATTTTACACTCTAGGACACACGTTCTCTGAGTAGTTCATGGGAGGAACAGATATCCCCCCCTCACCCCTGCCCCCCCTCCTTCATAGACTGGGTTAAGGATGTGCTTTTATTATTGCCATTAGAAGAGCTAAAACATAACAATATCAGGTCTCGGAAAAAGTTTATAATTAGTTAGTCCCCTTTTATAGATTGTGTAGAAACCTTGTCGTTACCATAGGAATGTGTAATTGTTTTTGCTACAACTATTACTATTGATATCACACAATCACTTAACAGCTCATAGACATTATTTGTGTGCAACAATGTCCCTATATCTAGGTGAATGTGCTATGCAAACCAATGCCAATATGCTTATTTTATTTTCTTCAATACTGCTGAATTGGCACTTCTTGTGCCTATTTGATTTAGTTTTGTTTATTTGATTTATCTTCTAATATTCATGCATTCTTCATGTATATGTGATATGTATATGTATATGTATTCTGTTCATGTATATGTGATATTTAGGGGTCCAAGCACGAAGTGCTGGAACCCTATTGTAATTGGTAGGGGACCATGCAGCGAAGCTGCAGGTACCCTATTGTTTTTGTTCAGATTCTTTTTATTAGGGGACCGTGCAGCGAAGCTGCAGGTACCCTATTGTTTTTGTTCAGATTCTTTTTTTTCTTTTTTTTCTTCTCCCCTTTCACCTTAAATTCCCATGAGCTGGTTTGTCCTAGAATCACCAGACTTGGCACGCTTGTTGGGATTCCCAAACTCTTGAATCCTCTATATTATGACGCAGATTGAACACCTGGTGGCGCTGTAGTGCACGTGACAAATTTTTGACATTGACACGCCCACTGCCGACGCCCCGTTTGATCTTCAGTCACAAAATTTGGTGTATACATCCCGCTACTCCTGCCCAACAAATTTGCCTCAAGAAACCATGAAGTCTGCCATCTTCGATTTTCCGCTAATTAGCATTTTTTGTAAAACACTTAAAATGCTATTCCTCCTACAGAATTAGACCAATTTGCACCAAACCTGTTCAAGGTACTCAAACCGCTTCCCTACATACACGCATTACTTTACAAAGGTGTATGTCAAAAATTGGCCGAATGAGAAGCCAATGGATTTTGCATTGGGCGTGGCTTATCGCACAAATGCTAGTACTTCTAAAACCGTTTGATATAAAGTTCTGAAACTTGGTGGGTTGATTGAGAGTTAGATCAAGACTTGAGCCCTGCAGTTTAAACTCAATCAATCTGCGTGGTGGCACTAAAGAAATACAAATGTTGGGATGGCAGGTATGCCATCCACCAAGTACACTATCTCTGCTTAACAGGCCGTCTACCTACTATAGCAACTGTGAAAGTTCCTGTAGCTTAGTGGTTAAGGCATTTGACTGCCGTGTAGTAGGTTGGTGGTTCGATCCCCACCTGTTCCCAAGCTTTTTTTGAGGCACACAATGTGCACGTCATTGTAAAAATGTTATTAGGGGACCGTGCAGCGAAGCTGCAGGTACCCTATTATTTTTGTTCAGATTCTTTTAGGGGACCATGCTTCATAAAAGCTATATTCAGAATTTTGATATTTTAAAAGATGGCCGAATGACGAGCCAATGAATTTTCAATGGGCGTGACTTATCACAAAAATGCTGATAATTCCAAAATCATTTGACAGAAAGTTATGAAACCTAGTATATCTATTAAGAGTAACATGTGGAATTGAACTCTACAGTTTCAACCCAATCGAGCCACTTGGTGGCGCTATATAGATCCAAATATAAGAAAATATTTAAAAATTCACTAAAAATCATTGACACGCCCACTGCATACGCCCCGTTTTATCTAGAGTCACAAAATGTGGGATTGAGGTCCGTCTGCTCATACTGAACAAATTTGCCTCAAGGAACCATCAAGTTAGCCCTATTGGATTTTCCGCTAATTAGCAGAAGGAGAAGTACAAAGTTGTTTAAACCTGTGTAATAGTGAAGTTGCAGTCTTCACTGTTGTATATGTAATGTTGACACTGTCATTTTAAGAGGCAGAAGTTATATGCTATTAGGTCATTATGACTGCAATAACTATAAAACCCTAGAATGGGTAAATGAAAGATGAGCAGTACATGGCTCAACTTAAAGGTTTGAGTATGTGGAAAGGAAAGTAAAAGGTTTGAGATATTGCATAGAAGGTATGTTGATGCAAGGTACTGTTCTGTTGTTCCACAACACTGTGGGAGACGCAGAGAATGTTGTTCAGACACAGACAGGAGGAAATGAGACACTGGTGAAAAGCCAGTGAGATGTAGAGGATAATTGTAGGTAGAGAATGTAGAAAGTAAGTGAAAGGATATAAAAAAATATTACATGTCATATCAACTGTTGCCAGTAAGATCAAAGATTAAAAATAAATCATGTGACAATGGCACATTAGGCACGGCTCTAAAACCCAGCAGGTCATGCTTTTAGAGGAAAGCATATCTTTAAAGAACTGCAGAAATTAACAAATTAACATAGGCTATTTTCAGGTAAAAACAGAAGTCTTCCTTCTGTAGTTACTTTTTTGCACCATGTTGGTGTTTTCCTTTGCTTTTAATTTGTGTCTTAGCTATACCCAGAAGGTTAAAGTGCATAGTATAGATAAATAACTATAAATCTATATAAATTACATGTCTGGGCATGTCATGTAGGAAATGTAGGGATTCACCAATATACCTACTTGGGTGCTAATTAAGTTAACTGAGGCATGTTTATTAAATGGATGTATTTCTGTGTAGATTTCCCTTAGCACAAAAACCTGTGCTAGAATCTGTCTGACGTCAATGAACTGACTGACGTCAATGCCATAAAATGAACCAAAAGACATCAGAGCTTTCACTCGCCTTAATTATGGCCAGCATCGTCTGTTCCTGCAGGGCGAAGTGTTTATGACTACTAAGGAAAAGTCTTTTTAATCTGGGCTCCTAAATGGTTTCACAGTCTGGGAGAATAGTTCTTCCTCAATTAAATAAATAAACAAATAAATGGAAGAAGAAGCAATTTTTTCTTTAAGTTTACTCCATATTTGCCCCTTTCATTTAAAAGTTGAAGTAGGGTCATTTTCTAGCAAAGACTGGCTTATTGATCTATTTGTCCTTTTGTCTCCTTACTTTCTCTCTTTTTGTGTTCTCTCCCCTTCTTTCTCCTTGCTCTCTCTCTATCTCTCTCTCTCCCTTCCCCCTCTGTGTATCTGTCTTGTTGAATATCTTTGTTTCTTAAAGAGAAGTGAACTTACATTCTTCAGAGAGTGTATGATTTTTGTTTTCAATCATCAATACATGGCTATAATCACTTACCCGTTAAAGGACCTGAACTATGCAGACAATAACCCTGCATAGGTTTCTCTCCTTTTTCAAAGCCAGAAATAAGCTTTGGTCTGGGTAAGATGGGTGGAAATACTTGAAGGGGCCATAAAACATGCACACCTCATTTAGGAAACTGTAACCAAAAACAGGCCTTGGAGAACCGGTCCACAATGGTCAGGATGGCGGTGTTGCCAACCAACGGGGGCAGACCGGTCACAAAGTCCACCACCACATGGCTCCAAGGTCGGCCAGGGACAGGGAGGGGGCGGAGGAGGCCAGCGAGGACAAAGGCACGGTATCCCCCTTCAGGGTGGGCCACAAGAAACTCCTCCTGACCAGGGCGGTGGTCCTCAGGATACCAGGATGGCAGGCCAGACGGGAGGCGTGAGCCCACTGGAGAACCTGAGAGCGGACGGAGTCGGGGACAAACAAACGGGAGTTAGGGTTATTGCGGGGATCCGGGTGGGTTACCTGGGCGGCCTTCACGATCCCCTCGATCTCCCAGGAGACCGTAGCCACCACGCAGGATGGGGAAATGATGGGGACAGGAGCAACAGGCCTGGCATGGACAGAAAACATGCGGGACAGGGCATCAGGCTTGGTGTTATGGGAACCGGGTCTGTAAGTGATTGAAAAATTAAAGCAGGCAAAAAACAAGGACCAACGGGCTTGGCGGGAATTAAGGCATTTGGCAGACTTGATGTATTCCAAGTTGCGGTGGTCAGTCAGGACAAGGAATGGATTACTCGCCCCCTCCAGCCAGTGCCGCCACTCTTCTAAGGTGAGCTTGATGGCAAGCAATTCACGGTCTCTGACATCGTAGTTGCGCTGGGCCGGGGTGAGTCAGTGGGAGAAGAAGGCGCAGGGGTGCATCTTTTGATTCTGGGCGGAGCGTTGCGAGAGGACGGCCCCAACACCAGTATCGGAGGCGTCCACCTCGATGACGAACTGGCGGCTGGGGTACAGGTGACAGAGGATGGGAGCTGTGGAGAACCTGGCTTTAAGGATGGCAAAAGCACAGTTAGCTTCAGGGGACCAAGTGAAAGGAATGGAGGTGGAAGTGAGGTTAGTTAGAGGAGCCGCAATTTGGCTATAGCCACGGATAAACGCCTATAGAAATGAGCAAAACCTAAGAATTGGAGTAGATGCCTGCGGGAGGCCGGTTGAGGCCAGTCAGCGACAGCTTGGATCTTGGCGGGGTCAGCCCGGATCTTCCCTTCCTCAATAATGAACCCCAGGAAAGGGACTGAGGATGAATGGAAGCTGCACTTCTCTGCCTTGACGAACAGCTTGTTCTCCAGCAGCCTCTGGAGAACCTGTTGGACATGCTTGACATGATCCTGGGGGGTTTTTGAAAATATAAGAATGTCATCAATGTAAACGAATACTGACCGACCGAGGTGGCCACGTAGGATGTCATTAACCAGGGACTGGAAGACCGCTGGGGCGTTAGTAAGGCCGAACGGGACCACCAGGTACTCAAAGTCTCCGAGGGGGGTGTTGAATGTCATCTTCCATTCATCTCCCTCCCGGATACGAACGAGGTGGTAGGCATTGCGGAGATCCAGCTTAGTGAAGATGGTAGCATCATGCAGGGGCTCAAAAGCAGAGTTGATTAACGGCAAGGGATATTTGTTGTGTACAGTAATGGCATTGAGACCACGGTAATCAATACATGGCCGGAGTGAGCCGTCTTTCTTTGCCACGAAGAAAAACCCTGCTCCCACCGGTGACGAAGAGGGTCGAATAATACCTGATGTCAGGGAATCGTGAATGTAGGCTTCCATCAAGGCTTTCTCGGGACCAGACAGGCTGTAGAGGCGACTTGATGGAAGTTTAGCACTGGCCAGTAGGTCAATACAGCAATCGTAGGGTCTGTGGAGAGGCAAGGACACAGCACAGCACAAGACAAGTCTGGCTCTGGAGCAGTAGTGGGAGCCCTGGCGGTCCCGGGTGGAGGAAGTGCAGAGCGCAGACAATCAGCGAGACATTCAGAGCTCCAGTCTTGAACCTGAGATGTATGCCAATTGATGTGTGGATTGTGTAAGCGAAGCCAGGGTTGTCCGAGAATCAGCGGGGACTGGGTAGAGTGAATAATGTAGAACCGAATCCTCTCACGGTGGTTTCCCGACAACAGTTGGAGAGGAATGGTGGAGTGAGTAACCCGGGCCAGGATCTTACCATCCAGGGTGAAGGCGTTGAGTGGGGTAGATAGCGGCTCGATAGGAATTCCCGATCTGTTGACTAGACTTGAATCAATAAAGTTACCGTCGGCTCCCGAGTCGACCAGTGCAGACAATGAGGTAGATTGGGTCCCCCACAGGAGGGTAGCCGTCAATTGAATACGAGACTGAGCAGAGTGATAAGTGGAGATAGGGCTTGCCAGTACGCCCAGTTTTACCAGCGAGCCAGCGGATAGGACAAGAGGCTAAGTGATGGTCGGGACAACCACAGTAGTAACAGGAGCCTGTGTGATTCTTTGTCGACGTTCGTTGGCATCAATGGTTGTTCTGCCCAGCTGCATCAGCTCCTCCTCTGGTGGGTCCAGCATCGAAGGAGAATGGTTACTTGGAGGTGATGAGACTCATGAACGTGGTGGGTAAGCAGATGCACTCTGTCGGCCCTTCTTCTCCCGGGCTCGGGCCCAGAGCCAGTTGTCAAGGGGGATGTCGAGTGATATTAGACTGTTCAGAGAACTGGACTCTTCGCGGATCGCCAGCTCGTCTTTCAGATCTTCACTGAGGGTGGCGTCATTCTACCCTGATTCGGCTGCCAGAGTACGGAATTGGACTGCCATCTCTGCCACGCTGCGGTTGCCCTGGCGCAGTTGGAGTAGGCGTTGGGTAGCATCATGCCCACAGACTGGATGGTCGAACACCCGACGCATCTCAGCAGAGAAGGAGGCGAAATGGAAACATGCGGGTAACTGGCTGTCCCACATTGCCGTTGCCCACTCCCGTGCGCTTCCCCCCAGACAGGCCATCACAAAGGCGACTTTACTTGCATCCGAGGAGTAGGAGGAAGGCTGTAGGTGGAACACGATGTCGCATTGAAGTCAAAAATTACGGCACTTTCCCAAGTCCCCCAGGTAGTGCTCTGGATGCAGCACACGTGGTTCTCTGCCAGGAAGGAGCGGCGGCGCTGCGGGCTGTGGCTCCAGGGTTGGCGGTGCAGCACTGACATGGGCCCTCGGGAGGGGCAGACGAACCGCCAGCTGCCTAATCATAGTACCCATCTGACTCACTTGGTCCGAAACGGTCTTCAGAGTCTCCTGGATGTCTTCCAGGCGATGGCCGTGTTGATCGATGACAGCGCCCTGACAGGCAAGGGTGTGGTGTAACTGCTCTGAGTCAGCTGGGTCCATAATTTGGCCAGTTTGTTCTGTTATGGATCTGAGAAGGGATTGGAATCAAATGCACAACTCAGAGACAGAAATCCAATAATCCAATAATTTATTACTTCGTACTAAACTCCAGAAATATAGGGAGAAGTTAGGGAAGGGGTTGGATCCTGCGATGGCACGAACAGGGGCAGAACGGGAGTGAGGAGCAGGCAAGGGACTGGATAGTGGCTGAATCCTGGGTAGGCGTAGCAGAGGAGGAGCGGGAAGAGGGAGACAGGGATGCGTGGTGTGGAGCTAGGATGTGGCTGCAGGCAGGCAGACAAGCAGAGCAAAACAAGACATTAGTTTCAACAAGACATGAACAAAACTATGAGGCATTAGTTGGCTAGGCGAAGCAAGACTTAGAGATTTAAGCAAGGCAAACGATTGTAGATACGAGACCAGACAAGACAAGAGTTTTCCAACAACAAAACTCAACGAACTGGCACAAGATAACGAATACCGGGAGAATATATAGGAGAGTTAATGAGTTAATGCATGGATGCAGCGTAAGAATGTATGCGAGAGTGATTAACAGAGAAGAGAGTGTGAGGAATGCAAGCGGGGAAAGGAAATGTGATAGGTGGAGGAAATGCGAGAAGGAATTAGTAACAACAAAGAGGGAAACCACGCCCAGCCTGCACCACGAGGAAGACGAACAGGAAAACGTAAAAACAAGACAAGAAACGTAAGGAAAAGGGTAAAACAAGGAGCACAAACGGGGACGGGGACTGGGAGGAACTGAGAGTGTAACAGAGGATTGTAGATTATCAGGGATGCACTTGTCCACATAAGTATCTGGATCACAGAATGACCATCACCTGGACCTCACCTGGTATCTAGATAAGTAATAGGTAAAATCATCAAGATCACACGCCGTCGTACAAAGTATCTTATTACTATCACTAGATCGGGGGGGGAGTAGACTATGCCGTTTCTCTTCCTGGAGGAGAAGGGGGGGTCTCTTGGTGGTTAAATTTTACAGCCCTCTTCCTGGCCAGACCTTATTTGGACAAACAAAGGGAATTGTGGAATGTGGAAAGCCTGCCCGGGATTGCATTTAAGGGAAGTCCAAAGGGACATTCTAGGAGTATCTGCCTAACAGGTCTCCTGGTGCTGTAAGGGTACCATAGTTCTTCCATTATGGAGTATCTGCTTAACAGATCTCCTAGTGCTGTCGTAGCACCATAGTCACACACTATGGGAGAATCTGCTTAACAGTTCTCCTGGTACCATAATCACACCGTACGGAATCATTTGGTTATGTATTTTGTTGGTGAACCTGTTCATGTTTCTTTGTCTTAGCAGCATGTTATCCTGTGTTTAGCTATAGGTATTGAATGTGTTCATATTTGCTCTCACAGTCTTAACCTGTGATTATTGTCATTAATAAATTATTCTATTTATAGACCTGATTTGCATGGTCTCCGTGAATTGTGTCTCTATTACTGGGTTTCACACTGACTAAGCTTGTTTGTGGTAATGTGACAGCTCTGCTAGGCCTTAGCCAGTACTAGGCAGATTCTACGTTCAATACCTCTGAGTACCTGTGATGGTGACATGTTCCAAACTTCTGAGTTTCTCTTTTCCTAGTATATGGTGGATTCTATGGTCAAAAACCTCTGAGCACCTGTGATGGTGACACGTTCTAAACCCTCTGAGTTTCTCTTTTACCTAGTAGATTCTATGGTCCGAATCTCTGAACACCTGTGATGGTGACATGTTCGAAACCCGCTGAGTTTCTATGTGGCTAGGGTCTCTGAGCTTGTCAGTCCGCTTCAGTGTGTCAGTCTGCACCCCGTATCCGGGGCTATCAGCGTCCCCGGGATAGATAGTTTCAACAGAACAGAATTCCACTCACAATCAAGCGTCAATTCTAATTGGAGTCAGAGAAATGAACGGTGATATTACTTTTCCCACAGCAACAGCGGAAAACATCATGCTTAAACCTTCGCTCCGAGCTATTCCCTCATTGGTTTTTTATATAATGTGTCATTGTGATAGCTGTAAGGATGGATGCCGAGAAACGCATGAAAGATGTTTATTATGCTCCAGAAAATCCTGGTTCTTACGGTGGTAAAGAGCGTTTGCAAAGGGGTTTGTGTGAAACAGCAGGTAGTAGCATATCAAACAAGAAAGTTACGGACTGGTTATCGGGGGAAGACGCATACACTTTACACAAGCTCATCAGAGTCAATTTAAAAAGAAACAGAGTTTTTGTAAGAAACATTGATTCGCAATGGCAGGTCGGTTTAGTAGACATGTCAAGTTTATCTGAGCATAATGATAATATGAAGTTTATGCTAACATGTATAGATTAGAGTTCTCAGTTTCAGCCCGAGCCCGACGGGGCCCGAAAAAGCCCGTTGAGTGGGGCTGGGTTCGAGCCGACAATTTATGCCAATTGGTCGGGTCCGGTAGGGCTCGGGCTGCGCAAAAAAGAAAAAAGAAAAGAATGTCTCTGTGTGTGTATTTACAGTAGGCTAATCTGCATTTTTACATGTGGTGCTGATTGCTAATTTTGGAGTCAATCAATTGTCAGACCTTCTCTACTTGTTAAAATGTAGCTATTTATTTTATTCATCTAACATCTCCCGTTTGCTGTAACTATACGGCGAATGTAGGCGTTCGAGTTGAAGTTGAAGTATCGTCTGCTGTGTGATAAATGATAATAGGGCAATAATAATGAAGCAAGAACATGCAAACTACACAACAATAAAAAAGTTGAATCCCGTTCTAATGAAAAAACACTACTAAATTCTATTACAGCATGGCAAACATTAGTACAAATCTAATTGCTTGCTTTCGGAAAAATTGGTTTACTCTGCTGCTCTCAATTACTAAATCTGTTAAAAACTCAAAAACAGTAGGCTAAAAACACAGCTAGTTTGTGGCGTTCCTGCTTGCTCACTCCTTCTCTCCCCCTCTCTTTCGTTGAGAACTCTAGTATAGATATATTGTCAAAATACGCCTGGGTATGTGTTCTTAAAAACAACACAGGTGTCAAAGTGGTCCAGGCTTTTCAAGGAATTCTCACAAACGGGCGAATCCCTAAAAAAATACAAAACGATAAGGGTAAAGAATTTTTCAATAAATTGTTTCAAAGTCTGATGAAACGCAACAAAATAATCCACTTTACCACAGACAACGAAGATGTGAAAGCTTCTGTGGTTGAATGTTTCAATAGAACGTTAAAAACCAGAATGTGGAGATACTTCACAGCACACAATACTAGACGCTATATAGAATTCGTACAGGATTTGGTCCTGGGTTACAATAACAGCTACCACAGCACGATTAAAATGAAGCCCGTTGAAGTAAATGAAAATAATGCTTTTAAAGTTTTTAAAAATATGTATGGCCTGTTTCCAAAAAGATCTAAAAAGCTAACATTTAAGTTTGAGGAGGGGGACACAGTCAGAGTTTCCAAATGTGTCAAGTTTGCAAAAGGCTACGAGCAAACATATACAGATGAATATTTTACAGTTGTTGAAAGGGTCCACAGAATCCTTCCTGTATATAGATTGAATGATTATGATGGGGCGAACATTGATGGCACATTTTATGAGGAGGAATTACAAAAGGTTATAGCTGGAAAAGACAAAACCTTTAAGGTTGAAAAAGTACTACCTGAGAAAAAGTATAATTGTCAGAAGCTCGTTTTAGTGAAGTGGGTCGGATGGTCAAAAGATGGGAAAAATTCAACAGTTGGATTCCGGCAAGTCGTGTGGTTGACGTCTAAAAGAGTAGAAAAGCTTACAGGAACCGGTAAAAACATTAGGTCACCATGGAGGAAGCAGGTTTTTATGTAACTCTCCCGAGTAACGCCTGTCTAGATATTTACCCTGGAAATAAAATTTCAAGTTACGCAACAAAGTTTGCTAGGCCCCTCGAATTTCACGGGCAATAGGAAGTTGCTTTAGCAGAAATTCAATACCCATGTACTTGGAGCTTGCTATCATCTCATGAAAACGCTTTTATCGTAAGTGATGATAAGAAAAAGGAACTCAGCTACATTGTTGTAATAAGATGGGGTTAATACAAGAACATGAAATTGCTAGCAGATGAGATGAATAAAGCTTTAAAAACAAGAAAATTGGCTATTGAGGTGTCCCATGCCGCAATGAAAAACCAAATTTATATTAGTAGTACAAATGAAAATCTATCACTGGCGGCTAGCAGAAAACTCGCTAGAATGCTGGGTTTGGATCCAGATTCACCCTTAACGGCCACAAAGCCTGTGGCACCACACCCCACCGATATTCGTGCAGGCTTTTACACAATGTATGTTTACACAGACATTATTGACTACCAGAGAGTTAGAAATAGTTTTGTGCCCTTGCTACGATGTGTACATATAACGGTCTAGCAACGACGTCATCACAATCTCGTACGAGAAGCCACACTACGTACATGTCAGCAAGAAGCACATTGACAACATAACCATTGAGCTGAAATCGGATCAGAACGAGAACATATGCTTCACTTATGGTAAATCCATCATAAAATTGCATTTCAGGCCAGTGAAGCATCGATATCACGAATAAAAAATGGCAAGGTCAAACCTATATGTTGACCCCCAGGTACATAGACTATTATACAGCACAAGCCGGTAATGGTCTGCCGGGGTATAGGGGTGCGAGTGTTTTGTATTGTAGCGGTCTTGGAGGACTTTTTCGAGGTTTTTTCCGAATGGCATTGCCCCAACTAAAGAAAGGTTTCAACATAGCCAGACCACATTTGACGTCTGCAGCTAAAAACATAGCCAAAGATGTGGTCAATAAAGTTGTGACGAGTCGTTTGAACACCGATGACCAGGAAGGCTCGGGCCTTATGGTCATGACGCGTCGCTCACAGAAAAGGCCTCCAGGGGGGTGTGTCTCAAGTAGGTCTAAGTCTAAAAAGAGACGACCGACATACATTCGGGTCACAGTTGCAAAAAAGAGGAAGACGAAAAAGCAGACCACGAAGGCTAAGAGAAAAAGTAGTAAAAATTTTTAAAAATGGCCTTCATACACAACATGTCAGAGGAATGTATGAAGTCAGAACTGGACCTTTTTGCTGTACCGTACACACAAACAAGCATTGATAAGAGCATCTACGTAGAAGTGGTGTCAGCCATTTCGGATACGGGGCCTCTAGAGTTCTATATAGCCGGTAATGGCGAAGATTACCTTGACTTAAACAATACTCTTTTATACCTACGATGTCAGATAACCCATGCAGTTGGCACCTATATTACTGCCGCTGACAAGGTTGGGGTTATTATTATCCCATAGCGACCATTTTTTCACAGGTGAATGTTTCACTGGGGGACAGGCTGGTGAGCCAGTCTAGCAACACGTACCCCTACAGAGCAATTATGGAATGTCTACTTAATTATTCTGAAGACACAATGTCTAATCAATTTACGGCCGGCTTATTCTATAAGGACACCAGTGGGCATATGGACGAAACAGAACCTGCGGTGGACAACAAGGGCTTGAAAGATAGAGCTCTATATACAGCGGCGAGTAACACTTTTGAATTGCTCGGACCCATCCACGCAGACGTGTTTTTTCAGGAGAGACTACTTATAAACGGAGTCGATATTAAAATGAAGATGGTCCGGTGTAAGGATTAGGAGTTCTGCCTAATGAGCGAGGAGGCCCAGCTGCAATACCGTCTTAAAATGGTCTCGGCCACACTATTTGTAAAAAAAATTGGGGTATCTCCACCTGTTAAGCTCGGACATGCACAGGCTCTACTAACATCAAATGTTAAATATCCAATTGACCGTGTTAGTCTTAAAACTTTCAGTTTAGCAGCTGGTCTTAGAGTTTGCAATCAAGAAAATTAGTTTTTGGGTCAATTACCGAAATCTGTCATTATAGGTTTGGTAGATAACGACGCATTTACAGGTGTTTACAACAAGAACCCTTTCAATTTCCAACATTACAACGCCGAGTATGTATCGCTCAGTATGAACGGTCTCCAAATTACGGTAACGGTTCTGCGGTTCGTGAATTTAGTAGTTTAACGCTTGCAACTGGAAGGCATCTGAAAGATACACCATTGTGTATAAATCGTCAAGAATACATGAACGGTTACACCCTTTATGCTTTCAACCTGACTCCCGATGAAGGTTGCAGCCAGCATCTATCCCTGATCAAGACAGGTAATATACGTCTGGAGATGAGATTCAGAAACCCACTACCCAGAACTGTTAATTTAATTGTTTATGCATGCTTCGACAATAACATTGAAGTGAACCAGAGGAGGAATGTGCTGTATGATTATTATTAATCATGAACACCAGAGAACTAACGGCTATTTTGAGTAACAATCCTTACATAAGAACTTTTATGGGGTTGTGGCCTGCGATGAGCTACCGGATAATAAACTAAATAATTTACCCGCATTGTACATTGTGAATACACACCCTCCAAATAAGCCTAAGTTAAGTTAGCATTGTAAGTGAGTGCGGATAAAACTGGTGGATTTTTCGACTCCTACGGCAATCCCCCTGACTACATTTATTTCCCAGATAGCATCAATACTTTTTTACAAAAGAACTGTAAAAGGATTGTTTACAACATGGTACAAGTGCAAGACCTGCACAGCACAAAGTGCGGACAGCATTGCATATTTTATCTGCACAACAGGGCCAAAGGGGTTCCGTTTAGTCAAATTATATCCCTATACTCTGATAATTTGAAGAATAACAATGGTTTCAAGATATGTTGATAAAATATACTTGGATAAGTGTGTTAAAAACATGTTAAATTGTGTACAGACTGCTTGCTGTGGTGAATGTTTAAGGCCCGTCACGGTTGAAAAAAACACATGCATGTTTTTGTTTGAATGTTACTTTATGTATTTTATTGTAAAATAAAAACATGTTAAACTTTACATTTGACATTTTGATCATTTAAAACAAACACACACTCAACAGCTTCAGAAATCTATCCACGCTGAATGGTCTAAAACAGGGGTTGAAAAAACGGGGGATGAAAAAAAAACAGCATTAGGGCCTAGTTCTGGCGTCATAGGGATAAATGCTCCGGTATTTGGTATTTTTTTGTGTCGATTTATATTTCCGCGCACATTTTGATTAGGTATGACAGAAAGAGGCATATTAAGCATAGCCATAGCATTTGCATAGCCTCTATAAATAGCCATAGCATAGCATAGCCTCTATAAATTCCCCCCAACCCCTGGATCTTCTATCATCAGAAATCTTGTGAGGGGCTGTTATGTTCTTTATAGCTGTGCCATTAAACACAAACTCCCCTTTATCGTTCCACGTTGCAACATTTCCTTATTTCAAAATTTTATCCAATATGTAGGTGGCATTTTTCCGGCTTCTAGGTGGCACGCTTTGTACAACATCTTCAACTCGGGCGGTGTCAGTCCTGACATTATCGCGGCCCTCAACAGGCAATGATAGGGTTAAATGTTGCATTTCGGCTTCACCTTGTTTGACCAGTGCTATGAAACGCTGTAGAGCAATCGTGTACAGTTTTGCCTTCTCATGAGGACCAACATCAGTCCTTGATAAGATGTTACGTATGGTTTGATCCTCATTTTCAACAGTTTTCGGATGGGTTCCGGGGTAAAAGTAAGATTCTTTAATTTGTCCAGCTGGCTTTGAGGCACGAGAAAAATCTTTTGCACATGCTCCATGTTTTTAACCGCCGCCGTGACCCGCTATCAAACTGGTGAGAAACGGTATTGCGACACTCAGTAGAGGCAGAAGGAAACCGCCCTTTTGATTAATCACTTTTCTCTTCTATTTAATAGAGGTTTTTTTGTTGGCCAACAGTTTAATTCCGACCTTTTGTTTTCTTATTTTTTTCACTTGTGTATCCGTTAGGTGTATATTGCCGCGTAAAACACCAGAAGCAGACTGTAATATGGTACGTCTTTGCCGTGCATTGCCTTCAAATAGGGCTTTTATAAGCGTCCAGTTCCGTTTAATACGCGCAGACATATTACTTTTTCTTTAGCACATAAACTACTGGCCACTCTGGTGCGTACAAACCAGTTCTGATGTGGTATTCTCAGGCGTCTGCGCTTTTAAGTCCACTAATAGGTAGCCATAAGGTTTTCTGGTCGCATCATCGAAACATTCAAGGAAAAACTTTGAATGTCTGGGGTACATTTGCCGTGCCAAAACATTAACTTGCATTTTATCTCTTGGATTTTTGAACAGAACAATATAGTTTGCATTAAGATTTACTGTGTGGCTGTTTCGACCCTGGAAGAAAAGATTCTGAACAAGATATATGATGCTTAGGTTTCTATGGTGTGTATACTTGGTAAAAGCTCTCTCAATTTCAGAACTCTGACTGGCAGACTGCATAAGGTCATCAACAATTACCATATTGGTTTTGTGCAAAGGTAACAAAACTTAATCGGTCAAAGATTCAGGAAGACCTTCTACAAAATGTACATTCTTTATTTTATAAAGCACTTCATCATACATGGGTTGCCAGCATGAATAAAACCATACAATGTTCTGCGGTACTGTTGACAATACATGTTGTGCATTTTCGAGCAGTGTTTTCACAAAAACGCTTTGACCACTGTTTGATGAACCTGAGATTATGCATGAAAAAGGATGTTGAAGGCGGTTGTCAAAACCCTCACCCCCAAACACTTGTCTAGAATCCACATGGCAAGGTTTTGAAATCAGGGAGCAGGACCCTTTAGTTGTAAACTACTCTGAATCTTTTAGAAACTATGCGGCTACTGAGAGAGAATCCTCTCTTATTCCTAACAATTTGTTGTGTGTTGGTTGTAATTTCATGAGCTGGGGCCTCTGGATTCTGTACATAGCGTTGTACCAATTCTGTGAGGGATGAAAGATTGACAACTTGCGTGTTAGTATGATGCATGGTTATCCCTTTCACTTTCATGCATGTTTTACCTAACCGTGTTTTATAACCGTACGTCTTGGGCCCTCCTGAAACAAATTCAACAATGTGGTCACCGGGGTCTAGCTCGCTAGTCAATTGTCCCAAAAAATCACCTAGAGAAGGCATCCAGTCACCCGGTCGGCTCACAAAGATTACAGAATCTGTGTCGTGGTACAGAACCCTGTCAGGCATTTTATCCATGACATCATAAAGCTCGAGTATAAGTGATGGTGAAGGCCACGATGAACACATTGCTGTATCTGGGGACCTTTGGAAAACACTTAGTAAGTTTCTGCTGTACCAGAGGTACTGCTTCTGTAAGAAATGAAAAGTGTGAGATGTCATACTCGTCTGAAAACATGAATTGCAGAAACTGTTCAGGATCACGGATCAAGGTTGTGTTTGGCTGGTTGCTTCTCTGACTAAATTTGTCCCAAAGACTATTTAAAAACATTTTTGAAATTTGTCTCTTGGCTTTCTTTACTGAAATATTGTTTGGGTCTAAACAAACACCTTCCTTCTCCCAGTAACTCTGCACATAGGCAGCCTTGTCAGAATCATCAGAAACCCAAGCGGGGTATCCTGATGCTTCTTGTTTGCCCTTTAAATGCGTCTTAATGTAGTCACTGAAAAGAGAATCGGATCTATCTTGGAAATGCCAAATTTCAAAGATTTTGTCGATGATGTAACCTTTTTCAATAGCTTTAATCATTTCAATGGTACACCACACACCTGTGAGAGAACGCAACTCATCAGAATGTTCACTCACCTTGATGCTCAGATTCTGTGCAGGACCGGCAAGGTGGAAACATTAATTTACCAGAGATTCTGTACGGTAACACAGGTATTGTAAGTTTTCTTGGGGTTTATACCCTGGCTTTGACCAGACCAAAATAGTTTTCGATCGGTTCAAAGTCACGGAAGATGATGATGGGGTGATTTGTTGGGTAAACTTTAGTTTTGTTCACGAATGGGTATAGACTGGTAAAATCAAAATTGTGTATTTGCTCACCTTCTTGAGCCTTGTAGTAAAGGTGCAACACATTAGTTTGACCGCCAAACAGAGCATCACGAGGTTCCAGACGTTCCGGGTAGTCATGACGTCAAACTAATTTGTTGCACAAACTAAGTCAGTTTTGGCTCATAAAACTCACTTTTGCATAATTTCCAAGTGGGAATGAAATATTTTCATCAGTATAGGGGGGTAGATATCTATGGGTCCAAAACACCTATGCAAAACATGTCATAAAATGAATACATTTAGTTTTGTCCATTATAACGCATATACATTTGCTCCTTCTGGTGGCTTAAGATAAAAAAACATTGATATCACAGTGTTACATACACCTAAATATGTTGCCTAATCATTCACTCTTGTACCTCAATAAAACATCACTTGTCCCTGTACTCTACAGTATGTATACTTTTGTCCTGGGGTAATTTTTTTTATTATTTTCCTATTCATAATGACTCCAAGGACATTTTTACCTTAATCTACCACATATCAGCGCACAGTAAATTGGAATGAGCATTTGTCATGCCCTAAGAGACAAGTATACACCATAGCCTATATTATGTACGATAACATGAACATAAAATAGTATTCCACCATCTGCAAAATGCTACCAAATGTTCTATCTTCAATGAACATCGGTAGCCTACATCAAAAATACATTTAACAATTGCACTACAGTACGTGAAATGCACTCAAAATGCAAAAATAACAATAGGGCTATCAAACATATTGGAAAGACAGTGCTCGAGTGGAAACACGTATGTACATATGTAGCCAGCGAGACCAACGGCATTTTAGACGCAAAAATACTTACATATCGGAAAAGGGAAACTCCCCTCCCTAAAGCGTATTCTATAGAGCTTGCGTAATACTAGACAGTTAAAACAAAAACTGCTGTTATGCTGGGCTGTAGTAAATTGCTCAAAGCACCCAAAAAGACATGGCATATACCGTTGCTAAGGTTATAATGTACTCTATTGGATAAAAAAAGCCGTCAATTAAACCAGAATGAACTGTAATGAATGAGACAGGCTTACAGGGCATGGGGGTATTACGGGTCGATGTTTCCAGGTGGGGGTCCCCCTCATTGCTTGTTTGTTCTGCCCCGGCTGAGATCTCGTGTCCTTCAATGGGGTCACGCTTCTCAATTGGCCCATCCGGGCGTTCACCGGACCAAGGAGTTTGTTTCTCGCCATTTTTAATGGGCCAAACTGGAGAGCGATGTGCGGGAGTTTGTCGCTGCATGTACTATTTGCGCCCATAACAAGGGTTCACGGCTTTTTCCTTTGGGTCTCTTGCATCCATTGCCCGTTCCCAGTCGTCCCTGGAGTCACATCGCCCTCGACTTTGTGACCGGCCTGCCGCCCTCTCATGGGAACATGGTTATCTTAGTAATAGTTGACCGTTTCTTGAAGGCAGCACACTTTGTCGCACTTCCCAAACTGCCATCGGCACCTGAAACGGCACAGTTAATGGTGGACCGTGTGTTCAGGGTGCATGGCTTACCCCTGGATGTGGTGTCAGATCGCGGCCCCCAATTCGCCGCTAGATTCTGGCGTTCTTTTTGTGCTCTGTTGGGCGCATCCGTCAGTCTTTCGTCCGGTTTCCACCCGGAGACTAACGGACAGACGGAGCGCACCAACCAGAGTATGGAGAGCACGCTCCGGTGCCTGGCCGCGGCCAATCCCACCTCCTGGAGTCGTTATCTCGCCTGGGCTGAATAATAATAATACCCTGCATAACGCTTCCACTTGTCTCTCGCCTTTTGAGGCTCAGCTGGGATATTTACTTCCCTTGTTTCCTGAGTTGGAGAGAGACGCGGAGGTTCCCTCTGCTGGCTCCTTCGTTCATAGGTGTCGAGCAGTCTGGAGACATGTACGCGCATCGTTATTGCGCGCCTCGGCCAAACAGAAAGTGGTAGCCGACAGGCACCGCCATCCTGCTCCTTCCTACCGGGTGGGACGAGTGTGGCTTTCCACATGGGATCTGCCCTAGCGGGTTGAGTCCCGTAAGCTCGTGCTGCGCTTTGTGGGCCCTTTTAAAATCGTGCGGAAACTCAACCCGGTTGCTGTACGGCTTCAGTTGCCATCCTCTATGCGCATCCATCCCACCTTTCATGTCTCTCGCCTAAAACCGGTGCTCGTTAGCGCTCTCGCCCCAGCTGATAAGCCGCCGCCGCCTCCTCCTCGATTCTTGGAGGGAGGTACGGTTTACACCGTTCGGCGCATTTTGGCTGAGAGGCAGGTGGGCAGAGGGTACCAGTTCTTGGTTGACTGGGAGGGTTATGGCCCTGAGGAGTGCTGCTGGGTCCCTTCCAGGAACATTTTGGCTCATACTTCCGTAGTAACAAGGCTGAGGGATCACCTGGTACCATCCCTTAGGCGGGGGTACTGTCATGGTTATTGGCAGCCTTTGTTGTTTCTGCGGTTTGTCCTGGGATTTGGCGTCGTCTGACGCTCCATCTGATTTTTCCCACTTCCGTTCCGGTGTTTGGATCTCGCCAGTCATTATTGTCCACACCTGTGTTCGGTTTCCTGTTGGCTTAAATAGTGCAGGATTTCCGCTTTCCTGCACTTCGATATTGTCGTTGCTAATTGACGTCGAAGTCGGTAAGGTATAGGAACATGGTCACTGCCTTTCTAGTTGTACAAATAAGAAATGCAGCAAGTCTGGTTAGAAAGTTAGGATAGGATTAGTTATTTTCTTTTAAGCTCCTATCTCTTTTCTTTGTCCTTCTTTCTCTCGTTCTGTTACCTTTTTTTTTGTTTTGAGCTCTTTGACTACAGAGCTTAGGTAACAGACTGTCTTTCTGTTTAAGTTCATTCCCGTGTAACTCAGGGTTATTCTTAAATTTTTTCTCTACCTCTCTACTGCGCTCTTTGTCTTAAAGCGTGAGGTACCTTTTGTTTGTTTTACTCGCTTCATCAAGTTCGCCTCCTTTTGAGGTAGATTTGATTTGACTTAGGTCGGGAAGTTTTTTCTCCCATTCCTTAGTTCTCCTTTTCCCTTTGCGGTTTAGCCGCTTTGTGGCATATCTCTCTAGGTACGCTTTAAGATTCCCTATCTGTTGCGTTTGGTTCTCTGAACCTTACCTCGCCCCATCACATTTAGAGGAATATCTTTCCTCTGTTTCTGTACTCTTTGACCCTAATAATGTTTATTGTGGCTTTATAAGTCTTATGGTTAAAATGATCAAGTCCAAGGGACATAATCCTGCAGAAGACTGCCAGAATACTGGTTTAGGTAATTACATTTTTACCTCTGGAGAGGCTCAAAAGTTCACTTTCTGGAAGAATGTGTGTGTTTATGCATATATACAGTTGAAGTCGGAAGTTTACATACACTTGGGTTGAAGTCATTAAAACTCATTTTTAATCACTCCACAGATTTTATGTTAACTATAGTGTTGGCAAGTCAGTTAGGACATCTACTTTGTGCATGACACAAGTAATTTTTCCAACAATTGTTTACAGATTATTTCACTTTTAATTCACTATATCACAATTCCAGTGGGTCAGAAGTTTACATACGTACATACATACATACATACATACAGTTGTGTTCAAATAAATAGCAGTGCGTTAAAAAAAGTAAATAAAGTGCAAACATTTTTTAATAGCTTTTAGTTCCATATTTCAAATGTAGTGGAAACATTACACATTCAATTCCAAATCAAAGCATTAACAAATTTTATCAAGTCTGCGTTATTCTTTTACAGGAAGCAAAGAAAAGGAATATTAATCTGTTAAAAAAAATAGCAGTGTCGACATTTTTCTCTTCAAACTCAAACACTTACTGTATAAACTGAAGAAATTTTTCAAGATTTAACTTCACTTTAAATTACTGAACTAATATTTAGCTGCATAACCATTGTTTTTGATAACTGCTGCGCATCTGCGTTGCATCGAGTCAACCAACTAGAAGCACCTAGAAACAGGTATTTCAGCCCAGGATGAACTAACTACATTCCACAGTTCCTGTGAATTTTTGGGTTTTGCTTCAGAAACTGCATTTTTAATGTCACCCCACAAGTTTTCAATGGGGTTGAGGTCGGGGGATTGAGCTGGCCACTCCCATTACCTCAATCCTTTTTGTCTGGAACCAAGATGTTGCTTGCTTACTCGTGTGTTTGGGGTCGTTGTCTTGTTGAAACACCCATTTCAGGGGCATTTCCTCTTCGGCATCTGGCAACATAATCTCTTCAAGTATCTTGATGTATTCAAACTGATCCATGATCCCTGGTATACGATAAATAGGCCCAACACCGTAGTATGAAAAACATCCCCATACCATGATTTTTGCGCCACCATGCTTCACTGTCTTCACAGTGTACTGTGGCTTGAATTCAGTACCCGGGGGTCATCTGACGTACTGTCAACGACCACTAGACTCGAAAAGAACAATTTTACTCTCATCAGTCCACAGAATGTTACGCCATTTCTCTTTGTTCCTTGGCAAATTTTAACCGATTCTGCACATGCCGTTTTTTCAACAATGGTGCTTTATGATGGCTTCTTGCTGATAGCTTAGCTTCGATCAAACGTCTTCTGACTGTAACAGCACTTACAGGTAATTTTAGATAATCTTTGATCTTTCTGGAGGTGATGATTGGCTGAATCTTT
Source organism: Synaphobranchus kaupii (assembly GCA_029718625.1). Classification (NCBI taxonomy): domain Eukaryota; kingdom Metazoa; phylum Chordata; class Actinopteri; order Anguilliformes; family Synaphobranchidae; genus Synaphobranchus; species Synaphobranchus kaupii. The sequence continues at coordinate 5,260,861 of CM056384.1, forward strand.
GCCATTCTGACTATTCTTTAACCCGTTTTAACAGTAGTTGCTCGTTTTCTTCCACGTGTTTCCGGTTTTTGTTGCCATTTTAAAGCATTTGAGATCATTTTAGCTGAGCATCCTATAAGTTGCTGCACTTCTTTATACGTTTTCCCCTCTCCAATCAACGTTTTAATCAAATTACGTTGTTCCTACAAACAATGTTTGGAACGGCCCATTTTACTTAGCAATTCAGAAGGAAATATATTTTATAACAATGTGTGAAACATTTGCTTCCCTTCTTCCTTAATAAAGGACAATTAATGACACCTGTTTTTTCACAGAATGAATGAATTCTCTAAACTCCACACTGCTATTATTTTGAACACGCCCCTTTCAATGAATGAGTCAATTACTCAGAACAAGCAGCGTGCATGTCATGACAGTTGGGTCTGTTGTTTTTCTATTACACTACTACATCTACAAGTAAATTATTTGCCATGCAGAAATATCACTACTACTAATAACAGTGGTTCATCAGGTTACTGATGTTGTACTGCTATTTTTTTTAACACAACTGTACATACTGTGCCTTTAAATTTTTTATATTTGGTTGCATATCCTTTGCATGCCATGACTTCCTGATGTCTGTGACCCAACAACATCAAAAGACTTTTGATATCTCATTTATTTTCTGGTACTCTTACAAGCGATACTATAACGTCTCTGCATTTGAATGGATCTCTATGGGAATTGGGGGGTGCGACTAGATTTAGCTGTAAATTACACTGGAACAGTATGGAAACACATGGTTGGCTAAATGGCTGTAAGTCATCAAGGGTTTGACATATGAAACAAGCCTTAAATCATCACTCTGCTGCCAGAAATACAGTAGATATGGATGTATACCTTGAAGGGTTTCTTCTCCTGACTTATTTTTCCATAGAGTTTAATAGGAATATTTGTCAGGAGAAACAACCCTTAAAGTGATCCATCCATATCTACTGCATATCTGGCAGCAGAGTGATGGTTTGAGTCTTGTAAGCGTACCAGAAAATAAGATATCAATCTTTTGATGTTGTTGGGTCACAGACATCAGGAAGTCATGGCATGCAAAGCCAAAGGATATGTGACCAAATATAAAAAATTTAAAGGCACAGTCAATTTAGTGTATGTAAACTTCTGACTCACTGGAATTGTGATATAATGAATTAAAAGTGAAATAATCTGTCTGTAAACAATTGTTGGAAAAATGACTTGTGTCATGCACAAAGTAGATGTCCTAATTGACTTGCCAACACTATAGTTTGCTAACATTAAATCTGTGGAGTGGTTAAAAATGAGTTTTAATGACTTCAACCTCAGTGTATGTAAACTTCGACTTCATCTGTACATATATATATACATTTCAGTTTTAGTGTATGTTTTTCATTGGTCCAGAACGGTTTTTGATGAGGAATATTATGTATTATGTTTGATATATTGCTGATAGTGACATGTACTCCTGTACATATGGTAAATTGAAATCTAGCCTACCGAGATAATTAAAGGTCTGGCTCACCTGATAAAGGTGAAGGCAAAAAACAGCATGCATTTAATAATTATTGTTTTATCCTCCTTTGACCCAGCAATTCATTTTTGTTCCCTGTAGGGGACATGAGAATGTGACACGTGTTGGTTCCCAAAATAGACTGGCTATTGCAGTCTCTTTATTTAATCAGCAGGAGGGGGGGGGGGGGGTGGCGGGGTTGGGGGTTGTACCTGAAGTGGGAGGAGTCCAATGTGAGATCTTTTCATGGGGCCCAAAAACACTTGTGACACATAGACGCAGCGATATGGTTGACTCTGCCTTTCTCAGTGTTGGCTTTTCAACCCTCTCAAAGTCAATATTGTTTGTGTTTCTGCTACCCTGGCATTCCTCCACACGAGCGGGGGATTCATGGAGGTTTGAACAGGTGCGGAAGTCATTGGCAGCTGGCAAAGGTTCAGGTTGGCACCAATCATCAGTAACATTGCAGTACAACTCGTAGGCACAACTCACAAATCACAGGGAGATGGCAAATAGAATGGGCAGATCTGTTTACTTTGATTATCAACAGCGGTGTCATTCACCCCCAGCTGTGGGCCTTGCGGAACAGCGGTCCATCAAACCGTTAGTTTACAGATCTGGCGCAGTGCGCCATGCTGCTTCTTTCCTGCCAATATACTCCACACGGCCTTGTCTTCATGTCCTTACGCAGTGTGTCGGCACGATCCGCAAAATATAACTTTCTTTTGAAGTTTTGGGTTTGCCTTTGTTATCAGACAATGATAACCATTAACCTTTCGTTGACACATGAAGAGGTAACTATAATTCAAAGCCCTATAGTTATCCCAAGACCAGACCAGGTGATGCGTCCTTAAACTTTCAAAGACCCGTCAAGTTACAAGACTCCCAATAATTAATGCACCAGAATAATGCCCAGATGAAAAAGGGTTTTGCACAGTTTGTGTCCGCCTGATTGTGCAACATCGTCCACTGTACTTTTGAGAAAAGGGACCTGCATGGATGTTAGCTAAAGGGCTTGTTCAGTTCGGCCCTGTGAAGATGTGACTTTATCAGTGGGGTTAAGCCTCAGTGTCACACGCATTAGGACAATCTGTTGAATGGCGGCCTCCTGTTTTCATCCTGTTTCGACGTTATGGATGACCAGCAATGTGTTTGTCAGTCGTGTGCTCTGCAAACAAACATGCATGTGTTCATAGGAGTTAAAGCTTCAAGGTAAAAGAAAACTACTTTTCATCTTTATCTAGGAAATTGCCTCACCATGTATGTGTGTGTGTGTATGTGTGTGAGAGTGATTTTTCAAAATCACAAATTCATTACATCTGGGATCATATGTTCATATGCTCATGAAGGACAGCCTAACGACGTAACCCAGTCTTTCCTAAATTATTTCATGTAACCTGGCCCTGTGTTTTTTCATCTTAACATCTGAAGAGAATGTGGTCATTCAAACTTTAAATTTCAATATTTTGACCTAGTAAATAGCCTAAATATAGAATTTTACAAACCTTTCCAGGCATACTTGCCCCATTACAGTTTTTTACAATCACTTTGGCACTAATTTCAAAACCTTGTGGTCATTTTTCAAAATAGTAGATACAAAACTCAAAACAGATAATCAAAATGCCCATTTTTCAAAACTCTAAACACCTTTTTCAATTGCATGAATACAATACACATAAACCTAAAATAATTTGTTCACTAAACCAAATCATTTGTTCACAATGACACAACTGCTCAAAATGATAAGTTATTCTGTTGGGTAATTTTCTTTCAATTTCTTTTCAGAGGGTGATGGAGCTGGATGCTGCAGAGAACCACCACAAATTCCTCTTTGTGGACGAGGCAGGCTTCAACCTAGCCAGAGGTCGGAACTGTTATTACTGTATTTTTTGTTTTTCACTGCACTTGAGGAAGTTTTTTGTTTTCTGTATTTATTTGTTGCTATGATTCAAAGAAAACTATGCTGTGATTGTATTTTAAAAAATAAATTCTGATTTTGTTCAATGATTCCACTCTGTTATACTGTCTCTACTATTCCCTTTATTTAGAACCACAAAAAGAACCATATTGAAACATGTATCAAGTATTTTTTACTGCAATATTAAAGGATTGTAAAAACAACTAAACAGTGAAACTATCGGTATGTTGTGTGTGGGTGATCTAAACTAATGTTGCTATAGTATTTCATGATACATTAGTTATTTGAACCAATGATTCTGAAGTGCAAAATTAGATATATTCAAAGATATTAATGTACAATGCAAGGTTTTGAACATAGGACAGGCTGTGTTGTGCTGACCTTTTGAGTTTTGTGTCTAAGGTTTTGAAAATTTAGCACAGAAGAGATTAGCAGCCATGTGCGCAGCCATTGGTGAGATTAGCGCCAAAGTGATTGTAACTAATGGTTAGAGTTGCTGTCTCTCACACAGAGGATTGTGGGTTCGAGCCCAGCAGGGCACATGCTTATTGTCCACAAAAACAATGTGCAACTGTAAAGTACTTTTAATTTATTAGACTGTTATTATTTTCACATTAACACATTAACGTATTTTTATTGCAAAGGCAAAAGAGGTTTCCAATATTAACTGTTCAATGTTTCACTTGTATTTCACTTGTACTAGCCTATATCACACCCTCCCCAAACCGGACACTCGCTCTTGTCTGGTTTGGGGAGGGTGTTACGCTCTGCTCTTGCGGTCATGACTGACTGACTGGAAACCGAACCTCAACGTACCCTTGACTCGGCCAACATTTCTTTATTCATTAATTTCTTCACTTCAGCTCTGTTCACTTTATCCTTTTCACACATAACACAATGTCACCATAAAATTAACTACTAGGAAAATTAAGAATTTACGACAATCGCCTACATTAAGAATTGATGATAGCCTCCTTTAAACTGCAATCCTTTAAGAGATTGGATTTATAAAACGCCAATTCCCCAAACATATCTGATTCATGGTTAGTCACTTTAAAAAAACAAAAAAAAAAACAATAGCCTCCGAATGTGGCTCTAGTCTACGCTACTCTGCAGATAATGTAGCTTACTGCAAACACATTTAATTATAATATTAATAATAATAAGAAGAATAATCTGTGGTATGTACTTTCTTAGTAGTATCTATAGTTTTCTTTCTGGCTAAGATTCCTGGGAAATATGCATTGTCCAATTAAGCTTACTGTTGCCAGAAAAACGTTGTCATAAAATTTCTTCTTACCGTGAAAATCGACGACCTGTTTACAATTTCGGACAGATGTTAAGGTAAATCTATCACCACGTCGGCACTTTCGCCACAAGTCAGCAATTATGCAAGGAAATGCCCACTTTGAAAACAAAAAACCAATGAAAATAAAAAGGCTAGTCTGTTACTGCATACCAGTTTTTGCTAAAGCTGCATCATAGCTATGATAACGCGGAGCTGTCAAAACTATAACAGTGCGGAAACCCTTTAAAAAAACAAAATAAAAACCGTAGCTAGGCTACATGTAGCCTATGGCTATGACAACTTTAGGACTAAACCGCCCACATTTTATTTAATAAAACTCAAGTAAGCTACCTTAGATATCCAGTGAGCACAAGTGGCATACAGAACTAGTTAAAAAAATTTTAGCAGCATTTTTTTGTAAGTATAAACCAAACTATTTTTTAAATATTATTTATTTATTGAAGTATGAGCTGAAGTACACCTTCCTGGCGTGTCTCCCCGTGGCGCAGCGTGTAGCGCGGGTTAGCTAGTATTCCCGTGCTCTTTGCGACATTGTTGGTTCAAATTGAATGGAGAGAAAATGCTGTTAGCTATAAGTTAGAGTGAAGGAAATTTAGAAGGAAATGTAGAGACCTACTCACTCCAAAAGTCTCTGGGACCTCAGATGGATATCAGGCTTCTCTGCCGAACATGAGGTAGAATGGGGAGTGCTTGGTGGTGATCTGTACTTTGGTGCGCAAGCCAAACATAGCTGCGCTGAGGTGCAGATCCCAGTTCCAAGGCTTCTCATCCACCAATTTGGTGAGAGTTTTGAAACATTTTGGCATTGTTATGAAATACTATTTTGATTGTAAACCATAGCTTATGATTGCGATGTGTGACCCAAATCACACGGCTTAATACAATACCAAAATAGAATACTTAACACAATGACTATAGTACCATTTAGTGGTGTAAATGGGTCAAGGTCAGTTTAGTGTCAAGTCCACATTACCTTGTCACTGTCCCATTCATCCTTTCAACCAATCCATTGGTCTGCAGATGGTACGGTGCGCAGAAGCTCCTCTCGATGTCCAGCTTCTGGCAGACAGCCATATTCAGCTGAATTTCATGGACAACAGTCAGTTAGTACAAAAGAAAACTGAGTGAAGGGAGCCTCAGCCATGTTTTTGGGTAATGAGACGGACTGCACAGGGAAAGATATTGAGAAATGATTGAAAATGCATTGTGATAGGACAATAGGACGGCACCTTATTCCTGAACGTCCCTCCTCGGTCGGTGAGAATTCGTTTTGGTGCCCCAAACTTGAATTCTACAATGAAGTGTGCAAAGAATTCTACAATGCACTGTGCAAAGAATTCTACAATGCACTGTGCTACATCCTCACCTTTCTTCTTAAGGTCCGCTGAGCATCCGCTCAGCCCACTTGGTCTTGTAGTCAGTTTTCTTTTGTACTGAAGAATTGCTTCTTCGTATTTCTCAATTACACTTTTGTTCGTTACCGGTACTTGCAATTACGTTCGAGGAATAAGAGGGTCTTGAGTCGGTTCCGTGATGAAAGACAGTAGCTACAGCTTCTTTATTAGCATGGTGTTTATGTCAGCTTCCAATCTAACATGACTTACACAGTGACATGGCACAACTTAAGTACAATCTCTAAACAAAAGGGGGCTAGCCAGGAGGAAAGGCTTCATGTGAGAATTCACTCCTTCCCTGGTTCCATTTCCTGGCTAGATCAATGACTCTTCACACATTATAATTTCTATTCACCCAAGGTTGCCTACCAATGACTCTTGCATCTAAGTCTTGGGGGAGAGCTTGCATTTGAAAGGGTACTTAACCCCTGGACTGAATCAGGATGGGTGTGGGGACTTAAACAGATTATAACTCTGATATTACTATAAAAACCTTAAAATCCAACAATTTCCCCCTCTGATCATATGATCATACATCTATGATCAAACCAACATTTCAAGAAGGGTACAGAAATAGAGATCAAATATAGCTACATATGTGTGAAACAAATACATAGTTGATAATGTATGCTGACCATGAGATTGAGTATACAAACATTGTTTGAAAAATGATCTACACTTGTCTTTCATCAATATTTTTAACCTGATATACATGTCTTTCTTTGATGTGGGAGGAAACCGGAGTGCCCGGAGGAAACCCACGCAGACACGGGGAGGACATGCAAAACTCCACACAGACAAAGTCCTCAGCCAGGATTTTAGCCTGTGACTTTCTGCTGCGAGGCGGCAGTGCTATTCACTGCCCCACCGTGCTGCCCGAGAGGGAGAAACAGTGAAAGCACATGGTTGTAAATGTCTCTGATGGCATTCACAGCAGGAGTTTGTTGTTGCCCTCGGGGGTCCAAGATCCTTCGGTGGTGCATGTTCCGCCTTCGGAGACCTCGTTATCTTGGCGTAGGGCAGTCGCTTAGAATATCACAGGGGCGGGGATCACTGGTCGCCTCGAATCTGAGACAGACAGGAGAGAAGTGCGGCAGTATCATGGAAATCTTGGCACATCTAGTAAACTATGTTCAACATCGAACTTTAAACTACACGAGAGCAGAATCGGCTTTGTACATAGGTTTCATTTTTAATCCATCTAGTAGGCTATCACTTTATGTTACGTCAAACGTAAAGGTTAGCCAGTCCTGACATTCTGGGACTAAAGGAACAGTCCAATATTCATTAATCATACCAATCAGTGTAAAAAGGCAATGCACAGGTTTCAGTGAATTAAATACCGTAGACGGATGTGCTACCCAAGGTATCAACTTATCAATTGTTTTATTTGCCCCTCTGGAATCAACAGTCAAACGCCAGCTGCCATTTGCTTTCTTCATGGGCCACAAAGGACTATTTGAGCAACTCTGAGTTTTCACCAAAATGTGTCGTTCTCCAAGTTCTTTGATGATAGGTCGGATACCATCAATAGCCTCTCTATTAAGGGGGTACTGTCGCGAGATTGGGGGAGGTGTCCCAGTGAGTAACACCGGCTCCATATAAGAAGACCACAGTCATTTTTACTTTCTGCCAAAATTGGGTGTTTGGCGACATCTGCTTTTTGTAGTTGTCTTAAATTCCACATGACTTTACCATCAGAAAATTCAAGACTCGAGTTTAACTTTAACAAAACATCCAAGCCAAGTAAAGGCTGACACGCTTCTCCAACCCATAAATTAGCCGTGACCTCCGTAGGCCCTACTGAAATGGGCACAGGCTGTGTCTGTCGCAACGTCACAGTCTGTCCTCCTACGCCATAGCATCGTTGTACGCGGTCTGTTAAAGGCAATATTTTGTCGTTTGCATATGAAGCAGGTAAAACAGTTAATTCAGCGCCAGTGTCTATAAGGAAATCAATGTCTATTTGCCGGTTAATGGTCGCACCCACATAAAGTCCGTCTTTTGATTGCCTCACTGCAGCCGCTATGCGTCTCAGTGAGGCGTCCTCTCGTTTAAAGGAACCGCAGAAAGGATGGCCTTTTTCTGACTGTCACTCAAGCTTGCAAAACGTTTGTTCAAATCTTCAGTGTCCCCCTCTGCGTAATTGTGCGTTGAGGGGCCATTGTTTCTGTATTGCTTTGCTGCCTGGCACCGCCTCCAATAATGTCCCGGTTCCCCACAATTACGACAGTTATTGTTGCGTTTAACATCTGCACGATTATGTCCACGACTATTCAAATTACGGATCTTACATTCTGTATCCAATTCAACCCTTCTAGCTGCCCATAATAACTGGTCAAAAGTGATGGTTTCATCTTGCCAATCTGGTTTGCTAAGCTTGGTGGCCGATCTTATCTCTGGCAACAGCGCCTGCATAAACGTTGTTTTAAGAGGGCCACTTACACTGGAGGAAAAGTTATCACGTTTTAGCTCCTTAATTCCTGAATGTCTTAAAAAGGTTTCAGAAAAACGTTCAGCAAAAACATCAACAGCCTCGTCATTCTTTTGAATGCACGCTGCAACTTTTCCCCAATTTGTGGATGCATTTGTTGCTTTCTGTATAAATTCCTCAATCGCCTCCCATCCCTTGGCAAGATTCTGACCATCACCTCCCAACGCAATAGTAACCGACGAATTCAATTTGTTAACCTCTGTGGGAGTTATTACTGTGGCCATTAATTGTACACCATCATATGGATGCAGACAATAAATTGTCTTCAAACGATTGATTTTAGCCCAGGTGTCCATGCCTGCACCTTGCGGATGTTTTAAATCCTGCGACCACTTGTCAATGTCTTGGGGCTTGGTTGGCTTGTGACTGAACTGAATTTCACCCGCTACCCGTCTTTGTGTTAACGCTCTCAAACGTGGCGTCGGTGCTATATCGGTATCAGAGTTTTCACTGTCACTGTCACTTGTCCACTCATCATTACGAGCTAAGGTGACAGGTTTTCTATCTTCATAACGAGGTGGTGCAGAAGGTTGAACTCCCGACTCGGTAGCTAATAATGGTGCATTTTGCAAAAGTTTAATCTGTTCCTTTAATGCATTTATTTTTGCATCTTTTTTAGCCCTCTTTGCTTTAACGCTTTTCAGCTCTTCGACTAGATCTTTAACTTTCTTCCTCTCAATGTCAAAAAGGCGATCTGTTTCGGCTTTGGCATTTATTTCATTCCGCCTTCGCATATGAATAACGATAAGCAAAGCAAGGGGGAGTTTACGCTTGTCAGACACGCGTTGTAATTTACCGTATGCCTTCTTTATGTCATTCAAATTCCATACCTTATCTTTGTCAACTTGGAAACCGTATTTATTTACAATGTATTTTTCCATCTCCTCCAACTTTAAATACGAATGGATAAACCCCTTCGTATCCTTAATAAGGTAATCATTGCTTACTTGAGGGACGGCTTTTCTGCCTTTCTCAGACGTGGGAACCTGGTTCTTATCGCGTCTACCAAACATGGTTGCGGTCACGAAATTAAAATTAAAAATTACGGACAATTAAAAACTTCTCAAAAATGTTTCACGTGTCACTCACCAGGAGGGCATATCTTGTAGATATATGTATATATTTTTAAATTACAATAGATTACCGTTTTTTCTCCAAGTTAAGATAAAACGCATAAATGATTGTAAACAACGATCTACCGGACAAGACGTGCGAAACACTTGTACATTAAACAATAACAACGTTAAACAACAAACAGATTGTTCTCATACATACGTCAAGGTAAAAAACGAGTTTAAATACACCAACGCTAAATTACAACGTTGCCACTGACAGCTTTTGCACCCAGGGGCCCTCTGAACACCCCTGACCGCTCACCGGATGGATTTCACTTAATTTACTTCTTAAATTAGTGAACTGTGCCCCGCTTTACCTATCTACCTGGAATCCTCTCTCAAATATGACCAATCAAGTGCACACCAGTATTTGATATCACGAATACTTCCACAGACACCCTGTTGCGATTATTGACGCTCTGAACACCAATACTCGCTCAATGGAGGATTTATTCATTTACTTCTTTAAATTAATAAAAATGTGCCTTGCTTGCCTATTTATCTTGGGATCCCCTTTAACACAACTGATGCCTCGCGTCCTAATTCCAATGCTTGCACCCTGCAAAGCACTCTTGCTCCCGCAAGAAATAGAATTTCACAAACTTCAAACTCTCACTGACATTCACACACACAAGATTTACTCAGCACACAATGATATTGCGGTGGCAACATCGAAGTAGGTATTCCCTCTCTATTCCTTAATTACAACCGTACCAACAGCGAATATTCTTAGTTATTTTATCAAGCGAAATAATTAGAAACAGGGAACTCACCAGATAACAGAAATGGAAAAACTCTGACGTAACTTCGGGGCACACCATCCAAACTTCTCTGGTCACTGGTAAAATTCCTGGGCCTTGGTTATCTCGGGCTTGGGACCTCCAAATTGAAGAATTGCTTCATATTTCGCAATTACACTTTTGTTCGTTACCGGTACTTGCAATTACGTTCGAGGAATAAGAGGGTCTTGAGTCGGTTCCGTGATGAAAGACAGTAGCTACAGCTTCTTTATTAGCATGGTGTTTATGTCAGCTTCCAATCTAACATGACTTACACAGTGACATGGCACAACTTAAGTACAATCTCTAAACAAAAGGGGGCTAGCCAGGAGGAAAGGCTTCATGTGAGAATTCACTCCTTCCCTGGTTCCATTTCCTGGCTAGATCAATGACTCTTCACACATTATAATTTCTATTCACCCAAGGTTGCCTACCAATGACTCTTGGCACCTTGGGGGGGAGCTTGCATTTGAAAGGGTACTTAACCCCTGGACTGAATCAGGATGGGTGTGGGGACTTAAACAGATTATAACTCTGATATTACTATAAAAACCTTAAAATCCAACAGTACTAACTGACTGTTGTCCATGAACTTCAGCTGAATGTGGCTCTCTGCCAGAAGCTGGACATAGAGAGGAGCTTCTGCACACCGTACCATCTGCAGACCAATGGATTGGTTGAAAAGATGAATGGGACAGTGACAAGGTAATGTGGACTTGACACTAAACTGACCTTGACCCATTTACACCACTAAATGGTACTATAGTCATTGTGTTAAGTATTCTATTTTGGTATTGTATTAAGCAGTGTGATTTCGGTCACACATCGCAATCATAAGCTATGCTTTACAATTGAAATAGTATTTCATAACAATGTCAATATGTTTCAAAACTCTCACCAAACCGGTGGATGAGAAGCCTTGGAACTGGGATCTGCACCTCAGTGCAGCTATGTTTGGCTTGCGCACCAAAGTACAGATCACCACCAAGCACTCCCCATTCTACCTCATGTTCGGCAGAGAAGCCTGATATCCATCTGAGGTCCCAGAGACTTTTGGAGTGAGTAGGTCTCTACATTTCCTTCTAAATTTCCTTCACTCTAACTTATAGCTAACAGCATTTTCTCTCCATTCAATTTGAACCAACAATGTCGCAAAGAGCACGGGAATACTAGCTAACCCGCGCTACACGCTGCGCCACGGGGAGACACGCCAGGAAGGTGTACTTCAGCTCATACTTCAATAAATAAATAATATTTAAAAAATAGTTTGGTTTATACTTACAAAAAAATGCTGCTAAAAATTCCCAGAGACTTTTGGAGTGAGTAGGTCTCTACATTTCCTTCTAAATTTCCTTCACTCTAACTTATAGCTCACAGATTTTTCTCTCCATTCAATGTACCTGACAATATATAGGACATTGTGGCTACAAAGGTTTATACTGTAAGTACTAAAATGGACTATACTTTCTTAAAATACGTGCAATAGCCTTTCAGCTTTATTGGACAGCACAGTGTAGAGACAAGAGGAATGGGAGCGAGTAATGCGAAAACAGGTCGGATTCGAACTAACAATGTCGCAATTCGCAAAGAGCACGCAAATACTAGCTAACCCGCGCTACAGGCTACGCCACGGCGAGACACGCCAGGGAGGTGTACTTCGGCTCATACTTCAATAAATAAATCAATAAATACATAATATTTAAAAAATAGTTCAGTTTATACTTACAAAAAAAATGCTGCTAAAAAAAATTTAACTAGTTCTGTATGCCACTTGTGCTCACTGGATATCTAAGTTAGCTTACTTGAGTTTTATTAACTAAAATGTGGCCTGTTTAGTCCTAAAGTTGTCATAGCCATAGGCTACGTGTAGCCTAGCTACGGTTTTTATTTTGTTTTTTTAAAGGGTTTCCGCGCTGTTGTAGTTTTGACAGCTCCACGTTATCATAGCTATGATGTAGCTTTAGCAAAAACCGGTATGCAGTAACAGACTAGCCTTTTTATTTTAATTGTTTTTTTGTTTTCAAAGAGGGCATTTCCCGGTATAATTGCTGTCTTGTGGCGAAAGTGGTGACAGATTTACCTTAACATCTGTCCGAAATTGTAAACAGGTCGTCGATTTTCACGGTAAGAAGAAATTTTATGACGACGTCAGTCTGCTTCTAGTCAGGAAGCAGATACAAGCTAGGCTACTACAAAGAGAATAAACATGCCTTATAGCCTACATTCATTGCACTACAGAAAACTAAACTAAACTTAGCTGTCCGGTACCAAAACATTTCCCGCAGGTAACGTTCTATACTACCGGAAAAAAAAATGTGAACGAATTCTGCTGTGCTTATGAACTCACTAGCTCGCTCGCTAGCTCGTAGCCCACACATGCAAGGTTGGAGTTACACATCCGGCAATCCAGTGTTGAATAGCCTAAGGTTAAATGTATTTAATTTTCTATAGAATACTAATAGGCCTATTTTAAAACAGTATTTCCATAGTTTACAAATGCAAACTATTTAGGCTGTACGTCTTTCAGCTAGAATGTGTTTGTGTCTAGCCCATTGTGCATGCATGTCTCCATATAGACTTGCTTCATTAATTTACATGCTTCCTCATGATCCATAGCTCAGGTTGTAATGTTCATTGTATTTCATTACACATTAAATACTGCTCATCTACAAACTCTTTTAATGTAATTGTGTGCTGTCTGTAATAGGATAACTGTTCTCATTCTTGTCAATAGAGGGCGTTATGGTTACGCGAATGTCTGCATGCATTTATTTGGAATGCATGTCTCTCTCCGTGTTTATCTTCATGCATTATTCATCATTAGTTAGCTATAAAAAAATCACACCAAGGTGGTGAAGTAAGCGGTGCAGGTTTATGAGCAATTATATTAAAAAATGCAATAGAAAATGTGTGTGTTGTTTACATGTACAAAAACAATGGCCTCTGGTTTGGTGATATTTATTTACATACGCAATATACTCTGATAACAAACAGGAAAGATTACAGTTATTACTTGAACAATAACAATGGAATTCCAAACTCAACAAGAGGGTGCATGGATTGTTGGGCCGTTCCATAACTGACTGGGTCCAGCAGAACACTGGTGGTAGATTTTGTATTGATTTTGCTTCGGGGGGTTGCTACGGCGACTCACCTTGCTAACAGGTGGAATGTTCAAAACTCCACTCTAGCGGCAGTTGCTAATTTCAATTTCAAACCCATTTTCTAACTTGTGATGACGACTACAGTTTGTAAGGTACACAGATATAATATGTATCAAAATGTTCATGTGGTTCCCAGGATTCCTATGGTGTCTAAGCTGTGACATGTACATTATTTGAGATAGAGCTGTCTGAAGCTGGGCATGCTTTTCTCAAGCTACTATTGTATTGCCGGGCAGGTGATGCATAGGCAACTTCTGATTGGTTTAAATCTCATGCTACGAACGGACGGACACACGGACACACATGTCACGTATAGAAGCGGCTGCACCGCTTAAAAATAAGTGATATCAGATCAAAAACGTCTACGACGTAAAAAAAAGCCAAGTTACTCACGCATAGCCTACATAGCGCTGTCTATAAGTCCTTAATTCCAACTTGCAAAAACTAGGCCTGCCTTTAAAAGTATTGATATCAAAATGTGGCCAAGTTACAACTAACAATATTGCCTATTATACCTCACACTAAATAAACTAGCTTTGCTGAAGGAGCAACAGCTCAAGGCAACAGCTCAAGGCTACAGCTGCATCGGGAACTGGGGGGGAGAAAGAATGGAATGATAAGCTCAACGAAACAATAAAACAATATAGCAAATGCAAATATAGCAAATGCTTAAAAATCACTGAAATCAAGAAAATGGTTAAGCCAGAAAGGACAGATAAGACAGCTAAAACAAGTCACTCAAATCCATCGGCAATAATTATGGAAAGCCTGGAAGGTATCAAGATCCAACTGAAAGACATAATGCAGGAGTTACAAGATCTTAAAGATGAAAATATCAAGAAAGACCAACGAATAAAGGCTCTAACATACAGAGTGGAGGAGCTTGAACAGCATGGGAAACTTAATGATGTGATCATCACAGGGCTCAGAATCAAACCAAGGAACTATGCCAGGGCGACGAGGTCCCACGATGAGACAGACGAGGCAGACATTCAATCTGTGGAAATACAGGTGTGGAATTTTCTTGACTCCAAAAAAATCGATATGGATCTTACAAACGTGGATTCTTGTTATCTGCTGCCCAAGAGAAAAACTAACGAAGGCAGGGAAAACGAAACCCGCGCCGTGGTGCTGAGATTCATAAGTAGGAAATACAAAGTTGCTCTACTGAAACAGGGTAAAAATCTGAAAGGATCCAACGTGTTTATCAATGAAAATCTCACCAAAGTAAACGCCACCATCGCTTGGAAAGCGCGTCAATTGAAGAAAGGGGAAAAACTACAGAACACCTGGACGGCAAACTGCAAAGTTTTTATCAAACCAAATGGGTCTTCAGAAAACACCAGACCGGTGCTGATCAGGGCGCTGGAGGAGCTGGAGAAATATGAATAGTAAGGTACGTGAAAACAATGTGAAAACGCCATGAACTCAGTACAATCAAAAAGTAAAACTTCACGGATTAAAATGAATGAATTGATGGATAAAATTGCTGACTATGAAAAAAGGAGTATGATATCTAACCAGAACCCAAGATCAAAAGCCCCGAATGAAGAAGTGGATCCAGACAGACACTTTTATTATAATGAAACAAACAAATGTGGATATTACTTGGAAGACCAATTCAATAAGAACATTAGTATGGGTGGAAAGCTGTCAATAATCCACTTCAACAGCAGGAGTCTATACGCAAACTTTGAACAGATACAGGAGTATCTATGTACATTTGCCAAACCATTTAACATCATTGCGGTGTCGGAAACTTGGATTAACGTTGAGAAATGCATGGATTTCCACCTGGAAGGGTATAATTTTGTGTGTAAGAACAGAATCAACAAATCTGGTGGAGGGGTTGCACTGTTTATTGAGGAGAGCATAAATTTTGAGATAATGGAAAGCTTGTCAATTGTCGTTGAAAATGTAATGGAGTGTGTAACAATTGAATTCTCAGCGCTAAAAGGTAAAAAAACTGTTATATGCAATGTCTACAGAGCTCCTAGCTCAAAAATAGACATTTTTAAAAATTGTATGGGAGAAATATTATCAAAAATGAATCAATCAAATGTTTTTATATGTGGTGACTTTAACGTAGACATATTAAATCCCAACGATAATAAGTTGATTGAGGACTTCGTTAACACAATGTATGCGTGGGGAATGCGACCACTAATTACCCAGCCAAGCAGAATCACTAAACATAGTGCCACACTAATTGACAACATCTATACAAATATACTGGACACAGTAATAACAAGTGGTATTTTGATAAATGATATCTCTGATCACCTTCCAGTCTTCGCTATCTGTGACTGGAAACACACTTTGGATCAGAATCCAGTGACAAAAATTTTAAAAAGAATTAGAAACGAAAAGAGACTCAAAGATTTTGAACAAGAAATGATAAAGCAAAAGTGGAATGATGTATTGAATGAAAGAGACACAAACAAAGCGTATGAGGCCTTCTTAAACACAATAAATTCAATATATGACAAGCACTGCCCGGTAGTCAAAAATTCGAGAAAAGGCAAAAAAATCAAAGAAATAAGGCCATGGATTACCAAGAAAATAGAAAACGCCTGTAGAAAAAAAAACAGCTTATATAAACAGTTTTTAAAGGAAAGGAGTGAACAATCATATGCAAAGTACAAACGTTGCAGAAACAGAGTGACTGATCAGTTGAGGAAACACAAAAAAGATTATTATGATAAGTTACTATCAGAAAATAGAAACTACACCAGAAATCTCTGGAAAATAATAAATTCCGTCTCTGGGCGTAAGGTCAAGAGGACATTCTCGGATCATTTCAATATAAACAACAAGAGGGAAGAAGAAAAAAAGTCGACATTAGACAATTTCAACAAATACTTTGTTAGTGTTGGTCCGGAGCTAGCCAAGGCCATTCCTTCCTCACTCCTACAGTGGGATCACTTTGATAGGGGCAGTGAGACAAAACAAGAGTCATTATTTTTATATCCTGTTACACAAAATGAAATGAAAGTAATACTGAGAGACTGCACAGCTAAGACATCCACCGACGTAGATCAGATAGACATGACATTGTTAAAAAGGATATCAAAGGCGATCATACCTCCACTAACACATATATGTAACCTATCGTTCTGTAATGGCGTGTTTCCAGACAAAATGAAGATAGCAAAAGTTCTTCCTTTATACAAAAGTGGAGACAAACAGGAGTTTTCAAATTATCGTCCTGTTTCAATTTTACCACAGTGCTCAAAAATTATTGAAAAGCTCTTTAATGTCAGATTAGATAATTTCATTGATAAACACAAACTGTTATGTGACAACCAATACGGGTTCAGGAAAAAACATTCAACAGCACTGGCCCTAACAGAATCCATAGAATTTATCAAAGACGCGCTAGACCGGAAACTATTCACCATAGGCATCTTCATTGACTTGAAAAAAGCTTTTGACACGATAAACCACAACATATTGATGGAAAAATTGTATAGATATGGAGTTAGAGGAATCGCATTACAATGGATAAAGAGTTACCTAACAAATAGAGTTCAATTTGTTCAGATAGGGGACAACATATCATCATGCCTGGATATCACCTGTGGGGTCACACAGGGTTCAGTCCTAGGACCAAAATTATTTTTACTATATATTAATGACATAGTCAAAGTATCTGACGTTTTAAAATTAATTTTATTCGCGGACGACACAAACATCCTATGTTCTGGAATTGATCTTAATCAAATGGTCACATCAGTTAACAATGAAATGTCAAAGCTTCACACGTGGTTTAATATTAATAAACTATCATTAAACCTTTCAAAGACAAAATTTATATTATTTGGGAAAAGAGGCCAGAAAGAAAACATAAACTTAAAAGTCAATGGTATCAACATTGAACGAGTGAACGAACACAAGATTCTGGGGGTTACGGTAGATAGCCTCCTGACATGGAAACCACATGTGAAGCTAGTTCAATGTAAATTGGCCAAAAGCGTGTCTATTTTGTGGAAAATGCAGAAACTACTCAATCAACATTCACTTAAGACAATTTACTCGGCACTCATAACACCTCACCTAAACTACTGTGTTGAAGTGTGGGGACACACCTATAAAGACACTATAGAGCCACTGTTCAAACTCCAAAAAAGGGCAATGAGAGTTGTATATAGTGTCCCATATAGAGACCACACAAATTATTTGTTTATTAAGGCAAAGTTTCTCAAATGGCAGGATATAATTAAATATAATACTGTACAAATATTATTCTTAGCCTCCAAAAATCTCTTACCCGTAAATATACAGAAACTGTTTCTAAAGAGAGATGACATACATAACCTAAGAGGAAATATGATTTATAAACAAAAATCTATAAAGTCAACACTCAGAGGTCATTCATTATCCATTGTGGGGGTTAAGCTTTGGAACAGTTTACATGATGAGATTAAAATGTCTACAAATTTAAAGACCTTCAAGTGTAAGATAAGATGCAAGATGGTAGAAAATTATCAAGTTTTAAAAATAGGGGGTTATCATGAAATGAAAACAATGTCATGATGTACTTTACTTTACTTTTTACAAAAAAAAATATATATATATATATAAAAAAAACCATAGCAAGCGGTTTACACAGGATCCTGGACCTTGCAACAAAAGACAACAGACATTGGTCGCACAAACTCTCAGGATGGAGCTTCTAAACTGGTCATTTAACGCTATTGACAAAATATTCTCGACAAGGCGTGAGGGCACTGGAGAGCCGTCATGTCCAGATGGGACCTTTCTGGCAGGGTACATCATGGATGGGTGGGACAAATGGCGTGTAGTGTGTCTGGCAGTACTAGATATAGAAGATGTGGAAGATGTGTACCTGTTTGGATTCATGATGGTTGGACTAATCGGCCTAGGATTTGGCCAGTACTTGATGTACCGACAGCTGAGAAAAAAGGGGTTTGACGTCTCTGGAAACAGGGAATTACTGATCATACTGAGAAATTTGAGATCGGACATCAACAAAATCAAGGGAAAAATAGCCATAACGCAGGCAGAAAACACCAAGCCTCCGGAGGACAGTGCAGAAAATAGTGAGGGGTAATGAACTCCGAGATCTGGCAATCATACCTACTCAGGCATAATGCACGGAATTTACAGGGGACAACAGAACATCATAAAAACGTAGAAACGGACACTTTTAATTTGGACATTAGCTGAACAATATATGGGAATGTTTGACGTTGAACTGAAACAAATTGTTTTGACCAATGTATGACATGTACATTTAAACCTACTTATTTGGACTTTAATAATCTGGTTTGTTTTACTTTAGAGTATTTTATTTTATTTTATTTTTTTCTTTCCTTCTTGATCAGTTTCGCTATAAAGAAAATTCAGCTATGCTGTTGTGATACTAAAAATATCTGTTTTAATCAAATGTATAATATGAACATTTAAAATCGTGAGGGAATTGGGGCGGGACTTGATAAGCAGGCTGCTTTTTTCCCGTATCCCTTTTCGGCAGGAAATGTATTTGTTAAATGCATATTTCAGAAATGTGATGCAATGTGACCATACACATGCCGAAATAAACAAATAAACTATAGCTTTATTCCAAAGCAATGCTATCCAAACTTTCCTAAATTATTTAATGCAACTTGGCCGTGTTTCTTCATCTTTGCATGTGAAGAGATTGTGCCTCATGGAACAACATATGATTTCAATTAATGTTTTTAACAGTTGATGAATAATTACACTCCAGAAAGGATATGGTTGTACTTTGTTTACAATTCAAAAACAGACATTTATATCAAGAAACATCATGTACAATAGAGAAAGGGGTGATGAATAAGTAAATGCAGATAAAAATGAGTAATATTTTTACCTAGAAAATAGCGTATATATAGCATTTTTACAAACGTATCTAGACATGTTTGTGGGTCAGATGGTGGCAAATAAGTAATACCAATAGTACCAATTTTCTTAACATAATAGTATTTATGATATTTGCAAACAGAATTTTGTGAACACAAGGATATCTATGCTCTGTAGGACCACACATTTTTTGATAGAAATCCAAACAAATAAATCAATAAATACATAATAATAATAATAATAATAATAATAATAATAATAATAATAATACATTTTATTCATTCTGTGCTTTTCATAGACCCAAAGCAGTGGATGCAGACAATTGTTCAAACATGCCCTAGAGTGTAGTAATTGTGCAATAAAGTGCAACACATCTGAATCAGTATTTCCACTATAAATTATTTTTTAAATTATCATTTTGCAGTTTTATGTGGCACATACAGTTTCATTGACCACATTCTCTTGAGATGGTAAGATGAAGAAACACAGGGCCAAGTTGCATTAAATTATTTAGGAAAGTTTGGATAGCATGCTTTGGAATAGAGCTAGTTTATTTAGTGTGAGCTACGATAGGCAATATTGTTAGTTGTAAATTGGCCACATTTTGATATCAATACTTTTAAAGGCAGGCCTAGTTTTTGCAAGTTGGAATTAAGGACTTATAGACAACGCTATGTAGGCTATGCGTGAGTAACTTGGCTTTTTTTTACGTCGTAGACGTTTTTGTCATCAAGGGTCTGAGGTATCAAACAAGCCTCAAAACATCACTCTGCTGCCAGAAATACAGTAGATATGGATGGATAACTTGAAAGGTTTCTTCTCCTGACTTATTTTCTCCTGAGTTCAATCGGAAAATTTGTCAGGAGAAACAACCCTTAAAGTGATCCATCCATATTTACTGCATATCTGGCAGCAGAGTGATGTTTTGAGGCTTGTTTGATACCTCAGACCCTTGATGACTTACAGCCATTTTAGCAATTGTGTATTCCATTCTTTTCCAGCATAATTTACAGCTAAATCTAGTCCCACCCCCCAATTCCCATAGAGATCCATTCAAATGCAGAGATGTTCTTGTAGGGTGTGTGTTACGGTTCGGAGAACCAGACGCGACCGACAAGGATTCTAAATGCGGAAGTATCCACACCAGGGGATAGGGAAACAAAAGAACAGGAGCAAAACTTCTGTAGCACAAGCCAAAACAAAGCATCCTCAAAAGGAGGTGAGTCTCGATAAACAGTGAGAATGAATAACAAAAAACCTCGCACTAAATCACTAGGCGTAACAGGAGGTAAAGAAACGGTGGAGGGAACCTCTCTCCAGTTCAGGAAATAAGGGAGGCAAATAACCCAACTGAGCCTCAAAAGGAGAGCGACTAGTGGAAGCGTTACGCAAAGGTGTTATGAGCATATTCAGCCCAGGCGAGATGACGACTCCAGGATGTGGGATTGGACGCAGCCAGACACCGAAGGGTGCTCTCCATGCTCTGGTTGGTACGTTCAGTCTGTCCGTTGGTTTCGGGATGAAACCCGGATGAAAGACTGACCAATGCCCCCAGTTGAGTGCAAAAGGAGTGCCAAAATTTAGCGGCGAACTGCGGACCGCAATCTGACACCACATCCAGGGGAAGACCGTGCACCCTGAAAATGTGGTCCACCATTAACTGGGCTGTCTCAGGAGCGGACAGCAGTTTGGGCAGAGCGGCAAAGTGAGCCGCCTTAGCAAACCGATCAACCACCACCAAGATAACGGTGTTCCCATAGGACGACGGCAGACCGGTTACGGAATCGAGAGTGATGTTGCTCCAGGGATGACTAGGGACGGGAAGTGGACGTAAGAGACCCAAAAGGGAAATTCGCGAACCCTTGTTACGGGCGCAAGTGGGATAAGTGGCGACCAATTCCCGCACGTTGTTCTCGAGTTTGGGCCACCAAAACCGGTGGGAAATGAATTCCTTAGTCCGGTGAACACCCGGGTGAGCCACTAACTGGGAGGAGTGACCCCACTGGAGAACCCGAGATCGCAACTGGGACAGAACAAACAGGCAATGGGGGGGACCCCCACCCGGGCTGGGGTTAGAACACAACACCCTCTGCACTGTTGCCTCAATAGCCTACATAACACGGGCCACAATTTGAGAGCTGGGAACCACAGACTCAGGGCGTGACTCAGACTGATCAAAAATGCGTGACAGCGCATCCGGTTTAGTATTCTTTGACCCGGGGCGATAGGTCAGAATAAAATGAAACCTGGTAAAGAATAATGCCCAACGGGCTTGACGTGAGTTGCATATCTAAAGCTGCCCGCACACTGCCCCAACCAACTCCAACCAACCCCCAACACCCAACATTCTAAAGTTGGCAGTTGTCGTGGAATGTTGGAAGTTAAAAAATCATCTGCACACTGCTCCAACCAACTCCAACCAACTGCCATCAAACTTCAACCAACACTACTAGTCCACCGTCAAATATTTTCCTATTTCTATATTAATCTTTATTTATTTTTTCTGTATATAATATATTTCTTGTATTGCCATAATACTCATAGTTATAATAATTATTGTATTATAGTTTTTTTTTTGATTGATACTGCTATATATAGATATTTTGTTGTTGCTGGATCCATCTGACATCCACAGGCCTAGCTAGAAATGGACCACCTTTTCTATGGCCTAGAGGTCATTTTGCTAATTTTGAGCTGAGGCGGCAGAGTCAGGGTGCATACCCCAATCTATGCCATGAATTGGGAGTGGAGGATCAACAGGGGTTTCAAAACTTTTCTCGGTTTGTACCAGACCAGTTTCAAAAGCTCCTGGAGATGGTGACTCCTCTTATATAGCGCCAAAACACCAATTTTCGTGACTGCATATCTCCAGGAGAACGACTCATGGTCACCCTGAGATTTTTGGCAACAGGTAAGTTTTTACTGACACCGTTTCCCTTGGTATTGGCACTAGCTTTTCCCTTAGCACCAATACAACCATCATGTTTATTAACCTACTTGATTATTTCACCATAGGGGAGTCCTTTCAGAGCTTGTCGTACATGTTCCGGATAGGGTGCTCAACCATAAGGAAATTTGTCCCAGACACATGCAGAGCCATCCACCGTGTTCTCGCTGAGAAGTATGTCAAGGTGTGTACAGTGGCTTTTTATTTACATTTCCATGAGGACAGCAACTCGTAGTCAGCAGTCAGGCCTACGAGTTGCTAGGCTGCCCTTCTCATAGAAATGTACATGTACAAACTAAAGATACAGTACTCACTGCACTGAAACTGCATTAGTGAATCAGAGTTGAGCATGTTTGAACTTTCATATCATGTGTACAATAGCAAGAGAGATCGTGTGGGTATCTGTATCTGTTTGTTCTAACATAACACACTTTTGGCATGCAATGGATTGTCTTTCTTTTTCTTTATTTCAATTCAAAAATGGCACAATTACATTTATTTTATGTTATAATTACAAATTGAACATGTCTATTATTATTATTATTATTATTATTATTATTATTATTATTATTATTAATAAAAATAAAATAAAAACATTTAAATAGATTACATACACTAAATACTAAAGAGTAATAACTGATAACGATTGATAACTGCACTAATAACGAAACCCATGGTCACTCCCTGGCTGGGAGCTATAAAGGATCTGATTGAACTGAAACATTACACTGTGTAGCTGTTGAGGGTCTGTTATGGCCCTCAACTCCCCCTCCAAGTATGTGCAGTATGAGGTGATGTAGTCTGGTGGTGGTGGTGGTGGTGGTGGTGTAGTATGTAGCGAGGTTAAACCTTTAATACTTTCAGTTAGGGTCTATAGCATGGCCAGGTCTTGGGCTTGAGCCTCGGTAGTAGATGAGTCTTCCTCTTGGAAGACTGATCACTCTCACTGCCACTGCCAGAGGGTTGAGCTTGGGCATCTGCCATAGCTGGGGGTTCTTCATTCTCCTCATTCTCCTCAAGACTGGTCTCCAACTCAAATGTAGTGTCCTGTAACATAAAGGAATAAAAACACAACAGGATATTGTTTCCCTCTGTATTTTCAGTGTCCAATTACTTTTTGCCCTGTCTTTTCAGTGTCCAAATACTACAGAGGAGTGGATGGAAGTTGCCCGTGGGTTTGACAGTGCATGGAAGTTCCCAAACTGTTTAGGAGCACTGGACGGGAAACACGTAGCAATCCGACCCCCACCAAACAGTGGCGCTGAGTTTTTTAATTACAAGAAATACAACTCTATTGTCCTCATGGCATTGGTGGACAGTAACTACAAATTTTTGTACATTGACATTGGCTGTAATGGCAGAGTCTCTGATGGTGGCGTTTTCCGGGGGTGTTCCCTTCAGGAGTCTCTCAAAAAAAAAAGGCCAATATTCCTAGACTTGCTCCCTTGCCGAGATCTGATAGGATGACTCCATTCTGCATTGTAGCAGATGAAGCCTTTCCCCTGAAACCCTATTTACAGAAGCCATATGCCAGGAGAGGACTGACCACCGAGCAGATAATTTTTAATTACAGACTGTCAAGGGCAAGGCGAGTCGTGGAAAACGCATTTGGGATTCTTGTCAATCATTGGCGTGTGTTCCTGACGACAATCAGCCTAGAGCCAGCCATTGTGGAGGAACTGGTGCTGGCATGTTGTGCGCTCCACAACTACCTACGGGAGGGGTGTGGTGAACTGTACCATGTGCCACTGATAGACAGGGAGGGGCCTGACCATGGGTTTGAGCCAGGCACTTGGAGGCAAGACCCTTCAGTGTCTCAAGCTGCTCTGCCATCCTCAACAAACCCCACCCAACAAGCTAAACAAACCCGGGAAACCCTGACCCAATACTTCAATTCAGAAGCTGGAGCTGTGCATTGGCAATGGGACAAAATATGAAGTTCACCTGTGCATACACCAGAGGGATGCACACAAGTGCGTGCATGCACACGCACACACACACACACACACACACACACAAAGGCTATAATAAATGTTATTATTTACCATGTTGGATTGTGACTGTCTTTTCTTCATGTGGTTTTTGAGGAACTGCAATCGCCTTAAAAACCACTCCTGCCTTGGAGTTAGCTTGCCCCCCTCACTGCCTGAAGCAGGCAGCTTGAGGCACCTCCCATATTGTGTACGGAGACTTTCCATTTTCTTTTTTACTTCATGTTCTGCAAAGAGTAGACTTTGATTAATGTTAGGCAAATTGACTTGAATAGTTAGCTAGTTAGCTACAGACAGGAATGCAGTGCTTGCTTGCCCCCATTAAAAATAAGAAGACATCGGTTATCGTGAATGATTGTTGCTACAATGTAACGTCATGCTCTGAGTTGTTAGCTGGACATAACATTAATTATACCAGATACATTCATTGTTTGCTAGCTAACGTTGACTGAGCAACAATGTTTCAATTAACATTATGATAATGTTTAATGTTAACAGTACAAGAAGATAACGTACGTTAGAGTAGTGCTAAACAACGTTAGATAACCCGTTCACTTACCCGTTGTCCCAAGGCAATCCGATATTTTCTTCATTGCATTTTGTTTTGCGATCCGACAGGTGTATAGCTGGGATCTTATATCATACAAGGCAGGGCTTTCCTCCCACATATCTATTAAGATATCAACTCGCTCCGAGGTCCAAAAATCTGCCATTTAAGGCGAGACACTGCAGGTGAATAGGGAAAAAAAATTAACTACTAGATATAATCATGAAACTTTACCAGTTGATTACTTACATTGATACAATTCTTTTTTGTATTGGAAGTTCTTTTTAAAGTTACATTTAAATATGCAAATTAGGCAAGGCCTCATTAAATATGCGCTAATTTGCATATATTTAAAAACCAAAAATAGAAAGATTGGATAAAGCCAGGCTTAAAATCTTTATTTCATTTTGACAACATATTAGAGACTAAAGAAATTACAGAACAGATTTTGGATACATGCTTTTTTCATTTTATAAATGAGAAAATGCTATATACAGGTATAAAAAATGCATTTTCGCCATGTTTTTAAGAACAAAATGTGTAATAAATCAGGCAATTGAATTATAATATATTAACAAATCCTTCTGTAATAATCTTCAGAATATAGTTAAGAATGAACATGGAAAGTTTAGTGTATGTAAGTGATCTAGAAGTTGAGATTTTTGGTTCAGAGTATTGAAAAAAACTCATTTTGAGAAAATGGCCGTTAAAGATATCTATTGTTAGGTTTAATGTTTGCTGACTAGAAATCACTCTTTATAGCAACAATAACCCATTAAATCACATCCCCCAATGCCCTATTACACTACTGAACACATCTAAACTGTATATATACTTACTTGATTAGATATACTTGTTAATAAGTACAACTAAGCACAGACCTAGTCAAATGGCCTTCCAGTTACTGCGCAACCCTTTTGTGCCACCTGTTTGCCTTTGTCATAATGTGATAATTGTCTTCGTCATAATTGTCAATTAAGATAATTTTTTATCTCCATTTATTAAAAAACTAAAAAAAATCTAAATCAAAATACATAGGTAAGAGCCAATGAGATTACAGCTAGGGTTACCAGATTTGCAGCTTAGCCAGAATAACCGGACAAACTGTGCACACTGTTAAACTGTACGCTGTGAAATCATGCAATGATTGTGTGACAAAGTACTCTGGTTCTATTAAGGCAATGGAACCTATAAAACAAAAGACAAGAAGTGGATGAAGGTCTTCTCTTCTTAGAATGGATGAAGATGCACGTTTCATTATAATTATTTTATCTTTTGACTACAGTCCACCCTACAGTCTGCCCTCCCTGCCACTAAAAGGAAAAGTATACTGTAACAATAAAACAAACTGGTGGCAATATTAATGAAGTACAATATGCTGAATTCATGAAATTGCACTTTATTATTCTGTGTTATGGGACGTATACAGTACAAATACAGTAAATAGATTGTTTTAAAATTTCTAATAGGCTTCTCTATCTCTACCCTGTTTACTATACAATACCATTATAGCCTACAGTAAATAAATAATTGTTTTACACTTTCTAATAGGCATCTCTATCTCTACATTTTACTATACAGTGCAAATATAGCCTATAGTAAATACATAGATTGTTTTACACTTTCTAATGGGCTTCTCTGTCTCTACCCTGTTTACTATACAATACAAATATAGCCTACAGTAAATAAATAGATTGTTTTACACTTTCTAATAGGCTTCTCTATCTCTACATGTTACTATACAGTACAAATATAGCCTATAGTAAATACATAGATTGTTTTACACTTTCTAATGGGCTTCTCCATCTCTACCCTGTTTACTATACAATACAAATATAGCCTACAGTAAATTAATAGATTGTTTTACACTTCCTAATAGGCTTCTCTATCTATACCCAGTTTACCTGTCACTCTCCTGTCGTGTCTCTGATATGTCTTCAAGTGTAGTGATGGAATACCTAACACTTTACTAATTTTCCTTAGCGCAGCATATCCAAGCCCTAAACGTGAGGATGAAAACACGCTTTTGCTGTATCCATTTTCTTGCGATTTGCATTCGCTACAATACAGCAACAGACTGCTACAAAACCCTTAGTTTTGGGGATCTATGTTTATATGTAGACCGTTCCCCATGCAATTTGGACATAGCAATTCATCCAGCAGCTCATTTAAACGCGACACGTGCATTATAAGCCACTGTTGTGTGACCGGCCTGTCATCTATTTTCGGATCACCTTTCCCCATCTCCTGAATTTTGCGTTTTGACGCACAGACAGCTGGTGACTCGCTACTGACAAGCTCGTTGTCATCTTTACGATCACATGTAGTTCCCTTGCTTCTTCTGGCAGTAAGTAATTGCTCACGTCTCTTTTGTGTCGCTTTTGCACGGATTTTCTGTGTTTTGCCCATTTTGATCACGACTTTACATTCGCCAAACTTTTGTTTCACCACTTCATTATTTGCCGCGTTAAGCTAACACGGAAGTTGCCGAACACATCACGTGATGCGTTTTAGCGAATCAGAACGCCAGAAATGGCCTTCAGCCAATGGAATTTCGCATTTTGTATTAAAGCACCCTTCGTCTTTACACAAATAGTCGTCACTGCAAAGGAAATTACCATATTTGGATCAGCTACTGTTCGGCTACAGAAAATGAGCTTTCCAACGATAGGTAACACTACATTGTTTTACCAAACGTCGCGGAACTATAGCTCACTCAAAAATGCTAACATTCGATCAAGTTAGGATAAAATTTCTGGACCTAAGTAGACAAAATACAGTAAAATAAACATATTTCTGTGCAGTCTGGACATTTTGATGATATCATGTTAAAGAAGACATGTTACAGAAGCAAAATAACCAAAAATCTCAAAATTGATGAGTGGATGCAAAAACGTCATTTCTGCCTGCCGTGTCTCGCCTTAAGTTAGTTGCTAACGCCGTTATGATTATTGTCGGTTTGTCCGTTGGAGATGGGTTTTGTGCAGCTATCGCGCGCAAGTGATGTGCTTGCTCGCGACATTGTTGTCAAGGATACACTGCGTTGCTACAGTAACTTCTATGTTTTTGTTGGAGTTGGATCGGAAAACACCGCACACCGGCCCAACATTCTACAACTCGACCCAACTCCAATTCAACATGTTCACCAACAAAAAATCCATCCAACCAACGCCAACAACTATGGCACACCAATCCAACGTTGGTGTTGGTTGGAGTTGGTTGGCGTTGGTTGGGGCAGTGTGCGGGCAGCTTTAGCCTGTAGGATATACTCCTGATTTTTATGGTATGTCCAGACCATGAAAGGGTGCTCCGCTCCTTCCAACCAATGGCGCCATTCCTCCAATGCCAGCTTGACCGCCAACAGCTCACGATCTCCAACATCGTAATTCCTCTCGGCCGATTTAAGGGCACAAGAAAAATACGCGCAAGGGTGAAGCTTGCGGTCCAGCGGCGAGTGTTGGCAGAGAATGGTCCCAACCCCCAGCTCAGAGGCATCGACCTCTACCACAAAGGGGAGGGAGGGATTGGGAGTTATAAGGATGGGCTCGGAGCAGAACCGGTGAAAGCCGACTCAGCCCTAGGATTCCACTGAAACCGAACAGGAGATGTCTTTTTTGTGAGGGCTGTGATAGGAGCAGCTACCGAGCTAAAATTGCGGATACCTCCTATAAAAATTTGCGAAGCCCAACAAGCGTTGTACCTGTTTCACAGAATTAAGAGTAGGCCAGTTCCTAACCACGGAAATCTTTTCTGGGTCCGTCAGAACTTTCCTGTCCACAACAATGAAGCCTAAAAAGGAGACGGAGCTGGTGTGGAAAGCGCACTTCTCTGCCTTAACGAATAGTTGAGCCTTAAGGAGCGCCTCCAAAACCTGTCTCGTGAATGATGTGAGAAGAGAGATCCGGAGAAAAAATCTCAGCATCTCTCTCAGAACATCGTTCACTAGCGTCTGAAAAACAGGGGGCGCTAGTGAGACCGAAAGGCATCACCCGTTATTCGTAGTGACCGTGGTGCGTGTTAAAAGCGGTCTTCCACTCATTGCCCTCACGCATGCGCGAGATTGTAAGCGTTGCGCAGATTGAGTTTTGAAATGACAGACGCCCCCTGTAAGCGCTCAAATGCGGAATTCATGAGGGGAAGAGAGTACCTGTTCTTAATGGTAATGTTATTGAGATCCCGGTAATCTATACAGGGTCTTAGCCCTCCGTCTTTCTTTTTAACAAAAAAAAAAACCAGCACCAGCTGGTGACGTAGAAGGCATGATAACCCCACTAGCCAGAGACTCCTCAATGTACTGTTTCATAGCCGCGGTCTCTGGAACAGACAGGGAATACAGTGAACCCCTGGGTGGAACAGTACCCGGGTACAGCTCAATGGCGCAATCATATAGTCTATGGGGCGCAATTTGGTAGCGCGATGTTTACTAAAGACCTCAGCAAGGTCAGAATACTCCGTAGGCATGCCCGCGGGTAGACTAAACTCAAGCGCCCCTACCACCTCCTGAGTACCGGAAGATGTGCTAGACGACCTGTCCCACTCGAAATCAGAGATGGAGAAATTGTCCTTAAGACCCCCCTCTGCAAAGGGATCCCAGGACGAACTCTCCTCTCTACTCCCAGCGAGGGGAGATGAAATACCCTGTTTATTAAGTTTAAGTTTTATTTATTTCTAGAGCACATTTCATACAGAAAGCAACACAATGTGCTTCACAGGCCAAAAGCAATACATGTATAATGACATTAATGAAATATAAACATAAATCATCAGACATAAAAAAAAAAAAATTCAAAAACACACGCATGCATACATGGACACATGGGTAATTAAAATGCATAATAGTTCAGTTAAAATTGAGTTAAAACAGGAGCAGACAGTGCATAAAAATTCAGCTAAAACAGGAGCATATAGTGCATAAATATTCAGCTAAAACAAGAGTATACAGTGCATAAAAATTCAGACAGGAGCAGACATTTTCTCAATCTATTTAACTCCTTTGCGTAGAAGGTGACGCCGGCGGAACCTTTTTGCTCAACTGAGACATTCGTTGCTACTGCAGCCAAACTATTATTGGAAATCACAAACTCTGTGTTTTAAATTTATTGGTAGACGGTTCGTGACGATTTCTGCCGAATACGTAGTTTCTAAGTGTCACTATTTCCCTGTAGCAAGTCCATTTATCAAGCAACCCCCCACCTAGTCTATACCTACCTATGCGTGACATAGTGGACAATAGCGTCTATGTTTGAGTTCATAAATATATTTATTCATCATATAAAATTAGAATAACGTCATAGCAACGAGATAAACCCAACAATAGCCTGATCGTATGCCAGAAAAGCCATGAAAAGCCCTGCTCACTCAAATGCAAAATAAACTGTGAAAGTACCATCTCATTCTACCATGTATTCTACTAGCAATATATGCTACTAAATATGAAATAAATATACAATCCTACCATTGGTTTTACACATCGAGATGTTCCTTTCAAAATTCAGTTGTCATTTATTGTCTGGTACAATCGGTTTGAGAAATATACAACACTTTATACCGCTATTACACTATCTGAAACGTCGCCGCGTAATAGCCCCATGCCCTGTAAGCCTGTCGCATGCATTACAGTTCATTCTGGTTTAATTGTCGGCTTTTTTATCCAATAGAGTACATTATAACCTTCGCAACGGTACATGCCAAGTCTTTTTGGGTGCCTTGAGCAATTTACTACAGCCCAGCGTAACAGCAGTTTTAGTTTTAACTGTCTAGTATTACGCAAGCTCTATAGAATACGCATTATGGAGGGGAGTTTCCCTTTTGCGATATGTAAGTATTTTTGCGTCTAAAATACCGTTGGTCTCGCTGTCTACATATGTACATTTCACATACTGTAGTGCAATCGTTAAATGTATTTTTGAAGTAGGCTACCGATGTTCATTGAAGATAGAACATTTGGCAGCATTTTGCAGATGGTGGAAAACTATTTTATGTTCATGTTATACATAATATAGGCTATGGTGTATACTTGTCTCTTAGGGCATGACAAATGCTCATTCCAATTTACTGTGCGCTGATATGTGGTAGATTAAGGTAAATATTTCCTAGGAGTCATTATGAATAGGACAATTTAAAAGATTAAAAGAATACAGAAAAATGCAATCCCAGGACAAAAGTATACATACTGTAGAGTACAGGAACAAGTGATGTTTTATTGAGGTACAAGAGTGAATGATTAGGCAACATATTTAGGTGTATGTAACACTGTGATATCAATGTTTTTTTATCTTAAGCCATCAGAAGGAGCAAATGTATTTGTTTTGTAATGGACAAAACTAATTTATTCATTTTATGACATGTTTTGCATAGGGGTTTTGGACCCATAGATATCTACCCCCCTATACTGATGAAAATATAGTAATTCCCACTTGAAAATTATGCAAAAGTGAGTTTTATGAGCCAAAACTGTTGATTTGTAGTTAAATATATCATAATTTATTTTTATTTAGAGCAGTGCACAATGTAGCCATTTGGATAGATTTGGAGACACTAATGGACAACAGGGTACACTGCTATATTTTGCATCATAGACCTTTAGTAGTTCTGCATATCATCCTCAGATTTTGCAAAACTTGTGGACATGGAGTTTATGATCCAGGAAATGTATACACAGTCAAGCTGGAAAGTCTGAACACTCCTTTCACCTATCCAAGATGGCAGCATGTCTATTGTCTCTGTTCAGTGCTTGTTTGTTATTAGTAATTTTTATTGGATTTTAGCATCATTTTTTCACTTTTTACTAAGGTTTTTAGTTGCTGATTTATATATTGTTGGAAGTACTTGTCTTGCTCTGCAAACTGTGGCCTATTTCACATGCTTGGCCTACTCAGCAGCAGCCTGCTACCAGCCTAAATTTCGCAAGAGCCCAGCTATCTGCCCAAGCTCAGGCTGCAGTAACAGCCCAGCTACCAGCCCAGGCCAGGCCAGGCCCAGGCTTTAGCAGCCCATCCTTCAGGCCCAGGCCCAGGCTACAGCAGCTCATCCACCAGCAGAGGCCCAGGCCACAGCAGCCCATTCACCAGCAGAGGCCCAGGCCCAGGCTATAGCAGTTCATCCACCAGCAGAGGCCCAGGCCCAGGCTACAGCAGCCCATCCACCAGCAGAGGCCCAGGCCCAGGCCCAGGCTACAGCAGCTCATCCACCGGCAGAGGCCCAGGCACAGGCTACAGAAGCCCATCCACCAGCAGAGGCCCAGGCTACAGCAGCCCATCCACCAGTAGAGGCCCAGGCCCAGGCTACAGCAGCCCATCCATCAGCAGAGGCCAAGGCCCAGGCTACAGCAGCCCTTCCACCAGCAGAGGCCCAGGCATGGTCCACAGCAGCGGTTAGCTTGGCTCGTTTTTAGCCAGGTGGCTAGCCGCTTAGGATCTAGGACAATGCCTAAAGCCATTTTTTTACTTGTGTTTCTCTTTGGCTTTATTGTCAGATCGCATTACAGCAATGCTAATGGGCTGCCTTCCTGTGGTCTTTTTGACCATTTTTGCTTCGTGGAACTAACCATCTGGAACCTGTTGGCTCCCCCTATATTATGCTGCTATTTGACGGTATGAAAAGTTATTTTCCTTATGCGCTTTTGATTTTGGACTCACTCCTTTCAAAGGACATGTATGGTTCTGTTCTTCTTAAAAATGACCAATCTAACGTTAATATTAAAGTTAAAAAATGTATCTCTAGATTGCTTATTTTGTTGCTGCTGCTTGTTTCTGGCAATATAAATAGCAATCCTGGCCCTGAGCCTTTTAGTGATAACCTGCATCAGCTATCAACTCCTAGTGAGTTTAGCTCTAGGCATGGCTTAGGTTTCTTGCATATCAACGCCAGGAGTCTTGTACCTAAACTAAATGTTTTTAAGACCTGGTTCATGACTTCTAAGCCAGATATTGTATTAGTCTCTGAAACGTGGTTAAAACCATCTATTCCTGACACTGTTATTCATATTGCAGGATATAATGTGTTCAGAGTTGATCGCAAGGGCAGGGCTGGTGGGGTGGCGATGTATATTTCGGACCGTTTTCAGGGAGCTGTTCTCCATACAATGTCAATTCCTAGGCAGTTCGAGTTTTTAGCTGTCCAGATAATGGTAGCAAACGCTCTTCTTACCATTATCGGCTGTTATAGGCCTCCTTCAGCCATAACTGAATCCATTACTGTCTGATTTATTGTCTAATTTAATTACTTGTGAATTGATTTTAATTGGTGATTTGAACTTGGATTGGCTGAGTGACAAATCTGATTAATTTAAGAAGGTTTGTGACTCTATGAACCTCTCCCAGCTTATCGACAGCCCCACCAGAATAAACTCTGCTAAACCTGGCAATGATACTCTTATTGACATCATCTTAACTAATGCTGCCCATAAATATGTGTCAATCGGTGTTGTTCCTAATGATATTAGCGATCATTGCACCATTGCATGCGTTAGGAGCACCAAGCTGCCCAAATCCAAGGGTTTGTTTGTCGTTAGGCGCTGTTTTAAACACTTTTCTGAGCAGGCCTTTCTCCTTGATTTAGCTGAAGTGAAATGGCAGCAAATTGCTTTGATTACCTGTGTTGATGATGCTGTTGCCTTTTTTCAGCATCATTTTCTTTTTGCTGTTAACAAGCATGCCCCCCTTAGAAAATTCAGGATTAAAAACAGGGATAATCCTTGGTTTTCTAGGGAAGTTGCTGATACAATCCATGCTCGTAATAAGCAATGGTCCTTAGCCAGAAAGTCTAATGCTCCTGGTGATTGGCTGCTTTTTCGTTCACTTAGAAATAAATGTACTGCTCTTATTAGAAAATCTAAAGCAGATTACTATCTGTTCTTAACCACTGATTGTTCTAATGACCATTCCAAGTTCTGGAAAACAATTAAAGGGCTGCAGAATAAGAAGGCTGCCAGTCTTCCTCAAAAATTGAAAGTTAACGATTATTTTGTCTTTGACAAAAAGGATATGTCCAATTCATTTAATGCCCATTTTAAAAAGGCTGGTCACATCTTTGATGAATCAAGTCATAATCCTCAGCTAGGTGCTAACAGTACTTATAGTCCTGTACCAGCTAATTCAACTCATTCAGCCCCTATTGTTGACTTTGATTTGTCGACCTTTTTGGTCTCAGATGTCTTGCAGGCCCTTCAGACAATTGATCCTAAGAAGGCCGCCGGGCCTGATGGCCTTGATCCATTTCTTTTAAAAACTGCAGCATTGATTGTAGCTCAACCAGTTCCTGATATTTTTAATCTTTCTATTGCTTCGCAAAAAATGCCTGTCTTATGGAAACAAGCCTATGTCACACCATTATTGAAAGCTGGTGACCCTACTGATTTGAATAATTATAGACCCATTTCTAATCTCTCTGCTTTAGCAAAGATATTGGAATCTTTAGTGTCTGACCAGCTCAAATTATTCCTTGACTCATATAATATCCTTAATCCTATGCAATCTGGATTCAGATCTAAGCACAGTACTGTTACTGCTAGCTTGAAAGTCCTGAATGACATAAAAGTTGCCATTGATAGTAAATATTTTTGTGTAGCCTTGTTTATTGATCTAACTAAGGCATTTGATACAGTGGATCATCACATCTTAATTAACATCCTACAAAAGGTTGGTATTGGCTGTAATGTGATCAGTTGGTTACAAAGTTACTTGTCAGACCGTATGCAATTTGTTAGGTTTGGCACTGTTGTTTCCAATCCTGTTATTTTGGACAAGGGGGTTCCCCAAGGCTCCATTTTGGGGCCTTTATTCTTTTTGTTATATGTAAACAGTATTTGTGATCAGTGTGCTCTCTGTATCATATGTATGCGGATGATACAATCTTGTATTCCTTTGCTCCTTCTTTGGAGGCAGCAATTACCAACTTACAGGCTGATTTTACCTCTCTGCAGCATGCCCTTGTTGACTCTAAATTGCTTTTGAATGCAAACAAAACTAAAGCAATGTTGTTTGCACACAGTAAGTCTGTGGCTTCATTGCTTTCTATTAAAACCATTGAAGGTGTTTCTATTGAGTTTGTTGATTCATATAAATATTTAGGCTTTTGGCTGGACAGAAATCTTAATTTTAAACTTCATATTGCGAATCTGACTAAGAAACTCAAGTTTACATTGGGTTTCTTATATAGATTAAAATCTTGTTTTTCAACTTCTTCACGTAAACGTCTGGTAACAGGCCTTTTCCTGTCCCAACCAGACTATGGTGATACTATTTATAGATTTGCTTGTCCCACCACCTTGGCCAAACTTGACCCTCTTTACCATGCTGCCCTGAGATATATTTCAAACTCAGGCTTTAGGACTCATCACTGTACTTTGTATAATCTGGTCGGATGGTCCTCACTCACTGTGCGCAGGATGCAGCATTGGTATATTTTATTGTATAAGGCCATTCTAAGTAGGTTACCCTCGTAAATCTGTTCGAAGTTTGTGTCTGTTCATAGTTCCTACAGTCTCAGATCCAGCAGTTGGCTTCATTTTAAGGTGCCACCTGTACGGACTGAGGCTGGAAAAAAGAGTCTCTCTTATTTTGGTCATTGGTCATGGAATGATCTGAAATCTCAGCTCAAATTAGTCTCTCTCATTTCTCTAACTAGTTTTAAGCAAAAAATTACAGAAGTCCTTACCACTAGCTGCTCTTGCCTCAATGTATAAACTTTTGTTATGCTTTTGTTGTCTCTTCTCTGTATGTTTTGTGGATCTTCATATGTCTTTTGATGATTGATATTTCTTGTATTATGATTGTTGTGGCATGCTAGTTGTGTACGTCATGCTTTCTGCGATTTGTACTATTCGCAGTAGGCCATGGTGATTTTCTAGTTTTCTTTTGATTTTAGTAGGATATACATTCTTGATGTATGAATGGTAGTCTCTTGTTCTGTTTTGTTGTATTTGTATTGTATCGTTTGTTTTTTACATGTATTCATGTATAATTAGACGTGTAACTTTGCTGCCTTCTTGGCCAGGTCGCAATTGTAAAAGAGATTTTTAATCTCAATTGTTTATCTGGTAAAATAAAGGTTAAAAAACTTTTTTGGTTCATCCATATATTAATGTCCTTAATGCATTTAATCAGTGTTTCCACAGGGCTTAAATCATTAGGAGAGAGGGAGATGTAAAATTGCGTGTCATCCGCATAATTATGCTATTGTATATTGTGTTTCTTTATAATATGCCCAAGCGGAAGCATATATAAATTGAACAGGAGTGGACCAAGGATTGAGCCCTATGGAACCCCACAGGTCACAGTGACTTTATCAGATGCAAAATTTTCAATGGAGACAAAGAAATCCCTGTCTAGTAGGTAGTAATTTAGAACAAGACCAGACAATCCCACCCAGTCTTGAAGAATCCCATGATCAACTGTGTCGAACGCGGCACTGAGATCTAAAAATACAAGGATTGAGAGTTTACCAGAGTCCGTGTTTATGTGGAGATCATTTACAACTTTAACAAGGGCAGTTTCTGTGCTATGGTGGGATCTAAAACCAGATTGAAAAACATCAAACAGGTTATTTGTCGTTAGGTAGCTATTCAGTTGACTATACACAATTTTTTCAAGGATCTTACTGAGAAACGGTAGGTTTGAGATTAGTCTGTAGTTGCTCGTGTTTAAGGGATCTAGATTGTTCTTTTTTAGCAATGGTTTTATGACAGCAGTTTTAAGAACACTTGGGAAAATACCGGACTGGAGGGAGCAGTTGACAATTTGTAGTACCTCTGTATTTAAACAATTAAAAACAGTTTTAAAAAAGGCTGTAGGAAGTGGGTCCAGACAGCAGGTGGAGGACTTGAGCTTCAGCACAACATCCTCTAATGCTGTGGAGTCCACAGAAGCAAAATGTGAAATATCATATTCTTATGAGTAGGTAGCACATCTTCATTGCCAGAACTCAAAGAACTAATTTTTTGTCTAATAGTGGTGATTTTTTTGTTGAACAATGTTGCAAATTCCTTGCATAGTAGAGAGTAGGTCGGGGTGGGTCGAAGATGATGGATTAGAATTAAACTCCGCCTCCTCGGAATCACTCTCTGAGCTGAATTCGGAGAGATCAGGAGCGCAGCCTGCAGTAAGGGGCATTATGACAATGAGATAGGCACTGATGACCCCACTGACGAATAGGTTTCCTATCTCGACCCCAACAGATATGAGGGCTATGTAACCCTAGCCACAAATGTCCCAGTACCAGTGGGTATGACGGAGAGTCAATCAAAAATTATTCTATTCTCTCCGAGTGCCCCTGGGGAGAGATGCGCATCTCTACTGGATTCGTCCTCTGCTTAATAACTCCAGAACCCAAAGGGCGACCATCAAGGGCAGTAACCTGACGGGAGCTAGTGAGTAGATTGGTGGGGATTTTTAATTTCCTTGCCCATTTGGCATCAGTAAAAGACTTCATGGCCCTGGAATCAATAAAAGTGTTAACGCTTACAGAGTGTCCCTCCCAAAATAGTTGCACGGGTAACAGGGTCCGAGAAATAGTACTATTTTGTCTGACTGGGGACTTCGGTCTCCCTAGTGAGACCCCTCGTTTCCCGCCAACTTAGGACATTTATCCTTCGTATGACCCTTTTGCAATATTGGCACCAGTACCTCCGCGGTCTCGCTCTCCTAATTTGGTGGAGAGAAGAACCTGCATAGGTTCCTCCTGATCAGCGGAGGAGTAGGTGGGAATACTGGGCGGAGTACCTATAGATAACACAGATTTTAAACGGACCGGTTGGATTTTACGTTCACGTTCGCGTTCTCTAATCCGGTTATCAAGGTGTATAGCTGTGGTTACCAGGTTACTAAATGTAGTGGGTGGTTTGAGCATAGCTAATGCATCCTTGATGGGGTTGGTTAAGGCTTGGAGGAATAATGATTTTAGAGGACGCTCCGGCCAGCCCGTCTCCCTGGCTAGCGCTCGAAATGTAACAGAGAAAGCCCCTACTGTGTCAGTGCCCTGGTGCAAACTGGTCAATTTCCTGGCTGCCTCCTCACCTGAGACCTTATGAGCGAAGACCAGCTGCATCTCCTTCATGAGCTGGACCGGATCACGAATGACTGGGGCGTTAGCCCGAATTAGTGGATCAGCCTAAGCGAGAGCCTGGTCATTTAATAGGGATAACACAAATGCTACCCGGGATTCCGGTGTGGAAAAGCGGGAGGGCTGCGCTTGAAAAAATATCAGGCACTGTGTTAAAAAAGGCTGGCATTTTCCCGGTTCCCCACCATAACGAGATGTTAACTGGAGCTTGGGCTCTTTAAGGGTACGTGGCGTGGGTATGGGAGGTGTATGTGCGTGTGAAACTGGGGGAGGATTGACTGCCACAGAAAGTCTATGCAGACTCTCTGTTAATTTAAGAAGGCATTCTCCCTGGTTATGCAACTGCTGCCTCAACTGGCCTTGTTGTATTTGCAGGGAAAGGAGTGCCTCTTCAGAGGTAACCCCTGTAGCGCCCTGACTGGCCAGCATTTGATAAGAGTCCTTAGATGTCGCTGGTTCTTCCATACTTGACTTCGATATTCTGTAAAGGTTGTGCTACGGTTCGGAGAACCAGACACGACGAGAAGGATTCTAAAAGCGTATCTTAAAAAGATACGCCACAAACGCGGAAGTATCCACACTAGGGGATAGGGAAACAAAAGAACGGGAGCAAAACTTCCCTAGCACAAACCAAAACAAAGCAACCTCAAAAGAAGGCGAGTCTCGATAAACAGCGAGAATGAATAACAAAAAACCTCACGCACTAAATCACTAGGCATAACAGGAGGTAGAGAAACAAAGCAAAACTCGAGAGAACGAGTGAAGGAAAAGAATATAAAAGAAGACCTGTTATCCTAAGCTCTCGTGGCAAAAGAGCTGAACACAAATGGCAACAGGTAAAAAGAATAAAGGATAAAGAAAGATTGGAAAGAAAAGAGAAAACCAAACTAATCCTAAATCTTATAACCAGACTTGCTGCGTTTCTTATTCGTACTAACCAGAAATGCAGCGACCGAATTTCCTATACCTTACCGACTTTCAACATAGCAAAGACACTATCGAAGTGAGGAAATGCGGCAGTCCTGAGGTATTTATAGCCGGCAAGAAACGCAAAAACGCAAAACAGGTGTAGGGAATAATTGTCGGGCAAGATACAAATACCGGAACGGAGGTAGAAAAAATCCGATAGAGCGTCCTGACGACGCCAAAAAGGAAACCAAAGCGTAGAAATGCAAAGGCTGCAAATAACCATGACAGTTATAGTATCGCTTGTAAGAGTACCAGAAAATAAGATATCAAGAGTGATGTTGTTTTGATGGGTCACAGACATCAGGAAGTCATGGCATGCAAAGGATATGTGACCAAATATAAAAAATGTAAAGGCACAGTCAACTTAGTCTATGTAAACCTCTGACCAACTGGAATTGTGATATAGCGAATTAAAAGTTAAATAATCTGTCTGTAAACAATTGTTGGAAAAATTACTTGTGTCATGCACAAAGTAGATGTCCTAACTGACTTGCCAACACTATAGTTTGCTAATATGAAATCTGTGGAGTGGTGAAAAAGTGTACGTATGTAAATTTCAGACTTCAACTGTAGATCTGTTTCACCGCATTTTTTATTTTGTGGGCCTACGATAAACTTTTTTTTTTTTTTCTGTCAGTTCAGTCAGCTGAACATTTTACTGTATTTTACAGTAACAATTAAATATTTGCTTTGTTACCTTTTTGTATTTGTGCCCTGATTTCATCATTACATCCCCAGAAAGACAGTCTAAACATTTTCTTTGTGTAGTGTTTTTCATTTTACTTATCAGTGCAATTACTGTATGAGTTTTGCACATATGTGTGTATTCTCAGGAGTCTAACAATGTTGCACTATCAACTATATTAACTATACAGTATGACTCTGGGAAGCTGGGTTGTGAGTTTAGCCCAATTGGAGCTCATTGGAAAGACAAATGTGCATTGTATCCTATTCTGATATAAATATTGCATTGACACAATCATTGTATGATATATTTACAGTATTGTATTACAATATGGCAACAGTCTTTTATACCATATGTACCATAAAATTGCAACCTATTTTTGGACAAAAAACCCCTAAACCTTAAATACGGAGAAAAGGGAAACAATTTCTACACAATTTTATACATTTGAATATGTAACATGGCCTCATGAAGCCAAAACATATATAAATGAAGAGAACATGGTTTTGAGTGCAGTGTTTCATTTTGAAAGAGATTTGTGGAGTTTTGCCAAAATGGTTAACTCAGTTT
This sequence comes from Synaphobranchus kaupii, assembly GCA_029718625.1. Taxonomy (NCBI): domain Eukaryota; kingdom Metazoa; phylum Chordata; class Actinopteri; order Anguilliformes; family Synaphobranchidae; genus Synaphobranchus; species Synaphobranchus kaupii. Next base: position 5,301,168 of record CM056384.1, read on the forward strand.
TGTGTTTAGAGTTTTGAGAAATTGAGCTATAATTTCAGGAAACATGTTTAAACGATTGAGAAAAACTGTAATTGATGCTCTGTAAGAGATATTCATATGATAGCTGTGTGTATCGTTTTGGTGGAAAGAATCAGTTTTGAGAAGCGAGAACATGGTTTTGAGTGCAGTGTTTCATTTTGCAAGATATTTGCCAAAATGGTTAACTCTTTTCAGTTTTGTGTTTAGTTTTGAGAAATTGAGCTGTAGTTTCAGGAAACGTGTTTAAACGATTGGGAAAAACTGTAACATAATAAGTAAATTTTCTGAACTTCGCCAAAATTTCAACTCAAAATTATTACAGTTTTTCTCAATTGTTTAGACACATTTTTAAAAATTAAAACTCATTTCTCAAAATTATAAACACAAAACCCACACGGTCAACACTTTCTGAAAACTTCATGTATCTCTTGTCAAAATCAAGCACTATTTTCAAAACCATACACTCTCATCCCAAAATGACATTTTTCCTTCAAATAATAAACACTAGTCAAAAAAAGAATACAAATTATAAATGCCAATTACACACTGGTTTAAAAAATCAAAGACACTATAACCATTATATTAGTTAGGCTTCAGCATTGTTTGAGTGTACTGGCCAACTCAAATATTGTTATTTTTTATTTTTCCAAATTACAAAATGTAATAGAGAGTAAAATAAAAACAAACAGGAGAAAATGAATGGGTTTTATTCATTCGCATCATAAAAACAAGAACCATAAACAAAAACAAAAAACAATACAAAAAAAGCAGGTGCCGGAGAGGTTTGAATAATAATAATAATAATAATAATAAAATAAAAAATTATGAATTGTGAATGTCTGTATGTATGTGTGTTTGTGTGTGTGTGTGTGTGTGTGCGTGATTAGGTTACATTACAATGGAGGAGGCTATTGGGTGGCTTGATTCATCAGGCTGGCCCCCAATCCGTACTTGAAATTACTAAGAGATGATGATGTTTTGGCTATATTGAGGTAGGCATTCCAGAGTAAGGAACCTCTGTAAGTGATTGAGAATTGACTGTGGTGCGGCAGAGGGGGGGATGAAAGTTATCAGTATGTCTTGTGTTATATGAATGGATTTGGGAATTCAATTAAATTAAATTAAATTTTATTTGTATAGCGCTTTTTACAGAGAACTGTCACAAAGACGCTGCACAGGGAAACAGAAGGAAAATTGAGCAAAAAACCTTAAAGAAACCTCAAAATGAACCTAAAAGAATTCACTGAAAAATTTGGGCAGCTAATTTGGAAGGTAAGTATATTTGTAGATGAATGTGCATGATAGGAGTATATTAATGTTGTGAATAGATAAGATGTTGGGTGCGTCCCAATATTCTTCACTCCCCACCTCCCCACCTCCACTCCCCCACTACCACTCCTCTCCTACCCGGAAATATGCAAAACTGCCTGAACGTTTTGAGTACAAGTATTTGCATGTACAGTATCTAATGTGCGTGACATTGCGGTTTGCGTCGAGACATTAATTAATATGTAAGCATTAATACGTAATTAAGATGTAATCAGCGACATTAGATTCCAGGAAAGATACGTTTCCAGGGCACAGAGTAGAGGAGTGGTAGTGGAGGAGGAAAGGTTGCATTTTTCGACTATTGTGACACACCCGTTGAGTTTCTTAAACAGAGGGGCAGATGGAACCCAGTAATTTGAAGAGGTGGCCAGTCTTGCAAATTTCATTTGAGTGATGAGCAGTTTCTGTAGATTGGTAGCAAATGTTCTTGCCCAGACAATGTTGCAGTAACTAAGGAATGGGTAAAGTAAGCTGTAGTAAAGAATACGGAGGCAAGTCTGATGAACCAAGCCACTAATTTTTCTGATATCAATGGATTTCATTACTTTATTATTGGCAAATTGAATGTGTTCTTTCCAGGACAACTTTTCATCAATCGAAATTTAGTGGATGAAACCTGGATCATATCATTCCCACCAATTGAAAGCTTAGCGTTCGATCTACAATAGTTTTTGTTTTTACCTGTGAATACAATAAAATGATATTTTCAAAAATTTTTGTGAGTTAAAATCAAATTGGTATCATCAGCAAAATTGGAAGTAAGGTAGAAGACACAGCAGAAAGGTCATTAATATAAATAAAGAATAACAACGGTCCAAGTATAGATCCCGGAGGGACACCACATGATAACTTAGCCCTGGTTGAGGCATAACCATTGGCATAAACAAATTGTACAAAACATATAAACATAACTAGCTAGCCATTTATACGAAAAATCATGAAAACCATCATGACGTAATTTAGGAAGCAAAATGTCATGATCAACAGTATCAAAGGCTTTGGATAAATAAATAAAAAATGCCTAGAGAATATTCATTATTGTTAATGGCTATGTACATGTTTTCCACCAGTTGTAAGAGGGCCATGTCAGTGGAGTGATTTTTTCCAAAAACCATATTGATGCTCATATAAAATACTGTGTTTATTTAAATGAGACAATATTCTTTTGTATACCAGCTTTTCTAGGATTTTAGAAAAACATGGTAAAATAGAAATTGGTTGATAATTATTAAAAGATCTTGTATCCCCGGATTTATGCAGGGGGATAACTTTAGCAATTTTTAGGTCTTTAGGCACAACCCCAGTTTGTAGGGATATGTTAAAGCACAACTGGACTTTGGTAGAACTTTGGGTTGTGTACTTACCTGGCCATGATATGAGTCCAAATATGTTCATTAGTTGCTCTGTGCTCCATTCACTCCATTCACTTCTATGGGGCAGCTAAAACAGTCTCAGAATGACACTTCTAGCATGTATACGACCGCAAAAGAAGTGGATTCTGTCAATACAAACAATAACCAGTCCTCGTACATATTTTTTTTTTTTATTCAATGGCCCTTTTCTTGCTTTTTCGTATTTTATTTGGAATGTAGATCCAGTAGGTATGCTATGTTCTTGTGCCAGAAACAGAGTTAATGCACTGATACGTCAGAAACCACTCATTGGGCCAAATTTCCACAGAAGCAAACGTTCCTAGTACTAGTATATATGGTCCAACCTGCGGACATTTCGGTAGTCTGGTAGCTTGCTAACAACATTGAAGAAAATAGTACTTTATAAATAATTTTAATTACACAAAAAAAAAAACGTACAAGGACTGGTTATTTCTTGTATTGATAGAATCCGCTTCTTTCCCGGTCGTATACGTGCTAGAAGTGGCATTTTGAGACCATTTTAGCTTCCCCATAGAAGGGAATGGAGAGCGACAAAAACCGTATTCTTAATTATCACCCCAGGGGAGCACAGAGCAACTAACAAACATATTTCACCACCATTTTGACTCATATCATGGTCAGGTAACTACAGTTCTACCAAAGTCCAGTTGTGCTTTAAGGATGTATGTTAATGGTTCAACAATAGATGAGGACACTGAGTTTATCAATGAAAGCACCAATATCATCATGGCCTGATGCTGATAATTTCAAATTACTAATTATTTCCAACACCTCCACTTCTTCAATTTTTTCAAATTGGAGAAGAGGAGGGAAGTTACCGTTTATGTAATCCAATGGATTGCCGTTAGATTTTCCAACATCTTTTAACAGAGAGGAACCCACATTTGCAAAAAAGTTATTTAAAAAAAAGTTTATTATTATTTTTAAAATGTTATAAATTTGGCAATGTCTTTTGTTTCCAAGTTTTGTTGAATTACAGTTTAGTTGAATCCATGTGACATTTTAAGCCAGTAACTTTTTCATAGGTCTTATTTTTAGTTAACTCCTTTGCGTAGAAGGTGACGCCGGCAGAACCTTTTTGCTCAACTGAGACATTCGTTGCTACTGCAGCCGAACTATTAGTGGAAATCACAAACTCTTTGTTTTAAATTTATTGGTAGACGGTTTGTGACGATTTCTGCCGAATAGGGAGTTTCTAAGTGTCACTATTTCCCCGTAGCAAGTTATTTAACAAGCACCCCCCACCCCCCCCCCCCCCCACCTAGCCTATACCTACCCATGCGTGACATAGTGGACAATAGCATCTATGTTTAAGTTCATGAATATATTTATTCATCATCTAAAATTAGAATAACGTCATAGCAACGAGATAAACCCAACAATAGCGTGATCGTATGCCAGAAAAGCCGTGAAAAGCCCTGCTCACTCAAATGCAAAATAAACTGTGAAAGTACTGTCTCATTCTACCATGTATTCTACAAGCAATATATGCTACTACATATGACATAAATATACTGTAGGATATCTAATATTTCCCCCCTTCTCTCTATCTCTGTCTCTCTCTCTCATTCTCAACCCCCCATCAAAGATAAGCCAGTCTTTGTCATAAATGACCCCTCCCCCCCCCCCTCCCCCACACCTTAACCCAATCAGGACAGGGATGGTCTTCCTGTGGAGGTATTTTATGAGTGTACCGCAGAAAAAGAAGTTAGTCAATTGTGGAGTTTGTTTGGAGAAGTCATTCTTTTTGGTTCCTCGTGCGTTTCCTTTTGTTCCTGTTCAGCTGGAGGGTAAATAATTTGGCAATTTTTGGCTTATCTCTCTCTTTACTGGTATTTCCTAATTAATGTCTGGTTTAATGTCTTCCATTTTGTAAATTATAAGTAGTCAGCCTACATTCCTTAGTGAATGTATGATTTCAACTCATTATTCCAATTGAATGTTTTTCATTTAATAAAATTATTTAATCTCAAGACCTGATTTAGACTTTGTTTTGGCTTGTTGGTTGATCCACCAGGTTACTGTTCGACTTACCTATTAACGAATTTGGCGATTTAATTGATGATTGTCATTTTTAATAATTATTATTAAACTAAATCACGTAAAGCTTATTTTGAATGTAGGTTAAGTGAGGGGTTCTAGCACGCAATATCGCTTGTGTTCAGTATTCAGAGTGCTGAACGTTTTAACAAGGGCATTGACTGTTAGAACCACTGGATTCAGATTATACACATTTTACCTAGTCCTCACTTATCCGACAATACAATCCTACCATCGGTTTTACACATCGAGATGTTCCTTTCAAAATTCAGTGGTCATTTATTGTCTGGTACAATCGGTTTGCATTATAATCTTAGCAACGGTATATGCCACGTCTTTTTGGGTGCTTTGAGCAATTTACTACAGCCCAGCGTAACGCAGTTTTCGTTTAACTGTCTAGTATTACGCAAGCTCTATAGAATACGCATTACGGATGGGAGTTTCCCTTTTCCGATATGTAAGTATTTTTGCGTCTAAAACGCCGTTGGTCTCGCTGGCTACATATGTACGTTCGTGTTTCCACTCGAGCACTGTCTTTCCAACATGTTTGATAGCCCTATTTTTATTTTCACATTTTGAGTGCATTTCACATACTGTAGTGCAATCCTTAAATGTATTTTTGATGTAGGCTACCGATGTTCATTGAAGATAGAACATTTGGCAGCATTTTGCAGATGGTGGAATACTACTTTATGTTCATGTTATCGTACATAATATAGGCTATGGCGTATATTGTTGGGTGTCGGTGGGGGAAGGACCCAAACGCAGGCAGGAGTATGAAAAAAAAAAAGAAGTTTAATAAGGGGCAAGGCAGCAATCCGTGGTGAGACAGGCTGGGTCAAAAACCGGGGAGACAGGGCAACGGTACAAAGCACAGTCCAAAGAATGGTCAAAGAACAGGCAGGGGTCGTAACCAGGAAGGCACAGCAAAGGCACAAAGACAGTATCCAAAAATCAGAGTCGCGAGAACACAGGCAGCGGTCAAAAACCGGGGAGGCAGAGGAGGAACAAAAAGAAAACAAAACAGACTTAAAACAGAAATAAAACAACCACGGGTAACGGACAAGGGGTACAAAAAACTCGGAAACAAATACTCAGCAACTATCAGACAACTAGGAATCAAAAAATCTAGTGAGGAACTGAAATAACAGGGGTTAAATACACAGGGAGAGACAGACATAATGGGAATCAGGTGTGCAGACACAGGGAGGGGAGATTGCTCACAGGTGAGCACAATGAAACGATAAGGGAAGCTGATAGTACAATAACGAAGGAACACATAAGACGCGGACCGGACTAGCACATAACATATAGACTATACATGACATGGATCGGAGAAGACCTGTGCACACAACGAGGTAGAGGAATGCGGAAATCAGATGCAGCTGAAACAAGTAGGGAATCACAGTAAGATATTCAGAGATAGGACAGAAGAAACAAAAGACAGGTGCAGATGGAAACTGAGATTGCATTAGTAAATTAGTAGGTTAGTAGAAACTAATTCCCTGACGTTAGTAAATGAGTTGATTAGTATTATTTACAAGTTAGTCGTTAGTGTATTAGTAAGAAACCTAATTCTAAGCAGTTAGTAACGATTAGTAGATTAGTATTATAAACAAAAGTAATTAGTGAAGAAGGAAGTAAACGAGAGTGGAAATACAGCGAAACCCGAAATCACCAAAGGCTCCCGAATAGTGTGACGACGACAGGGAGTGACAGTAATACCAAACATGGAACAGTGAAAGCTCAAAAAATAATCAGAATAAATAAACATGGTAAAAATCAGAAACATAAATGAAACAAACTAACAGGCAGAATACAGAAACCTAACAATATACTTGTCTCTTAGGGCATGACAAATGCTCATTCAAATTTACTGTGCGCTGATATGTGGTAGATCAAGGTAAACATTTCCTTGGAGTCATTATGAACAGGAAAATTAAAAAAACTACAGAAAAATGCAATTCCAGGACAAAAGTATACATACTGTAGAGTACAGGGACAAGTGATGTTTTATTGAGGTACAAGAGTGAATGATTAGGCAACATATTTAGGTGTATGTAACACTGTGATATTAATGTTTTTTTTATCTTAAGCCATCAGAAGGAGCAAATGTATATGCGTTATAATGTACAAAACTAATTTTATTCATTTTATGACATGTTTTGCATAGGGTTTTTGGACCCATAGATATCTACCTCCCTATACTGATGAAAATATGTAATTCCCACTTGTAAATTATGCAAAAGTGAGTTTTATGAGTCAAAACTGTTGATTTGTAGTTAAATATATCTTTTTTTATTTTTTATTTACAGCAGTGCTCAATTTAGCCATTTGGACAGATTTGTAGACACTAATGGACAACAGGGTACAGTGCTCTATTTTGCATCATAGACCTTTAGTAGTTCTGCATATCATCCTCAGATTTGGCAAAACTTGTGGACATGGAGTTTATGATCCAGGAGATGTATATATATTACCGATTTCACTTATGTAGCTCTCAGCAAACTAAAGAAAAACATTTTTTATTTTTTTTTTTTTATTTTATTTTTTTTTTGCATTTGTGGCACTTTATTTTGACTTAAATTATGAAAATAAACAAATCTAAGTTTGTATTGTAAATGGTACACCTGTCTTGTTCCATTTAAGCTATTTGCCAAGTTTATGTGATGCTCACACTTGGAGTTATAAAGCCTTAAACAGAGCACCCCCTAAATAGGTGAAATTTGCCATCTGCGCCAAGGGGTTAAACCAATGCAACATTTCAAGGAAACTTAGCATAACAAGATAAAACAAAGAATGGTATTCATTATTATCAACATTTATAAGTTGAAACATTAAATAAGGATTAGTCATGTTCACTTGAAATTGGGGGCTGGAGCATATCCCAGCAAGCATTGGGCAAGAAGCAGGAATACACCCTGGACAGGTTGACAATCCATCGCAGGGCACATACACCAGTCACTCACACCTATGGGCAATTTAGAGTCTCCAAGTAGCCTGATGGGCAATTTAGAGTCTCCAATTAGCCTAACCTGCATGTCTTTAGACTGTGGGAGGAAACCCACTCAGACATGAGAACATGCATAAAATTGCTCAAGGGTACAATGCTTGGCCGGGATTTGAACTCGGTACCTTCTTGCTGTGAGGCAACAGCACTAACCACTGCACCACCATTTCGCCCCCTTAACATGTGACGTCATGTGGCGCTGTAATGGCGACATGTAGTCCAGCTGTCTCTCGTGTTCGTGTCTGTTAATTTGAATGTACTTTGTTGTGTCGGGCATTTGTCTTTTGTTTTTTCATGCGCTGTGTGTCTGTTCTGGTGCGGGGAGACGGGCTGGAGATTTTTCGGAGCACTCGTGCCGCTTGTTTTGATGATATTAGCGAATTGTCTCACCAGGATAATTTTGTTTGTGGTCGTCACCATGGAGACGCATTCGCAACATATGCTCGGGAATGTCCGTTGGATCCGCAGCAGCAAAGTTTACCATCGCTCTTCACCGGAGTTGAAGATGTCGGGACTGATCCGGGAGTGCAGGAAATCTTCAAAAGGCAACCAGGGAATGGAGAAGGAGAAGATAATGCGGGGGAGGAGTGAGGCGATGACTGGTAAGGTTGACGCAGTTCGATGGATCCAATTCAACAGTGTACAGAGACCGCAACACTGCATGTGTGGAAAAATTGCGGAGGCGCAGTTTGTTTGTGTTGGACTGCTTAATGCCACTGGACATCTCAGGACAGCGGGGGCTATTTTGAATCATGGCAGCATGGCTGTGTTCCACTTTAATTCACTTGATTAATAAAATGATATTTGATATGTTTGTTTGTGTGCTGTGGGTCTGCCCCACTGTCTCTGTCGTTTTGTTGTTGCTGGGGCTACAACTGAAGTTCCCAAACAGGAAGAATAGAATAACTTTTATTTAACTTAAATCAGTTTTTTAAACAAAAAATCCAGATACATTCTTTTGACTTAATGTGGCAAGTTTTTACAAGTTTTAATATTTAGTCATTTGTTCTTTTAACACACATTTCTAAGTTGAAACAACAAAATTGACAAATGTTACCACTGTAACCACGGTTTTATGAGTTCCGGATGACCATTAGAGTTGTCAACTTACGAAAATCCTTTTTGTTGCCGGATGCATCAAGACTCTTATTCCGACAATTACTTATACGCTAATGGTCATCCGGAACTCATAAAACCGTGGTTACAGTCGTAACATTTGTATTTCATTGCTTCGACCATTAGGGTTGTGAACTTACGGATGACTAATACCCACTGAGTCACGAGGGGCAGACATATCGTTAGGTGGATGCCAAGGCTGCCGGCAGGATGGTTGAGCCGACCGGTGATGCAGGCGAGATCCCACGAGGGAGCTACTTTGCAGGTCTCAGCCACTGGGCACCCCTCATGAACCGGCTGATATGGTGATGGTACCCTGCAGGCCTGTTGTTCTCCCACACATGCCTGCTGGATAAGGCAGCAGCATACACCTTCAGAGTGTTGGCTGCCCTGCCTTGATCAAGTAGTAATTGCAGAAAATCCAGTACAACAGAAATCTGGCAGTGCACAGGGTCCGTGCAGTGTTTTGAGCACCACGTGCAAAATAACTGCCACATATACAGATCCTTTCCAAAAAATTAGAATATCATGGAAAAGTAGTTTTTTTTCCATAATTCCATTCAAAAAGTGAAACTTTCATAGATTATAGATTCATTACACACAAAGTGAAATATTTCTAGCCTTTATTTGTTTCATTTTTCATAATTTTGGCTTACAGCTCCAGAAAACCCCCAAAACAGTATTTCAAGAAATTAGAATAGTGTGTCCTCAGTTATTTCAAAGAATGAGTGGAGTGGCTTGACTCGAGGAATCTGATAGTTGTAGCCCATGTCCCGGATATGTCTGTACGTGGTGGTTTTTGAAGCACTGACTCCAGCCTCAGTCCACTCCCTCTGCATCTCCGCCAAATTTTGGAATTGTCTTTGCCTTACAATCCGCTGAAGCCTACGGTCATCTCTTTTGCTTGTGCACCTTCTCCTGCCACATTTTTCCCTTCCACTAAACTTTCTATTGATATGCTTGGACACTTCACTCTGTGAACAGCCAGCCTCCTTAGCGATGACCTTTTGTGGCTTACCCATCTTCTGGAGGGTGTCAATGATGGTCTTCTGGCCAATTGTCAAGTCTGCAGTCTTCCCCATACTGAACCAAACTGAGATAAACTTTGCAGGTGTTTTGAGTAAATTAGATGATAGTGTGACACTATCATTCATTCTCTGAAATAACTGAAGTAAATGCTGATTTTCGACACACTATTCTAATTTCTTGAAATACTGTTTTGGGGGTTTTCTGGAGCTGTAAGCCAAAATTATGAAAAATGAAACAAGGCTAGAAATATTTCACTTTGTGTGTAATGAATCTATAATCTATGAAAGTTTCACTTTTTGAATGGAATTATGGAGAAAAAAACAACTTTTCCATGATATTCTAATTTTTTGGAAAGGATCTGTACTCATAGGCCCTTCTCGTAGATGGGGTTCTAGAGTTAAGAAGCATCTGCAGGACAGAGGAACCACACCCAGCTAATGAAGGGTCGGGCTCCTCAATGGCCAGACCCAGAGCTTCATCCTGCTCGGTCGCGGATGCCATGCAGAGCCGCTCCTCTGAGACAGGAGGTCTGTCTGGATCGGGAGTCCACAGGGCGATCCGCAAAGAAGGCAGAGGAGCACCGGGAACCAAGGTTCCATCAGCCACTAAGCCTCTTGTGGTGGCCCGTGCTGACCATGTGCAAGGTTGCCACGACCAGAGGAACTGGTGGAAAAGCGTACAGTAAGCCATTCGTGCCCCCCTTGTAAAAAGCTGACTCGTCGCCACGAGCGGAATAGCTGGCAAAATCGACTCGTCACCGTGATACGAACATGGCGGTCCCACTTGAGGTGCAGTGCCCTGGCTTTCAACCACATTTGAAGTGGCCTGGCTGCAAGGAGTCTGAGAGGCATGACCGCTGAGGTGGCCACAATTAGGCCCAGAAGCCTCTGAAAAACCCTAATCTCGAGGAACGAGTTTCCCCAGAACTGACGTACCAAGTCGAGTATACTGGCTATGCGGTGGGGCAGCCAAGATGCTATCATGCTTCGCGAATCGAGCGACAGTCCAATATAAGTGATGGACTGGCTCGGCACTAGCTGGCTCTTGCCATAATTGACATTGATGCCCAGACTGGAGATATAGGCTAATGTCTGGGCAGTGTGGGAGAACGCCATACCGTGCAACTTGGCACATATCAGCCAGTCCTCCAGGTATGGCAGAATCCTTATCTCCCGCAGCCGGAGTGGTGATAAAACAGCGCTCATACACCGGGTGAAAACACTGGGGGCCAGGGAAAGACTGAATGGGATTGAATTGGTATGCCTGACCTCGGAACGCAAAGCGGAGGAAACGACGGTGTTCCACACAGATGGGGACGTGGAACTATGCGTCTTTCAAGTCCACAGCCGTAAACTAATCCCCCAGTTTTATGGTGTGTAAGACTTCCGGTACCTGGAGCATCTGGAAAGTGTACTGCTTTAGATGCTAATTCAGGCCCCTCAGGTCCAGGATTGGTCGGAAGGTACTTTTTTGGTACCTGAAAATACATGGAGTAAAAGCCACTGAGCCGTTCGGAGGGAGGCACCACTGACACGGCGCCCTTCTCCAGGAGGCCTGTAATTTCTTGAATCAGCATCCCCAACTGAATAGGGTCCAAGACACATGTAAACCTTACCCCGGAGAATATTGGGGGCTGCCGGTTGAACTGGAGCCTTTAACCTTTTGAATTCATGGAAAAAATCCACAGGTCGTTTGTAAGGGCCGCCTAATTCGCCAGTTGGTCTTGGCGAAACTGCTACGAAACTATGTTTCCATTCATTCCACAGGTAACACAAGTCACATGTTCAAAATGGACCCCAGCGTGACGTCCGTAGCCAATCCTGTAGCTCGGAAATATGAGTAAGGGTCATAAAACAGAGAAGACTGAAGAATTCCAGTCTCTCTCCCCCAATTCACTTCTACTTCTTCCTCGATAGTGCTGCACACAGCTGCACAAGAGGCAGCACTCCATTTTCTCTTCCCCCTTTTGCTAGCTCCACAGCTACAAAGGTGGGCCGCGGAGAGAGACGCAAGGAACAGGTTAGCTTGCCTACGGCATCTAACCATAGAATTGAATTAACGCATCTCCAACCGTGGCGTGTTCCAGCCACAGACAAAGACGCAGGCGATAAACCAGACGACCTCGGACAAAGACGCAAACCAGGAGAAAGACCAAAGGAGATGCCCTGGTCATCCACCTCACGGATAAGCCAGCTGTAATCAACTGACCGCGGACTTCAGTAAGACTGATCAAACATCCCAGGCATAGCTTAGGATTTTAGTCTGAATGTGGTAGTACTGTTAACTAACCAAAGCAGGCCTCATGGTTTGCTCCTATTTTCTTTAACACGTACTAACATGCGCGTGATATGGTCTCAATTCAACTTACTGTAGATAAATACATTATTTCGTGAAAGAAGTGTGTGAACTTATTTATAGTAACGTCAGATTTGAGATCAATAACCACCATCGTGCTGCGACAGTTAGCTTACTCCACGTGATTCCTTTATTCCCTGAACGTGCACGTGTCATAGGCCTACACACCAACACACACACATATGTGCATCTCCGCACACAAATGCTACAATACGCACGCAACACAATATGTCTATTTAGTAGAATGTAATATTCATGTTTTTCCTTTTTTAATGAATCTATTTGGTTAAACCTGGTGTCTGTTTTGATGTCGTATGGACACGAGAGCCGAGTCAAACCTAATCATTAGAACGTAATACCTTCACCCCTTATGAGTTATTAGTTATTAGTGCTTTGATGGTAAATTGAAGTAGTAGTAATTATAATCCGTAATAATCAAATGAGACTGTTTTAATTTTAACCTAATTTAAGAATAATGTTGCACTCGGCTCGTCTTGCGCTCGTGTTTGTTCAGTGTCCTCAACCTGGCAACCTGCGTGGCGTATCCTCCTTACGTATCGCCCCGGTTCTAAGAATGTTAACGACCGGTCTGACGTTACGACCCTACTCCGGAGTCCATTGTTCCCACAAATCAGATCTTGGCCCCAGTGTTGTGGGAGGTTGAGGATGGTGGGGACACTTAAAGGTCTTTTTGTGCCTAATAATCTAAGATCTAATGTATTGCAATGGGGTCATTCTTCCCAGCTGGTGGCTCATCCAGGCGCTCATAGGACCAGGGATTTCCTGTCCCAACATTTTTGGTGGCCCAATATGGAGAAGGACGTAAGGTCTGCTTCTGCGGACCGCTTTGTTGCCGCTTGTGCGGTCTGCGCCCACAACAAAGGTTCTCAACGCCCACCCTCAGGCCTGTTACGCCCTTTACCCATCCCTAGCCGCCCTTGCAGCCACATCGCACTGGATTTTATTACCGGGTTGCCTGCTTCACAAGGCAACATGGTGATCCTAGTGGTTGTGTACAGGTTTTCACAGCACCGGAAACTGCTCAGCTGATGGTAGACTATGTATTTAGGGTGCATGGCCTTCCCCAGAACATAGTGTCAGATCGCGGCCCTCAATTCGCCGGTTTTGGCGCTCTTTTTGCACCCAATTAGGGGTGTCGGTCAGTCTGTCCTCTGGGTTTCACCCGAAGACTAATGGACAGACGGAGCGCACCAACCAAACTCTTCGGTGCCTGGCCACTGCCAACCCCACCTCGTGGCACCTTGCCTGGGCGGAATATGCACATAACACCCTTCGCAATGCCTCCAATGGCCTCTCTCCTTTCGAGGCACAATTGGGGTATTTGCCCCCTCTCTTTCCTGAACTGGAGAGGAATGTGGAAGTTCCGTCTGCAGGCGCGTTCATCTGGAAGTGCCGAGCTGTTTGGAGGCGTGTCCGTTTATCGCTTTTGTGCGCCACGGCTAGGCAGAAGGTCTCTGCCAACAGGCATTCCCGTCCGGCTCCATCCTACCGGGTTGGCCAACGTGTGTGGCTTTCCACACGAGACCTCCCATTGAGGGTAGAGTCTCGCAAATTCGCCCCGCACTACATTGGTCCTTTTAAAATCATGCAGAAAATTAACCCGGTGCGTCTGCAGTTACCGCGTTCCATGCGCATACACCTGACGTTTCACGTTTCCCGACTAAAACCAGTGCTCATCAGTGCTCTTGCTCCGGCGGACAAACCGCCACCCCCTCCCTGGTTCGTGGATGAAGGTCCGGTGTATACAGTCCGGCGCATATTGGCAGAGATGTGTGGGCCGAGGGTTCCAGTTTTTGGTTGATTGGGAAGGCTATGGCCCGAAGGAACGCTGTTGGGTTCCTGCTAGGAATATTTTGGACCCTGACTTGATTAGCGCATTCCACCGTGAGGGTCCTGAGGGATCGTCTGGGGTCGTCCCTTAAAGGGGGGGTCCTGTCATGGTTTGCATGGTGTTCCACGCCGGGGGTTCCGTTCTTACCAGCACTTAGTGAGTGCACCTGTTGCGGATTTCCTGCTTCTATTTAAGCCTAGGATTTCCTTCTTCCGGTGCGTGGTTGTTGTTTGCTCATTTTGACACTAAGCCGGTAAGGTATAGGTAGACACTCTAAGGAGACCTCTTTCCTTCATTGCCCTGCTTTGGAGTTACGAGGGACTTGCCTTTTTGTGCATTAGACACACATAGGATACACATTTCCTTTGCATTTTCTGTCCTCGCTACTGCTACCGCTCTGGTCTCTCTGAGACAGCTTTCTTTTCTGTCTTTTCTTTTCTGTACCTCTCTTTATTTCCTTGTTTTCTCTCTATCGAGAGTGAGAGGCATTTCCCTTTATTTTTATTTTCTCGAGCCTACGAGTCTCACTCGCCCGATTATTTTCGAGTCGCTATTATTTCTCCCTTTTTCAGTCTCCTTTGTATTGCTCTCCAGTTTTGAGAGTAGGAGCTGTTTTTCTTTCAGTTTTTTTTTCTCCCTTATTTGGGGACTCGGTCCGCCTCATTGGTGTACTTAATTAGATACTTAAAGAATTCCTTTAGTTGCATTTGGACCTCCAAAACATTCGCCTCCCCTTTACACAGGGTTAATCAGAAAACAACTGTAGCTGAATATACTGGTAAGTACTGTGAAGGAATTTTCTGTTTTACAATATGTGTGTATTAACATAGAGACAATCACATGATTATCATTAAGCATTTAATATAATAGATCAATTATATTGAGTTAAGTAATTAAACAATATATTCTCTGTGAACACTGAGTAGGCTGTGGTTCACTCCCTCTGTGTCTCTCCTTCACAATCTGCAGAGACAGGCAGTCTGTGAGATGGATGTTTTTGTTACTTGGTTTGAAGGTTATTGAAAGTTATTGAAAGACTAAACACCAAGAAATGGATACCCTTGTCTCTTTATGTTTAGAAACCGCCCCTTGTGGCTAATCAGTAAAGCAATGATAGATGTGTATAAATCTCCTCTGTATTCTGTTTTTCAAGTTTGATAGATAGATTCTGGTAAGACTCTCTCTCATTCTGAGTTTATCTCCAAATAAACTGAAATTATTTTTCTTATTCTATTACATGGTTTTGTTGTGGTTCTGTTTGGACAGACTTGCTCACTGTGGGTTGAAAGGGAAAAATCCACGACGATATGGCGTAGTCGGCAGGATTGCTAACTTGATTTTCTCCTACGCAGATTTCTCTCAAGTCGGAACGGCTTAGACAGTGCACTGCCGGGAGTTCAAACCCCGAGACCGCAACCCACCTTCTCACAGAGAGGTAACTGTAATCAGTCACCTAGAGGAAGGACGGCGGCGACCGGACCGAGGAGAGTAAGACGTCTGTCTGGGGTGATCAATACGCAATCCATAGAAAGAGAATCACAGGTGAGCCACCACAGCAAAACGTAACTTGAGGCTGTATTGCGCTCAAAATTTTAAAAGTTTGATTAGTGACCGACGGGTCCGTCACTCGGTGGAGTGATTCAAACTGTGGAGGCTGTATGCTGCTCCCACCCATGGGCTAATACTTCTCTTTTTCTTTCTCTTGTAATGAGCTCTGAAACATTTTCGTAATGTGGTATCATGTATTGTCAGTAGAGGCAAATGATATACACGGACCAGTACAGGAGAGGCATTTTTGCAGAGGAGATGATTATGGTCATTTATACCTGTACGAGACACTTAATGAGGTTGACGGATTTGGAAGTGGTTTTTCTGTTGTAGCTATACCTAGAGGTGAGTGGTTAAAAGAGAAGGAAACGGCATTAATAGAGGTTAGGCTAAACGTTCACCCTGAAAGTGAGGACAATTATCCAGAGGATAGTGCAGAATCTGAAACTGATTCTGACTAAAATAGGCCTAATTAAAAGAATTTTTTTTAAATTTTTTTTTAAATTTTTTAAAACCTTAAAATTAAAAGGCATAGTTTGGTTGTGGGACAAACGCACGGAAATGTGTTCTAAAAATTCAAGGAAACAGGACTCTGAATTTACGGGTCCAATGAAAATAATGCATGACAAATATGGTCCGGCAACCACACACCAGCGTGTTAAATGGCAAAAGTTAGGTTTCCCTGAAAAAGGCTCTTTTAGTCTAAATCAGATTGATAACCTAAAAATGCGGCTGCGGTCATATGAGGTTAAAAATAGTAAACGTAAAAATAAATGGCAACCTACCATCCATACAATGATGATACTGCGTCTGCGTATGTGAAACAGATAGATACTTTGGAAACCAGTATGAAAACCGAATTCCCTGTTCGTCTGAACTGGGAAGCAGTCAGACAGGTTAAACAAAAGCCTGGTGAAACTGTTAATGATTTTCTTGAGAGACTTTCAGAGAAGTACGACGCACACAGTGGAATGGACAAACCGGAAAACAGCGAGACTCTTACTCCGTACGAGACTCAGCTAACCCACTGTTTCCTGGATGGATTGGATAAACACCTTGCAACCGCTATTAAGACCTCCTGTGTTGGCTGGCAGACTCGGAGACTTAAGGACGTTCTCCGTTATGCTGTTCACTGCGAAGAACAGGACTGAGACAAGCAACACAAAGACAAAAAGAAAAGCGACAAGATGACCGCTCAGCTGCAGCTGGCCCAGCTCCAGTCCTACCAGGGGAACCGAGACGGTGCCGGTGGACAGCAGCAGCAAAGGAGAGGCCGCGGCAGATGTGGAGGACGGAATCAAGGGAACAGACAGAGACCCAACTCCATGGGACCCACTACCGTGGCGGATTATGATGTTTGTCGAAAATGTGGAAAAAAGGCACATTGGGCTCGCGGTTGTAAATTTTCCAGTAATGCTGATAATTGGGACACAGCACCCCAAGGGAATGTTACTTTCCAACATCCTGGGGGTCAAACTGGATTACCTGGACAATTAAGTTTTGTGGGGGATGAGGAAACGCATGCGGACAAGGGTGAGTTTGCTGGGTTCCTTTACCATACGGCTCCAAATGCGTTACCACTTTGGTCATTAAAAGTTGATGGGCGAGCATTAGACTTCATTGTGGATACGGGAGCTGGTCGGTCTGTAATAGCAGCTAAAGCATAGGATTCAAAACCTCCTCTTTTTAGTGGTAAAACCATGCTCAGCCAAGATGCTGGTGGAAATACCACGACAGAGAAATTTACAGCTCCATTACTGGTGCAAGATTTCAATACGGGCTCAAATATTACTTTGAAACATGCGTTCTTGTTCTCCCCTGTATGTCCGGTAAACCTGCTTGGCAGAGACTTAATGTGCAAATTAGGTCTGAGTGTGCAGTGTACTGATGACGGTTTAACTATTGACAGAGCTGCTACGGCAGAAACTCTAGAAATGTTTTGCTATGCTTGGGATCTGGACAGATCCTCAGTCACAGCTAAAGCCATACAAATGGCCAGAACTGAGTGGACAGGCACTGGCGACAGACTGACAGAATTACAACTACATGTAACAGCACATTTTAGTCGAGGTAGAGATTGGGAATTTGAAAAGAATTGGTACGGTGATTGTAAATCAATTTCGACATTGTTTTTGGTTGGTCGCGATTTCTGTGCATTGTCTGTACAATTGAGCTCAGCACAGCAGCAATTCTATTCCATTGCGGGAAGTGCACCCCATGTGTCGCTGTGCAAAACCTCAAATAAAAAATGGGAGGACACAGGGCCATGGGTGAAATTATGTTTGGATACCACGGACTGTGAAAAGACAGGGGAATTTTCAAAATATTCTCCCTCTCTGCGTGTCACTGCGCACCAGTTTCCGAACTCTCTGACAGCTGTCTGCAGCATTCATGAGTTGTTGTGTGACACTCAAGCCTATTTGCATTTGTCAGACCCGAGATTCAGTGCAATTCCCTCTCAATTGTGGGCAACATCCCAAAATGATGTGGGGCTCATAGCTGGAGTTACTCCACTTCAAGTAACCCCTAAATCTGAATACAGACCATGCAAACGTCAATATCCTCTACGCCCAGAAGCCGAGGACGGCATTGTCCCCATATTTAATGCGTTGTTAGAAGCTGGTGTTGTGGTTACCTGTCCTGACTCTTCATGCAACACTCCTATCTTGCCTGTAAAAAAGCCTGATGGGTCTTGGCGGTTCGTACAAGATTTACAAGCTGTGAACAGCGCCGTTCAGCAGCGCGCTCCTGTTGTGCCTAATCCCACTACCATTCTTGCACAGGTCCCGGGTAATGCTAAATATTTTTCTGTGATCGATCTAGCGAATGCATTCTTTAGTATTCCTGTTGATGTAAATTCCCAGTACTGGTTTGCCTTTACATTCAGGGCAAAAAGGTATACCTGGTCTCGATTACCCCAGGGGTATGCTGAATCACCAGCAGTTTTTCAGCAGCGCTGCAGGAAAACTTGGAACAGTTCCAGTTTTCTTCAGGCCAAAGTACTTTGATTCAATACGTTGATGATCTCCTCGTCTGCTCTCCAGACGAGCACAGCTGTATTCAGGATTCACTTGAACTGTTGACATTCCTAGCCACAGAGGGCCACAAATTTAAACAGGAGAAACTGCAATTTGCGTTACCTACTGTTACCTACTTAGGACACACTATTTCTGCAGAAGGCAAATCTTTGGGAACTGACAGAATCCAAGCGATTCTTGACCTCCCTAAACCGGTTACAAAAAAGCAGGTAATGTCTTTTCTAGGCATGACAGGGTACTGTAGGCAATGGATTTCTGATTATGCTGAAATCTCCCAACCCATGCAAGATTTGGCACATGGCCATGATCTAGCGGCTAATGATAATGTCACATGGACAGAGCTTGCTGAAATTTCCTTTCAGAAGTTGAAACAACAATTGGCCTCTTCTCCTACTTTGGGCCTGCCTGACATGAATAAACCTTTTCTTTTGACTGTTGATGAGAAGGGCGGCTACATGTCTGCTGTTCTTTTGCAAAAGCACGGTGATAAACACAGGCCTGTGACGTACTATTCTCAGCGACTTGATGCTGTTTCTAGGGGCCTTCCTCCTTGTTTGCGCTCCATTTCATTTGGTGGTAACTGCATCTGCATCACTTGTTGCTTATCGTCCTCTCACTGTCCTTGTTCCTCATGCGGTAGCAGAAATTCTGTTAAAGCAAAAGACGGCCCATTTCTCACCAGCCCGAATGCTTCACTATCAACATGTGTTGCTCTCTTTGCCAAATGTTACAGTCAAGCGATGCAATGTTCTGAATCCCGCTACTCTTTTACCTACACCTGAGGATGGGGAGCCGCATAATTGTGTTCATGTGTTAGATCAAATTCTCTCCCCCCGTCCTGACCTCGCCACCACTCCTCTCTCAAATGCAGACTTTGATATGTTTGTTGACGGTTCTGCCAGTCGATGTCCCCTCACAGGTGACAGTCAGGCTGGCTATGCAGTAGTGACACATCACCAGGTTCTGGAGTCAGCCCGCCTTCCTGGACACCTCTCAGCACAGGCAGCTGAACTGTTCGCTCTTACACGTGCTTGCCATTTGGCTGAAGGTAAAACTGTAAATATTTTCACTGACAGCAGATATGCTTTTGGAGTTGTGCACGACTTTGGAACTCTTTGGCAGCATAGAGGCTTCCTTACCTCTACAGGGAAAACTATACAGAATGGACACATAGTGAGCTGCCTCCTACAGGCAATTCTTTTGCCTGCTGCTATTGCTATATGTAAGTGCCCCGCTCACACAAACCAGACTGATGCTATCTCTCAAGGTAATGAACATGCTGACTTGGCAGCCAAAGCAGCTGCAATTGCGCCCCCTCACACAACTCTCAGTCTGCTCACACAGGCTACTGTTCCCACAGACACTCCATTGGCCTCTGTACAGGACTGCCAAGCTGGGGCCACACCCCAGGAAAAGGCCAAATGGAAGCGGGACGGCACCTACACTGATGGGGTCTGGCTAGGCCCTACTGGTAAACCCTGTTTACCTCGTTTTTTATTTCCCTATTATGCTAAATTGACTCATGAACTGGATCATGTGTCAAAAGGAGGGATGATATCTTTGATGTCCAGACACTGGGACACAAACGGATTTTCTACTTATGCAAAAAACTTTTGTGAAAAGTGTGTTATCTGTGTTGTAAATAATGCTGGGTGGGGCCAGAAGGTTCCAAATGCGGCCCACCCGGCTCCACAGGAGCCTTTCGAGTACCTGATGATGGACTTCATTGAACTTAACTCATGCAGGGGTAAGAAATATTGTTTAGTGTTTGTTGACATGTTTTCAAAGTGGGTTGAAGTTTTTCCTACAGGGAAAGCTGATGCTGCAGCAGTGGTGAAAGCCCTACTAACAGAGCTTATTCCTAGGTGGGGGATCCCGAGGAAGCTGTCTTCAGACAGAGGCACACACTTTTTAAACAAGGTGGTGGACAAAGTGACCGAGCAACTGGGGATCAGGTTGAAGTACCATTGTGCTTACCACCCTCAGAGTGGAGGGGCGGTAGAGAGGGCAAATGGAACCATTAAGAACCGGTTAACTAAAGTGATGGCAGAGACAGATCTGGATTGGGTCCAGGCCCTGCCAATTGTCCTTACAGGTATGCGGGGGAGGGTCCACGCTGCTACAGGGTTGTCGCCCTATGAAGTCATCACAGGGCGGCCCATGAGGACTGGATGTCACCCCCCAGGGCTGATGTTGGACAAGGAGCTAGCTGACACTCGCATGGTGAGTTACTGTGTTCAGCTAACCAATGTTCTGAGATCTGTGCATCAACAGGTGAAAGCAGCTCTCCCAGACCCAGTCAGCGGGCCTGTACATGACCTGCAGCCAGGAGACTGGGTGGTGATAAAAGACTTCAGAAGGAAGAAGTGGAACCAGGCCAGGTGGAGGGGTCCTTTCCAGGTACTACTCACCACGCCCACAGCCGTGCAAGTGGAAGGCCGTGTCTCTTGGGTCCACGCCAGCCACTGCAAAAGAGCTCCACCAGCGCCAAAGGAGGGATAAGGGTGAGAGACCCACCTCGACCGACGCGCAGGGACGACTAAGTTCTCACGGAGTTTAAAAACTCAGAGAACCACCACTTCAAGGAGCACGTGAGGGTAATATCTGCTCCCAACATGCCAGACGACAGCAGGAACACCGAGGGGTATAACCCTTTGAGAAGATTAGGCTGCAGCCTGGAGGTAGGCCTATTGCTACTAGGCCTCATTACACTCATCACTGTTCTGCCCATTATCCTGATTCATGAGACATTCTACACCATTAACACCAGTGAACTAAACGGTACTGTTGTAATGACTAATAGGACTAAAAGGTATGTCACCACCGGGAATGAAGCTTGGCTGACACCAGGAACTGTGAAGCATCATTATGCTACTAACTCTTGGTGGCGTTATGCTGAGTGGACTGCAAAGCAGCACTTTAACCAGTCTTGTTATGTTTGCTCTCACATGCCTCATTCCACAGCAGGCCCTCTTCTTCAGGTGCAGAATCTGAAGAACGACCTCTCAACGTGTTTGGTGGGACTGAGTTCTCACCCAGGTATGGGAATACGGTGGGAAAAAGCTGATTTCTCTGTGCCATTAAATCTGTCACTTTTGAGTACTCCAGTAGTCAATACAGATTGTTCTTTCCTGAAAGATTACCTAGCATGGCCACAGGTGTCATGGAGAATGCCCGGTCCAGTCGTACTTAAACATAGTATGAAGTTTGGAAGGTGTATTATAGGTAATGGCTCTAATGCACTAGGTCAATTAGACAATGTTCAGTGTAAAACTGTTTTCTGTGACTGTCCGCCCATGCATCCTGATAAGTGTTTTGACTGTCTGAGTGATTCCTATAGTCCCTGCAGAGACTACCCTGACATGGCTGATGAGATATGTAGGAAGAACTGGTCACACGCAATCTCATTACCTTGGAATAGGGAACAAACTGCAAACTGTTCCGGGATAATACCATCCTCTCGCCTTGGGAGTCGACTGTTATCAGATTGGTACTGGCTTTGTGGAAATTCAGTCTACACTGCTCTCCCCCCCTGACTGGGGTGGAGTGTGTGCCATTGTTGCTTTGTATGACTCTACATATGTGATTCTTGACCTTTCCACATATAGTCACACCACACGTCGCATGCACAGGGTAAAGAGAGGGTTTTGGGATAGTAATCCTGTTCCTACTGAACATCGTCTTTGGACTGCAGGTTCAAAGTTTATACAGGCTATGCTTCCTGGGTTAGGTGTGTTAGAGGCTTTTAAAGAGATAGAAGTTACTCGATACACTTTTCTCCAGTACATAAACTCCTCCATTTTGACCATAGGTGCTGTAAAAACTGAGTTGACTTCACTGCGATTAATGGTTATGCAGAATCGCATGGTATTAGATCAGCAGGGGGGGGGGTTTGTGTGATGATTGGGGAGGCGTGTTGCACATACATACCACATTATGATGAGGATGGCCAGATCATACAGCAGGGACTTAGAAATATGACCAAACTCCGTGACTCATTAGTGGAGAGAGAGGTTGATGCAAATAAAGATTGGTTCTTTAACCTCCTGACAGGTTGGAAGAAAACACTGCTGAGGATCTTTTTGCCTGTTGTTATCTTTGCCACCCTGCTCGTATTTCTTTGCTGTTGTGGAATGCCACTGATTCGCGCCTGTATTGCATGCCTCACTCAAGCTGCTATAGACCTATAGCAGCTTGAGTGAGGCATGCAATACAGGCGCGAATCACTGACCAGTACTTACAGCAAAATGTTCCTGATCCTGAACAAGATAATGTATTCCTTCTCCGACAACTTCCTGAGTTTACTGACGGCCCTATATAAAGTATAGGCCTGAATTATGTACCCACCCTGTCACATGGTTGGTGGGAAGACAGACAGTGTTGTAATGTGAAGAGAGTTAAAAGGTTGACATTCCAGGAGTTGTGAAAAGTCTCCATTACATGATGGGTTTTTATTTTTTATCTTTCTTTTCTTTCAGACTTTCTCTTGATAGTAGTAATTTTATATGTTAAATAATCAGTAGTACATTATAGTGAAAATTATTTTTATATTCAATTATATTCTATCCTGTTACTATATTCACTATGATTTCATTTTTTATATTTTTATTTTTCCTATGTTGATTCTTGTATTAATCAGATATGGATGATGTGCGATATTTGCTGATATCCGGAAGCGACGCTTGATTGCCCTAAGGGGGATCGGAGGAATTATTTTTTCCGGAACTGATTGGGTTTTCTGGCTCTGTGCTAGTTTTGTCCCATATAAGTCCTGAATCTGCCGGTTTTTCAATTCCCCCTGGATTATTGGAGTATTGTACATATCCACACGAGATTATTGTATTTGGTCTGTGTGTTGTTATGTACCAGTTAAATATAGAACTGTATTCCCCATAATGCATAAGGAATAAGTGCCAGGAAGTTAGGAACACTTCCGGTCTGTAAGTAGAAGAATGATGGCGTGTTCCCAGTAAAGTTAAGCAGAAACCCACGCAGACTGATTGTGTCTTATTTAAAAAGCACGACACAACATAACATGGTGTCAGATGGTAGCGATTGAAAAACGAAGACGACTGCGTTCCGGAGAGAGAGACTTGTGAGCGAGTTGGAGCTATTCGGAGAAGTTGGTTAAAATAAAATAATTTTTTTTAAAAAGCTGCAAGCAAGCGAGCTAGCCAGTGGTAGCGGCAGGGAATTGCAGTGAAAGCGAGGGAGAAGACGTGCCAGAAGAGTTGCCGCCTAGGACTTCATCGACCGGAGAAGTCGCTGAGAGGATCACAGTCATGGATAAGCTAAGTCCACCAACACCCATGTTGTTCACCGGCAATCTCGCCGACAATTGGAAGCGCTTTAGACAGAGATTCAAAATTTATCTAGCTGCTAGCGGAGCAGCGGAGATTACATTACATTACATTACAGGCATTTAGCAGACGCTCTTATCCAGAGCGACTTACACAACGTTTTATCATTTTTTTTTACATATTATCCATTTATACAGCTGGATATATACTGAAGCAATTCAGGTTAAGTACCTTGCTCAAGGGTACAACAGCAGTGTCCTACCTGGGAATCGAACCTGCAACCTTTCGGTTACAAGGCCAGTTCCTTAACCATTATACTACACTGCCGCCCTGACGAGAAGATAACGAGAAATTAAAAGCGCAAATCTTTCTCCACGTGATTGGGGAAGATGCGTTGGACATTTATAACAGTTTCCAAATTGATGCGACTGATCTCAAACTAGACACAGTAATGGGCAAATTTGAAGCATACTTTGTGCCTGCTAAGAATATAACCTTTGAGAGGTACAAGTTCTTTTCCTGTGACCAAAAGCCTGATATGACTTTCGATCAGTATTTAGCTGAATTATACACGCTGAACAAATCATGCGAATTCAATGACCTCAGAGATACGCTAATACGTGACAGAATTGTTTGCGGGATTCCTGACAATGGATCAAGAGAGAGGTTGCTGCGTGAGAAAAATTTGACTCTGGATAGGACAGTGGACTTGTGCAGGGCCGCACAGAGCTCACGTGCACAACTGAAAGAGCTAAGCAAAACAGAAACGGCAGTGCATGCTGTAAAATCAGATGAGCAGCACAAGAAACGTTACACAGAACAAAGAGGTGCATACAGCAAATTTAGTAAATGCAGTAGATGCGGAGGCAGTCATGTGCCAAGGTCATGCCCAGCCTATGGCAAGACCTGCAATAAATGTGGTAAAATGAATCACTATGCAAAATGTTGGACAGCTGGGGACTCAAAGAAAAAGGTACACACAGTAGATGAGGCACCAGAGGAATTCTTGGTGGATTCGGTTAATACATCCACTGCAGATAAAGAGGAATGGATTGTACCAGTGACTGTAAATCAAACAATAATTCCGTTTAAATTAGATACAGGAGCACAGGTAAACCTGTTGTCTGGCGGATTACAATTCTCTCAAAGTAAAAAGCAAGATACATCCTGTGAAAATAAAAGTGTCTGGTTACACTGGGGAAAATGTGCCAGTTAAAGGCGGTTGCATAGCAACTTTTGAGCACAAGGGCCAGATCTTAAAGGCAGAGTTACTGATTGTGGAAAAGGAGGTACAGCCAATTTTGGGTCTAACTGCATGTGAAAAGCTCAACTTGGTAAAGAGAGTTTTTGTGGTGACATCACAGCCTAGCAAGGACCAGGATTCACTCATGGATGAATACAAAGATGTTTTTGAGGGACTGGGTTGTTTACCGGGAGAGCACAAAATGCATGTGGACGAAGCAGTCGCACCTATAGTACACGCATGTAGAAAAGTCCCATTTGCTTTGAGAGAGAAACTAAAAGATGAACTAGCACGCATGGAAGCGATGAACGTCATAAAACAAATAGATGAACCAACTGATTGGGTGAGCTCGCTGGTTATAGTGCAAAAGAAAAATGGCGCATTGAGGGTATGTTTGGATCCCAGAGACCTCAACAAAGCAGTTAAGAGAGAGCACTTTAAGTTGCCAACACGCAAAGAGATCATGTCCCAGTTTGCAGGTGCTAAATGGTTCAGTAAACTTGATGCATCTTCGGGTTTTTGGCAAATGAAGCTAGACAAGGCTAGCTCCAGACTCTGTACCTTTAACACGCCTGAGGGGAGGTACCGTTTCCTCCGCCTTCCATATGGGATTCTGTCGGCGCAAGAAGTCTACCACAAGACGGTCCACACAATATTTGAGCACTTACCAGGGGTTGCAACCATGATGGACGATATAATTGTCTGGGGATCAACCAAAACAGAACACGACACACGGTTGAGACAAGTGCTTGACCGGACACGGAGTGTCAACCTGAAACTCAATAAAGACAAATGTGAGTTTTCTGTCAAGACACTGACATTTATAGGAGATGTCGTGTCTGAGGAGGGGGTGCGTCCCGACCCAAGGAAAACATCAGCCATAGAACATATGGAAAAACCCCAAAACAAGGAAGAGGTGAGGCGTTTCCTTGGGAGATGGTGACCTATTTGGCAAAGTTTATCCCCAGGTTGTCCACCATATCAGCACCACTCAGGATGCTTCTGGAGCAAAAGAATGAGTGGATGTGGCTGCAGGAACAAGAGAATTGCTTCCAGACATTGAAAAACATGCTTACCTCAGAGCCAGTTCTTAAGTTCTTTGATCCTAAGAAGTGCATTCGGATTTCAGCGGATGCATCTCAGCATGGCTTAGGAGCGGTACTTTTGCAGCAGCACAAGGAGACATGGCAACCAGTGGCTCATGCGTCTAGGGCTCTTACAAGCGCAGAAGTAAATTATGCGCAAATCGAAAAAGAACTTTTAGCCAGCACATACGCATGTGAGCGTTTCCACCAATACATATACGGGCAAGCTGTTGAAGTGGAAACCGACCATAAACCATTGGTGCCTATTATGTCCAAGCCTCTGACAGACTGTCCAATGAGAATACAGCGTATGTTAATAAGGTTGCAGAAATATGACGTCAAAATGATGTACACGCCAGGAAAGTATATGTATGCTGCTGATGCTCTGTCTAGAGCAGTTGACAGAACCGAAAGACTTGACAATGAGAAGTGTGCAGACATACAGGCATATGTTGATATGATTGTTACATCACTCCCGGTGTCAAGCGAAAGAACAGAACAGATAAGACAGGAAACTGAGATGGACGAGACAATGAAAGAGCTCAAAAACATGATTAAAAGAGGATGGCCTGAACACAAAAGTGAATGTCCAATACACATTCAAGACTATTGGAAATGCAGAATGGAATTGTCTGTTGTCAATGACATAGTGTTCAAGGGCAACAAGTTTCTAATTCCAAGGTCAATGCGCAAAGACATGCTGTGAAAGATACATGAAGGGCACTTGGGCGAGGAAAAATGTAAGCGCAGAGCACGAGAAGTGATGTACTAGCCACGAATGAACCAGGACATCAGCCAGATCACTGCTTCTTGTGAAGTATGCCTGACTTACCGGCCTAAGCAGCAAGTGGAGCCGCTTATGCCACACCCCGTGCCAGACAGACCTTTTTTCAAAGTAGGAGCAGATTTGTTTGACTGTAAGGGTAAGAGTCACATAGTTGTGACAGACTATCTTTCTAATTACCCAGAGGTCGCAACACTACAGTCAACATCCAGCAAAGCAGTAATTGCATTTCTTAAAACAGTTTTTGCAAGACACGGAGTTCCATGTGAACTAATATCAGACAATGGCCAACAGTTCGCAAGTAGCGAGTTTGCGGAATTTGCCAAAGAATGGGGATTCCAACATATAACATCAAGCCCCCATTATCCAAAATCGAATGGCCTTGCAGAGAGCTCGGTGAAGGTGGTCAAAGGTCTAATGAAGAAAGCGCACGATGGGCAGGGAGACTTTCACCAAAGTCTGATGATCTACAGAAGTGCACCACTGCAGAACGGCCTATCGCCTGCTCAAATGTTGATGGGACGACGCATACGCACCAATCTGCCCATGCATGAAGATCTGTTGACACCCACAGGAGCGCACAAAATCAAAATGGCCAAAGAAAAAGAGAAGCAGAGACAAAAACAGCAATATGATCAGAGAGCAAGACACTTGCGTGACTTGAAGCCAGGGGAACATGTCAGAATCCGAGATCACGTGACGGGCATCTGGAAAATGCAAGGATCAGTGCAGAGAGAAGTGGCACCACGTTCTTATGAGATTCACACAGAGCACGGAACATCATTGAGAAGGAATCGTGTTGATCTCAAGCCACAAACACCAAGCCAGAATGGTGAGGAAGAACTCGACAAAACACAACATCAAGTCGGAGACACCGCCAAACAACAGGCTGAACAAAGTTCACAGAACCATGCAACATATCCTGAGGTGGCTAACAGGAGCCGTTCACCAGTGAAAACATCTAGTAGACCAAAACGCAGTGTTCAGCCGCCTAAAAGCCTCATTGAAAGTTGCTGAGAGACTGAACTGTTTTGTGTGTGTGTGTGTGTGTGTGTGTGTTTAAAAAAAAAATAAAAATTAAAAAAAACACACTAGAGACTGTAAATATGTTACTGAAATGTTTATTGAAAAAAAAAAAAAAAGGGTTTTGGCATAGGTAAATATGAGCATTAGAGTAAGAAAATGTTAAGCTCATGTGAAGTGATCAAGTCATGTTTATGGTGGTTGCACAGAGAAAAACTGTTTTTTTTTAAAGGGGAAAGATGTGTTGTTATGTACCAGTTAAATATAGAACTGTATTCCCCATAATGCATAAGGAATAAGTGCCAGGAAGTTAGGAACACTTCCGGTCTGTAAGTAGAAGAATGATGGCGTCTTCCCAGTAAAGTTAAGCAGAAACCCACGCAGACTGATTGTGTCTTATTTAAAAAGCACGACACAACATAACAGTCTGTATAATCATGTAATCATTTATGATGTTATTAAAAGGAATCACTTACTAATTGATTGAGTATATTAGGTAGATTGTAACAGAAAATTGTTTGTTATCATGAAATGATAAAAGGAGGGAAATGTGAAGGAATTTTCTGTTTTACAATATGTGTGTATTAACATAGAGACAATCACATGATTATCATTAAGCATTTAATATAATAGATCAATTATATTGAGTTAAGTAATTAAACAATGTATTCTCTGTGAACACTGAGTAGGCTGTGGTTCACTCCCTCTGTGTCTCTCCTTCACAATCTGCAGAGACAGGCAGTCTGTGAGATGGATGTTTTCGTTACTTGGTTTGAAGGTTATTGAAAGTTATTGAAGGACTAAACACCAAGAAATAGATACCCTTGTCTCTGTATGTTTAGAAACCGCCCCTTGTGGCTAATCAGTAAAGTAATGATAGATTGTGTATAAATCTCCTCTGTATTCTGTTTTTCAAGTTAGAGAGATTCTGGTAAGTCTCTCTCTCATTCTGAGTTTATCTCCAAATAAACTGAAATTCTTTTTCTTATTCTATTACATGGTTTTGTTG
Organism: Synaphobranchus kaupii; assembly: GCA_029718625.1. Classification (NCBI taxonomy): domain Eukaryota; kingdom Metazoa; phylum Chordata; class Actinopteri; order Anguilliformes; family Synaphobranchidae; genus Synaphobranchus; species Synaphobranchus kaupii. The sequence continues at coordinate 5,330,341 of CM056384.1, forward strand.
TGGTTCTGTTTGGACAGACTTGCTCACTGTGGGTTGAAAGGGAAAAATCCACGACAGTACTTGGTTTCTTAAACATATTTATACAAGAGATTTTGGAGAAAAAAATGAGGTGTCTTCTAAACCAGTTGTGTGCATCAGGTACTGTATATAGTACAGTAGGCAAGGGAAAACGGTGAATGCTCATTTGTACAACGTTTTTAAAAAATATTATTGTTTCTATACGTGAATATTATTTTCTTAGCGTGTATAAACGGTGCATTTTATGCATTTTACAGTCTGTGGCTGTAGCCAGAGGAGGGTCGTAAGTGCTTTGGGCTATTAATAGCACCCTCCTAATTTATTGCACTGCAGTGTAACAGGAGAAGCTGAAGTTTTCGCAAGAGGCTACCCTTTTAAAAAATACTGCATCAAAATTTACGGGGTTTTCTTAAAGCTGTAGTTTATCATTTCAGACAAACATGATAACTGTAATTGAGACAGATATGTCTCAACCACTAGTGGTGAATAGAGTTAAAGAGTTAAAGGAGCTATATGTAGCATTGACACTGAGCGATTAAAATGACATATGGTCATTTTATGATTTAGTACAATAAATTTGTTACATATAGCGCCTTTAATCTAACCTGGAGTTTTTTTACAGTGTATAGTTAACCAGCAGTACTGACTGCCTGTGAATTGCGTTGTATTAAACCAGCAGTACTGACTGCCTGCATATTGCAGCGATGTCTGTAGTTAACCAGCAGTACTGACTGCTTGCATATTGCAGCGGTGTCTGTTTTTAACCATCAGTACTAACTGCCTGTGTATTGCAACGGTGTCTAGATTTAACAAACTTATTAAACTAACCTTATTGCAGAGGTATCTGTAGTTAAGCAGCAGTACTGACTTATTGCAGCAGTCTCTTGCATAATGACTGGAGAAGGGCTTTTCTGCAGGTAGGGCTGTTTTCATCATCAGCCTGGCATACAGGCCTTATTGAGCCATTTCTGACAGCTGTGCTAACAAAAAGAGCAGGAATGACGTCAGTGCCGCTGGGCTCAATGTCACAGCACCGGTTACCAGGAAACACATTTCCCAATAACCCACTCCAGGGGGGTCATTTGAAGTTCATTAATATGCCTGTAAAAATTGAGCTCAGTCTAAACATTTTCTATGTTTAGTTAAGTCATACTTTTGAAATGGCTGTTTATTTTTTAAATACACCACAAATGATCAGTGCAATATCATTCAACAAATAGAATTAACTCAGGCATGCATGGCCTGCCTTGTGCACTTACCAGTTTGAACATCAACAAGTGTTTCATCCCAAATCTGAAAAACTGATGTGTCTTCTGGGGTTTGGGACAGTATCACCCACCCCCCAATAACATTTCACTGTTCATTTGTGACTAAATGGCAAAGAAAACAATCACTCATTATATCTGTTATTATTATGATCATGAGTTTACAGGCAAAAATTCTGTGCATACACAAGTGGCCCTGAGCATATCTTCCTCAGATGAGGGAGGGGGACAAATAAAAGCTACAAATACATGCCACACGCACTCCAGCACGCTCACTGAAAATCTCTTCTGCATCTAACATAACCGGTGATCATGATATTATGACTTCTTAATGTCGAAATTGTGAGAAGAAATGTGTTGTTTTTGTGTTTTGAGCATGTTGTGTTTTTGTATTTTGGGCATGTGTTGTGTTTTTGTGTTTTGAGTGTGTGTTTGTGAACAAAGCCTATGTCATTCCTAAACACAGAGACAGGCACTCACATTTCGGCCCAGATAAGGTGGGACATGTGCGTTATGTCACGCCCTTTGAGGGTATTTAATCCGGGGCTGCGTTTGGATTCGAACTTTATCCTTTCTTCCTGTTATTCCCTTCCCTTGCTTCAAGGGGGGAATCCCCAAAATGCCAGGATGAAATATGGCAGCCACACCAAGTGTGATTCGGATCCAATTTAAGAAAGGGGAGGGAGTAATTATGTTCCCTCGCTCCCTCATTTATCCTCCCTTCCACCAAGGGTATATAATGCAAGCTTCCAGAAAGAAGGGAATCCCACAATGCAATGCTCCACATGGAAAAAGTGGGCGGTCACCACAGAACTATGTGGCCATCACATTTCAACTCTGGTGTTGCACTTCCAAAATGTTGCGAGGACGGTTCGGTTCAGTTTTTGTTTGTTTCTCTTCAATCCTTCCTTGCAGAGCACCTTTTAAGTTTACTTGCTGCACATAGCAAATTGCGTCACAAGATAGCTCCCTCGAGGGAAGACAGCAAGGGAAGGGACCGTGTTAAATTGGATTCGAATGCAGCCCAGGGTAGAAGACCAGTGTGCTGACGGTTGCTGAGGTGCAAACTTGTGTTTTGCTGATCTTCCCACTGGCCCAGTGTGATTGCAATAAACCTTTACTTTGTTTTTTAAGGTGTTTGTCGTTAGTGAGTTCCTATATCCTACACTCTAAAAAAAAATATTGGTAGAACCCTTTCATAGAGGGTTCCAACCCTCTGAAGGGTTCTACCGATAACCTTTTTTCTTTGAATGGTTTTACCTAGAACCCCCTATGAAGGGTTCTGGCTAGAACTATTTTATCTTCTAATGGTTCTACCAAGAACTGTCTACAAAGGGTTCTACCTATAACCCTTTCATTTTGAATGGTTCTATGAAGGGTTCTGCTTATCTTTTATCTTCTAGTAGGTCTACCTAGAACCATTTAGAATCTTGAGAGGCTCTCCATATCTTTTGGTGTATGATAAGTATTTTGGTCTCATTATTATGTAGCTCTTGAATGTATATTATTAGCAGTAGTAGACAGTAATTCTACGAAGGCATGTCCAATTCCCCATGTACATAGAATAGCAAGCAGTTTTATTTAGCAAACAATTTTATTTAGAAATCTAGGAGGGTTGTTGGATGAGGCGGGGAAGCCCTATGAGGTAAGAGGGAGGAGCAATCAGGATGGAAAGGTGATGTAGATCCAGCAGAAATGGGTCACAGGTGAGAGCAGGAGCAACATGACCAAGGGTGCATCCCAGTAGTCGAAAAATGGCACCTTTCCTCCTCCACTACCACTCCTTTACTCTGTGCCCCGGAAACAGATCTTTGTGTTTTAATCTAATGTTGCTGCTTACATCTTAATTACGTATTAATACTTACATATTAATTAATGTCTCGACGCAAACCACAATGTCATGTACATTGGATACTGTACATGCAAATACTTGTACTCAAAACGTTCAGGCAGTTTTGAATATTTCCGGGTAGGAGAGGAGAGGTAGTGGGGGAGTGGAGGAAGGGAGGTGGGGAGTGAAGAATATTGGGACGCAGCCCCAGAGGTCTAGGCACTTCAGGGTGTCTTCAGAAATTGACATTGCTATGTCTGTACTGCAAGAGGTCACCCAGAGAGAGAAAAGAGATGGTTAGTGTCAAAGACTACTCCGTACACCAGATTCATTTAAAAACACCAAGTAAAAAAAACAACAAAAAAAACAGGTTGACTGAATTAAATGAATGAATTTAAGAAAGATAAAATAAACCATTAACCTTCCTGTTATGTTAGGGTCAAAATTGACCCGTTTCAGTTGAGCTTAACATGAGAAAGCTTTGAAAAAGGTTGTTGAATGAAACATCAGCACTGAATAAAACAAAATTGAGATTAATGCAAGATACGGTGTGCGGGAGAACTTCTCTTTTCTATATACCTGACTTTATCCCTCAAGCACCCATACTACAATAACCAGGTATGCAAATACTTTAACAAGAGTTTACCATCAGTGAAATGCTATTTAACTTATTTTTTTCTATATGAAACTTAATAACATCCTCAACATAGGGGATGTGAACATAAAAACCTGTGAAGTGCACAAGTGCTGGAAATAGATAACCAAGCCACTGGCACACCTCCTGGTTTGTCCAGTTGGTGAAAGAATGTCTCTAAAAAATATAAAGCAGGAAACAAACAATAGCATTAAATAAAAAAATGCATCTTGAACCACACAATTCTTAAGCTACCCAAGAGATATATATATCTGTATATATAATATACATACAGCTTACCTTTTATCCAGAAAACATAACCTTCTGTCAAGTTGAAAATCCTTTTCTCAGTCTGTTTCTCTGAAAGTCCAGCTGGAGTAATCAATCCTCACACTGAGGCCCACAAATTCAGTCGCTAGACCAGGGATGTCAAACTCATTGCATCGAGGGCAGAGTGTATGCAGGTTTTTGTTCCAACTGTGCCCTACACCAGCTGATTTCACTAATTAGCTCAGCTCGTGAGGTGAACTAATTAGTGGAATCAGCTGGTGTAGAGCATGGTTAGAAAAAACCTTGCATATACTTGGGCTGCGTCCCAATATTCTTCACTCCCCACCTCCACTCCCCCACTACCACTCCTCTCCTACCCGGAAATATGCAAAACTGCCTGAACGTTTTCAGTACAAGTATTTACATGTACAATATACAATGTACTTGACATTGCGGTTTGCGTCAAGACATTAATTCATATGTAACCATTTATACGTATTTAAGATGTAATCAGCAACATTAGATTAAAATACAAAGATCTGTTTCCGGGGCATGGAGTAGAGGAGTGGTAGTGGAGGAGGAAAGGTTGCATTTTTCTACTATTGGGATGCACCCTTGGCCCCCGATGGAGCGAGTTTGACACCGCTGCCCTAGTCCTAACCCCTTCCTGTTTGCAGATATGAAAGGACTCTGATAGGCTATGTGGAGCCTGCTCCATATTGCTTTGACCTATCAATTTCTTTCTGCAAACATGAATGTGCCAAAATGGGTGTTTCTGGCCTTTTTTTCTTACGACTGGTTGATGTAGAAAAATCACACCCAGGTGATGACGCATGGGCTACTCCTGATTGGTCTAAATCTCATGCTACGAACGGACACACACGGACACACGTCACATATAGAAGCGGCTGCACAGCTTAAAAAGGCCAAATGCCATTTTGGCATATATATATGTATTTTTTCATGATTCAAGGTATTCTGTTTTTAATTAACAAAGATTTTTCTTTTTGCTTGACCAGACAGCAACCCTGTATTCAGCTACCCTACAATAATCATCATAAGTTAATTTTACCCTATTGCCCATGTTGGGAGTTGAACCAGCAGCTCTCTGGTTACCAGGCCACAGTCTTAACCTCTAGGCTACAATGCAATAACCTGTTTTCAAAGCACTAGTGATCCAATACAGTGTAACTCCGCTGAATGCCTTGTACACATTTGGCATAGATGAAAAATGACTGATTGATTGGACTTTATCAATTAATTCAACTCTTCAACAAACGTCATTACAAAATGAACCATAATATTTTGGATGAAATTATGACAAATATACCAAGTAAGGCAGAATATGTACACTTAAAGGATAAAGGAGATCCTGGATACATGTACAAACATTCACAAATACAGTTTAAAATATTGGGAAACATTTCTTTTTGAGAATAATGTTAAAGTTTAAACACTGATGTACATTAACACTAACATTGACACCTATTTAAAATGAAGACAAAATAATATTTTTCTATGTAGAACCCTTTCACCTTCCAAAAGGGTTCTTCAGATGAAAAGGGCTCTACACAGAACCCTTTGCCTTCCTAAGAATCCTTGAAAAATCCTTTCCTCTAAAAAGGGTTCTTTGGAAGAAAACTGTTCTAGATAGAACCCTACCCCTCTGCGAAGAACCCTTTTGGAACCCTTTTTTTTTTTTAGAGTATGTTTATTTTCAGCCAGGTATGGTGGTAACTATTAGGATATATATGGTATGGATTACTGTTATTACTATCTGTGGGGTAGCTCTCCACCTACAGTAAGTTCAAATTGTTTGGTGCTGCTGTCCATTGAGCATGCACCTTCACGTGGTAGGCGCATGAACTGTAGGTCAAACTCCCCAAACAAACCAGCACACCATTGATTTAATTGCCCTATCACATACCAAGATCTAACTATTACTCCTCTCTGAACATTAATTAGGGGGACGCTTGGTTTTGGTTGCAACTTACATGTTAAAATCAAAATTTCACCCATCAATATCTCAGCCGTTTTAGCACTAATTACCAAGCCATTTGGCAGATAAACTCATCTCATCAATATCTCCACATAAAACACATATGGGAAAGATTGGTTAAGCCGTTTTCATACAATTAAGTACATAAAAAAACTTGCATTTAGATTAAGACTTTTTTTTCCAACGACCAACTCAAATTCTACAACTCTAATTGCTAAAGTTGACATAGCGATATGTCGAGCATGACATGGACTAGTGCTTTTGATATTTCTGTATATTGTACAGTTTTTAAATAAACCTTTATAATTCTATGATACTGGAAATTGTCCATTGACTTAACTTTGGGGCATAAATTTGCTAGCAATCGAAGGCTAATTGAAAGTTCGAACTACCGTTACCACACAGTCTCGTGCACTGCGAGATTTCTTACTCCTTGCTCTCTCTGAAGCTTCCACAGCGCCACACAGAAACCAGCCCATAAATATGAACCAGCCGTAGGCTACTAAAGTTAACTGTTACCTATGTTTAAACTAAAAGTCCAAAGTGAGTTTAGAATTTTCTGGTGATTTATGGTTTAACATTTTTATGAATCACAAGACGTGTGGGCAAATCAACTTGAGAGAGCAAGGTGGATAACGTTATTTTGCTTCATATTTTGCCAAGTCAGTGATCACAGCAGCTCCACATAACTCAACAACAACTGTAAGTTGACGTTAACTTAGCCAGGTTAGCTACCGTTACCGAGTGACAAAGCTAGAAATAATACAGCTACTATCTAACTTTGCTAACAAGATTAAAACAAATGTACGTTAACTTAGATCCATTGAGACATGTCCACAATATTATCTATAACGTGAATGAAGATACAAGCGCCACACCGTGTGAGCAACTAACGTTAGCTAGGTAGCAAAATAGCATTACAAGCCCCACATGGAACCTAGTGTAACGTTAGGACAATTAATGTTAACGTTACGTTAGTTTGGCTTTAAAATAGCCAGATATTTCACTGAATAGTTTTGGCTGAATGTAACGTTAGTGTCATTTTAGCGTCATTGTAATTGTAACGTAAGTCTTTTAGCTGACTTAATGTACAGGAGGTTATGATGGTCAGTCAGGACAATGAACGGGTTACCTGCCCCCTCCAGCCAGTGACGCCACTCCTCTAGGGCGAGTTTTATTGCCAGGAGCTCCCGATCCCCGACGTCGTAATTCCGCTCCGCGGGGGTCAGTCTCCGGGAAAAGAAAGCACAGGGGTGGAGCTTATTATCCTGAGCAGCTCGCTGCGACAGAATGGCCCCTACGCCGATGTCGGAGGCATCCACCTCCACAGTAAACTGGCAGGTCGGGTCAGGATGACATAGGATGGGGGCCGTGGAAAACCGGGCCTTGAGCTGTTCGAAGGCGTGTTGAGCCTCAGGATTCCAACGGTAGGGAATGGAAGTGGAAGTGAGTTTTGTTAGAGGAGCAGCAGTAGTACTGCAATTGCGAATGAAACGGCGGTAGAAATTAGCAAAACCAAGGAACTGCTGAAGGTGCTTACGTGTAGAAGGCTGGGGCCATTCTGTCACCGCCTTGACTTTTGCAGGATCCGCCCGGATTCTGCCCTCCTCGATAATGAAACAGAGAAACGGAACTGTAGAGGAATGAAATGAGCATTTCTCGGCTTTCACAAACAGTTGGTTCTCCAGGAGTCGTTGGAGAACCTCACGAACATGGTGCACGTGTTCCTGTGGGGTCTTGGAAAAGATTAAAATATCATCGATGTATACGAACACTGACCTTCCCAGTAGGTCGCGTAATACATCGTTTACAATGCCCTGGAACACTGCTGGGGCGTTAGTCAACCCGAAAGGTACCACCAAATACTCGTAGTGGCCAAGCGGGGTATTGAATGCTGTCTTCCACTCGTCCCCCTCGCAAATCCGGACCAAGTGGTACGCGTCGCGGAAGTCGAGCTTGGAAAAAATAACAGCCTGGTTAAGGGGTTCAAAAGCAGAATTGATTAACGGAAGTGGGTACTTGTTACGAATAGTGATTTTGTTGAGGCCCCGGTAATCGATGCAAGGTCGAAGCTACCCGTCTTTTTTCGCCACAAAAAAGAACCCTGCGCCAACGGGGAAGAAGAGGGTCGGATTATACCTGATGCTAACGACTCATTGATGTATGATTCCATAGCCATTTTCTCCGGGCCCGACAGACTGTAGAGGCGGCCAGATGGTAACTTGGCTCCCGCCAGTAGATCTATGCAGCAGTCATAGGGTCTGTGGGGAGGTAATGAAACAGCACGTGATTTGCAAAATACTTGTGAAAGATCATGATAATGACTGGGTACACCAGTTAGATCAGGTACGGGTTGTGTAGGAATAATTTGTTTGACCCCCGAGGGGGGTAGAGCTGACCGAAGACAGTTAGCCAGGCAGTGACTGCTCCAGACCAGGACTTGACCGGAATGCCAGTTAATGTGTGGATTGTGGAGGCGTAACCAGGTCTGTCCTAAAACCAGAGAAGACTGTTTTGAGTGAATGAGAAACAGCTGTATGGTCTCATGATGGTTGCCGGATAACACTAGTTGGAGGGGAACGGTGGAGTGGGTGACTAACCCCAGGCTCCTACCGTCCAGGGCGAGTGCAGTGATTGGGACAGACAGGGGTTCAGTAGGAATCCCGAATTTCTTGACGAAAGATATATCAATAAAGCTGGCATCGGCTCCGGAGTCGATGAGAGCAGATGAAGAGGCGGTGTGGCTCCTCCAAAGGAGGGTAGCCTTGAATTCGACACGGTTCTGGGCAGAATGGGTAGAGGTAATCGGGCTCGTCAGGACGCCCAGTTTTACTGGCGAGCCACGTCTTTTGGGCGAATAGGACAGGCGGCAATGTGGTGATCTGCTTTGCCACAATACAAACAAGAACTGGTGCGGATTCTTCGTTGACGCTCCTCAGCGTCCACGGTGATTTTGCCCAACTGCATGGGTTCCTCCTCAGAGGGGATAGATGAAGCCCTCGGCCCTTTAACGGGGGAAGGCGGACGACCGCCGTGAAGCGTGGAGAATGGGCCACGTGAGGGATTCTTCCCTCTCTCGGGCCCGGGTTCTGAGACGGTTGTCTATGGAGATGGCGAGGTGAATGAGGCTGTTCAGCAAGCTGGAATCCTCTCGGGTTGCTAGCTGGTCCTTTAACTCCTCACTAAGGGCCTGTCGGAAGGCCCCCTGAAGTGTGGAATCGTTCCATCCCGCCTCGGCAGCAAGGGTGCGGAACTGAACCGCCATCTCTGCCACACTGCGACTGCCCTGCCGAATCTGAAGGAGGCGTTGGGTTGCATCTCGTCCACAGACTGGGTGGTCAAAGACGCGTCGCATCTCAGAGGTGAAGATGGAGAAGTGGGTGCAGGCTGACGTCTGGCTCTCCTACAATGACGTGGCCCACTCCAAGGCACTGCCTCCCAAGCTGCTCATAACGAACGTGATCTTACAGGAGTCAGTGGTGAAGGAGGTGGGCTGCATGCGGAAGATGATGTCACACTGCATAAGGAACTCACGACACTTCCCCAGACCTCCGCGGTACAGCTCGGGATGTTGAACTCGGGGTTCTTGACCCGAAGGGGGAGCCGGAACCTCGGGCGGCTGTTCGTATGTAAGTGGAGTCGGACCCACTTAGATCCGAGGAAGGGGCTGGTGGAGCGACATCTGCGTCACTTGCTCCGACAGGCCCCTCAGAACCTCCAACACATCATCTAAACGGCGGCCCTGTTGATCGCTGACCGCGGTCTGGCAGGCGAAGGTGTGACGGATCTGCTCCAGGTCGGCTGGGTCCATACTTTGGCCAGTTCGTTCTGTCATGAACCTGAACATGGGCTGAACCCAAATGCAACGACAAAGAGGCAGAGGTACAAGAAAAGGTTATTTATTTAAAGCTTGGGGCAGTCCCAAGCTGTACACAATATTACACAGGACAGGAATTCTCCGGAGCTTCTCCGGGACTTCAAACTTGCTCCAAACCGGAGCTGGACTCGACAGGAACAACTGGTTTGTTCCAAACCGGAACTGGACTTGACCGGAACAACTGGTTTGTTCCAAACCGGAACTGGACTTGACTGGAACAACTGGTTTGTTCCAAACCGGAACTGGACTTTGCGGGTCACTCTGGAATCGCCCCACGCCGGGACTGGACTTTGACGGATCACCCGGGAGTCGTTCCAAGCCGGAACTGGACTTCGCGGGTCACTCTGGAATTGTTCCAAACCGGATCTGGACAGACTAGACAGACAGAACAGATAGGGGGAGCGCTAGGCATCCAATAATTTATGCTTCGAACTTGTCTCCTGAAGCGAGGGAGGACATAAATAACAAACAATCTGGTTATGGTTATGCATGAAAGTTTGGAGTAGGAATGACTGGGGTGTTACTGGTAACAGGCAACTGGGTTGTAGAAGCAGAGGATGGGGCAGCAGCAGATACGGCAGGGCAGGACAGTGCAGCGGACCTCGGGTCGGCCCAGATGTGGCAGCAGGACAAACAGCAGCAGGCGCAACCGTAACCGTAGCACTGGCGGTTGCCATGGCCGGACGCAGGAACAGCTGTAGAGTGGGAGAGCAGAGCGGCCCGCTGCGGGCACAACGTCAAGTGGAAAGCGGGGGTACCGCAACACAAACAGGGAGTCGCGAACAACTGCAGACTGGCAGACTTCAAACAGAGAAGTAGTTAGCGAGACAGATTATAGCGCGGCAGGTAGTGCCGCACACACACTGGACAGACTGAGAATATCAACAGTTCAGCAGAGTGCCTAAAGCACCGAGACAGAACCAAACTGTTAACTAAAGGTTTGCACAATTCAGCAGGGTGAACGAACACCTAATACAGAACCAAACTGTGCGACTAGAACTAGACAAGGCATAGCGAAGACCAGAGGTTTCAAACAAACAACGTTAACGAACTGGCACTGGATAGAAGACAGCAGGTGAGTTAAATAAGGAGTGTAATTGGTATCAATTAGGAAAATGTGCGAATGTATGTGGGAAGAGGAGATAGGCTGAGACAGGAGTGGAGAAATGGAGTAGTACAAATGGAGGGAACACGCCCAGCCTGCAGCACAGGGAAAAACACGGACAGTGGAAGTCAAACATGACACGGAGGGAGAGGGAAAAACACGGAGAACGGACAGGATGGGAACGGAACGTTACAGTTAGACTAAATAAAATCCTAGCAACACAACACAGTTGCAGAGTTGATAGTTTAAGATGACATTTTTAGCCAGTATAACGTTAACGTTAGCTTAGTTAACTTCTGGCTGCCAAACGCCCCCTAGCGGTAACGCGGGTGTTACGAAAATTATTAAACTATACATTTAATTAATTTAATAATATATAAAAAACTGCTCACCTCAATATGTTGATTAAATATCCTCAAGATATATCCATTCCTTCTGGGAAAGTGGTTTTTAAGCCCAAAACGTCGAGTTAAAACTTTGTAAATTACGTTGGAAACTCTGACCTAATTCCCAAAGTGTATTGCAGCTTGATGTCACACCATAAATAATGTGCTGGTAAACTGTTATGCTTAATTGTATTTCACAAAACTTTGGTTTGAAAAATTGTTATACCTTTAGACTTCAAGAAAAAATACATTAAAACTTTCATACGGCTGTACATGTTTTTTTCAAATTTTAAACCAACTTTTCTGCACTTCATCACGAGTAGTTCTGCTGTGTTCAGTTTGGCGTTGTGAAACTCAGCCAGTTTCTGGAGAACCAATCCTGTGGCTTAGTATATTTTAGCCAAAGGGGTTTTGTACTTTATTGCTGAGTTTTATGCAAAACCGTCGTCAATTCGGTGTATTTCTTTGACTGATAGCACAATAGGCCTATCTGAAGTGGGAAAAACTTGCATCGACCCGCCTCCACTGCCAGTATTATTTGCTTTCCATTGGGTTTTTAAACTGTCTGTCAAATATTCCAGCCAATAGCGAAGACTCTTATCTTTCATACAAGCCCTCATTCAACACAATGCCTTCGGAAGTCACAACTCCGCGTAAGAGGAGGAGGTGCCCATGCGTAATGTTCGTACCAAGATGGCGCAGAGTGTATTTAGCTTGTAGCAGCTAGCTACATTCCGTTTAGCAAAGTATAATTCATTAGGTAACATCGGCTGTACATCTTTTTACTTTACAGTCTCTTTCATACAGTTTTTGGTTAGTTATGTCTAGGTTATTCAGGCGTTTCTCCGTGCAGCAGGTCCAAGCCCGAAGATGTTTTTGCGATCTTGTCTCAGTGATGCTGAGTGGTGTAAGGTAACAGATTTTTTTTGCCGGTGTACCAGTGCAAATTCACTGTTATGTATAAAACTAATCCCTCTGAATTAAATTAATATAGCTAAATTTACTATGTTGTAAAAATGGCAAGCTAGCCAGCAAAATTACACATAGCAGCTGGCTATCTATTTGTGTCTGAGACGAGCTGTTCCGAGTTTCTTTTGAATTAAATGGCATATGAACTGTTTGTTTAGTAGTTATTGTTCCACATGAGTAAATTGTTCTGTATGCAGTACAGCAGGCTGTGCAGGTAAACGAATGAGCAATTTATGCATGATGTAACATGAGGGAGAGATAACATGAGGATGAGTTTGTTGTTGATTATTATGCAGGGGTTTATTTTATCTAGGAAACTGGTGGACATTTGATTTTATATCCCGTTTGCATATACCTGGACTCATTTCTGGCTAATGGGGCTCTGGTGGAATACAAGATTCACTGTGCTGCTACATGGGTTTGGAGAGCTTTTTGGGGACCACGGGTAGGCTAGTTAGTTGTGTAATATGAAACACACCAAAAACACATCTAAAAATGAATTTTTATTGCCAATTACCAAATTTTATTATAAAACTTAAAAAAAGAAATCATATTGAGACATTTCTGGAACCTTGCCATTTTGCACAATTTGTGCCAACTTTGGTAACCAAAATGGTTCACCTGAAAAAAAGCTCTGTAGAATTTGAATGGTTTGAGATATTGACACCATATTTTTTAGCAGAGATAGGCAGCATATTGAGGAATCACAAAGAGGAGTTATTTCCTCTTGCAGCTCATCAGGTAAACAATCTAGTAGCAAAAAGTGTATATATGAAATATGACCGCTTAGTCATAATAGTGGAGTTCTCTGTTTTAATAAAAGCTATGAACCATATTTGTAGCCTTTACAGTTTTTGAGATAAACAGCTTTGTTGGCCACTAGTAAAAACAGGTGAGAATTGGTATATTTTGCCCTTGGTATTAAGAGGTTAATAGCCTAACTTACTTAACGTATAACGTTACGGAGTTATTTTCGGTACAATGCAACAAAAATAATTATCTCTTAGCCAAGTTAAATAACGTTAGCTAGCTAACGTTATATTTTCCATTGCCATGTGGAGCTAGCCAGCTTGCTAACTTACATTGGGTAAAAAATAAATTTAAAACTGGAAGAGCCTGACATTGACAGATTAAGAATTGTAACGTTATGTGTCAGTCCTATTCCAACGGGATACGTTTTAACTTACGGGGGGAGGTGGGGTTAATGTAGCCTAATTATTACCGGAGGATCTCCGTTATTTTAGTCCCGTTGTAACATACAATTCTTCGTATAATTTTTTCCGGTCCGTTTTTTGACTGTAGCCACCTAGCACTGAACTGTGTCGATATATGCTCTATTCTAGCCAGCAATCTATAAGTGGTTTGATAATTTTCAATGTATTTGTTCAATTAGGCTGTAAACTAACATTATTACCTAGTTCATATATAATATAGTTCGGTGGTTCATACACACGTATTATTCTATTTAGGGTAGCATGAGTGCTTAAAACTCATAGCCTATGTGCTAGTGGTCAGCTAATTTAGCCAGGTCTGCACAGTGCACACTCTGGGAGTAAAGTTAACGCGCAGCTAACTTAGCCAAATCTGCACAGTGCACACTCTGGGAGTAAAGTTAATTTGCAGAACAGTTCTGTGGGTTAATGTTAGCTCAGCAAGCACGATACGTTTCTAAGTGCAAAGTGTTTCAAACAAAACCTTCATTATAGCTACGTAGAATTTTGGACAGATTAGTTATCAAATTAGAAAAATGCACAAAATAAAATAAAAATGTAACTACAATATATCTATTGTTGTTTTTCATGATTTAATTTAATTTCCAATGTGTTATAAAATTTGTTATGTTATGATATTTAATGTTATTTGGATTTATTGGTCTATTGGGGTGTTCTCGAGGTGCATTGATTGAACTTTCTAGCGGTAGCTATACATTTTCTAATGATTGTGTAATCTTCAGTTAGTTTATTCAACGTTCAAGTGGATGTGTAACAATAGTTATGATGATTACATTTTTTAAAGAAATTGACACCTTCCAGAGAAAAAACCCTGGGAATTAATAACAAAAAACAACGTTTTAAGTGTTAGGTTTGGCTGGTTAAAAGCCGCAAAAGACAGGAAATTCAAATGAACACCACCAAGCCTTCAGCTCTCTACACTATCAGGGATTTCCAGTACTCCGTTTTTTATATCTGACTGCTATACAGTTCTGTAGCTATGTTGGTCTACTGTATTTCAAACAACATGTACTCATCACTGGGCAGATTGGTTCAAACCTTCTCTCAAAGAGAGATGTGCATTTGTGCAAAGATGTGCGAACAAAAATGTGATCTATTAACTGTGTAAACCTTATGCAATATTCATCATCAATATTTCGATACTTGAAATCTGTATGAACTGAATAGTTAGGATCAAATAAAATAAGATGGAACAGCTCCATGTATTAATTGAATAAACAACTATTTGCTCATTACCAGTATGGTATTGTTTAAATTGTACAGCTTTTTCACATCTTTGTCAGGGAATTCCACCAATTCTGGACCTGAATGTATAATCATGTTGGGGAATAGTGCAGTAGGTACGTATATTTAAGGGAACCGCAAGGATGGTGTACTGGTGGGTGGTGTCCAACCAATTGTGGTGGGCTGGTCTGGGCCTAAAATGCCTGCGCCGATTTTTTGGACTAAAAGTGACTTTATGCCTCTCTCCGATACTTACACACCAGGTTCCCTAGAAGGCATACCATTTAAAATAGAGACCATTTTTATCTCAGAATCAGAATCAGAATCAGAATCAGCTTTATTGGCCAAGTATGTGAACACATACAAGGAATTTGACTCCGGTTTTTCGTTGCTCTCAATGTACATACCCATAATAGACATACAGCTAAAAACAAGGACAACAAAGCTGAACAAAGGTAAACATAAACATTTAACTACTATGTACAGATATAAATATATATATATATTTTTTTAAAACAACAACACTGAAATTGTAAACAAAAGACAATAGTGCAATGGTGCAGAGTGCAAAGATGCTGGAATAAATATGGAATTATTAATGCAACAGGTTACATTATATACATGAGGTAGTGGGTTGGGTTATCTGACAGTATATGGATGTATACAATATACAGTATATACAGCGTGCTTAGATTTATATTGACAATGATGATATGTACATGTTAAAAGAAAACCTGTAGTTAAACTACAAATTATAATTTAGAATAAATAGGTACAGTGGATTTTTGGTGTTACATGTTTATTGCACAGGGATTGTTCCTGACACTGTATGACTGAATTAAGTGTTCATCAGAGTGCCGGCCTGCGGAAAGAAGCTGTTCTTGTGTCTGGTTGTTTTGGCGTACAGTGCTCTGTAGCGCCTACCAGAGGGGAGAAGTTGGAACAGGTTGTGTCCAGGGTGTGATGGGTCTGCAGCGATGTTTCCTGCCCGTTTCCTGACTCTGGAGATGTATAAGTCCTGGATGGAGGGCAGGTTGTCCGTTGTAGTCTGTTCCTGTCCTGTTTGGTGGCCGATCCAAACCAGACAGTGATGGAAGTGCAGAGAACAGACTGGATTATTGCAGAGTAAAACTGGATCAGCAGCTCCTGAGGGGGCCTTTTGCTGGGCCTTTTTGATGAGTGTGATTATGTTGGGCGTCCACTTTAGGTCCTGGGAGATTGTGGATCCCAGAAACCTGAAGGTTTCCACAGTAGACACAATGCTGTTGAGTATGGTGAGGGGGGCAGTGTTGGGGGGCTCCTCCTGAAGTCCACTGTCATCTCCACAGTTTTGACTTTGTTCAGCTCCAGGTTGTTCTGACCACACCAGAGGGCCAGCTGTTCAACCTCCTGTCTGTATGCAGACTCGTCACCATCCCGGATGAGACCGATGACCGTTGTGTCATCTGCAAACTTCAGGAGTTTAACAGACGGGTCCCCTGAGGTGCAGTCGTTGGTGTAGAGGGAGAAGAGCAGAGGGGAGAGCACACATCCCTGGGGGGCGCCAGTGCTGATTGTCCGGGTGCTGGATGTGATGTTCCCCAGCCTCACCTGCTGCCTCCGGTCTGTCAGGAAGTCTGTGATCCACTGACAGGTGGGGGCTGGTACATGATGGGATGATGGTGTTGAACGCCGAGCTGAAGTCCACAAACAGGATCCT
Organism: Synaphobranchus kaupii; assembly: GCA_029718625.1. Lineage (NCBI taxonomy): Eukaryota > Metazoa > Chordata > Actinopteri > Anguilliformes > Synaphobranchidae > Synaphobranchus > Synaphobranchus kaupii. The sequence goes on from CM056384.1 coordinate 5,346,850, forward strand.
CGCATATGTCCCTGGGGAGTCGAGGTGTTGCAGGATGTAGTGCAGTCCCGTGTTGACTGCATCATCCACTGACCTGTTTGCCCGGTAGGCAAACTGCAGGGGGTCCAGCAGGGGGCCTGTGATGTCCTTCAGGTGGGTCAACACTAATCTCTCGAAGGATTTCATGACCACAGACGTCAGGGCGACGGGCCTGTAGTCATTTAATCCTGTGATAGAGGGTTTCTTGGGGACCGGGATGATTGTGGAGTTTTTGAAGCAGGAGGGGACTTCACACAGCTCCAGTGATCTGTTGAAGATCTGCGTGAAGATGGGGGCCAGCTGGTCCGCACAGACTTTCAGGCAGGAGGGTGACACGCCATCTGGGCCTGGTGCCTTCCTGGTCTTCTGTCTCTGGAAGAGCTGACTCACATCCTCTTCACAGATCTTGAGTGCAGGTGGGGGTCAGTGGGGAGGGGTGAGGGGGTGGCAGGGGGTGCAGTTGGTTGTTTGATGTCGGAGCGGGTGTGGGGTGTGAATGTGGGCTCATCAAACCTGCAGTAAAACACGTTCAGGTCGTCGGCCAGTTGAAGGTTCTCCACAGTGTGGGGGGATGGTCTTCTGTAGTTGGTGATATCCTGCAGGCTTCTCCACACTGACGCAGGGTCGTTGGCTGAAAACCTGTTTTTCAGCTTTTCAGTGTAGCTCCTCTTAGCTACTCTGATCTCCTTTGTCAGTGTGTTTCTGGCCTGGTTGTACAGGATCCTGTCCCCACTTCTGTAGGCTTCCTCCTTGGCCTGACGAAGTTTTGCAGTAAACCAGGGTTTATTGTTGTTGTATGTGCAGAAGGTTTTAGTTGGCACACACATGTCCTCACAAAAGCTGATGTAAGATGTCACAGTGTCAGTGAAATTGTCCAGGTCTTTAGCAGCAGCCTCAAAAACACTCCAATCAGTGCAGTCAAAGCAGGCCTGTAACTCCAGCTTTGCCTCGTTAGTCCATCTCCTCACAGTCTTGACCACAGGCTTAGCAGATTTTAGTTTCTGCCTGTAAGTCGGGAGAAGATGAACCAGACAGTGATCAGAGAGTCCCAAAGCTGCACGGGGGACAGAGCGATATGCGTCATTTAATGTGGTGTAGCAGTGGTCCAGTGTGTTTTTGTCCCTGGTGGGACACTTAATGTGCTGTCTGTATTTTGGCAGATCGTGGCTGAGGTTTGCTCTGTTAAAGTCCCCAAGAACAATGAGCAGGGATTCTGGGTGTTTGTGCTCCGTGGAAGTTATCTGGTCAGCCACAAGGGGCCTTGAGAAAACAGCATACAGAGGAGATTTATACACAATCTATCGTTGCTTTACTGGCCAGCCACAAGGGGCGGTTTCTAAACATACAGAGACAAGGGTATCCATTTCTTGGTGTTTAGTCTATCAATTATATTAAAGTTAAGTAATTAAACAATGTATTCTCTGTGAACACTGAGTAGACCATGGTTCACTCCCTCTGTCTCTCCTTCACAATCTGCAGAGACAGGCAGATGTTTTCATTACTTGTTTTGAAGGTTATTGATAGACTAAACACCAAGAAATGGATACCCTTGTCTCTGTATGTTTAGAAACCGCCCCTTGTGGCTGGCCAGTAAAGCAACTGTGTATAAATCTCCTCTGTATGCTGTTTTCTCAAGTTAGAGAGATTCTGATGAGACTCTCTCTCATTCTGAGTTTATCTCTAAATAAACTGAAACTCTTTTTCTTATTCTATTACATCGTTTCGTTGTGGTTCTGTTTGGACAGACTTGCTCACTGTGGATTGAAAGGGAAAAATCCACGACAATATGGCGTAGTTGCTAACTTGATTTTCTCCTACGCAGATTTCTCTCAAGTCGGAACGGCTTAGACAGTGCACTGCCGGGAGTTCAAACCCCGAGACCGCAACCCACCTTCTCACAGAGAGGTAACTGTAACCAGTCACCTAGAGGAAGGACGGCGGCGACCGGACCGAGGAGAGTAAGACGTCTGTCTGGGGTGATCAATACGCAATCCATAGAAAGAGAATCACAGGTGAGCCACCACAGCAAAACGTAACTTGAGGCTGTATTGCGCTCAAATTCTAAAAAGTTTGATTAGTGACCGACGGGTCAGTCACTGTGGAGTGATTCAAACTGTGGAGGCTGTATGCTGCTCCCACCCATGGACTAATATTTCTCTTTTTCTTTCTCTTGTAATGAGCTCTGAAACATTTTTGTAATGTGGTATCATGTATTGTCAGTAGAGGCAAATGATATACACGGACCAGTACAGGAGAGGCATTTTTGCAGAGGAGATGATTATGGTCATTTATACCTGTACGAGACACTTAATGAGTTTGACGGATTTGGAAGTGGTTTTTCTGTTGTAGCTATACCTAGAAGTGAGTGGTTAAAAGAGAAGGAAACGGCATTAATAGAAGTTAGGCTAAACGTTCACCCTGAAAGTGAGGGCAATTATCCAGAGGATAGTGCAGAATCTGAAACTGATTCTGACTAAAATAGGCCTAATTAAAAGAAAAAATTATTTATTTATTTTTAAAAAAAAAAATTTTTTAAAACCTTAAAATTAAAAGGCATAGTTTGGTTGTGGGACAAACGCACGAAAATGGGTTCTAAAAATTCAAAGAAACAGGACTCTGAATTTATGGGTCCAATGAAAATAATGCATGACAAATATGGTCCGGCAACCACACACCAGCGTGTTAAATGGCAAAAGTTAGGTTTCCCTGAAAAAGGCTCTTTTAGCCTAAATCAGATTGATAACCTAAAAATGCGGCTGCGGTCATATGAGGTTAAAAATAGTAAACGTAAAAATAAATGGCAACCCGACTGGGATGTAGTAGATTTGTGGGAAAAGGAATCAAAATTAAGGCAGGAAAAACAGACCAAGGGAGAAAATAAAAATACTGTGGAGAAATCCCAACAAAGTAATTCAGTGCTATCTCCTGTTGTGCATTCCGGCGGCTCTTTGTATCCCAATGTAGCACAGCTTGCAAGCGTACACAAAATTAACCTGGACTTGGACTGTCCTGCGTGTCCTCCAGCTTATATCCCACAGCAAGCGGCAGGAGCTCACGGACATCCCTCAGCCCCTGCTCTCCAGGCAGTGCATTCCAGTGCTGCTGCACAACCATCTGCGAGTGGGCCGGCGACCAGAGCGAGACCTGCAGCTTCAGTAGGCCCAGATTCCACAGTACAGGTAACTTCCCACAAGGGCGAACTGCACGAGGTAGAGATGCCTACCATCCATACAATGATGATGCTGTGTCTGCGTATATGAAACAAATAGATACTTTGGAAACCAGTATGAAAACCGAATTCCCTGTTCGTCTGAACTGGGAAGCAGTCAGACAGGTTAAACAAAAGCCTGGTGAAACTGTTAATGATTTTCTTGAGAGACTTTCAGAGAAGTACGACGCACACAGTGGAAAGGACCCCTGGCGTCAGAAGTGGGACAAACCGGAAAACAGCGAGACTCTTACTCCGTACGAGACTCAGCTAACCCACTGTTTCCTGGATGGATTGGATAAACACCTTGCAACCGCTAATAAGACCTCCTGTGTTGGCTGGCAGACTCGGAGACTTAAGGACGTTCTCCGTTATGCTGTTCACTGCGAAGAACAGGACCGCGACAAGCAACACAAAGACAAAAAGAAGAGCGACAAGATGACCTCTCAGCTGCAGCTGGCCCAGCTCCAGTCCTACCAGGGGAACCGAGACGGTGCCGGTGGACAACAGCAGTAAAGGAGAGGCCGCGGCAGACGTGGAGGACGGAATCAAGGGAACAGACAGAGACCCAACTCCATGGCGGATTATGATGTTTGCCGAAAATGTGGAAAAAAGGGACATTGGGCTCGCGGTTGTAAATTTTCCGGTAATGCTGATAATTGGGACACAGCACCCCAAGGGAATGTTACTTTCCAACATCCTGGGGGTCAAACTGGATTACCTAGACAATGACATTTTGTGGGGGACGAGGAAACGCATGCGGACAAGGAGGGTGAGTTTGCTGGGTTCCTTTACCATACGGCTCCAAATGCCACCACTTTGGTCATTAAACGTTGATGGGCGAGCATTAGACTTCATTGTGGATACGGGAGCTGGTCGGTCTGTAATAACAGCTAAATCATGGGATTCAAAACCTCCTCTTTTTAGTGGTAAAACCATGCTCAGCCAAGATGCTGGTGGAAATACCACGACAGAGAAATTTACAGCTCCATTACTGGTGCAAGATTTCAATACGGGCTCAACTATTACTTTGAAACATGCGTTCTTGTTCTCCCCTGTATGTCCGGTAAACCTGCTTGGCAGAGACTTAATGTGCAAATTAGGTCTGAGTGTGCAGTGTACTGATGACGGTTTAACTATTGACAGAGCTGCTACGGCAGAAACTCTAGAAATGTTTTACTATGCTTGGGATCTGGACAGATCCTCAGTCACAGCTAAAGCCATACAAATGGCCAGAACTGAGTGGACAGGCACTGGCGACAGACTGACAGAATTACAACTACATGTAACAGCACATTTTAGTCGAGGTAGAGATTGGGAATTTGAGAAGAATTGGTACGGTGATTGTAAATTAAATTCGACATTGTTTTTGGTTGGTCGCAATTTCTGTGCATTGTCTGTACAATTGAGCTCAGCACAGCAGCAATTCTATTCCATAGCGGGAAGTGCACCCCATGTTTCACTGTGCAAAGCCTCAAATAAAAAATGGGAGGACACAGGACCATGGGTGAAATTATGTTTGAATACCACGGACTGGGAAAAGACAGGGGAATTTTCAAAATATTCTCCCTCTCTGCGTGTCACTACGCACCAGTTTCCGAACTCTCTGACAGCTGTCTGCAGCATTCATGAGTTGTTGTGTGACATCCAAGCCTATTTGCATTTGTCAGACCTGAGATTCAGTGCAATTCCCTCTCAATTGTGGGCAACGTCCCAAAATGATGTGGGGCTCATAGCTGGAGTTACTCCACTTCAAGTAACCCCTAAATCTGAATACAGACCATGCAAACGTCAATATCCCCTACGCCCAGAAGCCGAAGACGGCATTGTCCCCGTATTTAATGCGTTGTTAGAAGCTGGTGTTGTGGTTCCCTGTCCTGACTCTCCATGTAACACCCCTATCTTGCCTGTAAAAAAGCCTGATGGGTCTTGGTGGTTCATACAAGATTTACGAGCTGTGAACAGCGCCGTTCAACAGCGCGCTCCTGTTGTGCCTAACCCCGCAACCATTCTTGCACAGGTCCCGGGTAATGCTAAATATTTTTCTGTGATCGATCTAGCGAATGCATTCTTTAGTATTCCTGTTGATGTAAATTCCCAGTACTGGTTTGCCTTTACATTCAGGGCAAAAAGGTATACCTGGTCTCGGCTACCCCAGGGGTATGCTGAATCACCAGCAGCTTTTTCAGCAGCGCTGCAGGAAAACTTGGAACAGTTCCAGTTTTCTTCAGGCCAAAGTACTTTGATTCAATACGTTGATGATCTCCTCATCTGCTCTCCAGACGAGCACAGCTGTATTCAGGATTCACTTGAACTGTTGACATTCCTAGCCACAGAGGGCCACAAAGTTAAACAGGAGAAACTGCAATTTGCGTTACCTACTGTTACCTACTTAGGACACACTATTTCCGCAGAAGGCAAATCTTTGGGAACTGACAGAATCCAAGCGATTCTTGACCTCCCTAAACCGGTTACAAAAAAGCAGGTAATGTCTTTTCTAGGCATGACAGGTTACTGTAGGCAATGGATTTCTGATTACGCTGAAATCTCCCAACCCTTGCAAGATTTGGCACATGGCCATGATCTAGCGGCTAATGATAATGTCACATGGACAGAGCTTGCTGAAATTTCCTTTCAGAAGTTGAAACAACAATTGGCCTCTTCTCCTACTTTGGGCCTGCCTGACATGATTAAACCTTTTCTTTTGACTGTTGATGAGAAGGGCGGCTACATGTCTGCTGTTCTTTTGCAAAAGCACGGTGATAAACACAGGCCTGTAGCGTACTATTCTCAGCGACTTGATGCTGTTTCTAGGGGCCTTCCTCCTTGTTTGCGCTCCATTTCAGCAACGGCTTTGGCGGTAACTGCATCTGCATCACTTGTTGCTTATCGTCCTCTCACTGTCCTTGTTCCTCATGCGGTAGCAGAAATTCTGTTAAAACAAAAAACGGCCCATTTCTCACCAGCTCGAATGTTTCACTATCAACATGTGTTGCTCTCTTTGCCAAATGTTACAGTCAAGCGATGCAATGTTCTGAATCCCGCTACTCTTTTACCTACACCTGAGGATGGGGAGCCGCATAATTGTGTTCATGTGTTAGATCAAATTCTCTCCCCCCGTCCTGACCTCGCCACCACTCCCCTCTCAAATGCAGACTTTGATATGTTTGTTGACGGTTCTGCCAGTCGATGTCCCCTCACAGGTGACAGTCAGGTTAGCTATGCAGTAGTGACACAACACCAGGTTCTGGAGTCAGCCCGCCTTCCTGGACAACTTTCAGCACAGGCAGCTGAACTGTTCGCTCTTACACGCGCTTGCCATTTGGCTGAAGGTAAAACTGTAAATATTTTCACTGACAGCAGATATGCTTTTGGAGTTGTGCACGACTTTGGCAGCATAGAGGCTTCCTTACCTCTACAGGGAAAACTATACAGAATGGACACTTAGTGAGCTGCCTCCTACAGGCGATTATTTTGCCTGCTGCCATTGCTATATGTAAGTGCTCCGCTCACACAAACCAGACTGATGCTATCTCTCAAGGTAATTAACAGGCTGACTTGGTAGCCAAAGCAGCTGCAATCGCCCCCCCCTCACACAACTCTCAGTCTGCTCACACAGGCTGCTGTTCCCACAGACACTCCAATGGCCTCTGTACAGGACTGCCAAGCTGGGGCCACACCCCAGGAAAAGGCCAAATGGAAGCGAGACGGCACCTACGCTGATGGGGTCTGGCTAGGCCCTACTGGTAAACCCTGTTTATCTCGTTTTTTATTTCCCTATTATGCTAAATTGACTCATGGACTGGATCATGTGTCAAAAGGAGGGATGATATCTTTGATGTCCAGACACTGGGACACAAGCGGATTTTCTACTTATGCAAAAAACTTTTGTGAAAAGTGTGTTATCTGTGTTGTAAATAATGCTGGGAGGGGTCAGAAAGTTCCAAATGCGGCCCACCCGGCTCCACAGGAGCCTTTCGAGTACCTGATGATGGACTTCATTGAACTTAACCCATGCAGGGGTAAGAAATATTGTTTGGTGTTTGTTGACATGTTTTCAAAGTGGGTTGAAGTTTTTCCTACAGGGAAAGCTGATGCTGCAGCAGTGGCGAAAGCCCTACTAACAGAGCTTATTCCTAGGTGGGGGATCTCGAGGAAGCTGTCTTCAGACAGAGGCTCACACTTTTTAAACAAGGTGTTGGACAAAGTGACCGAGCAATTGGGGATCAGGTTTTAGTTCCATTGTGCTTACCACCCTCAGAGTGGAGGGGCGGTAGAGAGGGCAAATTGAACCATTAGGAACCGGTTAACTAAAGTGATGGCAGAGACAGGTCTGGATTGGGTCCAGGCCCTGCCAATTGTCCTCACAGGTATGCGGGGGAGGGTCCACGCTGCTACAGGGTTGTCGCCCTATGAAGCCATCACAGGGCGACCCATGAGGACTGGATGTCACCCCCCAGGGCTGATGCTGGACAAGGAGCTAGCTGACACTCGCATGGTGAGTTACTGTGTTCAGCTAACCAATGTTCTGAGATCTGTGCATCAACAGGTGAAAGCAGCTCTCCCAGATCCAGCCAGCGGGCCTCTACATGACCTGCAGCCAGGAGACTGGGTGTGGTGATAAAAGACTTCAGAAGGAAGAAGTGGCACCAGGCCAGGTGGAGGGGTCCTTTCCAGATACTACTCACCACGCCCACAGCCGTGCGAGTGGAAGGCCGTGCTTCTTGGGTCCACGCCAGCCACTGCAAAAGAGGTCCACCAGCGCCAAAGGAGGGATAAGGGTGAGAGACCCACCTCGACCGACGCGCAGGGACGACTAAGTTCTCACGGAGTTTAAAAACTCAGAGAACCTCCACTTCAAGGAGCACGTGACGGTAATATCTACTCCCAACATGCCAGACGACAGCAGGAACACTGAGGGGTACAACCCTTTGAGAAGATTAGGCTGCAGCCTGAAGGTAGGCCTATTGATACTAGGCCTCATTACACTCATCACTGTTCTGCCCATTATCCTGATTCATGAGACATTCTACACCATTAACACCAGTGAACCAAACAGTACTGTTGTAGTGACTAGTAGGACTAAAAGGTATGCCACCACCGGGAATGAAGCTTGGCTGACACCAGGAACTGTGAAGCATCATTATGCTACTAATTCTTGGTGGCGTTATGCTGAGTGGACTGCAAAACAGCACTTTAACCGGTCTTGTTATGTTTGCTCTCACATGCCTCATTCCACAGCAGGCCCTCTTCTTCAGGTGCAGAATCTGAAGAACGACCTCTCAACGTGTTTGGTGGGACTGAGTTCTCACCCAGGTGTGGGAATACGGTGGGAAAAAGCTGATTTCTCTGTGCCATTAAATCTGTCACTTTTGAGTACTCCAGTAGTAAATACAGATTGTTCTTTCCTGAAAGATTACCTAGCATGGCCACAGGTGTCATGGAGAATGCCCGGTCCAGTCGTACTTAAACATAGTATAAAGTTTGGAAGGTGTATTATAGGTAATGGCTCTAATGCACTAGGTCAATTAGACAATGTTCAGTGTAAAACTGTTTTCTGTGACTGTCCGCCCATGCATCCTGATAAGTGTTTTGACTGTCTGAGTGATTCCTATAGTCCCTGCAGAGACTACCCTGACATGGCTGATGAGATATGTAGGAAGAACTGGTCACACGCAATCTCATTACCTTGGAATAGGGAACAAACTGCAACCTGTTCCGGGATAATACCATCCTCTCGCCTTGGGAGTCGACTGTTATCAGATTGGTACCGGCTTTGTGGAAATTCAGTCTACACTGCTCTCCCCCCTGACTGGGGTGGAGTGTGTGCCATTGTTGCCTTGTATGACTCTACGTATGTGATTCCTGACCTTTCCACATATAGTCACACCACACGTCGCATGCACAGGGTAAAGAGAGGGTTTTGGGATAGTAATCCTGTTCCTACTGAACATCGTCTTTGGACTGCAGGTTCAAAGTTTATACAGGCTTTGCTTCCTGGGTTAGGTGTGTCAGAGGCTTTTATAGAATATAGAGATAGAAGTTACTCGATACACTTTTCTCCAGTACATAAACTCCTCCATTTTGACCATAGGTGCTGTAAAAACTGAGTTGACTTCACTGCGATTAATGGTTATGCAGAATCGCATGGTATTAGATCAGCTTACTGCAGAGCAGGGGGGGGGGTTTGTGTGATGATTGGGGAGGCGTGTTGCACATACATACCACATTATGATGAGGATGGCCAGATCATACAGCAGGGACTTAGAAATATGACCAAACTCCGTGACTCATTAGTGGAGAGAGAGGTTGATGCAAATAAAGATTGGTTCTTTAACCTCCTGACAGGTTGGAAGAAAACACTGCTGAGAATCTTTTTGCCTGTTGTTATCTTTGCCACCCTGCTCGTATTTCTTTGCTGTTGTGGAATGCCACTGATTCGCGCCTGTATTGCACGCCTCACTCAAGCTGCTATAGGTCAGTACTTACAGCAAAATGTTCCTGATCCTGAACAAGATAATGTATTCCTTCTCCGACAACTTCCTGAGTTTACTGACGACCCTATATAAAGTATAGGCCTGAATTATGTACCCACCCTGTCACATGGTTGGTGGGAAGACAGACAGTGTTGTAATGTGAAGAGAGTTAAAAGGTTTACATTCCAGGAGTTGTGAAAAGTCTCCATTACATGATGGGTTTTTATTTTTTGTATGTTTCTTTTCTTTCAGACTTTCTCTTGATAGTAGTAATTTTATATGTTAAATAATCAGTAGTACATTATAGTGAAAATTATTTTTATATTCAATTATATTCTATCCTGTTACTATATTCACTATGATTTCATTTTTTTGATTTTGATTTTATCCTATGTTGATTCTTGTTATTAATCAGATATGGATGATGTGCGATAATTGCTGATATCCGGAAAGCAAGGCTTGGTCGTCCTTGGAGAAGGAGGCCGGGGAATTATTTTTTCCGGAACTGATTGGGTTTTCTGGCTCTATGCTAGTTTTGTCCCATATAAGTCCTGAATCTGCCGGTTTTTCAATTCCCCCTGGATTATTGGAGTATTGTACATATCCACACGAGATTATTGTATTTGGTCTGTATAATCATGTAATCATTTATGATGTTATTAAAATGAATCACTTACTAATTGATTGAGTATATTAGGTAGATTGTAACAGAAAATTGTTTGTTATCATGAAATGATAAAAGGAGGGAAATGTGAAGGAATGTTCTGTTTTACAATGTGTGTGTATTAACATAGAGACAGTCACATGATTATCATTAAGCATTTTAATATAATAGATCAATTATATTAAAGTTAAGTAATTAAACAATGTATTCTCTGTGAACACTGAGTAGGCCATGGTTCACTCCCTCTGTCTCTCCTTCACAATCTGCAGAGACAGGCAGATGTTTTCATTACTTGTTTTGAAGGTTATTGATAGACTAAACACCAAGAAATGGATACCCTTGTCTCTGTATGTTTAGAAACCGCCCCTTGTGGCTGGCCAGTAAAGCAACGATAGATTGTGTATAAATCTCCTCTGTATGCTGTTTTCTCAAGTTAGAGAGATTCTGATGAGACTCTCTCTCATTCTGAGTTTATCTCTAAATAAACTGAAACTCTTTTTCTTATTCTATTACATCGTTTCGTTGTGGTTGTTTGGACAGACTTGCTCACTGTGGGTTGAAAGGGAAAAATCCACGACATGCCTCACTAACACAGGCCTGAGGTGGGATGTAAACAGCGACCAGAATAAAGGAGGAGAACTCCCGCGGTGAATAAAACGGTTTACAGTCAATAAAAAGGGTTTCTAGGTGAGGGCTGCATGATTTCTTCAACACTGTGACATCTGTACACCAACCTTCGTTTATGTAGAAGCAGATTCCGCCTAACCCTCGTTTTCCCCGTTAGCTCTGTTACGCGGTCCGCTCGGAGGAGTTGGAAGCCCGGCAGATGGGGTGAGCTATCCGGGATGTGCTCACCAAGCCAGGTTTCAGTGAAGCACAGGGCGGCGGATCTGGAAAAGTCCGGGTTTGTTCTATTGAGAAGCAGAAGTTCATCCATCTTGTTGGCCAGAGAGCGGACATTCGCCAGATGTATAGACGGGAGCGCAGTTCGAAATCCCCGCTGTCGCAGTTTAACGAGCGCTCCGGCTCGCTTCCCCCTTCGGTGTCTCCGGCAAATCCCATAGAGAGCTGCTGCTCCTCCGACTAAAAGCTCTGTAAAACTTTCCGGTTGGGTGAAAGACGGTGAAATAGTTTGACAAGTGAATTGTCGAATGTTCAAAAGATCCTCCCTGGTGAATGTGATCAGAGAGGGAGAGCTGAAAACTGAACAAATAAACAAAAACAGAAAAAGTACCAGAGAGCGCAGTACCGAGGCTGCCATCCGCGGCGCCATTTTGTTTTGAAAATACCTAGGGACCAAAAACTAATATTTAAACTTAACATTGTGGAGTACATTGCAAAGCTAAAGCAAAATATTGAAATTTGGAAAGTCTTGCCCCTTTCTATGATTGGACGTATACATTTTATAAGGATGGTTTCCCTCCACAGGTTTCTTTATCTTTGTCAGAACCTCCCTCTTTTTCTCACATCTGCCTTTTTTAAGAAATTGGATTCCATGATATTATCCTATGTTTGGAATTATAAGTGTCATAGAAAAGCTCATTTACAAAAGCCTAAATCTGAAGGAGGGCTAAATGTGCCTATTTGTAAACATTATTACTGGGCTGCCGACGCCAGGGCACTTACATATTGGCAATGGGGTGTTTTAGGTGGGAAAGAGTCAGGTGCCCCCTTGTGGTTAGATATGGAGATCAATACAGCTACTGGCTCGTCGCTGCAGGCCATGCTTCTTTCAAAGCCGGTCAAGTCCAACAACCTAACCAACCAGAGCTTTGTATTGAAAAACTCTATCAGAATCTTAAACCAGCTTATAAGCATTTTCAATGTACCTGAGACTTCTGTATCTGCACCTATTTGTTTTAACCACACTTTTGTACCCCCATGGATCGATGTCGAATATCATTCCTGGAGGGAGAGGGGGTTAGTTACCATTCAAGATCTGTACATAGACAGTCAATTTGCATCTTTTGGTCAAAAATTCAATCTTCCTAACCCCCATTTTCTTCGTTATTTAGACTACCATTTTGTTAAATCCAAATTTGATTATTTTGAAACCCTTCCGAAGCAAAACCGTTTTTATGAGAATGTTATGCTTCCTCCCGACTCTAAACATCTTGTTTCCAAGTGTGAATCTATCGTCTGTGACTGTACTTTGGTGTCAACTGAACAACTAAGGGCGGCCTGGGCTGATGAATTGGGCATAGAAGTATCTGGAGATGTATGGAGAGAGAGTTTGTCTAGAATTCACTCCTGCTCCATTAACAGCAGACATCAGCTTATACAATTTAAAGTCATACATCGGCTGCATAAATCTAAATTGCACAGCATTTATCCTTCTATTTCCTCTTTGTGTGACAGATGCCGGGTTACAGAGGGTACATTGTCACACACTTTTTGGTTTTGTTCTTTACTTAAGAATCTTTGGACAAGTATTTTTGATTGGTATTCTAAAGCATATGAACGGGACATTGAGCCCGAGGCTGGACTTTCCCTCCTTGGTTGCTCTGAGTCCACCAAACATTTGCCCACTGATATGCAACAGTCTTTCGTTTTTGGGATGGTGGTAGCCAAAAGACTAATTTTAATGGAATTCTATAGTATGAAGTATATTTGAATCTGGCTAATTGTTGCTGTCTGTCTTTACACTCGACATATGAAGGTAGCACACTGTATATGTAGACTGGCAATTAGTTATTTTTTCAATTTTGTTTCCATGTTTGTTTGTTTTTTTTTGTTTTTCTTTGTAGACATTTCTTGTGTTTATGTCCTGTGATAAATTGATAAATAAAATTAAGTTATACAAGATGAAAAAATAAGGTTAACTGGTTTATCAAACACTGAACGGGGCCAAATTGACCTCAAACATAATAAGACCCAAACACAACCTCTGCAGGGTACATTAAACCTGACTTACGTCAAATTTACTTTTTCTTTGCTGAATTGAACAGATTGAAAAAAAATAAAACCGTAATGTGGCTTGTGCAAAAGTTTGGGCCCCCTGTCAGTCAGCACTAGGTAGCACCTCATTTGACAGATATCAGCTTCTACAAACAATTCTTGTAGCCAGTTAAGTCTTTTTATTCTTTCTTTAGGAATTTTTTTTCCCACACTTCCTTGCAGAACCCTACTAAATCAGAGATATTCTTATTTTCATGCATGTGCTGCAATTTAGAGATGTCCCCACAGATTCTCAATAATATTCAAGTTTGGGGACTGTGAAGGCCATTCCAAAACCTTAATCTTTAATTGCATTGTCTTGTTGATATCCCAACTCTCTTCAGCTTTAATTTATTTGCTGACTCTGGGACATGAGCTTCTAGGATTGTTGATATTTAGCTAAATCCATTCTTCCTTCCACCTGCACAATAGCCACAGGCTGCCGTACAACCCCAATGTATAAGTGAGAGGTTGGCAAGATGTTTTTTCTTCAAATGCTTCCCCTGTTCTCCAATGTATTTTTTTTTTTAAAATAATGTGAGCAATCTATTGCAATCAGAAAAACTCCCATGTTTACTTTCCCTGTAACCATTCGAACCAACCAAACATCAGCTTCTCTTTACTTACCTCTATGCTGGTTTTAGTTAGCTGGCATTCCATAAACCTAACTAACGTTGGCTAACTAAACCAGCTTTTTCCCTCAAGGTTAATAAAATCAAACAAACAATCACATAATATTTAGAATAAAAAAAGTGAACATCGATAGTGGTTCGGAAGACGCAAACCTCTCAACCGGTGAGATCGCCAACCACCAGCAAAGAAAAGAAAGCACCTTTTGCAAAGAGTGGCTAAAAATTCTCGTGGACTCAAACATTTTGTTACATTAAGTTACTCTATTACAGTACTGTAACAAAACCAGTAATTATCTTGTCTTAATTAACATGTAAATACAACATTTTCAAAACACCATTGCTCTTTTATTGTTAACAATTATATATTTTGTCAAAATATACAAACGTCTTGATTAAAAACTCTCATTAGCATCATACATTTAAAAAATGAATTGCATTATAAAATGTGATTTACAGTGTTTGGACATGAGGAAAAAATTAACAACAGAAATAGTTGCATGTTTGTTTCAATGAAACACACAGCAGAATATTGCCCATTCATTCTCCAAAGATCTAGTGGAATGTCAATTGACAAAAATAAAATTAGTAAAAACAACACTAGTTCCATACATCCATAGTAAAAGCACAAACATACTCCCAGACAGACCTTTGGCAGCATCTGAACATCTCAATACAATACTTCTATAATATTGAAAGATAATACTTTACAGCATACCGTTACGGTTTCTGCGTTCCAGCTATCGTTTGAATTGTTTCTGAACACACGTCAGGAGATGTTTGGGTGTGAATGTTGGCTCTGCTAGGCTGGTGCTGAGGTAATGTACTGCAGAGTTAATGTGTGTAACTGGCCACAGTATAAAGGCTACACACAGTAACCCTCTCTGTCTCCATACCTGCGGTATTCTGCAACTGGATGGCCGGTTTGGCCCCATTTCACTTTTAAAACAATACAATAAACCCCTGCCCTTCACCCTTCCCCTCAGGGACTGGATTAGACCTGGGACACCAGATGGGTGGGCCTCTGGACAATCAGTGACATTAATCAATCAATTAAATCTCAGGTAGAAAAAAAAGCGGCATTACTACTGTCATGAAGGGCCAGATTTGAGCACTCCTGGTTTACAGTATTAGTATTTCACCACCACCAAACACATATTATATAAATTATAGGGGGAAATGCTCAGCCTGGGGCATTAAGGTCCAGATGCTGTGGAACTGCTGGTGTAATATGTTTACATATTTGTTTAAGCCCCTTCATCAATGGCTGTTTACATGCACACCAATAGCCTGATTATTGGTTGTAGTAATGTTTATGCCAGTATTTAGATTATTGCGTACACGTGAATACGAGTAATGCAATTACTCCAATAGCTGCGTTTACATGATTCTGTCAATGATTTTATTCTATTCCAGCCATACTATGGCCCATAACTCTTTCATAAGTTGAACAACATTTTTCAGCTGGGGTCAAGGTGCGGCTGTCCATAAGCAATCACGTTTCCCATGTTGTTGTCATTCGTTTGGGGCAGAAAAACATCCAATTGCAGTGTTTGATGCGTCAGTGAAGAGCAAAAACACATTCTGTCCATAATCTGTGCATGCTCAATGGACAGTGTTCTAACTGCTTTCCATTATAAGGACGAAAATGACGCACAATTCACGTCATTTTACTCTTATTTTTATCTGGGATCTTTGGCCTGACATGTACAGTTTCAAACAGCCAAAAGAATTCGGAGCATGACATCTAGATTCACCAACAAATCAAAAGAGTGGGCAAAAAATCCAGGTGTCTTCATCGGGTTTTGAATATGCTGATAAATACACTGATAAAGATAATCAGAAAAAGGCGTTTATATGAATCAGAGTATTGCTATAATCTGGGTAAGACTGGAGTATAAGTTGGGAAGGAAATTGTGGCCAAACAGAACCCTTGTTTAAAATGCTGACTTGGTTGCAGGAGTTGCAGTGCCATCGGGCGGATCAGTTGGCCATCTTCCAGTAGAGTAGCGCCCCCGTGAGGATCCCAGCTGCGAAAATGGTCACATTGTTCCAGCGAAGTACACTGTTGACCACGCCCTCCTGTAATCATGCAGTTGCAATGTCACTCATGTACACAGACTTCTCATTTACACACCTTAAATAACTTACATACCTTTATTAAAATTTGATTTACATTCTGTATCTGAGGGAATGTGTGTGTTTCTTTGTGTGTTTGAGTGTGTGTGCATATACGTGTAAGTTGCTTTTAATGTTGTTCAAAACAGCCTTCTTCAACTAAAACTTGTTCGTAATGCTGGTAAGACCAAGCTCATGTTGTTTACCAAAAGCAATAGGTCAAAGAATATCTCTTCTGTGGTCACTCTTGAGGGAAAGGTAATAGAGGTTGTTAACTCTTATAAATACCAGGCTATTACCTGGCTGACGCATTCACATTTAAGCCACATGTACAGCACATGGTGAAAACATTGAGGCTTCTTCTTCTTCGTTTGGGTAGGATCTTTTTGTCCCACATCCCCAGGCTCGGGGCCGAGGGGCTATCCTTTTACCACCCCGAGCCTGGGGGGGGATTCACCCGGACTATATTTCAGGGCACACCTCCAGTAGCCACGTCACCGTGTCATCATCCAGAACCGACAGACCATGCATCCCATTGGGTGCCCGATAAATCGGGCAGTCCAGGATGACATGGTCTGCGGTTTGTTCCTCCGCGCCACACTCGCAGGCTGCGCAAGAAGCCAAGCCCCATCTGTGCATCGATGAGCGGAAGCGCCCAACGCCGGTCCGGAGGCGGTTAAGCCTCACCCATGCCAGTCTAGGCAGGTCCACCCCAATAGGGGGAAAACCGATGTCTGGGATGAAGTCACGGAGTCTAGAGGTGTTCTCCTCCCACTCCGTGCTCCAGATGTAATCCGCCCACCGTGCCGCACTGATGTTAAGATCACTGCATTGCTGCAGGAATTCCTGTGCGGCAGGCACAAATGGGTGTCTCGACTTAAGGCGCCGGGGAGGCTCAGCAATTACAGCGAGCCTTTCGTGGAGCAGATGGTTTGGCTCCATGGCCCGGCAAGCGAGACGTGCTGTGGCTCCTGCGCGGCGAAGCCCAGCGGGCTGGATGCCTGCAAGAATGGGAAGATTGTCCACGGGAGTGGGACGCAGGCATCCTGTCACGATGCGCAAGGCTTCGTTGATGGGCGTATCGATGAGGCGGGTGTGGGCACTGCGACACCATACCGGTGCGCAGTACTCACTAGTCGAGTAAACAAGGGCCAGGGCTGCCGTACGCAATGTTCTTGCGTCGGCGCCCCAGCCTGACCCGACTAGTCGCCTCATCAATGCCGCACGAGATGTTAACTTCTTGCGCAGTGACTCAAGGTGTCGGCGAAACGTGAGCGACCTGTCCAGTGTCACGCCGAGGTAGATTGGCTCAGCGCAGCATGGCAGGGGTGTTCCGCCAATATATATTCGGAGCTCACGTTTAGCCTCCCTGTTGTTAAGATGGAAGGCCGCCGACACCGTCTTTGCCTCGCTGAGCTTCAACCTCCATTTCCAGAGGTATGCCACTAGTGTCTGCATGTCCTGGCTCAAAGTCCCCTCCAATGACTGCCAGTCTCCAGCGGAGTACACCAACGCGAGGTCATCCGCGTAGGCATACTTCCGCGAGACTGTATCAGGCAAGTCATAAGTGTAGATATTATAGAGGAGGGGGGCCAGGACAGATCCCTGGGGGACGCCGTTCTTGAGGTGTCGTAACCTGCTTTGCTGTCCGCTACCGGTGGTAAGGTTAAAGCTGCGATTTCGGACAAGCTCCAGGATCATACTGACCATGTGCCTGTCCGGCAGCAGGCGGAGCAGCTTGCAGGTGAGGCCGCGGTGCCATACGGTATCATAGGCAGCCGTCAGATCGACAAAAACGGCTCCGGCCTTCTTCTTGAACGAAAAGCTGTCCTCGATGTCTTGAGTCATCAAAGTGACTTGGTCTACGGTCGATCTCCCGCGTCGGAACCCGGCCTGCTCCCGAGGGAGCAGTGGGTCGACGATCGGTTCGACGCGGGCGTAGATAAGACGCTCGAGGATCTTGAAGGGGATGCAGAGCAAGGAGATGGGACGGTAGCTCTTAGGATCCCCTTCAGGCTTATTCGGCTTAGGGATCGCGACAACTAGGGCTCTTCTCCAGATTTTGGGGATCTTGAGTTGGCGCAAGCAGGAAGAGAGGAAAGCTCTTAACCAGGACTTCAGGGCAGGTGCGGCATGGAGTATAAGCTCCGGGCAGATGGAATCAGGGCCCGGAGCTTTTCCTGGCTTTAGGTGCTGGAGGGCGGCAGCGCCTCCAGAGGTCAGACACTTCTTTTGCCACGAGTCGTGATGACTCGCGGTCTTTACCCTTGTATACCCCATTTTTCTCAAATTGTGATGCGATTTTATTTGCAGAAATGGGGCAGTGACGAGGGGAGTGTCTTGACCTGCCAGTGAGGTTGTTCAGGATACTCCATGCCTTGCGGCTGGAGTGCGAGAAGTCGATGGAATTGACAGCCTCCTCCCAGCGCTCTTGTCTCCTCCGGCCGAGTCTTGACAACAGGGCTGTAGCAGCCCTGTTTGACTCGGTTCCGGCAGGAGCCCGAAGGAAAACGCGGTAGAGGTTCTCGCACTCTGCATCCCAGCACGGTTTGTAGCTATTGCGACGTCCGCGTGGGATGGATTTCTTGGCCGCTTTCACTAACATGCCACAGAAGTCCCGGTATGCCTCATCCACGTTGTTGGTATTAGGCGATGGGAGACGCCACGTGGATTTGTTAGTGAAGAGGCGGAAGCGTTTCCAATTGGCCTTACGGAAATTCCATCGCTTCACCGGCTCACTCGGGATAGAGTCCACGAGTTTAGGCACGGTTATCAGCGATGGTCGATGTTGGGACCGCGGGAACTTTCCGAGCACACGTCTGTCCGGGAGCTGGTTGTCTGCACCGACACTCGCAAATGCCACGTCAGGATTCGTCCCAGTGTTCCAGCGACCGGAGAGAAAGCTGGCTGCACCCTTTGGATCGTATAACAGGGCCAGGCAGTTGTTAGCTGCCCAAGCAGCCAGGTTCTCTCCGTTGGGTGTGTTGGTATTGTACCCCCAGTCTTCATGCTGACAGTTAAAGTCGCCAGCATAGAGACAGGGGTGGGGGAACACCGGGACAGACACCGGCGTGAATCGCGAGGGGGGAGGCTTGTAGACGTTTACAATTTTAAAACCGGCAACGTCCACGCACAACCACTCAATCTCCGAGTCAGCCGGAGATTGATCGGCGAGAGTCCAGCTCAGCCTTTCATGGACAAACGTGGCAAGGCCGTGTTTCCTGCTTAGGATAGACCCAGCTAGTGTGAAATTTGGTAATACTAGCTTATCTGCTGAAAAGCAGTGGGTCTCCTGGAGGAGGATGACGAGGGCCTTGGTGGTATAGGCCAGCTCCTCGATGACGCTGATCTTGTTGGAGGTGAGTCCTTCGGTGTTCAGCTGCAGTATTCTGGGTTGGAGGCCAGCGGCTCTCCTCCCCGACTGCAGCCGAGCACCAGCCCGGGTGAGGGCCCTAAACTGGCAAATTCTGTTTCGCTTATGACTGCGATTGGCAGTCATAAGTTACTGACGGGGGACACCACGAGAAGGTGTTTGCCATGTCCCCGCTTAAGTTGAGCTTTTATTTTAGAAATAAGTTATGTTTTTATTTTACAGCCAAAAAGACTTGTAGCCACTACATTCTTATTTGTTTTGGATTATGTGTCATGGTTTTCACCTATCTTCCCTCTGTTGCTACGGTTTTATCTCTTTCCTATTTTTTCTTTTCAGTCTATCGGATTTTTCTGTGTTCCATTTCGGAGTTTTCCTTCTCCCCGCTAATTATTCGTTTCACCTGTTCTTTTACCTCTCAGGTATTTAAACCCCTCACTTCCGCCTCCTTGCGCTTCTTTGTCATTTCGTGTTTTCACGAGGTCAGGGTTAGTAAGTTTTTGTCTCTCTCTCTTTTGTGAGAATTAAGATTATCTTTTATTAAGCAGCGCAGACATTCTTCTACTTAGAAGCCTAGGGGAATTAGGGTTTAGTTTCCCTTATTGCTCTTCCCTCTCCTTCGCTCCCACTCTCTCATTTCTGAGAGTGTGAGTTTTATTTTTATTTCATTTATTTCACCATTTATCGGGCGTTATAGCCACGTACCGAAGGTGTCTTGTTTTTTCTGTTCCTCTTTCGCTATCTCTTTAGCGTTCGCTAGTTTGAGATTTATCTGTGCCCGTGTTTACGTGGCTAGCCCGTTTTATAGGGGTGTGTTATTATTTGCCACTGCCAGGGACTTTCTATCCCTTTTTTCTGTTATCGCGTTTGGCTCATCGCAATTCGGCACAAACCCTCTCATTATGGTGACCCTATACATGCATACTTCTCAGTATCTTCATACCATTGACACAGTTTACTATGCCTGAGGTTTATTACAAATTGTAAAACCTTCACCATTATGAGATACAGTTGAAGTCGAAAGTTTACATACACTTTAGCCAAATCCATTTAAACTAGTTTTTCACAATTCCTGACATTTAATCCTAGTAACCATTCCCTGTCTTAGGTCAGTTAGGATCACAACTTTATTTTAAGAATGTGAAATGTCAGAATAATATTAGACAGAATGATTTATTTCAGCTTTTATTTATTTGATCACATTCCCAGTGGGTCAGAAGTTTACATACGTACAGTCTGTTAGTATTTGGTAGCATTGCCTTTAAATTGTTTAACTTGGGTCAAACGTTTCGGGTAGCCTTCCCCTGTCATGGTTATTAGCAGCCTCTGCTGTTTCTGCATTCGGTTTTCTTTTTGGCGTCGTTGGGACACTATCTGATTTTTCCCGCCTCCGTTCCGGTGTTTGAATCTCGCCCGGCAATTATCCCTTTCACCTGTTTTGGACTTCCTGCTTATTATATATAGCTCAGGACTTCCACCTTTCGGCACTTCGATGTTGTCTTTGCTATGTTGACAATGAAGTCGGTAAGGTATAGGAAATTCGGTTACCGCATTTCTGGTTTGTACGAATAAGAAACGCAGGAAGTCCGGTTATAGAATTAGGATTAGATTGGTTTTCTCTTTTATTTCCAATCTTTCTCTTTATCCTTTATTCTTTTTACCTGTTACCTTTTGTGTTCAGCTCTTTTGCCAAAAGAGCTTTGGATAACAGGTTTTCTTTTCTGTTCCTTTCCTTCACTCATTCTATCGAGTTTTGCTTTGTTTCTCTGCCTCCTGGTATGCCTAATGATTTAGTGTGATCTTTTTGAGGTTGCTTTGATTTGGCTTGTGGTAGGGAAGTTTTGCTCCTGTTCTTTTGTTTTCCTCTCCTCTGGTGCGGCTACTTCCGTGTTTGTGGCGTATCTTTCTAAGATACACTTTTAGAATCCTTATCGGTTGCGTCTGGTTCTCCAAACCTTAACACAACCCTCACATCCACAAGCTTCTCACAATAAGTTGCTGGAATTTTGGCCCATTCCTCCTGACAGAACTGGTGTAACTGAGTCAGGTTTGTAGACCTCCTTGCTCGCACACGCCTTTTCAGTTCTGCCCACAAATTTTTGATTGGATTGAGGTCAGGACTTTGTGATGGCTACTCCAATACCTTGACTTTGTTGTCCTTAAGCCATTTTTCCACAACTTTGGAAGTATGGCTGATATCTTGAGATGTTGCTTCAATATATCCATATAATTTTCCTTCCTCATGATGCCATCTATTTTATGAAGTGCACCAGTCCCTCCTGCAGCAAAGCACCCCCACAACATGATGCTGCCACCCCCGTGCTTCATGGTTGGGATGGTGTTCTTCGGTTTGCAAGCCTCACCCTTTTCCCTCCAAACATAACAATGGTCATTATTCCATTTTTGTTTCATCAGACCAGAGGACATTTCTCCAAAAGTAAAATCTTTGTCCCCATGTGCAGTTGTAAATTGTAGTCTGGCTTTTTTATGGTGGTTTTGGAGTAGTGGCTTCTTGCTTGCTGAGCAGCCTTTCAGGTTATGTCAATATAGGACTCGTTTTACTGTGGATTTAGATACTTTTGTACCTGTACCCTCCAGCATCTTCACAAGGTCCTTTGCTGTTGTTCTGGGATTGATTTGCACTTTTCGCACCAAAGCACGTTCATCTCTAGGAGACAGAACACGTCTCCTTCCTGAGTGGTATGATGGCTGCGTGGTCCCATGGTGTTTATACTTGCATACTATTGTTTGTACTGACGAACGTGGTACCTTCAGGCATTTGGAAATTGCTCCCAAGGATGAACTAGACTTGTGGACGTCCACAATTTTCTTTCTGAGGTCTTGGCTGATTTCTTTCGATTTTCCCATGATGTCAAGCAAAGAGGCACTGAGTTTGAAGGTAGGCCTTAAAATACATCCACAGGTACACTCCAATTGACTCAAATAATGTCAATTAGCCTATCAGAAGTTTCTAAAGCCATGACATCATTTTCTGGAATTTTCCAAGCTTCTGATCCACTGGAATTGTGATATAGTGAATTAAAAGTGAAATAATCTGTCTGTAAACAATTGTTGGAAAAATTCATAATTGCAGGAGGACTTTAAACTTACCCTAAATAGTGCACTATAAAGCATATAGGGAGCCATTCAGAATGCAGCCTAAAATAAGAAAAATGGAGGCAAGACTCACTAGGCTGTCATTGTTTTAATTAGCCTTTTTATTCACTTGTATTTTGGATACAAGATCTTGTCTTTTACATTGTACACTGCCCGGCCAAAAAAAAAGTTGCACACTCTAATATTTTGTTGGACCGCCTTTAGCTTTGATTACGGCGCGCATTTGTTGTGGCATTGTTTCGACAACCTTATGCAATGTCACAACATTTATTTCCATCCAGATTAGCATAGGTTTTTGGCTGAGATCTTGTATTGATGACAGGAGAGTCGAACCACTCCGTAAAGTGTTCTCCAGCACATCCCAAAGACTTTCAATGGGGTTAAGGTCAGGAATCTGGTGGCTAATTCATGTGTGAAAATGATTCCTCATGCTCCCTGAACCACTCTTTCACAATTTGAGCCTGATGAATCTTGGCATTGTCATCCTGGCATATGCCCATTGATGGGATAACCTGGTCATTCAGTACATTCAGGTACTTTGTTGACTTCATTTTATTGCTGCATAATGTTGCTGAGCCTAGACCTGACCAATTGAAGCAACCCCAGATCATAACACTGCCTCCAGAGGCTTGTACAGTGGGCACTATGCATGACGGGTGCAATGGCGACTTTCTTTTTGGCCGGGCAGTGTATTTATGTTGTGATTATAGTCAACTTGTTTAATATTCTTTCTGTATAACGAACGGTTACGACGGTAACCATGTTCTAAGAGTTCCGGATGACCATTAGGGTCGTCAATATGGATGGACCTTATGGGGCCAGATGCATCGAGACTTTTATACCAGAATTTGTCATGGTACATGACTTCCGCATAGTGACGCAATTCCTCCCATAAAGGGGGGGGGGGGGGGGGGGGGGAGCGTCACTGCGGAAATGCTCAGAACATTTTTCTCGCCCTTAAAAGGTCCCAAGTGACCATGATCCCTAAATGCTCATTCGGAACTCATAGAACATGGTTACCATCATAACCGTTCTTTCTATTTTGTTCCACCGACAATTAAGGTCGTCAATATGGATGACTAATACCTAAGCAGAAACACCATCTTAAAAGAAAGCCACTTAAGGCTGATCATCTCGAGAGGCTCATAGGGCTGAACCGTGAGTGCTCTCAACACCGAGGGGAGATCCCAGGAGGGAGCTACTAGTGACCTCGCAGGTCTCAGCCGCCAGGCACCCCTCAGGAACTGGCTGACAAGGTAATGGCTCCCTGCAGGCTTGTTATGTACCCAGACACGCCTGCTGGATATAGCAGCCGCATAGGTTTTCAGTGGGCTGGCAGCTTTCCCGTTATGAAGTAAGGACTGTAAGAAGTCCAATAGTACAGGAATCATAGCACCATGTGTTAAACGGCTGCCACATAGACCTATAGGCCTTCCTCGTAGAGGGGGCTCTGGAGTTAAGTCGCGTCTGCTGGACGGGGGAGCCACACTTATCGAAGGGTCGGGCTCAGTGGCCATACCCAGAGACTCATCACGTTTGGATGAGGGTGCAAAAAGTGCCGCTCTGTTGTGATAACAGATCCTCCCGAACTGGAATTTTCCAGGGCGGATCGTAAACAAGGCCGGGAAACCAGGGTTTCATCGGCCATCTGGGGGCTACCAGCAGGAGCTCGTGGTGGCTCGTGCTGACCCTGTGCAGAGTCGCATTGATCAGCGATTCGGGTGGAAACGCGCATAGCAGGCCGTCAGGCCACTCGTACGCTAATGCGTCTATCCCCAGGGGACTCAAATGCTCGTTCAGGGAGAACCACTGGGGGCAATGAGTAGAATCTTGAAGGCAAACAGGTCTATCTGAGCACGACCGAAGCGTCGGCATATCTCCTCCACCGCCTCGGGGTGGAGATTCATCCCGGCGAGATAGAACATCTGCTGTACTGTTCCGAATACCGGGTAGGTGTATGGCACGCAGAGAGGTAAGTCTGGGAAGTTCCCACATTAGCAGACGCTGGGTCACTTCTAACGAGCGGCAGGACTTCAGACCACCTTGATGATTTATGTGATACACTGCTGAGGTGTTAATATTGTCTGACTGATGTAGTCGGGACCATAACCCCTGAGTTGGGTGGTGCTGGCAGACAGTGAAGCGTCTGTCATGAAGACCACATATAATGAGGGTATAACCCCCATCCGGACCCCTTCCTTTAGGAGGCTCACTCGTCGCCATGGGCGGAGTAGCCTGCAAAATCGATCCGTTACCCTGATTCGGGTGTGGCGGTCCCACCTGAGGTGCAGCGACTTGGAATTTAACCATCGTTGAAGTGGCCTGGCTGTCAGGAGTCTGAGAGGCCCGACATTGATCGCTCGTAGTTACGCGACGGGGTGTCAATGATGCCTTCGTGCTCTTTGAATCGAGCAGTAATCCAATGTATTCAATTGACTGTATCGGAATCAGCTGGCTCTTGCCATAATCAACGCTGATGCCCAACCTGGCAACATGCTCCAACGTTTTGGCAGTGTGTAAGAGCGTGATACCGTACGATTGTGCGCATATCAGCCAATCGCCTAGGTATGGTATGATTCTCAGCCCCCTCAGCCTGAGCGGCGATAGAACCACGCTCATGGAGCGAATAAGTACACCTGGGGCTAGAGATGCCCCACCTCAGAATGCAAATCGTAGGATAGGGATGTGGAAGTATGCATATTTCAAATCCATAGCCGTGAACCAAGCTCCTGTTCATACGGCGTGTATAACGTTCAATGTCCAGAACATCTGGAAAGTGTATTGTTTTAGATACATATTTAGGTCTCTCAGATCCAGTACCATTCTCTCGTGAGAGCCTTTAAATTCACCAGCTGGTGTCGGCGGCCTGACTGCCAGATGGACCTACGGGGTTATGTCGCGAGTCCGGTGCCGGTACACAAGCGGATGGACGACGAAAAGCTCCCCTGCCATACGTGGGTTGTGCATCCCTTCTGACTATTGGCTGGGAGCAGCGCACACCACAATGTTGAGGGGGGGGGGGGGCATCTGCCGTTCCCTGTGTCTTAATGCCTCTACAGACCGCTTCAGTGCCTGTCTGGCTGCTTCAGTAAAAACCTGGCCAGGAAAAAACCGGCAGGTCCCTGATTGTTCTTTTTGTTGCATCTGGGAGGGGCGACTGAGCCAACCACACTTGACGCCGAGTCACCGTGAGAAGGGACATTACTCGGCCTAATTCACGGGTCATAAACGCAAACGCTTGTAGCGACGCATCGTTCATTGAGGTGTCGACCTCTGCATCAAGCATCGTCTGCGACTGCGCGAGCATTAGCCATGACAGTGAATTACCAATTTGCGCTGCTCTGGCAGCCGCTCTATAAGCCATACAGAGTAGATTGTCTGTTGCTCTGCATTGTGGCCTAGGGCAATGGGTGTCTGCCCAGACCGCCGTTTCTGGGAACACTATCAATGCTGCAATGGCAGGTTCCACAGAGGGCATTCGGTCCAGCCCATGGACCGCCGCGTCTGACATGGACGCAAACATCATACAATCTCTGGCCATCCAATACATACCAGGGTGTGGCTGGCCTTTATTTAGCTCTGCCAGAAAATCATTTGATGCTGGCATAAGCAATCGTGCCCCCTGAGGGACCCGTCGGTGAAACCTTAGACGTCCCCAAAGTGCTAGCCTGAGGCATATCGCAACCCATGCGTGCCAAGGCCGCACGGAGAATGGTTTCTAGAGAAGCCGAGTAACCCACTGCTTTAACTGTTGGTGGAACCCGAGCCTCCTATCGACCCTCTGTCAGTTTTATCTGCTGTCTCGGACCGCCTCTGACTAAAGTAGATGTTTGACGCTGCTGTAGAAAAGGCGTCAAAACCGTCACAGTCAGCTGTTGCGCTGCCACGCATAGCTGCGTAACTTCCGCGGACAGGTTGCTGCCCTTGCCAGCCTTGCCCTTCTTTCGTACAGGGGCCCCGGTGGACAGGAGTACCCTTACATTTGGGTGCAATCTCTACTGCAGCTGAGGTTCTGCCCAAGGGAGGCATGTGGGCCATGAACACATCCAATCAGGCCTGCTTATTCTCCAGCGACATACCCATACAGCATGGGCAGGGGTCTGAGAATGCTTCCTGCAGCTGCCCTAGGCCGAGGCACAGATAACACCGAATATGCCCATCGGCCTTATCGATGGCTCCCCCATATTCAGTGCACAAGGTGCTCAGAAGGTCCATCCATATTGACGACCCTAATGGTCGGAGGAACAAAATAGAACTACCTGTTTTTATTTGTGCTGCTGCCTATCTTGGCCATGTCTATCTTGACAAAGAGATTTTTAATCTCAATGATTCCCTGGTTAAATAAAGGTTAATAAAAATTGGTCTGTTATAGTCTGTCAGACAGTCTATATGTCTGTCCCTGTCTCTCTCTCTCTCACACATACACACAAGGACACATGTACACGTACACACAAACACACACACACACACACACACACACGAGATGTGCACACGTATGCACACATACCGGAGAGATATGGAACTCACCCATCCTCCCTGCTGTCTGATCCATGCGGATATGTTTTCCCTTATGAACTGTAACACCCAAGCTATGATCCTACGGATGATTTCTCTGTGATTCCGAGTAAGAGCCTGAAACAGAAAGTACAGTCCACTGAAACTGCAGCCTCCTGAAACTGCACAATCTACTGAAACTACAGAATATAATGACACTGCAAATCTTTCACATTTGATTACAAAGAACCTATTTTTTTTTTCCAAAATGCATTTTTCATATGAATTAAATTGTAATAGTGTTATAGGTTGTTAATAAATCTGTGAGTTTAGTACCCTTATTATTTTCAAGTGACAGATCATATGTCAGAGCCAGGGCATCTCTTGTGTATATTCAAATGAGCCTGCGCTGAAGGTTTAAACCTGCCCATTACCAAGTACCCCTGTCGCAATAGCTAAAAGCCAGATTAAGTCATTGACTGTTTATATTTAAAGAGCACAATACCTAGAATCTTATTTGTCCCATTTTAACTGATGTCCCACATTTTCTGACTTCACCCTATATGTTTATGGAGAGTATTTATTTCTTGAATGGTAACAAAATATTCTTGACATCGGAATCATGCAGAATTGATTAATTAACCAAATAACCAATACATAATATGTGATTTTAATCAATCACTTAATAAATTATTATTGTATTCCATTTATTAGTTTGTGATTTTCTCATAAAAATGTTATGGCAACAACATAAACAAAATCATCATGACCCAACAATATAGCGCTATGATGAGACAGAAGCGCTTCTAACGAGATTCGACAAGGAGACATTTCCAAAACGCGAAAATGTAGCCTACTTGCCCAATGAACTAAAACCAATAGGTTCAACTCATGTTGGTTTAGTTTAGTCTATTTCGGGTTCCTTAGTTGCTCAGTTTTTTTTGACAGCCTCGGTAATGAACACAGACGTTTGTTTTCTGAGGAGACATGAAACCGCGAACATCGTTTGTGTCGCCTCATATTAAATTTCTATCGCCACTGGAATTCTAATGATTAAAGGATAAGTTCGCTATTTTGGACCTTGGACCCTATTTGCGGTCTGTCTTCCATGAACATGACACATTGAGTCCATATTTTCGCTGATCGGTCCAGTATTGAGCTCGCTACAGATTTCCTGTAGGCTCTCACTGGGCTACAATAGAAGTCAACGGGGCAATTCTAAATGTTACGGAAAAACAACGATAAATGTGCTTTCATGTACGATAAATGAGACGGGAAGCTCAGGGTGTATTGTTACCGGTCTCAGTATGCCCTCCTGTGAAATTTATCTCAATCCGAACATTTTTACGTGCTTGGCATGGCTTGGACGTAAGCATTTCTCTGTTGCTTGTTTTCGCTGCTCCCGCGGAGTACTATGTGTCGGGGGTGGGGGAGCGGGAAGGTGTGCCGGCCGTTTACGAAACTATCTAGGTGAGCAGTCTGCGTTTGTTTACCTGCAGCAACGTAGGCTACAATTTGCACAAAAAAACTTGGATGATGGATTACTATAATGATTACGAAGACGAAGAATTCGATTTTGACTTTGACGTTACTGGCTACAAATTTGAGCCAGAATACACGGACACGGAACTACAAGAGATGGATGATAAGAGAGCAAGAGAAGAGAGAGAGGCTGAAGTTGCGCAGGTAATGTAAATTATTACAAATGATGATTACAAACACTGCATTACAAATAGTTCTGCTGTAGGCTACTAGCTAGTAAACTCCAACGGGAGGTCAGGATTTGTGATCAACTGCTTTTCAAGCGGCCCGCCCCTCTCTACAACGTAGCTAGACTGTGGAAGTTTACAGTGCGAGGTAGTGCGGTCGGAGAAATAGTTCTGTTTCAAATGGAACTGTTGTTTCAATGTTCGGTTTGCGTTTGTGATAGCCTACATTTCACAGGAGAGCATACTGAGACCGTAAGAATACACACTGAGCTATAAAAGCACATTTATCGTTGTTTTTCCATAACATTTAGAATTGCCCCGTTGACTTCTATTGTAGCCCAGTGAGAGCCTACAGGAAATCTGTAGCGAGCTCAATACTGGACCGATCAGCGAAAATATGGACTCAATATGTCAGGTTCATGGAAGACAGACCGCAAATAGGGTCCAAGGTCCAAAATAGCGAACTTATCCTTTAACATTAAGATCAACGTGATCTATAGATTTACATATCTCTCATAACATCAAAAGTAAGTAAATCATCATGAAATCCACAGATCTTACAGTTAAATGTTTAAGCTTCAGAAAGACCTTACGTTTTTGAATAGTGTTCAGTGTGTAACGCCATGATAGATACGGAAATAGCGCCTCCTAACCTTTCCCCCCCTTACGGCGCCCCTGCACATAACTGACCGAACAGCAACAACAGGCTAGCTACTGTTACAGAGTGACAAAGCTAGAAATAATACAGCTACTAGGCCTATCTAACTTCGCTAACTAGATTAAAACAACTGTATGTTAACTTAGCTACTAACGTTACTCCTTTGAAACATGTCCACAATATTATCTGTAACATTAATGAAGCTACAAGCACCACATCGTGTGAGCTATTAACTAACGTTAGCTAGGTAGCATTACAAGCCCCACATGGAACCTAACACGTTATTTTCGGTAGCTACAATGCAACGAAAATAATTATCTCTTAGCTAAGTTAAATTACGTTAGCTAACGTTATATCTTCCATTGCCATGTGGCACTAGCCAGCTTGCTAACTTACATTGGGTAAAAAAGAAACAAAACTGGAAGAGCCTGACATTGACCATTAAGAATGGTAACGTTATGTGTCAGCCCTATTTGGACGGGATACGTTTTAACGGAGGGAGGTGGGGTAACGTTAATGTTATCGGAGGATCTCCGTTATTTTAGTCCCATTGTAGGCTAACATACGATTCTTCTCAGAGTATAATTTTTTCCGGATCCGTTTCTTGACTGTAGCTAGCCAGCACTGAACGGTGTCGATATACGCTCTATTCTAGCCAGCCATCTATAAGTGGTTTGATAATTTTCAATGTATTTGTTCAATTAGCCAGTAAATAAACATTGTTACCTAGTTCATACCACCGAACTATTATAATATAGTTCAGTGGTTTATACACATGCATTATGCTATGTAGGGTAGCACGAGTGCTTAAAACTCATAGCCTATGTGCTTCGTCAGCTAACTTAGCCAGGTCTGCACAGTGCACACTCTGGGAGTAAAGTTAACGCACAACTAACTTAGCCAAATCTGCACAGTGCACACTCTGGGAGTAAAGTTAATGTGCAGAACAGTTCTGTGGGTTAATGTTAGCTCAGCAAGCATGATAAGTGCAAAATGTTTCAAACAAAACCTTCATTATAGCTAAGTAGAATTTTGGACAGATTAGTTATCAAATTTGAATCTGTTCAATCTGTTTTATTTCCAATGTGTTATGAAATTTGTAATGTTATGTTATGATATTTAATGTTATTTGGACTGATTGTGGTCTATTGGGGTGTTCTCGAGGTACGTTGATTGAACTTTCTAGCGGTAGCTATACATTTTCTAATGATTGTGTAATTTTCAGTTGTTTATTCAACGTTCAAGTGGATGTGTAACGATAGTTATGATGATTAAATTTTTTTAAGAAATTGACACCTTCCGGAGAAAAAACCCTGGGAATTAATAACAAAAAACTACTTTTTAAGTGTAAAGTTTGGCTTGGTCAAAAGCCGCAAAAGACAGGAAATTCAAATGAGCACCACCAAGCCAAACTTCAGCTCTCTACACTAGCAGGGATTTCCAATACTTCATTTTTTATATCTGACTGCTATACAGTTCTGTAGTCTACTGTATTTCAAACAACATGTACTCATCACTGGGCAGATTGGTTCAAACCTTCTCTCAAAGAGCCTTGCTCATGATATGCTAATGAATTAGCAAATATTCTATACATCCTTTGTTGATGGCCTCATTAACATGATTAAGTATTATTACTGCATTATTACGGTATAAAGTAATACATGATTTGTCCTTTTGGTAAAGTATTAGTTCATAGTAATTCATGGAAACATTAATGAATATGAACAAATATCAAATGCTTTTTTTGGATTTGTGGATGCTTAACTTAAACAAGTACCATTAATGGTTTAACGACGGCATTAGTTAATGTTAATCAATAGAATCTTATCATACAGTGTTGTCCGTAACTTAAACAATCATCCTTTGGTTTTGGTCCTGAAATGCTTTATGCAGTGACCAAAATATACACATGGATGTTTTCCTGTCCTAATAAACTCAAAGTGCAAAAGCTTTATTTGAATCCAGGGGTGGATTCGGTACACAATCGCTCCATGGATGTATATATTACCTTGTATATGAGTCTGTAAGCAAAATGAAAAAAAGCGACCACCCTTCCCCAGTTAACATCACTGGAGAAAATATTCCTGGCCACAGAGAAAAACACATCCTGAACAGAATCCAGATCCACATTGTCTATGAGCCTATGAAAGAAGGGAGACAAAGAACAAAGCAACAATTTAATCACCTATTTACGTAAATGCGAAGAAATAAAAAAACAATATTTGGATGTTATATTGTTTGGTCACAGACATCAGGAAGTCATGGCATGCAACGGACATGCAACCAAATATTTAAAATGATTACTTTATTCTACGTTATGTTAAACTGTCCAATATTTTTTGATGCCCGAAAATGGGGGGGACTATGTAGAAAAGGTTCTATAATTTCTAAACGGTTCATCCAATATGGATGAAAATACCCTCAAATGAAAGCTGACAGTCTGCACTTCAACCTCATTGTCATTGTATCCTTTCAAACTCAGTGCTAGAGTACAGAAACAAAGTAACAAAAAACATGTCACTGTCCAATGAATTATGGTGCTCACTGTATATATTGATAAGACAGCCAAACAGCAGCAAGTGAGTACAACTTCTATGTGATCATGTGATGTGTTTTTTGTGTTTTTGTCAATCACATGGACGCTGCAAGGTCTGTCTTATCAACATCCAATAGATATAAGGTGATTTTCTTTCGGAAGCATTTCACATTACCTCTGAAGCAAAAGACTGGTGGTGCGTTCCAGTACTCGAAAAATGCATCCTCCTTTACTCCACTACCACCTCCTGCCCTCCGTGCCCCGGAAACCGATCTTTGTGTTTCAATCTAATGTTGCTGATTACATATTAATTACATATTAATGGTTACATATTAATTAATATCTTGACACAAACCGCATTATCAGGTACATTGTATACTGTACATGAAAACACTTGTACTTGAAACGTACAGGCTGTTTTGCACACTTCCTTGTACGAGACGAGTGGACTAAGGGAGGTGAGGATTGAAGAATATTGGGACGCACCCCAGCTTTCGGCTCTCAACCTCAGCACCGGATATAATGTCGTCCTCTGCTGATATCTAGATTTGCGCTCAAAAAGCCAGTTTCCCCATTGGGCTCCATTAATTTTTGACAGCAAATTAAAAATACTTCTACTCATATATTGATGTTAATTAAAACATGTTTTAATTTTAAATTTTTATGTGGTCAAATATTTTTTTCTTACCACACAAGGATTACATTTTTTTCATTATTATTTACTCTGGCCTATGTCATATTTGTGCGTGCTAGTTGGCAACCAATTACATTCGCTTGAGGCTTGACGTAGGCTGAATACCATTTTCTGGACTTGCAGACTCATGGACTCAAAGGTGCGGTCTTGTTAAGTCTGTGAGTGCTTAGGGCTGTCCCATTGTGAAAATAGCACTTTCATGAAATTTCACTTTCATACACTGCCCGGCCAAAAAAAAAGTCGCACTCTAATATTTCGTTGGACCGCCTTTAGCTTTGATTACGGCGCACATTTGTTGTGGCATTGTTTCGACAACCTTATGCAATGTCACAACATTTATTTCCATCCAGAGTAGCATAGGTTTTTGGCTGAGATCTTGTATTGACGACGGGAGAGTCGAACCACTCCGTAAAGTGTTCTTCAGCACATCCCAAAGACTTTCAATGGGGTTAAGGTCAGGAATCTGGTGGCTAATTCATGTGTGAAAATGATTCCTCATGCTCACTGAACCACTCTTTCACAATTTGAGCCCGATGAATCTTGGCATTGTCATCCTGGCATATGCCCATTGATGGGATAACCTGGTCATTCAGTACATTCAGGTACTTCGCTGACTTCATTTTATTGCTGCATAATGTTGCTGAGCCTAGACCTGACCAACTGAAGCAACCCCAGATCATAACACTGCCTCCAGAGGCTTGTACAGTGGGCACTATGCATGACGGGTGCAATGGCGACTTTTTTTTTGGCCGGGCAGTGTATGATTGCGTAAAATCCTACTTTATTTAATCTTGTTTTTGCGCGTCATTCCTACTGCACTCCAGGAGATGGCACCGATTTGCCAAAAAGCTGATAACAGTTACAGGCGTCTGTGTTACAAAGCATTGATAAAGCCATGTGATAAATTGCCTGCTAATTTCAGTTACTTTTCCGCTTCATTTAGCTTTTTTAGCCTATTAAAATATGGCTATTGTGAGCAGTTGAACAATGAGTTAATTCATCGTTTTGGTCGCAAGTAGCCTATGAATTGATATCCCTGGGCTGTCGCTAAAAAACTATTTTGTGCACCCCTGCTCAGAAGAACAGAACACTGCTTAATATGTTTAAAATTAGGTAAAATCCAGCTATTGTAAGACATTCTCATCTCATTTTCATTCGTAGAAAGATTGCAGTCTCATTTATTTATGAAATGAGATAACTAAAAATGTAGCCTAGTTGTAAGCTTGTCCCTGTGGTGCCGTCTCATCTGCCATCACGCAATGGGATATCCAAGTTCATTCTCGTCAATGTTGCCAGAAGCCTGAATTAATTCCCCTCCATCAAAAAATTCTGAAAACCCCCCATTTTCAATTGACTCCCATACAATTTTCTCACAATTCGTCCCCCTTTCCTACTTTTAAAATCACCCATCTGTCATTGACTCCTATACATGTTTACTCTAATACTATAAAATGTTTTTGAAATCCCCTACATTTAGGGGTAAATCCCTCAGTCTGGCAACTCTGTGTTGGGCGAGGGTGCAACTCTGGATGGAACAGAACTATTACGTCACACAAGTCCGCAAGTACAGACATTGGCTGTGTCTGAATCAGAGCCCTGTCTACTGCACCCTGTCTCCGCCACTGGCAGAAATGTGCTGTTTAATGTGCACTGTTTAGCAATCCGCGAAAAATATCCGCCGTACTATTTTCCAACCGTACAAGTGTCGTAGCAGGTCATAAGACGTCCCGCCAGTGTTACCATGTCCGCGGTTTTACAGCTAAATTGGGATACTTTCAAAGTGCAGTCATGGGTAAAAATGAAAAGTCGCAAAGCACGCACTTATTTTCAAAAGTGAAAATATGATGAGTTATATTGAAAATACGTTGGTTTCGGTTAAAAATATATTTTTAGCTAGTTTTGAGTCGCCATTTGGCTGGAAAGTCTTCCAAGGTCTGGCAACCCTGTGCCCCACCCTTGCGCTGCCATGGCATGTGTTGTTTTTGTTGTATTTAAAGGAAAACGTCAGCGAAGCTGCACCTCATTTTTTTAAAACAAAGCTTATTTATGCGACCAAAATGTTCGTGTACTTCTTGAAAAGTGTGCTCTCGAATGTACTCAGCGAAACCCCGGAAGTAAGTGTGTCATCCGGGTGTTTCAAGTATACTGCAATTAGAAAACTTTTTTTCACCTACTCAACGACTTTCTCATCCTATCTACTCACCAAGGCTACTCAATAGTGTGGAAGAGTGCTGATTCGGACACGACCATTGAGCATTACATTACATTACAATTATTTGGCAGACGCTTTTATCCAAAGCGACGTACAATAAGAGCATGTCTGTTGAGTGCAACAATTATACTTCCTGGTTCAGATGTGCTCCCCACAGGTTTCTATTGCCATTGTCTATTGTAATTTATATTGTCTCTACATATTGCATAATCTAAGCTCTGAAGTTCAGATGTTTAATATGACCTAAGGTATAATTTAAGAAAAAAGACTGAAAGAAAGCCAATACACCACATGGTGGCGATGAATGTGATTGCGCTCAAAAAAAATATTCGAATGAGTATATCACACAGCCCTACCTAATTATGTTAATGCAAAATAATGTTACAACCCAAATAATAACACTCAAATGGAAAAAAAATTTAATTTGAAAAGAAATTTGGAAAAAGTCTGTTTGCTTATTCAAAAGTGCTATTGATAGTTCCCCTTAGTAGGGGTGTGCCCGAAGCCGAAATCCGGAAGTGCACGGATTGTGGGTTGGAAACTAATATTTTCCTATCCGAAGTTGCCGGTTCATATTTGGATGCGGGAAATAATTAAATTGCAGCAGGGAAATCTTTGATTCAGTGCCCACCTGTCTGTATGCCTCTTCTGAACTTTACAGAATTAAGCATTGGATTGTTTATTTGGTTACGTAAATTGCTCAATCGGCAGTCCCTGAAATTACGGATAGCCTACTCAACCTATATCTTTAACATGCTCGTTATAATCAAACAGAGTGCCTTGTTTATATAGGCCTACGTGTCACGTCTCATGCTTCCACGTCTTAGTCTTGTTCTGGTTTTTCCGTTTATATGTATTTTCTGGAAGTCCGTTCCGTGTTTTCCCTCTCTCCCTCCATTTTGTGTCTCCACTTCCCCGTACCTGAATTGTGTTTTTTCATTCGTTTCGTTTCACCTGTTCCTCGTTGTTTCTTTGTTAGTTTGGTATTTAGTCTCCTCTGTTTCTATGTTCTATGCCAGATCGTATTGTGCCCTGCATTCAAAACATCACGTGGCGCTGTAATGGCGACATGTAGTCCAGCTGTCTCTCGTGTTTGTGTTTGGTAATTTGAATGTATTTTGTTGTGTCTGGCTTTTGTCTTTTGTTTTTTTGTCATGCGCTGTGTGTCTGTTGTGGGACGGGGAAGCGGGCTGGAGATTTTTAAGGGCACTCCTGCTGCTCGTTTTTATAATATTGATGAATTGTCTTGTCGATATAATTTTGTTTGTGGTCATCACCATGGAGACGCATTTGCATCATTATGCTCGGGAATGTCCGTTGGATCTGCAGCAACAAAGTTTACCATCGCTCTTCACCGGAGTTGAAGATGTCGGGACTGATCCGGGAGTGCAGGAACTCTTCAAAAGGCAACCAGGGAATGGAAGGAGAAGATAATGCGGGGGATGAGCGAGGCAATGACTGGGAAGGCTGATGCAGTTCGGTGGATCCGTTTCAACAGTGTACAGAGACCGTAACACTGCGTGTATGGAGGAAAGTCGTGGAGGCGCAGTTTGTGTGTTGGACTGCTTAATGCCACTGGACATCTCGGGACAGCGGGGGCTATTTTTAATCATGGCTGTATTCCACTTTAATTCACTTGATTAATGCAATGATTCTATTGAAAGTCTTTATTCTATTGAAAGTCTGTGTCTTTTTGTTGTTGCTGGGGCTACAAATGAAGTTCCCAAACGGGAAAATAAAAGTTATTCCATTCTATACATGCTTGTCTCAATCTTTCCAGCATTTATTCCTGCCTGCTCCTTGCCTGTTCCGGTCCAGCCTGTTCCTGTCCAGCCCTGCTCCAGCCCTCCTGCCTACCTGTTCTTCCCCATCCTAGCTCTGCTCCTGCCCTTCGCCCTCCTGTTCCCCAGCTCTGACGGATTCCCCGGTTCTGACCCTTGCTTGTTCCTGGACTTCACTTTTGCTTATTATGCATTGCCCTGTTTGCTGGACACTGACCCCTGCCTGGAACTGACTACGAATCTGCCTTGCCTTTATTGCACTGTTTGCTGGACTTTGACCCTGTTTTGTCGACCTAGAATAAAGCCTATTCCTATCACTTCTGGTGTCTGCGATTGGTTCCGATCAGTTCTCATAACAGAACGATCTGGCTAATATGGATCCAGCGGACACAGAGCAGATCCACCACGCCATCGCCTGCCAGGGGGCAGTTATTTGTCAGCACGACCAACTACTCTGGGACGTTATGGAGACCCTGAAGTCCATCTCCGTCCAAGTGGGTCAGATGGGGTCCCAGGTCTCGCAGTTGTCCACCAGCCTGCCTCGTCCAGTCCCTGCGGCACCACCCAGTCCTCCCACATCCGTGCAGCCTGCTACTCCGCTGCTTCTCCAGACCAGAGAACCCGGCATTCCCCATCCAGAACGCTACAACGGCGATTTGGGGAGATGCAGGGTTTTCCTGATGCAGTGCGATCTTGTTTTTGGCATGTAACCCGGTTCCTACCACACTAACAGAGTGAAGATCACCTTCATCATGGCTTGTCTTGGGGGAGGTGCGCGGGACTGGGCCACCGCGATTTAGGACAACCAGCTCCCTGCCAGTTCCCATTACCTGACGTTCGTTTCGGAGATGAAAAAGGTGTTCGACCACCCTGTGTGCGGAAGGGAAGCCGCTCAACGCCTCCTCCATCTCCGTCAGGGGTCCTGCAGTGCTGCTGAGTTTGTGGGTGGAGTTCCGGAACTTAGCTGCAGAGTCTGGCTGGAATGACGCGTCACTCCAGGAGGAATTCCGTAATGGTATGAGGGAGGCCCTGAAGGATGAGTTGGCGACAAGGGACGACGCCAGCTCCCTTGATGACCTGATCTTTCTGTCCATTAAATTGGACAATCGGTTGCGGGAGCGCCAGAGGGAGAGGGCGGGTCATGTCGCTCCTACTGACCACAGTCCTCCTGCCCACCTGCCCATGTCCTGCTCCTCGCCGAATCAGTCCTCCAGTTTCCCCTGAACCATCCGCCCCACCTGAACCGATGCAAGTGGATCGTGCCCGGCTCATGCCCCAAGAACTTCAGCGATACCATTGTCCAGGAAAGTCTCAATTTCCACAATGTGTACCCATCGATTTACGTTTGTACCACATTACTACCGTTGCGTAAAAACATTACTAGACTGCTTCAGGAATGATCTAACATAAAACACATAGATTATCTTATACGGAGTTTCCTACCCTTTCAAACAAAGTAAAATATGTCATATTCGAGCGACTGGGAATGGCGCTGTATCCATGCGTAACGACAGCCCATAGGGCACATTCGGCCACATGACTGCAGTCAGCATCAGATTGTCACATGCGCATTTTTACTGAGCTTGTCCTGGAAGAGATGGACTGGATTGCTGTACAAGTACGTTTTTAGCCTATCCAGATGATATTTAGCCATGTGTTGTGCATTTGTTAGCTTTCTGTACGTCATAGGCTAGCTTTTCTCTTACGCGTTATGTGGTTTGTGGTTATATCTTTGCTGCTTCAACGATTACGATTATTTTATACATTTATACGCGAACATGGCAAGCAATGGTGGAAAGAAGAGCATTTATTTCATGGTTGCTCAAGTCTTGGGAGGAGCTGGACAGGCGATGAGGAAGGCGATTCCTCGGGCAGAGAGCAATGACTGTGGCATGGATCTGTGTCTGGACATGTACGTTTTAAAAAATATATATAATACAAATTCTTATTATTATTATTGTTATTATCATCATCATCAACAATTGTCACAGGCAGGAGAGGAGCGCATAGCCTGCTAAGGGGGTTAGTTTTGCAGCATTCATTCGCAAGTTTTTTGTCTAGCAACCAAAACAAGGGCTAGTTGTTGAATTCACGCATGAAACTACATCCATTCTCAGTGCTTTATTTCACGGTTCAGTCAAGACATTACAGTATTATAATAATGTAATTTAGTATGGCATGCTGACTCTCTAAAACTAAGTCATAAATCCTAGTTAGCTATGATTGCTAATTATGTTGGAGCTAATATCAGACGCACTGTGGATGTAAGATTTTTTATGTATATACTGTATATACGTGTATGTGTGTGTGTGTGTGTGTGTGTGTGTATATATACAGTTGAAGTCGGAAGTTTACATACACTTGGGTTGAAGTCATTAAAATTCATTTTTAAGCACTCCACAGATTTCATGTTAGCAAACTATAGTGTTGGCAAGTCAGTTAGGATATCTACTTTGTGCATGACACAAGTAATGTTTCCAACAATTGTTTACAGACAGATTATTTCACTTTTACTTCACTATATCACAATTCCAGTGGGTCAGAAGTTTACATACACTAAGTTGACTGTGCCTTTAAATTTTTAATATTTGGTCGCATATCCTTTGCATGCCACAACTTCCTGATGTCTGTGACCCAACAACATTAAAAGACTCTTGATATCTTATTTTCTGGGTACTTTTACAAGCGATACTATAACGTCTCTGCATTTGAATGGATCTCTATGGGAATTGGGGGGTGGGACTAGATTTAGCTGTAAATTATGCTGGAACAGTATGGAATACATGATTGGTAAAATGGCTGTAAGTCATCAAGGGTCTGAGGTATCAAATGAGCCTCAAACCATCACTCTGCTGCCAGACATGCAGTAGATATGGATGGATCACTTTAAGGGTTGTTTCTCCTGACAAATTTTCCTATTGACCTCTATGGAAAAATAAGTCAGGAGAAGAAACCCTTCAAGTTATCCATCCATATATACTGTATTTCTGGCAGCAAAGTGATGATTTAAGGCTTGTTTGATACGCGAGACCCTTTAAGACTTAGGGTTTAGGATTTTTTTCACTTAATTGTAATACTTGCCCTATGTCCTTTCGAGATAATTAGTGTTGTCATTTTTTTGTGATTTTACTTAGTAATGTACTTGAATCTGTCTGTTTCAGGGAGGACAGTGAAGACGCCCCTCCCCCACCTGACACCTCTGTCGCAGGAGGTGGTAACAGACAGGTTTGCCAAATAAAGTGATGTACACTGCCCGGCCAAAAAAAAGTCGCACACTGCAATATTTTGTTGGACCACCTTTAGCTTTGATTATGGCGCGCATTCGTCGTGGCATTGTTTCGACAACCTTATGCAACGTCACAACATTTATTTCCGTCCAGACTTGCATTCATTTTTGTCCGAGATCTTGTATTGACGACGGGAGAGTCGAACCACTCCGTGAAGTCTTCTCCAGCACATCCCAAAGACTTTCAATGGGGTTAAGGTCAGGACTCTGGTGGCCAATACATGTGTGAAAATGATTCCTCATGCTCCCTGAACCATTCTTTCACAATTTGAGCCCGATGAATCTTGGCATTGTCGTCCTGGAATATGCCCATTTATGGGATAACCTGGTCATTCAGTACATTCAGGTACTCAGCTGACTTCATTTTATTGCTGCATAACGTTGCTGAGCCTAGACCTGACCAATTTAAGCAACCCCAGATCATAACACTGCCTCCAGAGGCTTGTACAGTGGGCACTATGCATGACTGGTGCAACTGCGACTTTTTTTTTGGCCAGGCAGTGTATAATTCACTAC
Organism: Synaphobranchus kaupii; assembly: GCA_029718625.1. Lineage (NCBI taxonomy): Eukaryota > Metazoa > Chordata > Actinopteri > Anguilliformes > Synaphobranchidae > Synaphobranchus > Synaphobranchus kaupii. Next base: position 5,387,273 of record CM056384.1, read on the forward strand.
ATCTGCTGTAAAAAAAAAGTCATGTTGAAGGCTTGTTATAGATAAACCTGTTATTCTGCTGGCTTATGGGGCTCTGGTAAATCTAATTTTGAAGTACAGTGCCATTTTAAATGTAAAGCAGATTGGTTGGATAAAATGGGTTTCTTCTCCTGACTTATTTTTCTGTCAGGTTTTAGGTTAACCAAACGCGACAGATAAGGATTCAGAAAGCGTATCTAAAAGACACACCACAGAAGCGGAATTAAACCGCACCAGGGGAAGAAAGGGAAACTGAAAAGCGGGAGCAAAACTTCCCCAGCTCAAGGCTAACACAAAACAACCTCAAACGGAGGCGAGAATTCGCTAAAACAGCGAGAAACAAACAAAAAGAAAGAACCTCACGGACTAATTGATCTGCGTATATCAGAGGTCGAGAAAACTGAAAAGAAACGAACAAAATAGCAAGCCTGTAACTACAGCTCAATCAGCTAAGGAGCTGAACAAAGAATAAACAGGCTGCAGGCAAAAAGAAAAGAATAGAGGGCGATAGGACAGAAAACCAGAAATTCTAGTCCTATAACTTATACAAATAGCTGTGTCTCTGTATAACACCAAACAGAGATACAGAAGCTAAAGACTTATACCTATACCAATACCGGCTTTCTAGTAATAACTCCACAACAATCTAGAAGCACCGGAAAGCGGAAGTGAAGCTCTATTTATAGCCGACGGAAACCAAACACAGGTGTCGAAGATAATGACCCGGAGAGATCCAAACACCGGAACGGAGGAAGAAAAAATACGATAGAGCTTCAGGCGACGCCAAACGGAAAACCATGGTAGAAACAAAAGGAGACAGCCACTAACCATGACATTTTTCCATAGAGTTCAATCGGAAAATTTGTCAGGAGAAACAACCCTTAAAGTGATCCATCCATATCTACTGCATATCTGGCAGCAGAGTGATGGTTTGAGGCTCGTTTGATACCTCAGACCTTTGCTGACTTACAGCCATTTTACCAATCATGTATTCCATACTGTTCCAGCATAATTTACAGCTAAATCAAGTCCCACCCTCCAATTCCCACAGAGCTCCATTCAAATGCAGAGACATTATAGTATCGCTTGTAAGAGTACCAGAAAATAAGATATCAAGAGTCTTTTGATGTTGTTGGGTCACAGATATCAGGAAGTCATGGCATGCAAAGGATATGCGACCAAATATAAAAAATTTAAAGGCACAGTCAACTTAGTGTATGTAAACTACTGACCCCCTGGAATTGTGATATAGTGAATTAAAAGTGAAATAATCTGTCTGTAAACATTTGTTGGAAAAATTACTTGTGTCATGCACAAAGTAGATGTCCTAACTGACTTGCCAACACAATAGTTTGCTAACATGAAATCTGTGGAGTGGTTAAAAATAAGTTTTAATGACTTCAACCTAAGTGTATGTAAACTTCCGACTTCAACTGTATGTATTCTGTTGCAAATTTCTGAATGGTACAAGCCTCTTCTTTCATTCAAACTTTCAACCATGGATGTCCTGTTTTTGAGATATTGGCACTTAATTGACACTAGAAAAAACTAGGCGAAAATTGCCCTCAATGGGCCAAAGTAAATAGGATTAACTGGACCACGGAGGCCAGCTCAGCCTTCCTCGAGTTGAAGCATTGCTTCTCTCTCTACTGTGCCTGTCCTATCCATACCTGACCCCAGCAGACAGTTTGTGGTGGAGGTGGATGCCTCCAATACTGGTGTGGGAGCCGTACTATCACAACGAGCCGAGGACGAGAAAATGTACCCCTGCGCCTTCCTCTCGCACCGTCTCTTTGGAGACTACTGTATTGGTGACCGGGAATTACTGGCGGTGAAGATGGCGGATGAGGAGTGGCCTTACTGGCTGGAGGGGGCCTCCATCCCATTTCTCATTTGGAAGGATCACCGCAACCTAGAGTATCTTCGTTTTGCTGGAAGTAGTCATTGTTCTTCTCCCGGTTCCAGTTTACCCTGTCTTATCGAACTGCATCCAAGAATATTAAGTCCGACGCCTTATTGCACGAGTCACCCAAGGAAGAAAGAGGTCCTGAGATGGTGCTTTCTCCAGCTGTGTGGTGGCCGCGGCCGAGCTAGACATTGTGGTGTAGTGGAGGAGGCTCTACATGCCTATCCGGGCCCCAGCGACACTCCCGAGAACCGTCTGTTCATCCCAGAGACGGTGCGCTCCCAAGCGCTTACCTTGCCCACGCCTCTCGGTTGGCATGCCACCCCAGTGCCGCCCGAAGCCTGGCCCTCCTGTCCCCCCGATTCTGCTGGCCCGATATGAAAAAAAATACGGCCAAGTTTGTGGCGGCATGCAGCACCTGTGCCCACGTCAAATCTAACAACCTAGTGCGCTCCTGAAACCCTTAGCCGTGCCCCATCGTCCCTGGTCCCACATCGCTGTGGATGTCGTTCCGAGTTTCTGATGATTCAGCGACTCCTGGAGAACGAGCTGTACCTCAAGGCGGAGAAGTGCGAATTCAGCCAGCCTTCTGTCCAGTTTTTGAGGTTCGTTGTGGCCAAGGGAAAATTGGAGATGGACCCACAAAAAGTAAGGGCGGTCCAGGAATAGCCGGAGCCCAGCAGTTGCAAGCAGCTCCAACGCTTCCTTAGATTTGCTAATTTTTATAGGCGCTTCATCTGCAATTACAGCTCTGGTGCGGCCCCGCTCACTGCTCTCACCTCCATGAAAACACCTTTTAACTGGACCACAGAGGCCAGCTCAGGCTTCCTCGAGTTGAAGCATCGCTTCGCTACTGCGCCTGTCCTATCCCTATCTGAGCCCAGCAGACAGTTTGTGGTGGAGGTGGATGCCTCCAATACTGGTGTGGGAGCCGTACTGTCACAACGAGCTGAGGACAAAAAATGCACCCTTGTGCCTTCCTCTCGCACGGTCTCTCTGGGGCCAAGAGAAACTACTGTATTGGAGAACGGGCATTACTGGCGGTAAAGATGGCGCTTGAGGAGTGGCGCCACTGGCTGGAGGGGGCCTCCATCCCATTTCTCGTTTGGATGTCTCACGCAAGAAGTATCTTTGTTCTGCTCGAAGGCTTAACCCACGTCAAGCTCGGTGGTCATTGTTCTTCTCCCGGTTCCAGTTTACCCTGTCTTACCAACTTGGATCCAAGAATATTAAGTGCGACGCCTTATCCCGGTTGCACGAGTCACTCGAGGAAGAGAGAGGTCTGGAGACGGTACTTCCGTCCAGCTGTGTGGTGGCCGTGGCCGAGCTAGACATTGTGGGGGTAGTGGAGGAGGCTCTACGTACCAATCCGGGCCCCAGCGACACTCTCGAGAACCGTCTGCTCCCAAGCGCTTACCTGGGCCCACGCCTCTCGGTTGGCATGCCACCCCGGTGCTGCCCGAACCCTGGCCCTCCTGTCCCGCCAATTCTGGTGGCCCAATATGAAAAAAGAAACGGCCGAGTTTGTGGCGGCATGCAGCACCTGTGCCCGTGCCAAATCTAACAATCTATGCCCTAGTGGGCCATGCCCCATCACCCCTGGTCCCACATCGCTGTGGATTTTGTCACCAGTCTGCCAGCTTCCAATGGAAACACGTGGTTCTCACCATTGTGAACTGCTTTTCCAAAGCCGGACAGCTACCTAGCTACCTAAACTCCCTTCCGCCAAGGAGACCGCTCTACTGCTGGCCCAGCATGTCTTCCGCCTTCATGGCCTCCTCTGGAGTTACCAGCCACCCCTATTCCCGGAGGAGGAGAGCGAGGTGGAGACTTCCTTAGTGCAGGCCCTTGTATCCCGTGCCCGGAGGACCTGGAGGAGGGCCCGGTCCACTTTGCTCAAACATGTCTCCGGGATGAAAGCCCAGGCCGACCGTCGTCGACACCCTGCCCCTTGTTACACGGTTGGTCAAAAGGTATGGCTTTGTCCCAGGACATTCCCCTCCAAACCACCTGCAAGAAGCTTACCCCCCATTTCATTGGCCCATTCCCTGTCTTCCGTGTTATTAGCCCCACTGTTGGCCATCTCATCCTTCCACCTCCCCTACACCACATCCACCCGGTTTTCCATGTGTCCCGTGTTAAACCTTGTGTTTCTTCTCGTTTTAGCCCTCCGGTCCTTCCCCCGCCTCCCCCCCCGACTCATCAAGGGTGGCCTGGCTTACACCGTCCATTGCCTCCTGTACATCCGGCACAGAGGGCATGGCCGCCAATTCCTGGGGGACTGCGAGGGGTATGGTCCTGAGGAGCGGAGTTTGGTAGCGGAACGCAACATTCTCGACCCCTCCCTGATCCAGGAATTAATGCACCGGCATCCGTTACAGAATGGTAAGGCGCCAGGTGTCGCCCCTGGGGGGTGTCACGTCTCGTGCCTCCACGTCCTAGTCTTGTTCTGTTTTTTCCGTTCATATGTATTTTCTATCTGGCAGTCTTTTCCCTCTTTCCCTCCATTTTGTGTCTCCACTTCCCCGCACCTGAATTGTGTTTTCTCATTCGTTTCGTCTCACCTGTTCCTCATTGTTTCTTTGTTAGTTTGGTATTTAGTCTCCTCTGTTTCTGTGTTCTGTGCCAGATTGTATTGTGCCCTGCATTCGTGCTTGTGTCAGTCTTTCCAGGGTGTATTCCTGCCTGCTCCTTGCCTGTTCCTCGTTCCTGTCCTTGTTCCTGTGTTACCCGTTGGTTTTTCTGTTCTCCTGCCTGTTCCGGTCCAGCCCTGCTCCAGCCCTCCTTGCCCGCCTGTCCTTCCCCGTCCTAGCCCTGCTCCTGCCCTTCGCCCTCCTGTTCCCCAGCTTTGACGGATTCCCCAGTTTCGACCCCTGCCTGTTCCTGGACTTATTCTGCATTTCTCTGTTTGCTGGACACTGGCCCTTGCCTGGAACTGACTATGAATCTGCCTTGCCTTTATTGCACTTTGCTGGGCTTTGACCCTGTTCTGTCGACCTTGAATAAAGCCTATTCCTATCACTTCTGGTGTCTGCAATTGGTTCCGATCAGTTCTCATAACACCTACGTCAATCTTGTGAGAGCAAAAGAAAAAGAAACAAAACGTTAAATGAAAAATTTAAACATCTTTCATGCAAACGTGATACTCTAATTTAGCTGCGCCTAATCTAGCCACTTTTTCAGAACGTAAAAACACATTTTAAAAGAAAGCAAACAAACAGCTAGAATCATTGTATCCTGTGTCCCGTTTTGAAATGTCACATACTGGCTATCAAAATCATTATCGTATTTATGCTACAGTTTTTAAACTGTATAGATAGACCGTCTGAGACCATCTGTTCTGCCTCCGCATTGCTGCGTAATCAATTCCGTCACGTTCCATGAGCCCAAACTTGCAACGCAAGTGTAATACATGAAATAAAATGAAAATGTGACGTTTTCCACTGCAGGAAAAAAATCTTTAACTAGGCTTGTCGCGGTGATCGGTTTAACCAATGGCATACGAAAAGCATATTAAAAGCTGTTGAAATGCAGCCACATCCAGACTTTTTAAAAATGTTCTTGAATAAAAAGCTTTTCAGGTGTTCTAGAACTTTGTTGTTACTGCTAGCTCAGAAATGCATCTTGTTGGACTGTTCATTTGACTTTTCTAATTTAGAGTGGTTTTCTCAATAATCATTAGGCTATAATCCTCAAGTCTTATCCTTCCATTTTATAAAGCATAATATAATTATAATAATATTAGTAATGATAATAATATTACTATACATAATAATAATAATGATAAAATGTATTTATAGTAAGAGAAATTGGGATCAGTATCAGTCGATCTTTAAAAAGAAAATCCAAGTTAAGTTTAGTAAAATAAAAAACTAACAAAAAAAGTACAATATTGTGGCAGGGGGGCATGGTTTTAGGTGCTGCCGGCAAGAGAGAGAGTGAACTTGTGTGGTTTGTGGAGCCGGCACAGCTGTCGGAAATCATGCAATTGGTGACGAATAATTGTTTTATTGATTGTATCACTTAACCAATTGCCTTGATTGTTCGACAGTGAGCCTGAGAGCATAAAATGAGGCTTCTGGGAGTTCTACAAAAAGGAGGAGGAAGGCTATATGTTTTGTCTGTCTGTGTGCGTGGTTCGAAAACGTGCACGAACCACAGTGAGAAAAGAGCCGATTGTGGGCCAGTGAGAAAATGAATAAAAACCTCACAAACTGAAAAGAAATATTCCGATTCCATCTCTTGTACATGAGCGGTGGCACTCACAATGCCACAAATATGAAATCACAACAGCCAGAAAGGGCTTTTATTGTGGAAACAGTTTCCATTCAAAGACGTGCTCAAATTTGTTGGTACCCCTGGTAAAGATGGGTAAAAAGGGTTACAAAAAATTCACCGTTTGGTGAATTAGCTTAATCTCACACCGAAAAAATTAGAAAAATCCAACCTTTAATTGACGTTAATTTATTATGAGAAAAGAAAATCCCTCATCAAGAAATAATTATTTTTAACAAAACCATGTTGGCCACAATTATTGGTACCCCCTGCATTTATATATTGAATAAAGTAATAATTTTTAATATTTGGTCGCCATGACTTTGCATGCCATGACTTCCTGATGTCTGTGACCCAACAACATCAAAAGACTCTTGATATCTTATTTTCTGGTAGTCTTACAAGCGATACTAAATGTCTCTGCATTTGAATGGATCTCTATGGAAATTGGGGGGTGGGACTAGATTTAGCTGTAAATTACACGGGAACAGTATGGAACACATGGTTGGCTAAATAGCTCTAAGTCATCAAGGGTCTGACGTATCAAACAAGCCTTAAACCATCACTTTGCTGCCAGAAATACAGTAGATATGGATGGATAACTTGAATGGTTTCTTCTCCTGACTTATTTTTCCATGGAGTTCAATAGGAAAATTTGTCAGGAGAAACAACCCATCCATATCTACTGCCTATCTGGCAGCAGAGTGATGGTTTGAGGCTTGTTTGATACCTCAGACACCTCAGATTTTTACCTCAGATACCTCAGATTTGTTGGTACCCCTGGTCAATTTGACGACGTCTGTATAATGGAGTAGTTTGATGTTTTTATAAAATTGCCTTTTCATTGTAAGTTGATTATATATTGTACCTCAGATTTCTTTCAGTTCTTATCCAAAATTATTGTTCAGTGTTCCCCAGTTAGGGTGTGGGGGGTTCAAATAGGTTAACAAAAACAACCTTTACCAAAACAAAACAATAAATAAATAAGTATAAATATAGAATATAGTTCTTATAAAAAGTTTTGAAAAAAAAAAGACAAGGAGGGGGGTGAATACTCATAAATTGCAATAACAATTAATTTTAGACTAGAAAATATGAGATTTCCTATATGTAACATAACTTCCGGTCGAAGCCCCGCCCATTTCCGGTTTCTAATCCGAATACAGATACAGATAATGTTGATGGTTGAACAGATAGACAGATACAGATAGTGGCATCGCTGCACAGCCCTACCCCTTAGTATCACTGGAAAAATTTAACTTAAAATTTCCATTTTGTCACACAAACTATGCTATCCAGCCCCATTTAGATTTTTTACATCCATAGAGCAGGGGTTCTCAATCCTGGTCCTGGGGGACCCCTGTGTATGCTGGTTTTCGTTGCAACTGCAGTTGCAATCCCAGAATTTTAACAAGCTGTTAATTTTTCTTAATTAGGTGCTTTTCATGTTTGGAGGAATTATTCGCCCACTTAAGACACATTATGTCAGAAATAGCTATGCATGCCATGTAGAACAAACTCCCCAACACAGGGGTCCCCCAGGACCAGGATTGAGAACCCCTGCCATAGAGCATTGGACCCAAAGATTCCCTTCTGTAAAATGGTCCAGCATAGATATAAATCCTTTGGAGGGTGCTTGGATTTTTCATCTGTTGATACAAAGAGGAAAACGCACTCAATGTTCCCAGGTGACAGCATTGCTGATTAAAAATACTCTTACCTCTCCAATTCAGTGTCCTTGTTCAGAGTCTCTGCTATCTTCCGTAAGTGCAACACAACTTCTTTCACCTGAGGATCCTGTACTTCGTCAGCCCTCCCACCAAAATCTTCAGGAACCAGGTACATTTGTGGATCTTCCATGCGTACACTCTCAATTACATACCTCAAAAAAATTATATTTAGAAATCAGTGTTCAAGAGAGCACACACAAACGATCTTTCAGGTTATACAATGAGGTGGTTGCATATAATTACTGAGACAAAAGTTTCCATGTTACCCTCTGAACACAACTGCTCCTTGTTCCATAATTTTGTCATCAACAGTGTCTGAAATAAGAAGTATAATGGTAAATACATGATCACTGGTGCAGGAAAAAAGCGTTATTGGTAATCTTTGGCTATATGTTGTGGTCGATCCACTTCCTATACGGTTTTATGTTATGTTACCCTGCTTCAATAAATGTTTTGGATTATTTCCCAATGGCAATAAAGTGACCTAACTTTACGTCATCGTAATTCCTACCAGCTAAATTTACACTTTCATGTAGCGGCCCAATTGAGAACAGCAGTCTATGAAACGCATAAACATCGCCTTTTGAAAAATTTACAGTCAAACAATATGTATCACTGAAAGAAGCCGAATCCAACTGACAACATGAATCGAAGTGTTCCTATTGTCGAATGTATCTGTATACCTCTCCTCAAGAATGTAGTTAAATCCGCCTCCGTGGGAAAATAATGTCCTGTTACCACTTTTAATTAACTGTCCAATTCTCTGGTAGGCTATGAGCGTACGTAGCCTACTATAAAAGTCCTGCCGTTTCAAGTAGGCCTATATTAATATTCCTTTTGTGGTGGCCACTGAAATCTGATCGATCTTTTATTGCTTTGTCATTGGTAATAGCTATGAATTACCTTCTCCACCACCAGTCGCTCCCTTCTGGTCATTCTCCATGTTGTTTAAGTGGAAGCCTGACAGTATTAAGGTTGGTTATCCTTCACCTGAGAGTCACCGTTTTTAGACTGCTACTCCTCACTACAAATCACCGGCCGTAAAACGTAACATTGTACACTAGAATAACATTGTTCTCTAACTTAATGGAATATAACGAATCTGTAAAACGCCAGAACAAAGTTCGTCCTGCGGAAAAAGCTTCAGTCTAACTAAGCTGACAAAGAAGTGAGCCAATACGGAAATGCTGTGGTTTCGTTTTTAGGAAGACGTCACGCACCTAGTACCCTAACTATCACTCCGAATTACGTCTAAATGGTTCATTCGTACGATGATTAAAAAAAACAAAATAATAATCGGGTTGTGCAAACATTCTGGGGGGTGGGGAAAAACGGATGGGCTTAAAATTATTTGTTCTATCCCATGCAAGTAGCTTACCAATTTACAATTTAAATCTATAATAATAGGGAAACGTTGAATCGCCTAATAGCCTATTTTGGAGTCTACTTGCATAAAAGGCGAAATCACCTTCAGTCCAGCAAACAGTGGACGTCCCATTTTAGTCCCCTCAAAGTTATGATGTGACGTTCACTAGGGATGTCATAGAAACATTACTAGAACGTTATTATTATTGTTTGGTTACAATATGACATTTAATTTGATTTTTTCGGGACGTTCAAGCAACGTCCCTATCCGGTTATGATATGACGTTGTGCTCATAACATTGGGACATTCAGGGACGTTCCTGCAACGTCTGTTACTGGTTACAATATAACGTCATGTAGTGAATGTCTGGGGGAGGTTACTAGAACGTCCCGGGAACGTTCTCTGTGACGTCCACGTAACGTTTAGACACCCCTACAAAAGACGTCAAGGCGACGCCCTGGTGAGGGGACGTCCTGGGGACCTAATTTTGTTAGCTGGGAGTGTGGTACAATAATAAATTCTACCCGTTTTAATTTCTCGCTGTATAAAAACGAGGCATATTGTTATTTTCTTTTTATGTTTTATTTTGGCTATTTAGTTAGTTTAGGATGGGTGCGGTTTCGCGTTTACGCATGTTGCGACGTGAGATGATTCCCGACAGTTGCAAATGTTTCACAATTCTCCCAAGTTGATTTGGAGTTAATCACGAAGCAGCCCTCCCACTTATGGCCAGTTGATGGCGCTCTAGTCCTAAATTTCAGTTCTTGAGTGAGCACAAAAATTGGGCTACAGTGTACGCCTAGTATAGCTAATAATGGTTAGGGATTTTCATGTGAGAATATTAACCGAACACTGCATGTACAGCGATCCGTTTTTAGCATGTTTTTAGCATAGCGAGAGTAAAACTTCATTTCCAGTTTTTACAACCTTGCGGCAACAGGGCGTTGTGGTGAATAACGCTGAAATGTTTTTCGGTTGAAGAAAGTTATAGAGATCTATGTGTGCTTGTCATTTTGTCAGGTTCAATCTGGTCGCAAATTATTATCCACAGAAAGTAGACATGCAGTAGATAGGGCTCTGATATGGATACAGCCAAGGGCTAGCCTAGCACATTCTTTTCCCTTGTTGTCTTCACTCGAGTGGGCTATTTTGTGACGTGCAACAAGTGAACTTAACAGATGCCTGTTCTGCAAGGGAGGATAGAGGAGGAACAAACCTAATGGAACTGAACGGCCCTCAAACCTATGCTACGACATAGCAACCACTGTCACATGCGAGTATTTTATCCCTAACTGAACGTTGAATGAAAAAGAATAAATACATTTTTAATCAAGAAGCAAATCGTGTTACAGAATACAAGAGTAACTAGTAGAATCAAACAAGCAATAGGCTAATCTACAATGTTTATTATAACAAAGAGAGAATAACAAAGCAAATAAAAACTTTATCGAAATAAAATCCATCATCAGATGCAGGCAGTGGTGTATAAAGTACCCAAAAGCCATAGGCTACTTGAGTAAAAGTAAAGATACCTTACTGGAAAATGACTCAAGTAAAAGTGAAAGTCACCTATTAGAATACTACTTGAGTAAAAAGTAGTCTTAAAGTATCTGCTATTTACTGTACTTAAGTATCAAAAGTAATTTTCTGGTATTAAATGTACTTAAGTATTGAAAGTAAAAGTACATTTTACTTTTTATTTTATTTTAAAGTTAATAAAAAAGCAAGCAGTCAGAATTTTGAGAATTATGAAGTTTATTCTCATGTACACCACTTTAAAAATGGAGCCTACATTACAAGTGAAGAAAAACGAGGTCTTCACAATTAAAAAAATTACAGAACAAAATCCAGTATTTCCTTCCCTCCCATTCCTTCATTCGTCCATCCCTCCCTCCCTCTTTCCCTCCCTTCCTTCCCTACAGTAATAACCCAGTCATTACTTGAAGCTGAAAAATTTCCTGTTCATCTTCAAAAGAAGTTGGTTTTTCAAGAGGCATGTATTGAGCAACTAGGGAGAGTTAACAACAAAATATCTGTAGGTTATAACAACTCAGTTATCAACACTTCCCGTCTCTACAGGAATCTTCATCCTGGCTGTTGTAGTATTCACTCACATTCATTGCCTGTGGCGGTATAACTAAAAGATGGCTAATGCATTTTTAATGGTCTCACTAAACGTACACACTGTCAAGCACATCCACAATGGAGCCACCCCTTGACTTAGACAGTATGGATAAGTTGCCTTTATCCAGCTATAGCTGTATGGCTTATGCAGACCTGTTTCAGAGAGTATTTAAAATCCCTACAAATACTTTGAGCGCTGGGGCACCAAGTGCCAAGGTTAAAATATGTAGAAATATGGGCCTAACAGAGTTTAGTCTACTGTAACATATGGACTTTTTAAAGCACAACTGGACTTTGGTAGAATTTTGGGTTGTGTAGTTACCTGGCCATGATATGAGTCCAAATGGTGGCGAAATATGTTTGTTAGTTGCTCTGTGCTCCCCTGGGGTGATAATTAAGAATACGGTTTTTGTCGCTCTCTATTCACTTCTATGGGGAAGCTAAAACGGTCTCAAAATGACACTTCTAGCACATATATGATTGTGAACTAAGCGGATTCTGTCAATGCAAGCAATAACAATTTCTTGTACGTATTTTTAATTTTTAATTAAATGGTCCTTTCCTGGCTTTTTCCTATTTTATTTGGAACGTAGATCCGGTAGGTATGCTATGTTATCGTGCCAGAAACAGCGTTAATGTGCCGATGTGTCAGAAACTGTGGTCAGAAACCACTCATTGGTCCAAATTTCCACAGAAGCAAGCGTTCCTAGTACTAGTATATATCTATGGTCTGACCTGCCGACATTTTGGTAGTCCTTTCTGGTAGCTTGCTAACAACATTGAAGAAAATAGTACTTTATAAATAATTTTAATTACACAAAAAAAATATGTACGAGGACTGGTTATTTTTTGTATTGACAGTATATCGTAGATGATCGTAGATGTGCTAGAAGTGTCATTTTGAGACCGTTTTAGCTTCCCCATAGAAGTGAATGGAGAGAGACAAAAACCATATTCTTAATTATCACCCCAGGGGAGCACAGAGCAACTAACGAACATATTTCACCACAATTTGGACTCATATCATGGCCAGGTAGCTACACAACCCAAAATTCTACCAAAGTCCAGTTGTGCTTTAAGAGCAACAGACCTGGCCATTCTGAAGATCATCTCAAGGACAGCACTGTTCTCCGAGAGGGAAGAGTAAGCCCCATAACGACGTGATATACCTGCTGTTTCGCTATTGTATTCTCCCATGCACGAGCAGAAGATTCTTTTTTGAATAACAGCGTTTTCAACTTCTCTCTATTCACTGCTCAGAATGGCCTGTGTGTGTATGTAGTGTGCATGTGTGTGAGCGTGAGTGTGTGTGCGTGCGTGCGTGTGTGTGCATTTGTGCGCATGTGTGTGTACGTGTGTGAGTGTTTGTGTGTGTGTGTGTGGGGTTCACGTGGTACAGTGTAGCAGATAAGCTTTCATTCATCCGTCCCTCCCTCCCTCCTTCCTTCCCTACCGTAACAACCCAGTCATTACTTGAAGCTGAAAAACTGTTCATCTTCAAAATAAGTTGGTTTTCAAAATTGCGAGAATTCAGTCTCGCTCTTCTTGGGCTGAAGACAAGTCCTGCGATGCTAAATAGCCTTTCACAGGCCGTTGAGGCAGGTAGAGGCGTGTTCAGCCTCACAGACAACTTGCACACAGCTGGGAAGGATTTCAGCAAGTCCATGTGATCTGACAGGCCAAGTATCCGTCCAGTTGTTTGGAACCGTCTTGTGCTTGAGACGACTGCAGGGCTGAGAAGAAGTCATCTTCATCAGATGAACTGGACCTGTTGGAATCACCTAGCTGCAGGGAGGGTTTTTCCACGTGGTGCTTGATGTAGTCCATTCCTGAAATAAAGTGAGGATGAAAATATAAATGATAGGATTACAGTTTTTTTCGATTGCTTAAGCACGATTTTGAAAACATGGCCCGGTTTTTCAAAACACTACACACAATTAGTACAACCACACACCCAATTAGCAGAACACCTCAGATCCTTTGAAAAATGAAACACTCTTGTAAAAACTATACACTAATTTATAAAAACCATATTTTGTTACCATATGAAACACACACGTTTCATATGACTTAATTCTGTTTGAATCAGTTACACACTGCTGTTGCTAACCTAAAACACTTTTAGCAATTCTACTTCTCAGTGATTAGAGTACTGTAAGTGAAGTACACAGAGAAAGTGCAAATATACAATAAATTCACCAAACACTACACAAGACCAATGCTGCAGACTGATGAAAATATAATTTATTTCTCTCCATACACCCAAATCAGTCAACATGTCAACATGGAGAATCACAACAAAACATTCTACAGTAGTGTGCATAACACTAAGCTCAGCAAATATCAGACAAACATAAAATACTGTATCCAGTACAGGTTACAATTACAGTAAAAAATAAAAAGAAATCTGAAAAAACAGTACAGAAAATACTAGACATTATCTCTTTGCCTAGCTGGATGTGGCCAGAGAATTTCATCAACATCACAGGCGATATCCTCATTGGCAAGACAATGTGGGAAGAGCCGTCTTGAATGTCGAATCCATCCTTGCACAGCTGCGGCGTCGATTTGGTCACAGGCCTCCTCCATGGCCTGAATGAGGGGTACCTGAGCCTGGGGCCGGAGATCGTAAACCCTCCACCGCCATGCCGAGAAAAACTCTTCGATTGGGTTTAGAAACGGAGAGTATGGTGGAAGGTATAGTACTGTAAACTGCGGATGGTGTTGAAACCAGTTCTGGACCAGAGCAGAGCGATGGAATGACACATTGTCCCAGATGACAATGTATTGCATCTGGTGCATTTGGTTTACTGCTGTGCCGATGTTGTGCAATCGGTCCAAAAATGTGAGAATGTGAGGTGTGTTGTAAGGGCCCATATTGGCATGACGGAGGAGGACCCCATTCTGTGTAATGGCAACGCAAAGGGTGATGTTACCCCCACGTTGCCCTGGGACATTGATTATAGCCCTGTGGCCAATGATATTTCTGCCTCTCCTTCTTGCTTTTGTGAGGTTGAACCCTGCCTCATCTATGTATATGAATTCATGCGGGATTTCCTCAGCATCCATCTGTAAAACTCTCTGAAATACAGTGAAAGACAAGATTGTGTAGTTCAGCATAGATCTAGTATACAGTAAATTTACATGTAAAAAGGTTATGTGTGCAGTATGCAACATCACAGTGCTAAAGTGAACAATACATACCTCCACATACTCATGCCGCAGCTGTTTGACCCTCTCTGAATTCCGCTCAAAAGGCACTCGATAAAGTTGTTTCATTTGAACCTGATGTCTTTTCAGGATGCGTGCCAGTGTTGACTGAGAGACCTGATGGACATTATTGAAAATGGCATGGTCACCGATAATGTTGGCTTAATTTCTCTGAGCCTGATAGCATTATTGGCCAAAACCATGTTTATGATCTCTCTCTCTTGTTCTTGCGTGAATATGGGTCCCCTTCCTCCTTGTCGTTCACGACCCTCAATCCTATGTAGAAAAAAATACATGTAACCTACTGTAAAATGTCACAGGAAGGGGTATCAAAAGTGCTGATATGGTGCATACAATAAGCAGCTGATTACTGTAACTGTAGACAGATTTTTTTTTACCTGTATTCTGGTCGAAATGTCCTAATGACAGATGCCACTGTATATCTGCTAAGATTTGGCTGAACTCTTAGTCCAGCGTCCCTCAGCGTCAATCCGTGGTTCACGACATGGTCAACTAGTGTTGCGCGAATTTCTTTTGATAAATTTGGTCCTCTTCTTCTTTGAGCACGTTCTCCTCCTGCTTCAGGTCTTCCTCATCCTCTACCTCCTTCTCCTCCTCCTCCGTGGATTCCCCCTCTCACCCTCGCTCTTCTTCTTCTGACTCCTTCCATTTTGGTTGAAGACAGGTGAACTCACCTGCTGCATTTTTATAGTGCTTAAACCTGATTGGTGTGTCTACAATTAAGCAATCATGTGTTTGCACACCTGATGGCTGTGTTTAACCAATTGGCTCATAGGTGTGGTAATTTGACAGTCAGTGCTTTGGAATTGCAAGGAAGTGACATTATGATATACTTCTGTGTCTAATGTATACAAGTGTGTTTAGTGTTTTGCAAATCACTGTGTGTATTGTTTTGCAAAAAGTGTGAGGCTGACATTGTGCTTATAGTGGTGCAAATCCGGGCCGATGTTTTGCTCCTTGAGTGTAAGGTTTTGATAATTGTGTAATACTTTTGATTTTAGTGTTTATGCAATCGAAAAAAACTGTAATACAACCTTCTAACATGTCATGACCCCAACCTAAGGTTTTGTACTAAATAGTTTGTTTTAATTTGAGGTTTATAAATTTAGTTTCATGCACTATCCATGCATCCATAATTAATTTGTGAATTTGACAATATTACAAAGTGTCAAAATGTACACCCATACACTTATTTTTCACTATCCCCATGTTGTCTTACCCATTCTGATCGTGGCATCATCCTTTGTCCAAGTTGTTCGGAATTTTGGAAGAAGAATCACAGCTGCGATCAACTCAGGGTCTCCTGACATGGGGCCAAAACGATTCTTGATTCCCACCTGTAGAGCATCCACCAGAGGCTTGCAGTACTTCAATGGCAACTTGACTCTGTCAAATTTGACGGTCAGCAGGTTGATTGTCAGAAGTAGCCACGCCATCTGGGCATTTGCTTCTGCTTGCAAAATGTGCCTGGGTGACTGGGCTCATGGCAGCAGCATACTCTGAGAGGAATGCGAGTTCAGCTGGATTGAACCTGTGATGAAAACAAAAACAACATCACCGTTTTATAACACTATATAACCAAATTAATCGGATTCAACAAAAAGTGTGGGGAAACACATCAACAGTTCTAGAGACATTCAAGACATTATGTTCAATTATGATGAAATAATAAAACATACATAATTCTTACTTACATTGGAACCTTTAAGTCTGTGCAGATGACTCTGATGGCCCCCTCTCCCTTGTCTTTGATTATCCTCAGCAATCTTTCCACTGCCAGGAACAGGAGTTCCACCTGGTAGCAATTGGGCGCAGCAGCTGGAGGGAGCAAGTATCTTCAACAGTTTCGGCTGCAAGTGTGGATCTTCCACATTTGTTCCAAAGTGCATAAGACTTGCCAAATGTTGAACGGTACACTTTCTTGTATGCCTCATTGGATGTTGCTTTCATGCCATCAACCGTAGCTATTAGGTTGAGTAGGTGACAAGCACAGCGCTGGTGCTTTGGGAGCTGGAACTCGAAACCATCATCTTCATTCAGAAGCACTGACACATCAACAAACTCCACTTCTTCACCCACTTCTTGATCCTCTTCATCCTCTCCTGGTTGAGATGCATCACCATTACTTCCGACTACATTGTTGTTCTCATCTTCACCAAAAACTTGGAAAGTTTTTATGAAGTTAGAGCCATTGTCTGTTGTTGTTCTCACGATCTTCCCCTGAATTTCCAACACATCAAATGTGTGCGAACCTCTCAGTTGTTTACAGGCTAGGGCTGCTGAGCATCTTTTGAGACTGTCAGGGTCAATCCAATGGGCAGTAATGCCAACGAAGCTCCGCCTTCTGACAGACCAGCAGTCAGTGGTGGTGGCGATATGGTCAACCCCCCTCATGGCATCACCAATCGTGGAGCGCAGGGTCAGCCGTGTCATGATTTTTGTATTAGGCAGCAGGTCCTTCACAAAATCTCTGAATGGTTCTTGTTCAACAACACAGAACGGCTGGAGCCCTTGGACCACATACTTCACGACAGCTTTGCCTCTGAGGCACAGTCAAGGTGTTCACTAATGTGGTCTGCCTGCTGGTGGAGGGAGTCTCAGGAGCCCTTTTTCTCTTTGTTGATGTCAGCTCTCCATATTTTTTAAGGCGGTGTACATGCTTTCACAGTGAGAGAAAAACATTTTCTAAGCATAACTTTAGCTACAGGATTTAAAAGCTACTCAACAACACTAACAGTCAATGACTATTATTTAACATATTACCTTTACCCAATCTGAAACTGCAAGTAAGTTAGAGAACGTGAAGTTGATGTCACACCATGTTAAATGTTTGGGACGTGGGCCCCATCTTGGAAGGTATGCTGCCTATGTTGGTGAGTTGGAGATATGAGTTGGAGGCTATTTTGCTATTTAAAAAAAACGTATTCCATTGTCCAGTTTTCTCCCTGAACGATGGTGTGACCTACTATGGCAGTTCTTTATGCAACAGCACCACCTACCGTGGCAACGTTTTCCAGAATCACAACAGAAA
Organism: Synaphobranchus kaupii; assembly: GCA_029718625.1. Classification (NCBI taxonomy): domain Eukaryota; kingdom Metazoa; phylum Chordata; class Actinopteri; order Anguilliformes; family Synaphobranchidae; genus Synaphobranchus; species Synaphobranchus kaupii. The sequence goes on from CM056384.1 coordinate 5,404,954, forward strand.
ATCAAAACACAGCCTCCAACTCATAGCTCCAACAGAGGCAGCGTACCTTCCAAGATGGCGCCCACGTCCCAACATACGTGACGTACCTTCACATTCTCTAATAGCCCTAGTTTGTGCCACTTATGTAATCATTGTTTCATTTTTTGAAATTTATTAACTTTGATTAGTAACATAAGCCTGTATTTGAGTCATAGATATAGCCCAATAACCTTTAACCACTGAATCTTGATGGAATTAATTCAAAGCAAAACTGAAGAGATTTTAACAAAACGTATGGCGCTTTTGAAGACGTGCATAATCCTGAACACTTCTGTAACTTGCCTGCCACTACCACAAATATTTCCTCCACCGGTGTAAAATAGAAGTTACCTGAGGATTGCGTTGAATTAATTCCAACAAAAGTCTGTGGAAAACGTTATATCTGTGATTCGAATGTAATCAGCGTAGCATAAGCAACCTAGCTAGGTGGCCATATCCCTGGCGGGAAGTTGGACTGGTTGGCTAGCACTAGAACCGTTGGTCCTGGAGTTTAAAGCCGTGACAACAGTTGTCAGTAGCTAGCTAGCTAAGTTAATTGTCTTGCTAGCTAGCAAGCCAGGCTAACAAAGCTAGCAAGCGTACAAAATGTTTCCTCAGCCAATAAATCATATAGCTAGATATCTGAACAGGCTTCATGCTAATTATGATAACTACAGTTTTTTACAATTGGTTACAAACTTGTCTCAATACAGAGTCCACTTTTTCAAAACTCTTCACACTGTTGTCAGTCCCAACACGCAGCTTGGCACAACAGTTAATTTCACACCCAAAATGCACCAAAACTACCAAAACACTGCATACTTGTGTCAAAATCAAATAATTCTACCAAAACACCAGCACTAGTTTTCTCCAACAGCAACGCTTTGTCACTCATAACACAATTACCACAATTACTTAGTAGTAAATCATTTTGTGCTCTCTAGTTTTATGTTGTGTGTATATATATATATATATATATATATATATATATATATATATATATATATATATATATATATATATATACATATATTTGTTATTATTGATAGTATAAGAAATGTGTACATTGTCTTATTTTACAGTAAACAAAGTTCCCATTACAAAATACAGTAAGAATGGTAACTCTTTATAGAATGTACTACAATATACTACAGGAAGTCATAGAAATGCAACAGGAAAAGCTTCAATTGCCAGGGTTTTTTGCCATAAAGTAATTCAAAAATAAAATACAGTAAATGAACATTTCTGTAACGAAAACAAAAGTCAATACTGCAATAGTTTGCTCAAAACACAAAACAAAACACACAAATCATGTTAGTCCACCCGATCTCCTGCGTTTGGCCACATGTTTTCATCCACATCACACCGAATGTTCTCCCTTGCCAAACACCGGGGAAAGAATCTTTTGGCATGCCGGATCCAAGCTTGGCAATCCTCTGCGGATATGTCCTCACATCCAGCATTCATAGCATTGACAAGGGACATCTGATTGTGTGGATTGTGGTCATAAACCTTCCACCTCCACGCAGAAAAAAATTATTCAATGGGGTTGAGGAATGGCGAGTACGGCGGCAGGAACAGCAACAGCAGAGTAGGATGGGCTGCAAACCACTCAGTGACTGCACAGGAGTGGTGAAATGCCACATTGTCCCATACAATAACAAAGAGCTGCCTCACCTCCCCTCTTTCCTCCACTGGCACAAGCCTGCCATGGAGCTCATCAAGAAACAAAATGAGGCGCTCTGTATTGTATGGCCCAATGAGCGGTCTGTGTAGCAGCAATCCATCTGAGGATATCGCTGCACACATGGTGATATTGGCACCCCTCTGGCCTGGGACACCCACTGTAGCTCTTTTGCCCATCAAATTCCGTCCTCGTCGGCGTGTTTTGGCCAAATTGAACACAGCCTCGTCCACACAGATACAGTTTTTTACGATCGCTATAAAGCGTTTTTCAATACTTTTAACACTTTTCCTAAACTATTACAGTTTTTCTCAATTGTTTACACACAAAAACTGGAACTTATGACACAATGACCACGACCTGTAACTCATGTGCCAACTCCCTAAACCAATTCTGCTGAACTATAAACACATTTCCTGCTGTAGACCCAGATTTCAATTCTAAACCACACTTTCTTCAAAACACTACACACAATTATCTGCTTTAGACCCAGATTTCAATTCTAAACCACACTTTCTTCAAAACACTACACACAATACTCTCTATTTTGCACACTCTTCATCAATGCCAAATCTCCTTGTTTTCAGACAGAACACACTGCCATTCAAATGGCAAAACTTCCATTTCCAAGGCCGTTGTGCAATTTCCAATCAAAGCTTGAGCAATATAAGGGCCACAGGTGAGCTCCTGGTTTGGAGAACAATGGATGGCAACATTGAAGTGAGAGGTGATCAGAGAGGCAGAGGAGTGAGAGTAAGAGGAGGACGAGGAGGAGGAAGAGGAGGACGAGGAAGAGCAAGGAGAGCCATTATCTCTGATGAGATTCGGGCCACTGTGGTCGACCATGTAGTCAACCATGGTTTGACCATGCAGGAGGCTGGCCAGAGGGTTCAACCAAACATAAGCCGCTTCTCAGTTGCATCCATTCTCCGGACATTCAGAAGAGAGAATAGGTAAGAAACACTACTATGACAGGAAAACACTAGTTTGAATGCCTTATCAGGAGCATAGTATTCTTGTATTTAGAGTATTTTACATTGTACTGTATTTGTATATTTTGCAGAACTGAAAGATTACCCCGGCGTGGTGGGAGGGAGCGTGTCTTTACGGCTGAACAGGAGACTGAACAGGAGACTGCAATAGTCAATATGGTTCTGGAAAATAATGCTATAACAATCACACAAATAGTGCAATCATTGATGACCAAGACATATTCCTAAACATCAATACAGTGAGCCTAGCCACAGTGGACCGTGTTCTAAGGCGGAACACCTTGAGAATGAAGCATGTGTACAGGGTGCCTTTTGACAGAAACTCCGACAGAGTCAAACAATTACGCTATGACTATGTGCAAGTAAGTCCTATACATTCCCACAACTGATTGCGTCCTATCAGCACTGACACATTACTGTACTGTATTGTAATCAATCCAATGTTATTTTACAGTGTTTCACAACACTGTGTAGGTCAATTTCTGATACAATATTGTCATGTTTGTTTCAGAGAGTTCTTGAGCTAGAAGCAGCTGAAGAGGTGCATGAATTAATTTTCATTGATGAGGTGGGTTTCAACCTGTCCAAAAGAAGGCGCCGGGGCAGAAATATCATCGGCCAACGTGCCATCGTCAATGTCCCTGGCCAGCGTGGAGGGAATATTACTTTGTGTGCTGCCATCAACCACCACGGCATCCTCCATCACCATTCCATCCTTGGCCCCTACAACACTGCCCGTCTCCTCACATTCCTGGACACACTCCACAACATCCTCATTCCACCAGACCAGATAGATGGCGCAGAGCAGCCCAGGTACGTTGTTATCTGGGACAATGTAAGTTTCCACCGGGCTGCTCTGGTCCGCACCTGGTTCATCGACCACCCACAGTTTTTTGGTTCTTCCCCTCCCACCATACTCTCCATTTCTTAATGCGATTGAGGAGTTTTTTTCAGCCTGGAGGTGGAAAGTGTATGAGCGCAATCCTCAAGCACAGATGCCACTGATACAGGCCATGAGGAGGCATGTGGCGATATACACTGCCCGGCCAAAAAAAAAGTCGCCATTGCACCCGTCATGCATAGTGCCCACTGTACAAGCCTCTGGAGGCAGTGTTATGATCTGGGGTTGCTTCAGTAGGTCAGGTCTAGGCTCAGCAACATTACGCAGCAATAAAATGAAGTCAGCTAAGTACCTGGATGTACTGAATGACCAGGTTATCCCATCAATGGGCATTTTCCAGGACGACAATGCCAAGATTCCTCGGGCTCAAATTGTGAAAGAGTGGTTCAGGGAGCATGAGGAATCATTTTCACACATGAATTAGCCACCAGATTCCTGACCTTAACCCCACTGAAAGTCTTTGGGATGTGCTGGAGAACACTTTACGGAGTGGGTTGACTCTCCCGTCGTCAATACAAGATCTCAGCCAAAAATTCATGCAACTCTGGATGGAAATAAATGTTGTGACATTACATAAGGTTGTCGAAACAATGCCACAACAAATGCGCACCGTAATGAAAGCTAAAGGCGGTCCAACGAAATATTAGAGTGTGCGACTTTTTTTTTGGCCGGGCAGTGTAGCTCCTGAGGCATTTCAGGGCTGGATTCACCATAGTAGGCGATACTTCCCCCGCTGCTTGGCCAGAGAGAACATAGCCTGTGATGTCGATGAGGTCCTGTGGCCAGACAGGAACCGAAGACAGGATGCAGCCTAGTTTTTTTGTCCTTTTTTATTTTACATTTTTTTCTTTTTTTGTTGACTGTGCTGGCTTATTTTCTATTGTTTGTTCTGTGCAAATCATTTACACATCCAGTTTTGTTTGCTGTGATGTATAGGCTACAGCACTTTTGGAAAAAATAAAGAAATATTTTTGTTGTTACTGTATATTTGTGTGTTGTTTTATATTTGAGTAAAAACATTATACAGTAATATTTTACAACAGGAGTAAGCGTACAGTAACACTGAACATGAAAAGGCATAATGCTCCTGATAAGGCCTTCATACTGGTGTTTTCCCATTCATAGTAGTGTTTTCCATTCAGCACATCAGTGTTCAATTGGTTCTTAGAAATGTCTACTCATATGATGGTCTGTGTGTGTCATTTGAACACAAAATACCATTTTGAGGAGACATAACATTGTTTTGAAGGCAAAGTAGCATTTTGCAGGAGATATGTAGGGTTTTGCATTTTGTGTGTGTGGTTTTTGGATTTGTGTTTAGTTTTGAGAAAATGAGGTATGCTTTAAAAAAATGTGTGTAAGCAATTGAGAAAAACTGTAACACACCAACACACCTACAACACACAATTGGCAAAACGGTTAATTTCATGCTCAAAATCACACATTGTAAACTAAACACCAACACTAATTTTCAAAATACAAGAATACACTAACACAATACACTAAGTCTACCAAAACACCACAAACATGTCTCAAAATCAAACAATTCTTCCAAAAGACTAACACATGTTCTCTTCAAACAGGAACATTTAGTCAATCATAGCACAATGTCATAAAAAACACTAACAGCAGATGGAATTACAGAAACTGCATTACTTTACGTGTCAGTTCTACCCTTGTATTGATCATAAATTGTCTTTTGCACTGCAGTTTCTTTTGAAGCCCCATTTTTCTTTTGTTGGGTTTAGTAAATGCATGCATTTTGTTTATTTTTTTGCAAACATTCAATACCAAAAGTGAATGACCCATCTCAGAGTAGCTTTATAGAATGTACAGTTTATTAAAAAAAAAGAAGACAGTAAGTGACAGAATTGCTGCAGTAAAGGCTTTATTTGCAATGGGAAATTGCTGCTAGAGAACAAAAATATGCAATATAGCTGCTGGTCACCATTGTGTGAAAATACAAAATATACAAACAGAAAAAGGCACAGAAGAAATAAAAAAAGAAAAATACAAAGTCCTCTTCTAATCTGCCCGGTCTTCTGCATTTCCACATGTTCTCATCCACATAACACCTTATATCTTCTCTGGCAAGGCACCTTGGGAAGAATCTTTTGGCATGCCTTATCCACCCCTGGCAGTGTTCAGCTGTGATGTCTTGGCATGCAGCATCCATTGCATCCAGGAGGGACATTTGGTCGTGTGGACGATGATCGAAAACCTTCCATCTCCAGGCTGAAAAAACCCCTCAATGGGGTTGAGGAAAGGGGAGTAAGGGGCAAGGAAAAGGGACATCATCCTTGGATGGGCATCAAACCAGACTGTGACTGCACAGGAATGGTGGAATGCCACATTGTCCCATGTGATCACATGTATAGACCATTTCATGGAATTTTCATATTCAAAATAATAACAGTACATACGCGCATGCGCGACTTATTTTGGTCCATGTCAACATCCGGTCAAGATATAGCTAACGGTAGCTAGCTGGCCAACATAACTAACCAACGTTAAAAATGACAAGCAGCTATTTCTTGAGCCTCCCAAATGCAGAACAGTCTAGATATATACAGAAGCTTACAATAAATTCGGACGTTTCTTTACCTGATCCACTTAACAAAGCAGTTAGACAGACTTTTTTTACGAACAACGTCAAAGCGTTTCCAGAGGTCACTTATCCCGATGTCTACCACTACCTTGTGGACACCGATTGTGTTTACACAAGAGAAGCAGTTAAGGCGTATCGTAGCTTGGACGCATACAATTATTTTGTCAGCGGAAAGGTTACCAATATAAGCTCCTACGCCGATTGCACTGGGATTTGTATTGTGTATGGGGAAGTCGAGGCCAGCCAAACTCTTAGCAAAAGCTATGCTGCTTGGTTTATCGCCAGAAAGGAGGGCGACGTCCTTAGTGGGCATTGCACTTGCATGGCAGGGTAAGTTAGCACATCGAGAGCGATTGTCAGCAGCTTGTCTATAGTTGTTAACTAACGTTAGCTCCTAATGATATATCTTGGTTACTTTGTTAGACTTGGTGAAGTCTGCAGTCACGTCGCAGCAGTATTAGTGTATGTAGAGCAGTGCGTCAAAGAGGGACTGACTGCACCATCAGCTACCTGTGAACCTTGTGTGTGGTTACGGATAAATAAACAGGTGAACTGCATAGTCAATCAGCCAAAACAGCCAACGCTTGTAATGCGATATGAACAAATAATTATAACTGTTCATATAATGTATTAACCTTGTGTTAAAAAAGGTGGCGCTAGAGAAGAGGTTAATTATAACATGTCCTCTGTATGTGCTTATCTATATGAGGGCAAGAGTAGTTAGCATTTGTCTTTACTGTCTAACCTCAAATAAAGGTTAAAGAATAAATTACATTACATTACAGGCATTTAGCAGATGCTCTTATCCAGAGCGACTTACACAACTTTTTTTGCATTATTTACATATTATCCATTTATACAGCTGGATATATACTGAAGTGATTCAGGTTAAGTGCCTTGCTCAAGGGTACAACAGCAGTGTCCTAACTGGGAATCGAACCTGCAACCTTTTAGTTACAAGGCCAGTTCCTTAACCATTACACTACACTGCCGTTCTAAATAAATAATATCTGATTGTCTCATTTTAGATGAAGCATGAAGCATCGGCAACATCCTCAAATGCAACCCCCCACTGTGCCAGTGCAGATCTCACAGCTTTTTAGAGTCTTGAAGGTAAACTTAAATCAAAGTAGGCATACTAAATATGTTTTTTCAAGACAATTTATACAAAACATCAAGACACCAATCAATGCATCAATAAGAAAGATGTATGCCATTTCTACATTTTCCACTGTAGGAGGATGTTCCAGACTGTGCATTGTTTACTGTCATGAGCTGCAACAGTGACACTGACACAGCATCAGAGAGTGAGAGGCAGGCAGATTACTACCAGACTGACAGGGAGGTAGTGAGTGCAGTGCAGGAGGCACTGGAGCAGTGGAGTACAGGGAAACGGCAGCACTCCTTCCAGGGAGGTGGAAGATGAAACAGGGACAGTTCCTGTAAATGAAAATGAGGCAGCTCTAATACCAAAGCCACTTACCAATTTATTTAATGAAAGGTATAATAGTCTCCCTCAATCAGATCTAGGGAGAGAGCTTGACCAGGTAATGGAGAGCATCCCCACACTGTTTGACCCCTGTAACTGTTTAGAGTTACAAAAGAATGCAGTTAATCAGTTATTAAGTAGCCTTTGGTGTGAGCAAAGGCAGGGTAGAATAACAGCCAGTCGCTTTGGCCGGGTGTTTAAGTGCAGGACAGCTCAAACTAGTGTTGTGTGTGATATCATGGGCTATACATTAACCAAAGCCACAACAGCACTTCTTTGGGGCAAGGACAATGAGAAGCTAGCCAAGGAGACATTTATCTCACTTGAAGAGGCAAATCACAGAGCACTTATAGATGAGGATGTTGGCTTGGTAGTTGATCCCTTGTGCCCACACTTGGGGGCCAGCCCTGATGGAATTGTGCGATGTGCCTGTTGCCCTCCTTCAGTTCTGGAGATTAAATGTCCAGCAAAATATGCTGACATGACAATAAGCAAGGCTGCAACAAAGACACACTTCTGCCTCGGTCCCAACAAGGACCTTAAAAAGGACCACGTGTACTTTGCCCAGGTGCAGGGACAAATGGCACTGTGCAAAATGGAATCGACATATTTTGTAGTCTGGACCACTAGGGACTGCCACATCCAGCAAATACCGTTCTCTGAGGTATACTGGGCACAGGTCCAGCCCAAATTGGATTCATTTTACAGACAACACATTTTGCGTGAAATATGCACACACAAGCTCCACAGTATGTTTGAGCTTGCCCACACAACATGTGTGTGTAAAGGTTTCAGAAAGACAAATGTGACTCAGTGCAATGTGTGTCACAGAGCCTACCATTTACAATGTGTGGGTCTGAGGAGGCATCCCAGTGGTCAGTGGCTGTGTTTGCAGTGCTCATAGGCAGCACAGTGATTATTACACTGATACAAAGACTAGGAAGTGGGATTTGTTTCCAGAAAAAAAGGGTCTACATACCATCTAAAACAGATCTCAGACCGAATCAGGTCCTATTATTCGCACTAAAATAACCCCACAGTACCCAAAACAATCCCAAATGACACTAAGTTACCCAAACAAACACAGTCTACACCAATATCATTAAAGGGGAAGAGAGAACTAAACCACACACTTATAAAGTTGTTGGAAATGACACAATGACACTATGTTTTTGTCATAAGTATGTCTTTACTAATAATTACATTTGATGGATGGGTGGGGATTAATATTACAAACATTTGTACCAATAGTTCCTTTGTACATGCTCTTTGGAACAATATAAAAACCTATTGTTGAAGAAAATATTGAATTGTGTGGACATTTTCAGTTGCATTTCCATCTCCACGTCTAATGCACAAGGGGTTTATCCAGATTACATAAAGCACAACATACAAGTAATAGCTTGTCAATTGTGGCCGGGCTGTCCCTGTCACGACGCCTTATCATGCTGATTGACAGGGTATTGTGCAGTATGTGGAAGTTCTTCACTCTGCCGATAGCCCTTTCAACATGTATTCTTGCCCGTGACATCTGTCGAGATCTTGACACCTCCAGTCCTGTCAGTTGTGTTTTGCCACGTGTGGAAGCAGGTACGAGGAGCTGTACACCCTTTGTGGCAAAGTATTCAGGGAAGTTGAAGCCTCTGTCAGCTAGTACTACGTCTCCCACTTCCAGCAGATCAATCAGGCCAGATCTTTGTGTGATTACCTTATCACTGACACGCTCACCCCAAGCTTTTGAAACAAATGTGACTGCTCCTGTGGGACTTACTCCAATAAGAAATTTGATGGTGTTGTGGGATTTATAATTTGAATATGTTAGTGCCCTGGCACTGAGTGTGGTTGGTCGCTCAATGAAGACTTCACTAGAGTCAATGATGCATCTCACTCTATTGAAGGGTGGGTTCTGGAACAGCGGTGGTATATTCTTGCGTAGGTCTTCTTGAGATGGCCAGTGTATACTGCAAACGGTGTGACATGATCTCCAGCCAGTCATGAAAAATGGCTGAGACAGTCCCATAGCTGCACTTGAATTGGTATGCCAGGTGTCTGTGAGTCAGACCCAGGCGTAGCTTCATTAATACCGGAAAGAACTGATTTTCAGGTGACAGTGTGGAGGTCTTGGGGGTCCAGGCAGTTGTGAGGTAGGTCAACAATGTGAAAAACACAGCTGCTGAGGGAAGGCCAGTGAAGAACTTAATTTTCTTGTCATCATGCAGATCATATACAGTGGACTTGGATGTTTGGTCTTGAAGTTCTTGTAGCTTTGCTTCGAGTGACTTTATGTGCTTTATTATGGCAGCATTTTCTTTTTGTAGGTCTTCAATGTCGCCCATGCTCAGGTCTGTTCCAATCAAAATATTCTGATGTTTGGGATCTTGATCATTGTTGCATTCAGAATGGATCACCTCTGTCATCTCCACCTCCTCTTCTTCAGGCTGTATGGCTACTGATATTCTGCCCTTAGACCTGTTGTACCTCTCCATTCCCTTGGCCTTCACAGGTCTATGAGGAAGCCTGGAGGGTGCATAGTCGGGGTGTAGTGGGTCATCTGATGGCCTGCCTAAAAATGAAAAAAGCAATGTACATAATGAGACACCAACTAAATATTTATTAAGCAGTTAGTGGATAACAACAGGTTGTTTTCAATCAAGCCAGGTTCAATTAATGACTGGCTGAGAAGAATCTATTTTTGTTATTAACATCAAGTTATTGAGCTATTTATGGGATAATCAGTGTCCAACAGTATTCAATTCCAACACAAGACGAGGCAGCTGGTCCACAAAACCAGCCCCCCTGCAAGTCACACACACTCACAAACACACATGCGCAGGGAAAACACTAATGCGGGGCAAGTTTAAATATGGGAATTTTTTTATTTTTTAGCACCATGCAAGTAATTTTTTTTTCACCAAAGTGTTTTTAAGATTAATTGATGATGTGTTTATGACACAGACTCCAAACATATGCTATTTAAATCATTGTTTTGTGGATTATGCTAGTTTTGACACATTACACTAGCAAGCAGAAACTGTGAGCCATGCAGGAGTACAACTAGCATAGCACGGAGTACGTTGTACTAGCTACTACTAATAATAATAATAATTACTTTTTTTTAAATATAGGAATGGTTTGCAGCCCAATGTTCTTCACAGAAGAGCATTTTCATGTCCAACATATAACTAAAAACAGAAAAAGAAATGGATAAAATAATAAACAGAAACTACGCCGTTGTTAGTAGTTTTCTGCCATTGTCGGACGATGTTACAAAGTGTCCTGAGCAGTTACAGTTACTTGCAAGTACACACTTGCACAGCAACAATGTGGGGCGTAACATTTCACTTCCGCTACTTTCGGTTGAACTGTAATCGTCAGGAATATCATAGAACTGTACTGATGGTCTCTAATCAGGGGGCGATTTGAGGAGGGATGCCCAGGGATTCCATCCCCATTAAAAAGTGCATTTAAAAACACAATACCCTTTGTAAAACTGCGCCTTTCCATCCACTTTGGGTTAATGGTAGGCTATCACAAACCAACTATCCCCCTTGATCAAGCACTGTCTATAATCATAGCAAAGACATGTATATTGTTTGTGGGTGACAAATGTTTACTCTAATATCTGTATTTTTTTTTAAAAATAAGCTAAAAGTGTGTGCACCACAGGTCTTAAAAGTAGGCAAGCCTACAATCTGTAATGACGTCTGCACCGCCGCTGTTAAGCTGAATGTTACAACACAAGCGCATCCGAAGTTGATTCAGGTTCTAACATGATGTTTTCTAGCTAAGAAAATTATGTAAATAATTAGCTAGCTAGCTAAACCAAATAAATACAATTCTGTTTGACTAAACTTACCAGTAATGAAGTGAATGCTGCAGACTCTGGAGTTTGACGTTGGTAACCATCCATCCCGTTTCAGCGCAGTGATGCATATGTGGCCCATATCTGATTCCAGTGTGAACCGATTGCTCTCCTCAAATGACCTGTGCAAATGAACAAAAACAAAGACATAGCGCCAGTTACACAGCCTGCAGAAATAAACAACAACAAAAAGGAAATCATCAAAGTCACAGCTTCTGCGTTAATTTTAAAGTTGATGTGCAGTGGAGCTAATGATAAGGGTGAGGACACGGGGAAAAAAGCCAAGGTTTTTACTAGCTTTTTGTGCTGCCATGGCTGCTACTTCTGTGCAGAGGGACTCGTGAATGCGAGATCGGAGCCAGGAATGGGGGGACCGTGACATGGGCGGTTTCAGTGAAACTCAAGCAAGGCACGAAATTAGTGATTCTGAGAACGGGCGAGTTAAGAAAATGGAGCACTCGGCCGTTTGGCTAGTGAAACCAGTCGATATAACATTTATAAAACGGATAGTTCCGTGATGCAGATTGGTCAATACAGCATTCCAGCCGTGTTAAAATACACAATATAAAAAAAGCTATCACACGACACATCTGTTCAACTTCATGTGTAACTTTACCTAGGCTGTAGCCTAACATCACTGTGCACCCTTAGATTAAACTGTTGACACATTATTGGACCGACAACCATTAATGTTCAGTAAGCAGCTACATGAGAAAACCGTGAATAATGAATACCGTGCAACAAACCAAGACAATAATATGGAGATCTAACATTATTTTAAATCACAAAACGGTTAACGCAGCTGTCCGCGAATGATATAAAAACGTAGCCTACTTCCGACTTATTATGGTGTATAGTTTGTGCCCAAAAAAATCCACTGCTTTGCACATTTACCACTTATCTAAAATGACAACACATGATAATATAATGTGAATCTGTTGATAACCTACCCTGTACAATAGTGAGTTAACTAGCCTGTGCGCTACGTTCTAATGCCCTGATAGCTACATCAAAAATTACATAAAAAGTCACATTAATTCCGATCTGACTGTTCAGACTGCGGTCGCTTTGACACAATCGTTTATGTATCGAAATCTAATACCACATTCAAAAGTGGCCCAAATGAGAATTGGAAATGTCAGATTCAATGTGATTTTTGCTGTTCACACTTCCATAAAAAATTACACCCAGGTGGTGAAGTAAGCGGTGCAGGTTTTGAGCAATCATATTAAAAAATGCAATAGAAAATGTGTGTGTGTACATGTACAAAAACAATGGCCTCTGGTTTGGTGATATTTTTACATTATGCTTCTTATTAATTAGTATACTTACAGACATTGCATTTAACAAACATGTAAAAGAGAGATAGAGATAAAAGGACAGCAATTGGTATTTCAGAAGAAACAGGAAATATGACAGTTAGTACTCTGATAACAAACATGAAAGATTACAGTTATTACTTGAACGATAACAATGGAATTCCAAACTCAACAAGAGGGTGCATGGATTGTTGGGCCGTTCCATAACTGACTGGGTCCAGCAGAACACTGGTGGTAGATTTTGTATTGATTTTGCTTCGGGGGGTTGCTATGGCGACTCACCTTGCTAACAGGTGGAATGTTCAAAACTCCACTCTAGCGGCAGTTGGTCATTTCAATTTCGAACCCATTTTCTAACTTGTGACGACGACTACAGTTTTTAAGGTACACAGAAATAATATGTATCAAAATGTTCATGTGGTTCCCAGAATTCCTACGGTGTAAATATCTAAGCTGTGACATTTTTAGTTTGTAAAATATTCAGTGTTGTTTGAAAACCATGCTCCCCATTCACACAAACGGTGGAATGTTCAAAACTCCACTCTAGCAGCAGCTGGTAATTTCAATTTCAAACCCATTTTCTAACTTGTGACGACGACTACAGTTTTTAAGGTACACAGACATAATATGTATCAAAATGTTCATGTGGTTCCCAGGATTCCTACAGTGTAAATATCTAAGCTGTGACATTTTTAGTTTGTAAAATATTCAGTGTTGTTTGAAAACCATGCTCCCCATTCACACAAATGGTGGAATGTTCAAAACTCCACTCTAGCAGCAGCTGGTAATTTCAATTTCAAACCCATTTTCTAACTTGTGACGATGACTACAGTTTTTAGGGTACACAGACATAATATGTATCAAAATGTTCATGTGGTTCCCAGGATTCCTACGGTATAAATATCTAAGCTGTGACATTTTTAGTTTGTAAAATATTCAGTGTTCTTTGAAAACCATGCTCCCCATTCACACAAAGGGTGGAATGTTCAAAACTCCACTCTAGCAGCAGCTGGTAATTTCAATTTCAAACCCATTTTCTAACTTGTGATGATGACTACAGTTTTTAAGGTACACAGACATAATATGTATCAAAATGTTCATGTGGTTCCCAGGATTCCTAGGGTATAAATATCTAAGCTGTGACATTTTTATTTTGTAAAATATTCAGTGTTCTTTGAAAACCATGCTCCCCATTCACACAAATGGTGGAATGTTCAAAACTCCACTTTAGCGGCGGCTGGTAATTTCTATTTCAAACCCATTTTCTAAGTTGTGACCACGACTACAGTTTTTAAGCTACACAAGACATATTATATACAGATGTGCATCTGGTTCCCAGGATTCCTACGGTGTGAATATCTAAGCTGTGACATGTATATTTTTTGAGATAGAGCTGTCTGAAGCTGGGCATGCTTTTCTCAAGCTACTATTGTATTCCCGGGCATGTGACGCCTAGGCGACTCCTGATTGGTTTAAATCTCATGCTACGGACGGACGGACGGACACACATGTCACGTATAGAAGCGGCTGCACCGCTTAAAAATCAGATCTGTGTCACATTTGAGGAAAAAATCGGATCTGGGCCACTTTTTACCTGCAGTGTGAACGTAGCCATAGAGTTATTCATCTACAACGTCTTACTTTGATATCTTTAGCTAACTTGCCTGCATTATGCCAAGGAGTCAGAGATGTATCGTTCCTAGGTGCAATGCCACCGGCTCTGTTAGCTTTCATAATCTGCCGAGAGACAGAATTCATCGATAAGTTAGGTAATGCAAGGCAGTCTATTCTGTGTGTTTAGCCCCATTTGGTCCAGAGAACTGGTAACTTAGCTAGCTAGCTAGTTATCTTAGCTATAATTTATGAATAATGTTAGCTAATAAATGATAATTCTCTCCGGACCAAGTGGATGAGGGCGCTACAACCAGCCATGTTCAATATACTAACGTTACTGTGTGACTGGGTTTTGCTGTGTATTTGAATGTATTTAATAGTAACGTTACTTTAGGCAGACAAACAAGCTAACTTAGCTAGGTAACGTTAGCTTTACCATTCGGTTGCATCCCCGGTCCTCTCCTCACAAAGACGTTGCTCAACCAATACAGCCGGGGCGGCGGCTGCTGCTGCTGCCAGCGGCTCGAATGAATACGGCTGTATTGCCCGAGCAACATCTTCGCGAGGAGAGTCTTCCACCACAAAGGAATCCTTTCAAACTCCTCCACCTCAAAATTCCCTGCAGTACTGCTGTCACTCTTGTCGCTCGCCATTTTGCTGTTTGTTTAGTAGTGAGGAGAGAGTGTATTGAGTTCAGTGGGGCTGATTCAGTTCACCAAGACACACACTTTCACTCCTTCACCGTATGAATATTCATAATATGATTACGTGTCATCATCGTTATATGACCACACCTACTCATGAGTTCCAGTTCAAATTGAAGCGGTAAAAAAGGCCTTAGAAAAGGCTCTGCAGTATCTCTTTAATGTGAATTCCATACATGACATACCCCTTATGAGTTTGCATTTCTGCATTCTCTGTTTACTTGACCTATTGTATAGTCTAATTTAATTATTAAGGAAAATACACGTTATGACCTTGTACTTTTTTTTTGGGGGGGGGGGGGGGGGGGTTTGTCAGGGTCTCTTGGAATGTAGCCTACTGATCTATAACTTGCATTTGTTTTTCTTTATAGCGGAAGTCAAGGCAGTCATTCTGGAGATGACCGCAAAGTGGAAATCAAAGCATTAATGAGGCAGATGTCAAATGCAGAAAATAATCCGACATTCTTTTTCTACCGTGCTGTACTTAGCTTCCCGCTGTGATAGCTTTCTGCTAATATACAGCACTGGTCGGTCGAGCCCCTCCACCTGCTGAGTCAAAACGGCCCCCAGCCCTCTGTCCGATGCGTCTGTCTGCAAGGGGAGAGAGAAATTGAGTAAGCAGGAATAAACCTCCTGTAGTAGCCGGCCAGTCCCAAAAACCTCTTCACCTCTTTTTTTGTCTTGGGTCGGGGACAGGTCGCAATCGCTGTGGTTTTATCCATGAGAGGCCGCACCTGTCCACTTCCCAAGTGGTACCCCCAAATACCGTACCTCCGCTCGGCCAATTGCACACTTCTTTGGGTTAGCCGTCAGCCCCGCCTGTCTCAGGGACTCAAGCACCGCCCCCACATGCTGCACATGCTGAGCCCAGCTGCTGCTGTGGATGATAATGTCATCCAGATAGGCTGCAGCGAAAGCAGCATGCGGACGCAGCACCCTGTCCATCAGACGTTGAAAAATGGAAGGGGCCTCAAATAACCCAAACGGAAGTGTCCGGAATTGGTATAACCCGTCCGGAGCGGAGAAAGCCGTTTTTTCCTTGGACTCTGGAGACAAGGGAATCTGCCAGTAGCCCTTGGTTAAATCCAGTGTCGAAAAAAACGAGCTGTGCCCAGCCGATCCAAGAGCTCGTCGACCCGAGGCATTGGATAGGCATCAAATCGTGACACTTCGTTCACCTTACGATAGTCTACACAGAACCGAATAGATCCATCAGGCTTACCCACTAGCACGATGGGGCTATTCCACGCACTGTTAGACTCCTCTATTACCCCCAATTCCAATTCTGCCTGATCCAATTTCTTTTTATGTTCCGGCAATCTATAGGGCCGTGAACGCACCGTCACGCCCGGGGTTGTCTCAATGTGGTGGTTTATGAGGTTAGTGCGACCTGGTAGAGGGGAAAACACATCCGCAAACCGCTTTTGCAACAAGGCAAGATCCGCCCTCTGATTCGGTAAGAGATGGCTATCTGAAAGGGGTGAGGTTTGATTGGTAGAATTTGGTACCTCTGGCCCCAGCTCATCTCTCTCCTGATCTACCGTGACCAGGGAGACCGGTACCACCTCTTTCCATGCTTTTAGTAGATTGAGGTGATAAATCTGTTTTGCCCCCTCTCTATCAGATCACACCACCTCATAATCGATTTCCCCCACTGGTCGTGTAACCACAAAGGGTCCTTGCCACTTGGCGAGTAATTTTGTGCTGGAAGTCGGGAGCAATACCAGGACTTTATCTCCCGGTGAAAATTGCCGTAGCTTAGTTCCTTTATTGTATTGCCTCTGCTGACATTCCTGAGCCTCGAGCAAATTCTCCCGTGACAATCTACCCAGTGTATGGAGTTTTGCGCGTAGGTCCATAACGTATTGAATTTTGTTTTTAATGGGACTTGGACCCTCCTCCCAGCTTTCTTTAACTAGGTCCAAGACACCCCGTGGTTTTCTACCGAACAGCAATTCAAAGGGAGAAAATCCCGTGGAGGCCTGGGGAACCTCTCGCACTGCAAACAATAGCGGAACTAGCCACTTATCCCAATTTCGGCTATCATCGTGTACGAACTTTCGAATCATAGATTTCAAAGTCCTATTAAAACGCTCAACGAGACCATCCGTTTGCGGATGGTACACGCTGGTCTTAATCGACTGAACACCCAATAATTCGTACAATTCGCGTAATGTGCGTGACATAAACGAAGTGCCTTGATCCGTCAGAATCTCTTTCGGGATTCCGATGCGGGAGATTATCTGGAACAATGCCTGCACAACACTCTTGGCTGAGATATTACGTAACGGCACTGCTTCGGGATATCGGGTTGCATAATCCACGAGAACTAATACAAATCGGTATCCCTGCGTGCTCCTGTCAAATGGCCCGATGAGGTCCATGCCATCAAAAGGGACCTCAATCAGCGGTAGAGGGCGCAACGGCGCTTTTGGGATGGCCAGGGAATTCACTAGCTGACAGTCTGCACAAGACGCACACCACCGACGTACGTCCGCCCAAATGCCCGGCTAATAAAAACGGGCCATTATCTGGGTTAGTGTTTTTTCATACCCTAAATGACCAGCCATGGGGTTGTAATGAGCCGCCTGGAAAACCATTTCCCGGCGGCTTTTAGGTACCAACAACTGGGTCATTTCCTCACCTGTCTGAGTGTCACGACACACTCTATACAATCTGTCCTTAATAATGACAAAATATGGGTGAGAGCGTGCAGCGTCCGGGTGCACCAGCTGGCCATCAACATATATCACCTGGTCAAAGGCGAAGCGTAGGGTGTCGTCACGAGACTGAGCGAGTGGGAAATCCTCCACGGGGTGGAATACCGGCACCTGGGGAGTATCTACCGGAGGCTCTCCCGATGCCGCCCCCCCCTCAGCAGTGTCGGACGACCCCGCGTCACCACTGTCAACTGCACACACCTCACACTTCCCTAGCGGTCGTGATCGCACCCCCATCAGCTTCTCAGCTACCTGTTTAAACCCCTTCCAATCTGTGCCCAAAATCAGAGGGTGCGAGAGGCGGGAGCTAACCTTTTTATCATTGATGCGAATTTCCACTGGTACTAAAGGGTATTTGTGTACGTCCCCATGCACACACCTAATAGTCACCCAATGTGCCGCCACCAAAGCCTCTGGTCGAACCAGGCTCTGTTGGATCATGGTCTGCATAGCCCCTGAGTCCAACAGCGCCCGGTGTTCACTCCCTTGCACCCTTACCGGAATGCAGTACGCCCCGTCTGGATCGGGAGCAGAGGTGGGCGGGCCGACAATACGGACGACCTGCCCCACCTCCATGAGTGGACAATCGCGGCGCAGGTGGCCCGGCTGTCCGCACCGCCGTCACCCCGGTCCAGTTGTTTGAGGAGCTCCCTGAGGGCCGGACTGCACCGCCACTGAGCCTGAGTGGGGAGAAAACACAGGGGGATTAGACATAGGGAAATGGGGGTTTTGGGGACGGGAAACTGGAGAGGGAAAGGAACGAGGGGGATATTTCCTCCGGGGCGCCGGCTCCGGTTTCTGTTGCTGGGCGAAGGGGTGTTGTGCCAGGTGGTCCTCAGCCAGGGTGACGGCGACATCTAGGTTGGTGGGGCGATGGCACTGCACCCAGTTGGCTGTAGCCGCCGGCAGCCCCGCGATGAACCGCTCCAGGACCACCTGCTCCACTATTCCAGCAGCAGAGCGGATTTCTGGCCGGAGCCAGCGCCTCGCCATGTCCGTCAGCCGCTGGGAGTACGCGAACGGTCGGTCCTCTTCCGTCAGGGTGGTCTCCCGGAAGCGCCGTCTGTGGTCCTCCGGGCTGAAACCCATTCGGTCGAGGACCGCCTTCTTGATATTCTGAAAGTCCGCCCTAGCGGCTGGCGGCAGGCTATGCGCAGCTTGCTGCGCCTCCCCTGACAAGAGGGGCAGGAGACGTACGGACCACTCTCCCAGTGGCCACCTGCACGTCTCCGCTGCCACCTCGAATGCATCGAGGAAAGCTTGAGCGTCATCGTCCGCGGTCATCTTCGGGAGGTGGAATTTTGGGGACGAGACGCTCCGCCTTCCCCGAGAGTCCGAATCGCCGGAAGCATCCAGCTGTAGCAGCGCCTGGGTCTGGAGGCTAGACTGCACATGCAGGGCTTCCATCTGCTCTGCATGAGCCGCGGACTGTCGCTCCTGCATGGCAGCTATGCCCTCCAGCATCTTTCCCAGCGCTACTACCGACGAGGACTGCTCCGGCTGTTCTTGGCTGTGATCCATCTTTGGTTATTTATTTTATTTATTTTTTTTAACTCTTCTCTCTTCCTCTCCCCGTACGGGCCACCACTGTGGCAAAGTGAGTGCCACCGAGAAGAGTCATACACTTTGTTTAGTTCGAGGGTTTTATTATTCCCCCCCCCCCCCCCCCCACCCCCACAATTGGCTCTTTCAGGCAAGTTTTTCCGTGTGCTTTTCCTCAAGCACATATACTTTATAGCTACCCCCCGCAGCCACACAACCTACTTCTCCAGGTCAACAACCGCTTTTCCTCGCGGAAGTCTCCTTTTTATCCTCCCAGGCTCACTGTCAAACAATCAAGGCAATTGGTTAAGTGATTCAATCCACAATAATCATACGTCACCAATTGCCTGAATTCCGCCCGCTGTGCCGGTTCCACAAACCACCCGAGTTCACTCTCTCTCTTGGCGACAGCGCCTGAAACCACGCCCCCCTACCACAGTATCTTTCTGGGAACCTTCCTCTTTTGCTCTATGAACAGTTTATATAACATCAAGGGAACATTCTAAGAGCATTCCATGTAACATCAGAGGGGAACATTCTCTGGGCATTCCATAAAACATCAGGGCAACGTTTGATGTAACATGAGGGTATCATTCTGGGAACCTTCCTCTTGCGCTCTACGAACAGTTTATATAACATCAGGGGAGTATTCTAGGAGCATTCCATGAAACATCAGGGGAACATTCTATGTAACTTGAGGGTATCATTCTGGGAACCTTCCTCTTGCGCTCTACGAACAGTTTATATAACATCAGGGGAGTATTCTAGGAGCATTCCATGAAACATCAGGGGAACATTCTATGTAACATGAGGGTAACGTTCTGGGAACCTTCCTCTGGCGTTCTAAGAGTATTCTATATAATATGAGGGGGACATTCTCTGGGCATTCCATAAAACATCAGGGCAACGTTCAACGTAACATGAGGATAACATTCTGGGAACCTTCCTCTTGTGCGCTACGAACATTTTCTATAACATCAGGAGAACATTCTAGGAGCATTTCATGAAACATCAGAGGAACGTTCTATGTAACACGAGAGTATCATTCTGGGATCTTTCCTCTTGCGCTCTACGAACAGTTTATGTAACATCAGGGGAGCATTCTAGGAGCATTCCATGAAACACCAGGGGGACATTCTATGTAACATGAGGGTAACGTTCTGGGAACCTTCCTCTGGCGTTCTAAGAGAATTCTATATAATATGAGGAGAACATTCTCTGGGCAATCCATAAAACATTAGGGCATCGTTCTACGTAACATGAGGGTAACGTTCTGGGAACCTTCCTCTTGCGCTCGACAAACATTGTATATAACATCAGTGCAACATTCTAGGTGCATTCCATGTAACATAGGGGGAATGTTCTGGGAACCTTCCTCTTGTGTTCTTCAAACATTCAATATGACGTTCCAGGTACGTGCCAGGAACATTATATATAACATTAGGGGGACGCTCATTTAAAAGGTTTAAATGCAGGGTCTAAGTGCCTAACACAAGGGCTCACCATCAGTAATTTTTTGCACTTTGGCTTCATTAGACAGTATTTAGTGAGGACTGATAGGAAAGCAAGGTTGGAAACCATTGAGAATCACAGCAGAGATAGGCATAGGCTGAATGTAAGTCCACAGCTTTAGGTTATGGTACAGAGTGCAATGCAATGAGGGTGTAAGGACACAACAGGGGGAGTTCTACAACAATTGCCATGCATCATTTACACTTACCCAATTTAGACTCTGCCGATGCCGGGACTCGAACTTGTGATCCTTTCGTCAAGAGCTTGCGCCTCTGCCCATTAAACCACGGTCTTGTGACGATAGAACCCGACTCCGAAAACACACTACCAATAACGTAGGACTTTGGTTGTACCAGACCTGTGCCAAAGAATACTTGAATTTTTTCAATTGTATTCATAAATATTAAATTACCAAATAGGAGAACTAATGAGGAATGAAATCTCAAACGTTTGTGACAATGTCATTTTCTGTAGCTAGTGGGTTACCTTAACACATTTTATAGGGTAGAAAATGTTCAAATCATAATGACATCGATCTGTGCAAAAGAAATATTGCAAGTATCTTATAAGTGACTTTTTAAAAGATGTTGTAGCTGTCCCTTTTAGAGGAAATTTCAAAATTAGTTTTTTTTTAACTTGAGAATTTTTTGCTTTCACTTGAATTGGGTTTAATTTTGTTCAATTGGCTGAAACTATATTTCTGGCCCTTAACTAAAACCTACAGAAGCCCTGAAAGGCAAGGTGAAAAAAAAATTGTACGTACCTAGCTACGAGATCAACTTTTTTTTTTTAATTAAAAAAGAAAATGTTTTTACCTTGCCTTTCGGGGCCTCTGCCATGGTATGCTACGTTAAGTCGTACGCACGACTTAGCACAGGCTTTGGAGAAGGATTTCCATAGCCTAAAACAAACTCATGAAACCAACCTCAATTAGGTGGAATCCAGACATCAGAGTGGAGAAATCTAGGTTGAGAGACGTTTTGACATAAACGGACGCGAACCCTTAGCATTCACCTGAACGCTACGCGCCGACTTTTCAACACAAAAATGTTCACTGGGTAACAGAAAACAGCTATGGTTATTTAGTCTTCAAATGCCCATTTTGTAATCATATAACCTTAAGATCCGCGTATTTTGATAGTGTATTGACAAATGCAGACTTCCCCTGATAAAATGTTTCATTCTGAACTAATTTTCATGTTATAAATGTGAGAAATTTCTACATAACACCTTATTTGCAAATTTCCCAGAAAAGCTAGCCTATTTGTAAAACGTCCTTTCATAGCCTACTAGAGTTGTCAAAATGTTCTCAGAGCTGATTGTGATATAAGCTATGCATTAAATATCTAAGTGGAGGGTTAATAATGCTAGACTGCATGACATATGATAGCCTATACAAATGTATTTCATAGATAACTGAGCAGTTATTGCTCCACATTTTAATAATAATATTCATTTTTATTGCATTATAAATATATTATCAATATAGCCTCGCTATATGACTTGGTGCACATCTAATTCTATAACACTATATTCTCAGTCAAGCTGATCTCCTCGATAACGAAGCTATTTTCCCCCTGCTACGAGTAGGTTAACCCCAGTAAAATTGCATAGCCTAGTTTGAAACGTAGGCAACCAGTTGTTAAGAAAAGCGGAGGTATCTAAACATGTAAAAAGCGTGTAAATGAATAGACTACTGCAACTTGCTCTAAGAATTCCAGCTCATTTTGTAGGCTAATTATAACTAGGTTATATTTCTGCAGAATGCGATGTCCTGGAGTAAGAAACTGTGGGTGTGCGTTCATTATTAGGCTAACCCTTGTTAATGACGCTTACCCTATGCACGGTGCCCCCCTAGTGGTAGTTGTTGACGTCCCAATTATAGCAACCTATTCATATTTCTCTGAAATTATAAATTAATTTACAACAAAAAACCTTGACATTTTGACAACTCCTGTAGGCTATAATCGTTAAAAGGCCTTTTGCAAATATGCTAGCTGCTCTGGGAAATTTGGCAATAAGGTACCTGTGTTATGCAGATATTTCTGACGTTTATAACACGAAAATTAGTTCAGCATTAAGGGAGTTATAGACCTAGCATATTTTCTCAGGGGAAGTCTGCATCTGTCAATACACTACCAAAATACGCTGATCTTTATGTGACTTATATATGTATTATATTAGCCTATATTTAACCTATAAAACAATAAATAAGTGTGCGGTATTTAGTTTTTTATATTTAAGGACTGAGCAACCAATGATCATAGCTGAACATACCCCTTTCATGCCGACTTGAAATGTATAGGTCTACGACTTGAAATAAATAGGCCTACGCCTTGAAATAAATGCGAGTGGATAAAATAGGCTACTCATTGAAATAAATAAAAGAGACGTAAAATAATTAATATTTATTTTGACACACGCCAATAAGAGCTTGTTTAGCCTTGTTTAGCCGAGAAAAAAATCCAAGCGTGATTTTGAGGTTATATGATTACAAAATAGGCATTTGAAGACTAAATAATCATTTTTTTCTGTTACCCAGTGAGCATTTTTGTGTTGAAAAGTCGGCGGAACTACAATGGTGGTGTCATCTGCATATACCCACTGAGCACAAACCTATAAACGTTAAAATGTTGGTGAAATATGGAATACCATCCAAGCTCTCATTTGGCCATTTTTGGCTAAAATCTAGAATATAAATGTGCACATTTTATGTTATAATTTTTATATGTGATTCAGTTGTAAATTCAAAGACAAACAATATGGATTAATGTGGATGCATTTCTCAAAATGTCATTGCTTTGGCAAGCGAAATCCGGCCAACACGTAGATGCAATTTCAACGCATGAAGTGTATCACCTAAAATGTTTAAAACATTTAGCCAATTTGTTGCGACAAGAAGCTTGGGCAAACAACATGGCACAAGTTTCTATCCTAGGCAGACAGAGTTTTCACCCAAAAATAATGTTGCACGAATTTCTGCTATGCACATGTGTGTGGACTTGTACATGAGAGTTAACAACTTGCCTGTCCATGCTCGTTTGTGATATAATTCATCAAAGACTAAAACACGCAGATAATAATCATGTGGCCTTGATGGCTCAGTGGAAAAGCCCTTGTCTTCAGATTCGAGGGTTGTGAGTTCGATTCCTGCTTCCTGTGGTGTTTATTTATTTAGTTGAAACGTGGTCTAAACAAGAACTCTTGAAAGAGGTCTACAAATAGATGTAGAAAAAAATGAACTGAAAAAAAAAAAGAACAATTTTAAGAGGTCTTTTCACTGACTGCAATAGACGTTTATTTTAGGGCTTTTAGCCCTAAGCTTTTTAGCCCTTAGCTTTTAGCCCTTAGCTTTTTTTCACTCAGAGGCCAAGGTCCTCTAGTAGCTCAACCAGGTAAATTGCATGTCATCAGCAATTCCAGATTTCCACAACATGGGTTCAAATCCAGCTCAAGATAATCCTCAAAGGCCATTCTCTCTTTCCTTCTGATTTTCTAGTCTCTCATTGATTACTGTCCAATAAAGCCAAAATGCCACAAAAAATATATTTAAATGGAACTACACATCACCATCTACTCAGCAGCAGAAGAACAGGCCTAAGATCTAATAATAGTTACATAATCAAGTTGTAGGAATGTTCTGAGGACTTGAGAGGAACTCAACATTATGACATCCAAGTAACACATTGCAACGTTTGTGACTTTTATGGGATGTTCCTGGAATGTCCTTTTGTTATCTTGGCGTAACATTCCCCTATATATACACCCCAGAATATTCCCAAAGTAATGTTTTGTAATGACGTGGCAAGCATGTATGGGGAATGTAAGCAATGTACTCTGGTGTCACAGTAAGGGAACGTTAAATCCAAGCTTTAGATAAACCCAAAGGGAACGTTTCTACGAACATTATGAGAACATTCCCTTAATGTTACATAGAATGTTCCTGTAATGTGAAGGGGAATTTCCACAAACAAGTTGAAGGAATGTTCTGAGGACTTGAGAGGAACACAACATTATGACATCCAGGGAACGCATTGCAACATTTGTGACATTTATGGGATGTTCCTGGAATGTTCTTTTGTTATCTTGGAGTAACATTCCCCTATATATACACCCCAGAATGTTCCCAAAATAACGTTTTGTAATGACGTGGCAAGAATGTATGGGGAATATTACCAATGTACTCCAGTCTCACAGTAAGAGAACGTTAAATTCAAGTGTTAGATAAACCCAAAGGGAACGTTTCTACTAACATTACGAGAACATTCCCTTAAAGGTTGTATCAGCGATTTTGGGTGGAAACATAAATGATCACATTCATCTGATTTTTCCTCACGATCTGCTAGCTGCCCGCCCCATAAGCAGGCCGTCAAAAAAAACGCGTCTCTGTAGGCAGCCTATGCTCCGAGATCGTACACAAAAACAAATGGTACTACCAACCACTCAAAACCAAAATAAACAGTATTCCAACCAATCACAATGATCTGCACAAACGCTAATACTCTTATCTCGCTGAAATCTTGACGGATTTACAAACGGTTTGGTTTCTTACAAACGTTATTAACGTGGCTATAATTCTGGATGCTTGAACAATATTTTTTAAAACATAACATAATTATTCATAAGTATGTTTGTTTGGGATTTCGCTTCAGAAGTGACGTCACGTTTGTGCAGATCATTGTGATTGGTTGGAATACTGTTTATTTTGGTTTTGAGTAGTTGGTAGTACCATTGTTTTTGTGTACGATCTCGGAGCATAGGCTGCCTACAGAGACGCGGTTTTTTGACGGCCTGCTTATGGGGCGGGCAGCTAGCGGATCGTGAGGAAAAATCAGATGAATGTGATCATTTATGTTTCCACCCAAAATCGCTGATACAACCTTTAATGTTACATAGAATGTTCCTGTAATGTGAAGGGGAAGTTCCACAAACAAGTTGAAGGAATGTTCTGAGGACTTGAGAGGAACACAACATTATGACATCCAGGGAACGCATTGCAATGTTTGTGACATTTATGGGATGTTCCTGGAATGTTATTTTGTCATCTTGGAGTAACATTCTCCTATACACCCCAGAATGTTCACAAAATAATGTTTTGTAATGACATGGCAAGAATGTATGGGGAATGCTAGCAATGTACTCTGGTCTCACAGTAAGGGAACATTAAATCCAAGCATTAGAGAAACCCAAAAGGAACGTTTCGACTAACATTCCGAGAACACTCCCTTAATGTTACATAGAATGTTCCTGTAATGTGAAGGGGAAGTTCGACAATCATGTTTTAGGAATGTTCTGAGGACTTGAAAGGAACTCAATATTATGACATCCAGGGAACGCATTGCAACATTTGTGATATTTATGGGATGTTCCTGGAATGCTCTTCTGTTATCTTGGAGTAACATTCCCCTATACACCCCAGAATGTTCACAAAATAACATTTTGTAATGACGTGGCAAGAATGTATGGGGAATGTTAGCAATGTACTCCGGTCTCACAGTAAGGGAACATTAAATCCAAACATTAGAGAAACCCAAAAAGAACGTTTCGACTAACATTCCGAGAACACTCCCTTAATGTTACATAGAATGTTCCTGTAATGTGAAGGGGAAGTTCGACAATCATGTTTTAGGAATGTTCTGAGGACTTGAAAGGAACTCAACATTATGACATCCAGGGAACGCATTGCAACATTTGTGACCTTTATGGGATGTTCCTGGAATGTTCTTCTGTTATATTGGAGCAACATTCCCCTATACACCCCAGAATGTTCACAAAATAACATTTTGTAATGACGTGGCAAGAATGTATGGGGAATGTTAGCAATGTACTCCGATCTCACAGTAAGGGAACGTTAAATCCAAGCATTAGAGAAACCCAAAGGGAACGTTTTGACAAACATTCCTAGAATATTCCACTTATGTTACATAGAAAGTTCCTGTAATGTTCATGGAATGTGAAGGGGAAGTTCCGCAATCAAGTTTTAGGAATGTTCTGAGGACTTGAAGGGAACTCAACATTATGACATCCATGGAACGCATTGCAACATTTGTGACATTTATGGGATGTTCCTGGAATGTTCTTCTGTTATCTTGGAGTAACATTCCTCTATACACCCCAGAATGTTCACAAAATAACATTTTGTAATGACGTGGCAAGAATGTATGGGGAATGTTAGCAATGTACTCCGGTCTCACAGTAAGGGAACATTAAATCCAAACATTAGAGAAACCCAAAAAGAACGTTTCGACTAACATTCCGAGAACACTCCCTTAATGTTACATAGAATGTTCCTGTAATGTGAAGGGGAAGTTCGACAATCATGTTTTAGGAATGTTCTGAGGACTTGAAAGGAACTCAACATTATGACATCCAGGGAACGCATTGCAACATTTGTGACCTTTATGGGATGTTCCTGGAATGTTCTTCTGTTATATTGGAGCAACATTCCCCTATACACCCCAGAATGTTCACAAAATAACATTTTGTAATGACGTGGCAAGAATGTATGGGGAATGTTAGCAATGTACTCCGATCTCACAGTAAGGGAACGTTAAATCCAAGCATTAGAGAAACCCAAAGGGAACGTTTTGACAAACATTCCTAGAATATTCCACTTATGTTACATAGAAAGTTCCTGTAATGTTCATGGAATGTGAAGGGGAAGTTCCGCAATCAAGTTTTAGGAATGTTCTGAGGACTTGAAGGGAACTCAACATTATGACATCCATGGAACGCATTGCAACATTTGTGACATTTATGGGATGTTCCTGGAATGTTCTTCTGTTATCTTGGAGTAACATTCCTCTATACACCCCAGAATGTTCACAAAATAACATTTTGTAATGACGTGGCAAGAATGTATGGGGAATGTTAGCAATGTACTCCGATCTCACAGTAAGGGAACGTTAAATCCAAGCATTAGAGAAACCCAAAGGGAACGTTTTGACAAACATTCCTAGAATATTCCACTTATGTTACATAGAATGTTCCTGTAATGTTCATGGAATGTGAAGGGGAAGTTCCGCAATCAAGTTTTAGGAATGTTCTGAGGACTTGAAGGGAACTCAACATTTCAACATCAAGGGAACGCATTGCAATGTCTGTGACATTTATGGGATGTTCCTGGAATGTTCTTTTGTGTTCTTGGAGTAACATTCCCTTATA
Source organism: Synaphobranchus kaupii (assembly GCA_029718625.1). Lineage (NCBI taxonomy): Eukaryota > Metazoa > Chordata > Actinopteri > Anguilliformes > Synaphobranchidae > Synaphobranchus > Synaphobranchus kaupii. The sequence continues at coordinate 5,433,083 of CM056384.1, forward strand.
CACCCCAGAATGTTCCCAATGTAATGTTCCGCAATGGCATTATAGGGCTGTATAGGGAACATTCTTTAAAGATCCCAAACGTTCCTCGGTACCTGGGTTTACATCACAATACTAAAACACAGTATATGTAATACTGTTCACTCATGGGTGGCATTTGAGACTGTATTTTTTTGGTATTTTTGACAGTACCATGTTACAAGTATACAACACGGATGTACCATGTACTATGGTACAAGTATGGTACAATGTACCATGGCACCATGTTACATGTTTCATAGTTATACCATGGTACAAGTAGTACAAGTATGGTACAATATACCAATGAACTGTCACAAATACCATGGTACAACTATGATACATGTACCAGTACCATGGTACATTCCAAGGTAAAAACAATGGTACAAAGTACCATGGTACTGTCAAAAATCCTATGGTACATGTGTCATAGTTGTGGTACAACTATGATACATGTACCATGGTACATTCCATGATACAAACTATGGTACAACGTACCACGGTACAAACTGATACATGTACCATGGTATTTTTGACAGTACCATAGTACGTTGTACCATAGTTTGTATCGTGGAATGTACCATGTTACTGTCAAATACCATGGTACATGTATCATAGTTGTACCATGGTATTTTTGACAGTTCCATGGTATATTGTACCATACTTGTACTGTGGTACTTGTACCATGGTATAACTATGAAACATGTAACATGGTACTGTCAAAAATACCATGTTACACATATCATAGTTATACCACGGTACAGTAGGCTACCATGGTAAAATTTCTTATGGGCAGTCACGTTCATTTATGCTCCGAGTCCCTGTTTCATTTTTAAAAAATAAAAAAAAACAATGAAACAAATTAATTTGTTTAATACTCAATGGCGAAAGCAGTTAGTTAAATCTGTGAGTTATAAAACCCGTCGGGAAAATACATTACATTATTAATCCGGTGTCGAAATTCCAATGCTACAGTGACCCTGGCACGCTAGGTCCAAGCTGGACGAGATGGCTAATAGCGTTTCGAGTTAAGACCAGTTAATAGCCCAGTCACTCGTTGCACAAGGTCTGTGCAACACAGACAAACCGCAAAAACATGACCTAGGCTACTGTAACTATGACTATTACTACTGCTACTAATATGAGAGCTAAAGTTACTGTTAAAGCAAATAATTTCAATGCATTCGCAGGCGTAGCCCACATAAACGCTACAAATATTGCTGACTTTGGAAGCGATCAGGGTAATTCCTGAAGGGTAATTCTGTTTTTTTTCTCGACTGACTGGCTTTTTACTTGCCTAACTATTTTGACCATGATAATAATAATAATAATAGTAATAATAAATATAGCTGCAAGCAGCGATTCCCGGGGACCAAGCGGCATGAGCAGCATTTGTCAAACACAGACTGCAAAATGGTAGACAACTCTAGACAGGGTTGACCCAAAATACAAATATTTGTTTCGAATCAGGGCTTTTGCCATTGGTGATGGTATCTTAACCCAACCCAGTAAGGGCTTGCGTATTACGTCTTTTAAGTACAAGTGAAACAGTGAACAGTTGATACTGTTAAATTTCTTAACCTTTGCAATAAAAAGGAGTTTCTTAATGTGAAAATAACATTAAAAGAAGCATAGCATTTGCACAATAGTTTTGCCAAACATTAACGTAGCCATTGGTACCAAGCCGGAATTGAAACGCTGACCACATACATAGAAAGCCAAGATTGTATCCACTAGGCCAAAGCAGGTTAACAGAAATGAGGAGGCCAAATATGACTTGTGTGTTGCGGTATCAGATTGTTTTGGCTTACTGACTTCATAATTCAAACAGATAACAGGTAATATTGTGAAATTTCTTAGCCTTTGCAATAAAAGGAACATTCTTACAATGACGTGCACATTGTGTGCCTCAAAAAAACTTTGGAACAGGTGGGGATCGGACCACCAACCTACTAAACGGCAGTCAAATGCCTTAACCACTAAGCTACAGGAACGTTCACAGTTGGTACAGTAGGTAGACGACCTGTTAAACAGAGATAGTGTACTTGGCGGATGGCATACCTGCAATCCCAACATTTGTATTTCTTTAGTGCCACCACGCAGATTTATTGGGTTAAAACTGCAGGGCTCCAGTCTTGATCTAACTCTCAATCAACCCACCAAGTTTCAGAACTTTATATCAAACGGTTTTAGAAGTACTAGCATTTGTGCGATAAGCCACGCCCAATGCAAAATCCATTGGCTTCTCATTCGGCCTATTTTTGACGTACGCCTTAGTAAAGTAATGAGTGTATATAGGGAAGTGGGTTGAGTCCCTTGAACAGGTTTGGTTCAAATTGGTCGAATTCTGTAGGAGGAGTAGCATTTTAAGTGTTTTACAAAAAATGCTAATTAGCAGAAAACCGAAGAAGGCAGACTTCATGGTTTCTTGAGGCAAATTTGTTGGGCAGGAGTAGCGGGATGTATCCACCAAATTTTGTGACTGTAGATCAAACGGGGCGTCGGCAGTGATTTTTAGTGAATTTTTAAATATTGTCTTATATTTGGATCTCTATAGCGCCACCACGTGGCTCGATTGGGTTGAAACTGGAGAGGTCAGGTCCAGATGTTACTCTTAAAATATCATCCAAGTTTCATAACTTTCTGTGAAATGGTTTTGGAATTATTAGCATTTTTGTGATAAGCCACGCCCACTTGATATTTATTAGCTCGTCATTCGGCCATATTTTAAAATATCAAAATTCTGTATATAGGTTTTATGATGCATGGTGCAAGGAGTGTGTTTCCCAGGTTTCATGTAAATTGGTAAAATTTTATAGGAGTAGTATTTTAAGTGTTTTACAAGTAATGCTAATTAGCGGAAAATCCAATAGGGCTAACTTGATGGTTCCTTGAGGCAAATTTGTTCAGTATGAGTGGACGGACCTCTATCCCACATTTTGTGACTCTAGATAAAACGGGGCATATGCAGTGGGCGTGTCAATTATATTTTTGTGAATTTTTAAATATTTTCTTATATTTGGATCTATATAGCACCACCACGTGGCTCGATTGGGTTGAAACTGTAGTGGTCCATTCCTCATGTGACTCTTAATAGATCTACCAGGTTTCATAACTTTCTGTCAAATGATTTTGGAATTATCAGCATTTTTGTGATAAGTCACGCCCATTGAAAATTCATTGGCTCGTCATTCGGCCATCTTTTAAAATATCAAAATTCAGTATATAACTTTTATGAAGCATGGTCAAAGGAGTTTGGGTACCTCGTTTCATGTAAATTGGCCATATTTTGTAGGAGGAGTAGCATTTTAAGTGTTTTACAAAAAAATGCTAATTAGTGGAAAATCAAACATGGCTGACTTCATCGATCCTTGAGGTAAATTTGTTCAGCATGAGCAGAGGGACCTGTACACCACATTTTGTGACTCTAGGTCAAACGGGGCGTCGGCAGTGGGCGTGTCAATGTCACAATATTTACACGTGCACTACAGCGCCACCAACTGGCCTATCGCCACGAAATTCGGTGTGACCTTGTATGATGACAACTTCTAACTACCTGCCAAGTTTCATGCTAATCAGCCAAGCAGTTAAGGAAAAACTCAAAGAAGTAATAAATGAGTACATTTAAGCCAAAATGTCGGCAAATTCAAGATGGCGCCCACCAAATTAGTAAAGTTTTACGATCCAAATCTGGCTCTTTGTCACTGTAGCAAGTTATCCATCTCTGCAAAGGAACTGTGATTTTTAGTGATTTTTTTAAATATTTCTTTATATTTGGATGTATATAGCGCCACCACATGGATAGATTGGGATAAAACTGTATATGTCTAGTCCTAATGGCACTTTTAATAGATCTCCCAGGTTTCATAACTTTCTGCCAAATTATTTTGGAATGATCAGCATTTTTGTGATAAGTCACGCCCATTGAAAATTCATTGGTTCGTCATTCGGCCATCTTTTAAAAAATTTAAATTCTATGAGTCATGGTCTAACGAGTGTGTATACCAAGTTTCATCTCAATTGGTCAAATTTTGTAGGAGGAGTAGCATTTTAAGCGTTTTACAAAAAATGCTAATTAGCAAAAAATTCAATAGGGCGGACTTTATGGTTCCTTGAGGCAAATTTGTTCAGAATGAGCAAATGGACATGCATACCAAATTTTGCGACTCTAGGTGAAAGGGGGCGTCGGCAGTGGGCGTGTCAATGTCAAAATGTTTTCACGTGCACTACAGCGCCACCAGGTGTTCAATCTGCGTCATAATAAAGAGGATTCAACAGGTTGGGAATCCCAACAAGCGTGCCAAGTGTGGTGATTCTAGGACAAACCAGCTCACGGGAATTTTAGGTGAAAGGGGAGAAAAAATTTAAATTAAAATAAAAAAATAAAAAAATAAAATCTGAACAGATACAATAGGGTACCTGCAGCTTCGCTGCACGGTCCCCTAAATATAGCTGGAAGCAGCGATTTCCGGGGACCGTGCGGCATTAGCGGCATATGTCAAACGCAGAAACTGCAAAATGGTAGACAACTCTAGACAGGGTTGACCCAAAATACAAATATTTGTTTCTAATCAGGGCTTTTGCCATTGCTGATGGTAGCTTAACCCGATCCAGTAAGGGCTTGCGTATTAAGTCTTTTAAGTCAAAGTGAAACAGTGAACAGTTAATACTGTTAAATTTCTTAACTTTTGCAATAAAAAAACAATATTAAAAGAAGCATAGAATTTGCACAATAGTTTTGCCAAACATTAACCAAGCCATTGGTACCAACCTGGAATTGAACCGCTGACCACATACATGGAAAGCCAATACTGTATCCACTAGGCCAAAGCAGGTTAACGGAAATGAGGAGGCCAAATAAGACTTGTGTGTTGCGGTATCAGATTGTTTTGACTTACTGACTTCATAATTCAAACAGATAACAGGTAATATTGTGAAATTTCCTAGCCTTTGCAATAAAAAGAACACTCTTTCAATGACGTGCACATTGTGTGCCTCAAAAAATACTTGGGAACAGCTGGGGATCGAACCAACAACCTACTACATGGCAGTCAAATGCCTTACCCACTAAGCTACAGGAACTTTCACAGTTTGTATAGTAGGTAGACGGCCCGTTAACCTCTTAATACCAAACGCCCCCTAGCGGTAACGCGGGCGTTAAGGAAATTATTAAATTATACATTTCATTAATTTAATAATATATAATAAACTGCTCACCTCAATATTTTGATTAAATATCCTTAAGATATATCCATTCCTTCTGGGAAAGTGGTTTTTAAGCCCAAAACGTCGGGATAAAACTTCGTAAATAACGTTGGAAACTCGGACCTAATTCTCAAACATGTATTGCAGCTTGATGTCACACCATAAACAATGTGCTGGTAAACTGTTCTGCTTAATTGTATTTCACAATACTTTGGTTTGAAAAATCATTATACCTTTAGGCTTCAAGAAAAAATACTTTAAAACTTTCATACGGCTGTACATTATTTTTTTCCAATTTTAAACCGACTTGTGCTTTTTTGCACTTGATTACGACTCGTTCGGCTGTGTTCACTTTGGCGTTGTGAAACTCAGCCAGTTTCTGGAGTACCAATCCCGTGGCTTAGTATATGTTAGCCAGAGTTGTTTTGAACTTGCTTGCAGAGATTTATGCAAAACCGTCGTCAATTGGGTGTATTTCTTTGACTAAATAGGCCTATCTGAAGTGGTAAAAACTGTCTTCCACCCGCCTCCACTCTGAGTATTATTTGCTTTCCATTGGGTTTTAAAACTGTCTGTCAAATATTCCAGGCAATAGCCAAGACTCTTATCTTTCAAACAAGCCCTCATTTAACACAATGCCATCGTAAAAAAAGGAAATCCTGCCCTGCGTATAAGGAAGCGCCAACCCACGCGTAATTATCGAACCAAGATGGCGCAGTGTTTTTACCTTGTAGCGTAGCTCGCTACATTCCGTTTAGCAAAGCACAATTAATTAGGTAAGGCCCGCAGTTACATTTTTTTACTTTAGAGTATTTTTGAGACAGTTTTTGTGTAGTTATGTCGAGATTTTTGAGGCGTTTATCCGTGCACCAAGTGCTAGACGAACTGGATAAGCCAGAAGATGTTTTTGCCGAGGGAGACTCATCCTGTCTCAGTGACGCTGAATCCACTGATGACCGAGATGATGTTGCTGACATGTAAGTTGTTTTATCATACTAACAGTGTTATGCTATAAACGCATTGAATTTCGCCATGGCAGGTAACGTCGTTAGGGCTGGTGGTATTACCGATTTTTCGATATACCAGTGTGAATTCACGCAATTCCATGCGGGTTCGTAATTACATTGTCAACTGTATTTTATTGTTTTTCATACAATTAATATTACAAATTGCACATTCCAACGCTATGATAAATAATTTATGAAGTAAACTTGAAGGGTGTATTGTCTGTGTTGACAAACTCGCACGTGTTACGTGGCGTTGCCAACAACACAGATGTTTGTGGAAACGGTAAGTTTGGTGTAAGCATCGAAGGAAATGTGCAATTTAGCTGCAATGCGTGAATCCCTGTGTTTCTTCTGTGAAGCTAACTAACCTTATATACTTATGCATAAAATTGGTCCCTCTCAGCTAAATTAATATAGATAGTATTACCTTTACAGTGGCAAGCTAGCAAGCAAAATTACAGGTAACAAGCAGCTAGCTATCTATTTGTGTCTGAGATGAGCTACTAAATCGATTTTTTTGAGTGTGAAATGGCTTCTGGAAGTGTGTAGTAAAGTCATTGTTCCACATGAGTAAATTGTTCTGTATGCAGTACAGAAGGCTGTGCAGGTAAACAAAATGGCAATTTATGCATGGTATGAGGGAGAGAACATGATAACATGAGGGAGTACTTGTTTATCATTATTATTGTTGATTGTTGTTGTATAAGGGGGACTAATGGGTATATCAACATGGTGGACAATTCCATGGACAGGGTTAGTGGGGTTTGTAATGATGCAGATTGCTCTCCTGAGGGAATGTGTAGTCTAAATGGCTTCTGTATGAATGGTTAAATAATCTCTCCTCACCCTCCACCCTCATGTTTTGATCCTTTGCCTTTTTTTGTTTTTAGTTCATTTTTTTTAGCTTTTTGGACCCTGCCATTTTGTACTTTCTTTGTGTAAATACGGTAACTTCAGCAATTAGAGGGCAAGGATCTTTTTATTTGTTACAGCAGGGGTGTTTTTATTTTTTATCTAGGAAACTGGTGGACTTTTGATTTTTTATCCACTGCACTTTTAGTAGTACACCTTAGTGCACTTGTATATAGTTGATATATGTTTGTCATGTATAAAGTTTTGCCTCCTAAAACCCAACCCCAACGTCCCTGTCATAGGAGGTGGCAACAGAATAAAGGACAGGACTGGCAAGCAGTAATGTGTAGGGAAGTTTCATACTATTCCCATTATTCATTTGAAAACCTGTTTGCACATTCCTGGACTCATTTCTGGCTAATGGGGCTCTGGTGAAATACACAAGATTCACTGTGCTGCTACATGGGTTTTGACAGCTTTTTGTAACCTTGGGTAGTTAGTTGTGTAATATGAAGAGCACCAAGAACACGTCTAAAAATTAACTTTTATTGCCAATATTGACAAATTATCTCATTTTATTGTAAAAACCTAAAAAATAAATCATATTGAGACCTTTCTGGAACATTGCCATTTTTGGCACATTTGGCACCATTTGGATAACGAAAAAAGTTCACCTGAAAAAAACCCTGTAAAATTTGAATGGTTTGAGATATTGACACCAGATTGTTACCAGAGGTAGACAGCATATGGATGAATCAGATAGAGGAGTCATTTCCTCCATAGCATTTGTAGCTCCCCAGGTAAAAATTCTTAAACTTGAATGTAGGTACCCGTTTTTTAGTTTTTTAATATTTTCTATACATAAATTGTTGTAGTTAAGTATCAAAAACTGGATTTCTATGAGTTCTCACTGCTTAGTCGTAATACAGCTGGTGTCTGCTTTAATAAAAGCCATGAACCATATTTGTACCATTTATAGTTTTTGAGATAACCACCTTTGTTTGTCACTAGTGAAAACAGTCAAAAATTGGCCTATTTTGCCCTCGGTAGGAAGAGGTTAAGCAGAGATAGTGTACTTGGCGGATGGCATACCTGCCATCCCAACATTTGTATTTCTTTAGTGCCACCACGCAGATTGATTGGGTTAAAACTGCAGGGCTCAAGTCTTGATCTAACTGTATGTAGGGAAGCGGGTTGAGTCCATTGAACAGGTTTGGTGCAAATTGGTCTAATTCTGTAGGAGGAGTAACATTTTAAGTGTTTTACAAAAAATGCTAATTAGTGGAAAATCGAAGATGGTAGACTTCATGGTTTCTTGAGGCAAATGTGTTGGGCAGGAGTAGCGGGATGTATCCACCAACTTTTGTGACTGTAGATCAAACGGGGCGTCGGCAGTGGGCGTGTCAATGATTTTTAGTGAATTTTTAAATATTTTCTTATATTTGGATCTCTATAGCGCCACCACGTGGCTCGATTGGGTTGAAACTGGAGAGGTCTGGTCCAGATGTTACTCTTAAAAGACCTTCCAAGGTTCATAACTTTCTGTGAAATGGTTTTGGAATTATTAGCATTTTTGTGATAAGCCACGCCCACTGGATATTTATTGGCTCGTCATTCGGCCATCTTTTAAAATATTAAAATTCTGTTTATACATTTTATGATCCATGGTGTACGGAGTGTGTTTACCAGGTTTCATGTAAATAGGTCAAATTTTATAGGAGTAGTATTTTAAGTGTTTTACAAGTAATGCTAATTAGCGGAAAATCCAAAAGGGCTAACTTGATGGTTCCTTGAGGCAAATTTGTTCAGTATGAGCAGAAGGACCGCTATCCCACATTTTGTGACTCTAGATAAAACGGGGCGTATACAGTGGGTGTGTCAATGATTTTTAGTGAATTTTTTAATATTTTCTTATATTTGGATCTATATAGCACCACCACGTGGCTTGATTGGGTTGAGACTGAAGAGTAACATGGGGAATGGACCACTAAATAGATCTACCAGGTTTCATAACTTTCTGTCAAATGATGTTGGAATTATCAGCATTTTTGAGATAAGTCACGCCCATTGAAAATTAATTGGCTCGTCATTCGGCCATCTTTTAAAATATCGAAAGTCTGTATATAACTTTTATAAAGCATGGTCTAACGAGTTTGTGTACCTCGTTTCATGTAAATTGGCCAAATTTTGTAGGAGGAGTAGCATTTTAAGTGTTTTACAAAAAATGCTAATTAGCTGGAAATCAAATATGGCTGACTTCATGGATCCTTGAGGTAAATTTGTTCAACATGAGCAGAGGGACCTGTACACCACATTTTGTGACTCTAGGTCAAACGGGGCGTCGGCAGTGGGCGTGTCAATGTCACAATATTTACATGTGCACTACAGCGCCACCAACTGGCCTATCACCACGCAATTTGGTGTGAGCTTGTATGATGACAAATTCTAACTACTTGACAAGTTTCATGCTAATCAGCCAAGCGGTTAAGGAAAAACTCAAATAAGTAATAAATGAGTACATTTAAGCCAAAATGTCGGCAAATTCAAGATGGCGCCCACCAAATTAGTAAAGTTCTATGATCCAAATCGGGCTCTTCGTCACTGTAGCAAGTTATACATCTCTGCAAAGGAACTGTGATTTTTAGTGAATTTCTTTATATTTAGAACTCTATAGGGCCACCACATAGATAGATTGGGATAAAACTGTATATTTCTAGTCCTAATGGCACTCTTAACAGACGTACCAAGTTTCATAGCTTTCTGTCACATCGTTTTGGAATTATTAGCATTTTTGTGATAAGCCACGCCCAGTGAAATTTCATTGGTTCGTCATTCGGCCATCTTTGAAAATATCAAAATTCTGAATATAAATTTTATGAGACATGGTCTAAGGAGTGTGTATACCAAGTTTCATCTCAATTGGTCACATTTTGTAGGAGGAGTAGCATTTTAAGCGTTTTACAAAAAATGCTAATTAGCAAAAAATCCAATATGGCGGACTTATGGGTCCTTGAGGCAAATTTGTTCAGAATGAGCAAATGGACATGCATACCAAATGTTGTGACTCTAGGTGAAACGGGGCCTCGGCAGTGGGCGTGTCAATGTCAAAATTTTGTCACGTGCACTACAGAGCCACCAGGTGTTCAATCTGCGTAATAATATAGAGGATTCAAGAGTTTGGGAATCCCAACAAGCTTGCCAAGTGTGGTGATTCTAGGACAAACCAGCTCACGGGAAATTTAGGTGAAAGGGGAGAAAAAAATATAGCTGCAAGCAGCGATTTCCGGGGACCGTGCGGCATTAGCGACATTTGTCAAACGCAGAAACCGCAAAATGGTAGACAACTCTAGACAGGGTTGACCCAAAATACAAATATTTGTTTCTAATCAGGGCTTTTGCCATTGCTGATGGTATCTTAACCCGATCCAGTAGGGGCTTGCGTATTAAGTCTTTGAAGTACAAGTGAAACAGTGAACAGTTAATACTGTTAAATTGCTTAACTTTTGCAATAAAAAGGTGTTTCTTAATGTGAAAACAACATTGAAAGAAGCATAGCATTTGCACAATAGTTTTGCCAAACATTAACCTAGCCATTGGTACCAAGGCGGAATTGAACCGCTGACCACAGACATGGAAAGCCAATACTGTATCCACTAGGCCAAAGCAGGTTAACAGAAATGAGGAGGCCAAATAAGACTTGTGTGTTGCGGTATCAGATTGTTTTGGCTTGCTGACTTCATAATTCAAACAGATAACAGGTAATATTGTGAAATTTCCTAGCCTTTGCAATAAAAAGAACATTCTTACAATGTCGTGCACATTGTGTGCCTCAAAAAAAACTCGGGAACAGGTGGGGATCGAACCACCAACCTACTACACGGCAGGCAAATGCCTTAACCACTAAGCTACAGGAACTTTCACAGTTGCTATAGTAGGTAGACGGCCTGTTAAGCAGAGATAGTGTACTTGGTGGATGGCATACCTGCAATCCCAACATTTGTATTTCTTTAGTGCCACCACGCAGATTTATTGGGTTAAAACTGCAGGGCTCCAGTCTTGATCTAACTCTCAATCAACCCACCAAGTTTCAGAACTTTATATCAAACGGTTTTAGAAGTACTAGCATTTGTGCGATAAGCCACGCCCAATGCAAAATCCATTGGCTTCTCATTCGGCCTATTTTTGACGTACGCCTTAGTAAAGTAATGAGTGTATATAGGGAAGTGGGTTGAGTCCCTTGAACAGGTTTGGTTCAAATTGGTCGAATTCTGTAGGAGGAGTAGCATTTTAAGTGTTTTACAAAAAATGCTAATTAGCAGAAAACCGAAGAAGGCAGACTTCATGGTTTCTTGAGGCAAATTTGTTGGGCAGGAGTAGCGGGATGTATCCACCAAATTTTGTGACTGTAGATCAAACGGGGCGTCGGCAGTGATTTTTAGTGAATTTTTAAATATTGTCTTATATTTGGATCTCTATAGCGCCACCACGTGGCTCGATTGGGTTGAAACTGGAGAGGTCAGGTCCAGATGTTACTCTTAAAATATCATCCAAGTTTCATAACTTTCTGTGAAATGGTTTTGGAATTATTAGCTTTTTTGTGATAAGCCACGCCCACTTGATATTTATTAGCTCGTCATTCGGCCATATTTTAAAATATCCAAATTCTGTATATAGGTTTTATGATGCATGGTGCAAGGAGTGTGTTTCCCAGGTTTCATGTAAATTGGTAAAATTTTATAGGAGTAGTATTTTAAGTGTTTTACAAGTAATGCTAATTAGCGGAAAATCCAATAGGGCTAACTTGATGGTTCCTTGAGGCAAATTTGTTCAGTATGAGTGGACGGACCTCTATCCCACATTTTGTGACTCTAGATAAAACGGGGCATATGCAGTGGGCGTGTCAATTATATTTTTGTGAATTTTTAAATATTTTCTTATATTTGGATCTATATAGCACCACCACGTGGCTCGATTGGGTTGAAACTGTAGTGGTCCATTCCTCATGTGACTCTTAATAGATCTACCAGGTTTCATAACTTTCTGTCAAATGATTTTGGAATTATCAGCATTTTTGTGATAAGTCACGCCCATTGAAAATTCATTGGCTCGTCATTCGGCCATCTTTTAAAATATCAAAATTCTGTATATAACTTTTATGAAGCATGGTCAAAGGAGTTTGGGTACCTCGTGTCATGTAAATTGGCCATATTTTGTAGGAGGAGTAGCATTTTAAGTGTTTTACAAAAAAATGCTAATTAGTGGAAAATCAAACATGGCTGACTTCATCGAATCCTTGAGGTAAATTTGTTCAGCATGAGCAGAGGGACCTGTACACCACATTTTGTGACTCTAGGTCAAACGGGGCGTCGGCAGTGGGCGTGTCAATGTCACAATATTTACACGTGCACTACAGCGCCACCAACTGGCCTATCGCCACGAAATTCGGTGTGACCTTGTATGATGACAACTTCTAACTACCTGCCAAGTTTCATGCTAATCAGCCAAGCAGTTAAGGAAAAACTCAAAGAAGTAATAAATGAGTACATTTAAGCCAAAATGTCGGCAAATTCAAGATGGCGCCCACCAAATTAGTAAAGTTTTACGATCCAAATCTGGCTCTTTGTCACTGTAGCAAGTTATCCATCTCTGCAAAGGAACTGTGATTTTTAGTGATTTTTTTAAATATTTCTTTATATTTGGATGTATATAGCGCCACCACATGGATAGATTGGGATAAAACTGTATATGTCTAGTCCTAATGGCACTTTTAATAGATCTCCCAGGTTTCATAACTTTCTGCCAAATTATTTTGGAATGATCAGCATTTTTGTGATAAGTCACGCCCATTGAAAATTCATTGGTTCGTCATTCGGCCATCTTTTAAAAAATTTAAATTCTATGAGTCATGGTCTAACGAGTGTGTATACCAAGTTTCATCTCAATTGGTCAAATTTTGTAGGAGGAGTAGCATTTTAAGCGTTTTACAAAAAATGCTAATTAGCAAAAAATTCAATAGGGCGGACTTTATGGTTCCTTGAGGCAAATTTGTTCAGAATGAGCAAATGGACATGCATACCAAATTTTGCGACTCTAGGTGAAAGGGGGGCGTCGGCAGTGGGCGTGTCAATGTCAAAATGTTTTCACGTGCACTACAGCGCCACCAGGTGTTCAATCTGCGTCATAATAAAGAGGATTCAACAGGTTGGGAATCCCAACAAGCGTGCCAAGTGTGGTGATTCTAGGACAAACCAGCTCACGGGAATTTTAGGTGAAAGGGGAGAAAAAATTTAAATTAAAATAAAAAAATAAAAAAATAAAATCTGAACAGATACAATAGGGTACCTGCAGCTTCGCTGCACGGTCCCCTAAATATAGCTGGAAGCAGCGATTTCCGGGGACCGTGCGGCATTAGCGGCATATGTCAAACGCAGAAACTGCAAAATGGTAGACAACTCTAGACAGGGTTGACCCAAAATACAAATATTTGTTTCTAATCAGGGCTTTTGCCATTGCTGATGGTAGCTTAACCCGATCCAGTAAGGGCTTGCGTATTAAGTCTTTTAAGTCAAAGTGAAACAGTGAACAGTTAATACTGTTAAATTTCTTAACTTTTGCAATAAAAAAACAATATTAAAAGAAGCATAGAATTTGCACAATAGTTTTGCCAAACATTAACCAAGCCATTGGTACCAACCTGGAATTGAACCGCTGACCACATACATGGAAAGCCAATACTGTATCCACTAGGCCAAAGCAGGTTAACGGAAATGAGGAGGCCAAATAAGACTTGTGTGTTGCGGTATCAGATTGTTTTGACTTACTGACTTCATAATTCAAACAGATAACAGGTAATATTGTGAAATTTCCTAGCCTTTGCAATAAAAAGAACACTCTTTCAATGACGTGCACATTGTGTGCCTCAAAAAATACTTGGGAACAGCTGGGGATCGAACCAACAACCTACTACATGGCAGTCAAATGCCTTACCCACTAAGCTACAGGAACTTTCACAGTTTGTATAGTAGGTAGACGGCCCGTTAACCTCTTAATACCAAACGCCCCCTAGCGGTAACGCGGGCGTTAAGGAAATTATTAAATTATACATTTCATTAATTTAATAATATATAATAAACTGCTCACCTCAATATTTTGATTAAATATCCTTAAGATATATCCATTCCTTCTGGGAAAGTGGTTTTTAAGCCCAAAACGTCGGGATAAAACTTCGTAAATAACGTTGGAAACTCGGACCTAATTCTCAAACATGTATTGCAGCTTGATGTCACACCATAAACAATGTGCTGGTAAACTGTTCTGCTTAATTGTATTTCACAATACTTTGGTTTGAAAAATCATTATACCTTTAGGCTTCAAGAAAAAATACTTTAAAACTTTCATACGGCTGTACATTATTTTTTTCCAATTTTAAACCGACTTGTGCTTTTTTGCACTTGATTACGACTCGTTCGGCTGTGTTCACTTTGGCGTTGTGAAACTCAGCCAGTTTCTGGAGTACCAATCCCGTGGCTTAGTATATGTTAGCCAGAGTTGTTTTGAACTTGCTTGCAGAGATTTATGCAAAACCGTCGTCAATTGGGTGTATTTCTTTGACTAAATAGGCCTATCTGAAGTGGTAAAAACTGTCTTCCACCCGCCTCCACTCTGAGTATTATTTGCTTTCCATTGGGTTTTAAAACTGTCTGTCAAATATTCCAGGCAATAGCCAAGACTCTTATCTTTCAAACAAGCCCTCATTTAACACAATGCCATCGTAAAAAAAGGAAATCCTGCCCTGCGTATAAGGAAGCGCCAACCCACGCGTAATTATCGAACCAAGATGGCGCAGTGTTTTTACCTTGTAGCGTAGCTCGCTACATTCCGTTTAGCAAAGCACAATTAATTAGGTAAGGCCCGCAGTTACATTTTTTTACTTTAGAGTATTTTTGAGACAGTTTTTGTGTAGTTATGTCGAGATTTTTGAGGCGTTTATCCGTGCACCAAGTGCTAGACGAACTGGATAAGCCAGAAGATGTTTTTGCCGAGGGAGACTCATCCTGTCTCAGTGACGCTGAATCCACTGATGACCGAGATGATGTTGCTGACATGTAAGTTGTTTTATCATACTAACAGTGTTATGCTATAAACGCATTGAATTTCGCCATGGCAGGTAACGTCGTTAGGGCTGGTGGTATTACCGATTTTTCGATATACCAGTGTGAATTCACGCAATTCCATGCGGGTTCGTAATTACATTGTCAACTGTATTTTATTGTTTTTCATACAATTAATATTACAAATTGCACATTCCAACGCTATGATAAATAATTTATGAAGTAAACTTGAAGGGTGTATTGTCTGTGTTGACAAACTCGCACGTGTTACGTGGCGTTGCCAACAACACAGATGTTTGTGGAAACGGTAAGTTTGGTGTAAGCATCGAAGGAAATGTGCAATTTAGCTGCAATGCGTGAATCCCTGTGTTTCTTCTGTGAAGCTAACTAACCTTATATACTTATGCATAAAATTGGTCCCTCTCAGCTAAATTAATATAGATAGTATTACCTTTACAGTGGCAAGCTAGCAAGCAAAATTACAGGTAACAAGCAGCTAGCTATCTATTTGTGTCTGAGATGAGCTACTAAATCGATTTTTTTGAGTGTGAAATGGCTTCTGGAAGTGTGTAGTAAAGTCATTGTTCCACATGAGTAAATTGTTCTGTATGCAGTACAGAAGGCTGTGCAGGTAAACAAAATGGCAATTTATGCATGGTATGAGGGAGAGAACATGATAACATGAGGGAGTACTTGTTTATCATTATTATTGTTGATTGTTGTTGTATAAGGGGGACTAATGGGTATATCAACATGGTGGACAATTCCATGGACAGGGTTAGTGGGGTTTGTAATGATGCAGATTGCTCTCCTGAGGGAATGTGTAGTCTAAATGGCTTCTGTATGAATGGTTAAATAATCTCTCCTCACCCTCCACCCCCATGTTTTGATCCTTTGCCTTTTTTTGTTTTTAGTTCATTTTTTTTTAGCTTTTTGGACCCTGCCATTTTGTACTTTCTTTGTGTAAATACGGTAACTTCAGCAATTAGAGGGCAAGGATCTTTTTATTTGTTACAGCAGGGGTGTTTTTATTTTTTATCTAGGAAACTGGTGGACTTTTGATTTTTTATCCACTGCACTTTTAGTAGTACACCTTAGTGCACTTGTATATAGTTGATATATGTTTGTCATGTATAAAGTTTTGCCTCCTAAAACCCAACCCCAACGTCCCTGTCATAGGAGGTGGCAACAGAATAAAGGACAGGACTGGCAAGCAGTAATGTGTAGGGAAGTTTCATACTATTCCCATTATTCATTTGAAAACCTGTTTGCACATTCCTGGACTCATTTCTGGCTAATGGGGCTCTGGTGAAATACACAAGATTCACTGTGCTGCTACATGGGTTTTGACAGCTTTTTGTAACCTTGGGTAGTTAGTTGTGTAATATGAAGAGCACCAAGAACACGTCTAAAAATTAACTTTTATTGCCAATATTGACAAATTATCTCATTTTATTGTAAAAACCTAAAAAATAAATCATATTGAGACCTTTCTGGAACATTGCCATTTTTGGCACATTTGGCACCATTTGGATAACGAAAAAAGTTCACCTGAAAAAAACCCTGTAAAATTTGAATGGTTTGAGATATTGACACCAGATTGTTACCAGAGGTAGACAGCATATGGATGAATCAGATAGAGGAGTCATTTCCTCCATAGCATTTGTAGCTCCCCAGGTAAAAATTCTTAAACTTGAATGTAGGTACCCGTTTTTTAGTTTTTTTATATTTTCTATACATAAATTGTTGTAGTTAAGTATCAAAAACTGGATTTCTATGAGTTCTCACTGCTTAGTCGTAATACAGCTGGTGTCTGCTTTAATAAAAGCCATGAACCATATTTGTACCATTTATAGTTTTTGAGATAACCACCTTTGTTTGTCACTAGTGAAAACAGTCAAAAATTGGCCTATTTTGCCCTCGGTAGGAAGAGGTTAAGCAGAGATAGTGTACTTGGCGGATGGCATACCTGCCATCCCAACATTTGTATTTCTTTAGTGCCACCACGCAGATTGATTGGGTTAAAACTGCAGGGCTCAAGTCTTGATCTAACTGTATGTAGGGAAGCGGGTTGAGTCCATTGAACAGGTTTGGTGCAAATTGGTCTAATTCTGTAGGAGGAGTAACATTTTAAGTGTTTTACAAAAAATGCTAATTAGTGGAAAATCGAAGATGGTAGACTTCATGGTTTCTTGAGGCAAATGTGTTGGGCAGGAGTAGCGGGATGTATCCACCAACTTTTGTGACTGTAGATCAAACGGGGCGTCGGCAGTGGGCGTGTCAATGATTTTTAGTGAATTTTTAAATATTTTCTTATATTTGGATCTCTATAGCGCCACCACGTGGCTCGATTGGGTTGAAACTGGAGAGGTCTGGTCCAGATGTTACTCTTAAAAGACCTTCCAAGGTTCATAACTTTCTGTGAAATGGTTTTGGAATTATTAGCATTTTTGTGATAAGCCACGCCCACTGGATATTTATTGGCTCGTCATTCGGCCATCTTTTAAAATATTAAAATTCTGTTTATACATTTTATGATCCATGGTGTACGGAGTGTGTTTACCAGGTTTCATGTAAATAGGTCAAATTTTATAGGAGTAGTATTTTAAGTGTTTTACAAGTAATGCTAATTAGCGGAAAATCCAAAAGGGCTAACTTGATGGTTCCTTGAGGCAAATTTGTTCAGTATGAGCAGAAGGACCGCTATCCCACATTTTGTGACTCTAGATAAAACGGGGCGTATACAGTGGGTGTGTCAATGATTTTTAGTGAATTTTTTAATATTTTCTTATATTTGGATCTATATAGCACCACCACGTGGCTTGATTGGGTTGAGACTGTAGTGGTCCATTCCCCATGTTACTCTTAATAGATCTACCAGGTTTCATAACTTTCTGTCAAATGATGTTGGAATTATCAGCATTTTTGAGATAAGTCACGCCCATTGAAAATTAATTGGCTCGTCATTCGGCCATCTTTTAAAATATCGAAAGTCTGTATATAACTTTTATAAAGCATGGTCTAACGAGTTTGTGTACCTCGTTTCATGTAAATTGGCCAAATTTTGTAGGAGGAGTAGCATTTTAAGTGTTTTACAAAAAATGCTAATTAGCTGGAAATCAAATATGGCTGACTTCATGGATCCTTGAGGTAAATTTGTTCAACATGAGCAGAGGGACCTGTACACCACATTTTGTGACTCTAGGTCAAACGGGGCGTCGGCAGTGGGCGTGTCAATGTCACAATATTTACATGTGCACTACAGCGCCACCAACTGGCCTATCACCACGCAATTTGGTGTGAGCTTGTATGATGACAAATTCTAACTACTTGACAAGTTTCATGCTAATCAGCCAAGCGGTTAAGGAAAAACTCAAATAAGTAATAAATGAGTACATTTAAGCCAAAATGTCGGCAAATTCAAGATGGCGCCCACCAAATTAGTAAAGTTCTATGATCCAAATCGGGCTCTTCGTCACTGTAGCAAGTTATACATCTCTGCAAAGGAACTGTGATTTTTAGTGAATTTCTTTATATTTAGAACTCTATAGGGCCACCACATAGATAGATTGGGATAAAACTGTATATTTCTAGTCCTAATGGCACTCTTAACAGACGTACCAAGTTTCATAGCTTTCTGTCACATCGTTTTGGAATTATTAGCATTTTTGTGATAAGCCACGCCCAGTGAAATTTCATTGGTTCGTCATTCGGCCATCTTTGAAAATATCAAAATTCTGAATATAAATTTTATGAGACATGGTCTAAGGAGTGTGTATACCAAGTTTCATCTCAATTGGTCACATTTTGTAGGAGGAGTAGCATTTTAAGCGTTTTACAAAAAATGCTAATTAGCAAAAAATCCAATATGGCGGACTTATGGGTCCTTGAGGCAAATTTGTTCAGAATGAGCAAATGGACATGCATACCAAATGTTGTGACTCTAGGTGAAACGGGGCCTCGGCAGTGGGCGTGTCAATGTCAAAATTTTGTCACGTGCACTACAGAGCCACCAGGTGTTCAATCTGCGTAATAATATAGAGGATTCAAGAGTTTGGGAATCCCAACAAGCTTGCCAAGTGTGGTGATTCTAGGACAAACCAGCTCACGGGAAATTTAGGTGAAAGGGGAGAAAAAAATATAGCTGCAAGCAGCGATGTCCGGGGACCGTGCGGCATTAGCGACATTTGTCAAACGCAGAAACCGCAAAATGGTAGACAACTCTAGACAGGGTTGACCCAAAATACAAATATTTGTTTCTAATCAGGGCTTTTGCCATTGCTGATGGTATCTTAACCCGATCCAGTAGGGGCTTGCGTATTAAGTCTTTGAAGTACAAGTGAAATAGTGAACAGTTAATACTGTTAAATTGCTTAACTTTTGCAATAAAAAGGTGTTTCTTAATGTGAAAACAACATTGAAAGAAGCATAGCATTTGCACAATAGTTTTGCCAAACATTAACCTAGCCATTGGTACCAAGGCGGAATTGAACCGCTGACCACAGACATGGAAAGCCAATACTGTATCCACTAGGCCAAAGCAGGTTAACAGAAATGAGGAGGCCAAATAAGACTTGTGTGTTGCGGTATCAGATTGTTTTGGCTTGCTGACTTCATAATTCAAACAGATAACAGGTAATATTGTGAAATTTCCTAGCCTTTGCAATAAAAAGAACATTCTTACAATGTCGTGCACATTGTGTGCCTCAAAAAAAACTCGGGAACAGGTGGGGATCGAACCACCAACCTACTACACGGCAGGCAAATGCCTTAACCACTAAGCTACAGGAACTTTCACAGTTGCTATAGTAGGTAGACGGCCTGTTAAGCAGAGATAGTGTACTTGGTGGATGGCATACCTGCCATCCCAACATTTGTATTTCTTTAGTGCCACCACGCAGATTGATTGAGTTTAAACTGCAGGGCTCAAGTCTTGATCTAACTCTCAATCAACCCACCAAGTTTCAGAACTTTATATCAAACGGTTTTAGAAGTACTAGCATTTGTGCGATAAGCCACGCCCAATGCAAAATCCATTGGCTTCTCATTTGGCCAAGTTTTGACATACACGTTTGTAAAGTAATGCGTGTATGTAGGGAAGCGGTTTGAGTACCTTGAACAGGTTTGGTGCAAATTGGTCTAATTCTGTAGGAGGAATAGCATTTTAAGTGTTTTACAAAAAATGCTAATTAGCGGAAAATCGAAGATGGCAGACTTCATGGTTTCTTGAGGCAAATTTGTTGGGCAGGAGTAGCGGGATGTATACACCAAATTTTGTGACTGAAGATCAAACGGGGCGTCAGCAGTGGGCGTGTCAATGATTTTTAGTGAATTTTTAAATATTTTCTTATATTTGGATCTCTATAGCGCCACCACGTGGCTCGATTGGGTTGAAACTGGAGAGGTCAGGTCCAGATTCTACTCTTAAAAGACCATCCAAGTTAAATAATTTTCTGTGAAATGGTTTTGGAATTATTAGCATTTTTGTGATAAGCCACGCCCACTGGATATTTATTGGTTCGTCATTCGGCCATCTTTTAAAATATCAAAATTCTGTTTATAACTTTTATGATGCATGGTGTAATGAGTGTGTTTAACAGGTTTCATGTAAATTGGTCAAATTTTGTAGGAGGAGTAGTATTTTAAGTGTTTTACAAGTAATGCTAATTAGCGGAAAATCCAATAGGGCTAACTTCATGGTTCCTGGGGGCAAATTTGTTCAGTATGAGCAGACGGACCTCTATCCCACATTTTCTGAATCTAGATAAAACGGGGCATATGCAGTGGGCGTGTCAATTATTTTTTTGTGAATTTTAAATTTTTTTAAATATTTGGATCTATATAGCGCCACCACGTGGCTCGATTGGGTTGAAACTATAGTGGTCCATTCCTCATGTTACTCGTAATACATCTTCCATACATACATCCATACATACATGCTTTACTTTACTAAGGTGTATGTAAAAAGATTGGCCGAAAGAGAAGCCAATTAAGTTTTCATTGGGCGTGGCTTATCGCACAAATGCTAGTACTTATAAAACCGTTTGATATAAAGTTCTGAACCTTTAACCCTATCAATCTGCGTAGTGGCCCTAAAGAAATACAAATGTTGGGATGGCAGGTATGCCATCCGCCAAGTACACTATCTCTGTTTAACAGGCCGTCTACCTACTATACCAACTGTGAAAGTTCCAGTAGCTTAGTGGTTAAGGCATTTGACTCCCGTGTAGTAGGTTGGTGGTTCGATCCCCACATGTTCCCAAGTCTTTTTTGAGGCGCACAATGTGCACAATCTGTGTGAATTATGAAATCAGTAAGCCAAAACAATCTGATACCGCAACACACAAGTCTTATTTGGCCTCCTCGTTTCTGTTAACCTGCTTTGGCCTAGTGGATTCAGTATTGGCTTTCCATGTGTGTGGTAAGCGGTTCAATTCCGGCTTGGTACCATTGGCTAGATTTATGTTTGGCAAAACTATTGTGCAAATGCTATGCTTCTTTTAATGTTGTTTTCACATTAAGAAACACCTTTTTATTGCAAAAGTTAAGAAATTTAACAGTATTAACTGTTCACTGTTTCACTTGTACTTAACCCTTTCGCACGTAAGTTCCAGATTCCAGACACTGGCCCTCCAGCGTGTGTTATTTTTTTGCGTGTGTTCTCAGAATATGTGACGTTCTAAACCGTCATTATGACGCAACAAACAGATCTGCCTCTAAAATCCCCTGCTTATTTCCTTATTATTCGTCATCTAGTTAATGATTGGCTATCTATGAGGCTAACTATATTTATTTGTAAAGCACTTACTGTATATAAATGTAATGATTCTTGTTTGTATTATCTTTGAGAGTTGGGCATACAAACCTGAATGATACACTCCAGCTAATAAAGAAACATCATATACAAATGTCATCAAAAGGAGATAATAGTAGCCTACGCGTCTTTTTTAAATGGCCACGATACTCACAAGAAAGACAGACCCTTCAAGAAAATTAAGAATGTGGAGTTCAAATCAGTTTTCTCTCATAAATCAGGAAATAACATCTACAATATGCCTATTATCTTCAATTTTACAACAAACCGGGCTAATACACATAACTAGTTTACTTTTACTCGGTGAACTAGGTGGCGATAATGCCCCGGTGCGGAAGCAATTCGCCATTAACAAAATTAGAAGACTACGACTTACTTATCAAACTGTTTGGAGTCGCCTTTCCGTCTGCATTACCTTCGGAGTTCCCGACTACCAGCTCGTAAGTAGAAATTGATTTTTAAATATATAGGTCTACGTATATATGTATATATTAGCATTTTATCTAAGACATTTAGCAGGCTATTGCAGTTGTAAAGAAGTATTTATTTTACACGCCACGATACCGTGCAGTTCAGTTCACTCATGTTCACGTTGCCTCAGCGTGCTCCGTAGCTGCTATGGCTTCACAACTGTGATTATTGTGAGGGTAGCGCTTATATTGTCATTTATTGAATTTATATTAGTAAAAACACACAGAATGTCTAAGATTAGTATGAGCTATGTTATATTTTTGATTTTGTATTGACCATTGATACTAAATGAGTAAAATAAGCGTTACTTGGCATAATTTATGCTATGATAAATACCATATTCTATGTATATATAAAAATACAGAAACCATGTTGCTTGTTTATAAGAAAATTTAATTATATACAATGTAAATAACAACACAACAGTAACATACAAAGTCACAAACAGTAACAGACAAAGTCACAACAGTAACAGACAAAAGCAGAACAAGAATACCAGAACAATATTAACCGAACACTGACACACAATCCCCCTCCCCCCCCCCCACACACACACACCCCCCCACCCCACCCCTAACACCGTCCTAACTGAACACTGACACACAACCCCCCCCCCCCCCCCCCCCCCACACACACACACACACCCCTAACACACCCCCCCTAACTGAACAGTGACACACAACCCCCCCCTCCCCCCCCCCATATCTCATCCTATCCTACTCTAACTGTTCCAGAAAACAGGATTACAGCATGATTAGTACTGAGTTAGCTGGATAACTGCACTAAGTGAAAACCGGAACAACTCTTCAGTCCATGTTCCCCAGATTTGGGAGGGTTCCGGGTTTTACTCAGTGCAGTTATCCAGCTAACTCAGTACTAATCATGCTGTGTCACATCCCCCAACCCCCCGGCCTAGTAATTCTTTAGAGTATGGAACTCTTCAAAACAGGGAGCTGGACACAGGGCAGTGTCACATGAGGAACACATGTAACGGGATAGTTTCCTCTCCCTTTTGCGTCGGGTGGTGTAGAGGCAGACTCTGCAGTGCCGCCTTGTGCTCTGTCCCTGGGCTTCTGTAGGAGGCACAAAAGAGGGAAAGTGCCTCCCTGTGAGCCGCAGTGGGGTATTGATGCAAGGTCGCCCTCCAGTTGATCGCCGGGGTAAGGGATGCTCCTGTATCAGCTCTTTCACCAGCTTCAGCCGAAAGTCCTTATACGGCATGCGTTCCTCTATGGGTGAGTAAAAACAATTTATTATTATTATTATTGTTTCATTATTATTTTTTAATTATTATTATTATTTCTGTAGTTGGTTATTATTATTATTGTTGTTATTCTTTTTGTTATTCTAAGTAGTAGAAATAAAAGTAGCAGTAGTAATAGTAGTAGTATATTGTTGATGTGGGTCTTGACACTAAATGTTATTTTCTTACCAGACAGTTTTCGATGGACAGTGTAGGCATTGAGGACTGCAGTGTCGAGCAGGTGAAAAAACAGCTTCTTGTACCACTTTGTACTTTTTCTGGCACAGTCAACGAAGCTGGTGATCATGTCCGCCCTGTCCACTGCTCCCATCTTCTTGTTGTAGTCGAGGACGCATGCAGGTTTCACCTTTGGCTCCCCCGGTGAAGTGGTCCAGCCTTCCCGATTGAGCCATGGAAGAGGGGGTGAACAGTTGTGAGGAAGTTCACATCCCTCTTGTCTTGCCACTTTACCGCCAGCTGAGTGCCATTCTCCCTGAAGGTGACCTCCCCTCTCTTCATTTTCTTTGGGAACGTTGGCATCCCCCTCCTATTCAGCCGGACTGTCCCACACGCCCCAGTCCCCTGGTGGAGTAAGTGCTGGAACAGCGTAGGACTGCTGTACCAGTTATCCACATACAGGACGTGCCCTTTCCCCAGATGTGGAGCCAGGAGGGTCATAACCACAGACCCAGAGACCCCCAGTCCTTCAACTGATTCAATTGATGTTGTGGCCCCAGTGTAAATGACCATATCTTGCACATACCCCGTCACCACATCACACAGGACAAAAAACTTTATGCCAAACCTGTGGCGCTTGCTAGGGATATATTGCCGAAATCCCAGTCGACCCTTCCACAACATCAGGGATTCGTCCACACACAGGTCCTTGTATGGGATGAAGGACCGCTTGAAGGCTGAGGTGAGGGCATTGAAGACGTTTCGGATTTTATTGAGGGGGTCTCTGGTGTCTGCATGGGCAGGGTTGACAAAATGTAAACACCGCAGGAGATTTAAAAAACGGGCTTGGGAGAAAACTGAGGCAAAAAATGGAGTGAGGAGAACCGGGTCAGTACTCCAGTACTCCCTCAGGGTAGATTTCCTGACCAGTCCCATCAGAAGGGCAATGGCGAGGAATGTGTACACTTCATTTAGACATGTAGGTACCCATTTGGAAAGTTTTCCAATTACGCCAATCGCTGTTTTTTCCCTGCTGCTCACTGGCGTATCGGTTGGTCTCCTCCACAATCTCTCCAACTGTCTCTACAGAGAGAAACATCTTGAAGCAGTTTACTGCAGTGGGAGTCTCCGGAGGATTTTGGACACCAGAAATTGAGCTGTCAAACTCAATTCCTGGCCCAGGGGGAGTGAAGTCGACGGCAGTCCTCCAGTCACTGGACCTCACCTCCTCAACTGGCACCGGACCTTCAGGGCGGCTACAGGGGACTACAGATGGACCCTCCTCAGGGTTTTTCCTCCACATCGTCATCTCCCTCCCCGAGCTCAGGGTTCCTCTCAAGGGAAACTAAATTTGGGGGTAGTCTCTCCTCAGAATCGCTGTCACTCCCACTTGATTCAGTATTGTAATCACCCTCATCGTCTGAATTAAAGAAAATTTCCCTAATTTCCTCATCAGTGAGTTCTCTTCGCCTGCTGTTCGTAAACATATTTATTCTGCGTCTGTACTCTAGCTCGCTGATACTGTTCTCTGATACTCTGATACTGGTGTTCAGACTGAGGTGATGGGTGCACGTGAGGGGTGCACGTAACCCCATATTCTAACAGCGGGAACACTTAGATAGAAATCAATGCAAGCAAAGAGCATCTCTGGTAAAAATATTTTATTTGCTCATCTTATATCATGCTAGTACATTTGATGAAAAGGTCTGACATTCCGATTCTGATATTTGTAAATTTGTTATGAGAATTATGTTAATACAACATCTTGTTATCGATTTAAAAAAAAGCTAATGCTGAAAATAAAGTTCGGTCATGTACGCAGCCTTGTTTGTTTACACTCGTCATCAGGCAGGGCCATGGGAAAAACGTCATAACTAAATGCACCCCCAGACAAGCCGATGTAAAAATAAAAACTGTCTTTGTTACTTGCTTCGATAAATGTTTGGATAAAATGACGTTACGATATACGAGTACACGAATATGGAAATAAAACCAAGACTTTATTATCGCAAATGTGTAGCGTAACATTTCCAAATATGTACGTAGATATTTGAACGTGCAGGACAAGATGTTAACACGTAGCCTACTCAGATTCGTGAACGTGTACCCGCCATAGGCTGAAAATGTAGGCTATTAGCAAATATGTACTCGGATACTTGACAGTGCTGGACAAGATGCAAATGTATAGCCTATCAAGATTTGTAAATGTGCATGTAAGTGAGATCGTCGGTATAATACAACTAGCTACGTAGTAGCCTAACCCATATGCATACACTGCAAATTAAACTAGATGACTATTCGGATAACAACTAACGTTAACAGAGTAACATTTGCATTTCAGTACAGCAATAAACGACTTGTAGGTACCGCACTGGAATCATGTTTGCACTTTTACATTAGGATGCAATTGTTAGCTTGTGTTAAGGAGGTTAAAAACCACCAAACTGCTAAGCTAGCTCAGTGTTGATGTAACTAAAATATTCGATGCACAGCAGTGTCATTTATCGTTCATTTCAGCTTCTGAAATTGCAAGTTGATGGTTTATTTTCCATAATATGCGCACCTCTGTGACGTGTCTAGACCGTGTTTAGCCGGCAGTAAACCATTGTGACCGTATTCTCAACGAAGCGTTCCAATGATACGTTCTAATCACATATTTGTGATGGTACGCGTTTGGGCCACTTCTGGAATGATCACATATTTGTGATGGTACGCGCGAAAGGGTTAAAAGACTTAATACGCAAGCACTTACTGGATCGGGTTAAGATACCATCAGCAATGGCAAAAGCCCTGATTAGAAACAAATATTTGTATTTTGGGTCAACCCTGTCTAGAGTTGTCTACCATTTTGCGGTTTCTGCGTTTGACAAATGCCGCTAATGCCGCACGGTCCCCGGAAATCGCTGCTTGCAGCTATATTTAGGGGACCGTGCAGCGAAGCTGCAGGTACCCTATTGTTTTTGTTCTGATTCTTTTTTTTTTTTTTTCTCCCCTTTCACCTAAAATTCCCGTGAGCTGGTTTGGCCTAGAATCACCAGACTTGGCACGCTTGTTGGGATTCCCAAACTCTTGAATGCTCTATATTATGACGCAGATTGAACACCTGGTGGCGCTGTAGTGCACGTGACAAAATTTTGACATTGACACGCCCACTGCCGACGCCCCGTTTCACCTAGACTCACAAAATTTGGTATGCATGCCCATTTGCTCATTCTGAACACATTTGCCAACAGGACCTATAAAGTCCGCCATATTGGATTTTTTGCTAATTAGCATTTTTTGTAAAACGCTTAAAATGCTACTCCTCCTACAAAATTTGACCAATTGAGATGAAACTTGGTATACATACTCCTTAGACCATGTCTCATAAAAGTTATATTTGGAATTTTGATATTTTCAAATATGGCCGAATGACGAGCCAATGAAATTTCACTGGGCGTGGCTTATCACAAAAATGCTAATAATTCCAAAACGATTAGACAGAAAGCTATGAACCTTGGTAGTTATGTTAGGAGTGCCAATAGGACTAGACATGTACAGTTTTATCCCAATCCATCCATGTGGTGGCGCTATAGAGTTCCAAATATAAAAAAATATACAAAAATTCACTAAAAATCACAGTTCCTTTGCAGAGATGTGCAACTTGCTACAGTGACAAAGAGCCGGATTTGGATCATATAACTTTACTAATTTGGTGGGCGCCATCTTGAATTTGCCGACATTTTGGCTTAAATGTACTCATTTATTACTTCTTTGAGTTTTTCCTTAACCGCTTGGCTGATTAGCATGAAACTTGGCAAATAGTTAGAAGTTGTCATCATACAAGGTCACACCGAATTTCGTGGCGATAGGCCAGTTGGTGGCGCTGTAGTGCACGTGTAAATATTGTGACATTGACATGCCCACTGGCGACGCCCCGTTTGACCTAGAGTCACAAAATGTGGTGTACAGGTCTCTCGGCTCATGCTGAACAAATTTGCCTCAAGAATCCATGAAGTCAGCCATATTGGATTTTCCGCTAATTAGCATTTTTTGTATAACACTTAAAATGCTACTCCTCCTACAAAATTTGGCTAATTTACATGAAACGAGGTACACAAACTCGTTAGACCATGATTCATAAAAGTTATATTCAGAATTGTGATATTTTAAAAGATGGCCGAATGACGAGCCAATTAATTTTCAATGGGTGTGACTTATCACAAAAATGCTGATAATTCCAAAATAATTTGACAGAAAGTTATGCAACCTGGTAGATCTATTAGGAGTAACATGAGGAATTGACCCCTATAGTTTCAACCCAATCTAGCCACGTGGTGGCGCTGTATAGATTCAAATATAAGAAAATATTTAAAAATTCACAAAAAAATAATTGACACGCCCACTGCATACGCCCCGTTTTATCTAGAGTCACAAAATGTGGGATAGAGGTCCGGCTGCTCATACTGAACAAATTTGCCTCTAGGAACCATCAAGTTAGCCCTATTGGATTTTCCGCTAATTAGCATTACTTGTAAAACACTTAAAATACTACTCCTCCTATAAAATTTGACCAATTTACACGAAACCTGTTAACCACACTCCTTATACCATGCATCATAAAAGGTATAAACAGAATTTTGATATTTCAAAAGATGGCCGAATGACGAGCTAATAAATATCCAGTGGGCGTGGCTTATCACAAAAATGCTAATAATTCCAAAACCATTTCACGGAAAGTTATGAACCTTGGAAGGTCTTTTAAGAGGAACATCTGGACCTGACCTCTCCAGTTTCAACCCAATCGAGCCACGTGGTGGCGCTATTGAAATCCAAATATAAGAAAATATTTAAACATTCACTAAAAATCATTGACACGCCCACTGCCGACGCCTCGTTTGATCTACAGTCACATTAGTTGGTGGATACATCCCGCTACTCCTGCCCAACAAATTTGCCTCAAGAAACCATGAAGTCTGCCATCTTCAATTTTCCGCTAATTAGCATTTTTTGTAAAACACTTAAAATGCTACTCCTCCTACAGAATTTGACCAATTTGCACCAAACCTGTTTAAGGTACTCAACCCGCGTTCCTACATACACGCATTACTTTACTAAGGCGTATGTCAAAAATTGGCCGAATGAGAAGCCAATGGATTTTGCATTGGGCGTGGCTTATCGCACAAATGCTAGTACTTCTAAAACCGTTTGATATAAAGTTCTGAAACTTGGTGGGTTGATTGAGAGTTAGATCAAGACTCGAGCCCTGCAGTTTTAACCCAATCAATCTGCGTGGTGGCACTAAAGAAATACAAATGTTGGGATGGCAGGTATGCCATCCGCCAAGTACACTATCTCTGCTTAACAGGCCGTCTACCTACTATACCAACTGTGAAAGTTTCTGTAGGTTAGTGGTTAAGGCATTTGACTGCCGTGTAGTAGGTTGGTGGTTCGATCCCCACCTGTCCAAGTCTTTTTTGAGGCGCACAATGTGCACAATCTGTGTGAATTATGAAATCAGTAAGCCAAAACAATCTGATACCGCAACACACAAGTCTTATTTGGCCTCCTCGTTTCTGTTAACCTGCTTTGGCCTAGTGGATTCAGTATTGGCTTTCCATGTATGTGGTAAGCGGTTCAATTCCGGCTTGGTACCATTGGCTAGATTAATGTTTGGCAAAACTATTGTGCAAATGCTATGCTTCTTTTAATGTTGTTTTCACATTAAGAAACACCTTTTTATTGCAAAAGTTAAGAAATTTAACAGTATTAACTGTTCACTGTTTCACTTGTACTTAAAAGACTTAATACGCAAGCACTTACTGGATCGGGTTAAGATACCATCAGCAATGGCAAAAGCCCTGATTAGAAACAAATATTTGTATTTTGGGTCAACCCTGTCTAGAGTTGTCTACCATTTTGCGGTTTCTGCGTTTGACAAATGCCGCTAATGCCGCACGGTCCCCGGAAATCGCTGCTTGCAGCTATATTTAGGGGGACCGTGCAGCGAAGCTGCAGGTACCCTATTGTTTTTGTTCTGATTCTTTTTTTTTTTTTTCCTCCCCTTTCACCTAAAATTCCCGTGAGCTGGTTTGGCCTAGAATCACCAGACTTGGCACGCTTGTTGGGATTCCCAAACTCTTGAATGCGCTATATTATGACGCAGATTGAACACCTGGTGGCGCTGTAGTGCACGTGACAAAATTTTGACATTGACACGCCCACTGCCGACGCCCCGTTTCACCTAGACTCACAAAATTTGGTATGCATGTCCATTTGCTCATTCTGAACACATTTGCCAACAGGACCTATAAAGTCCGCCATATTGGATTTTTTGCTAATTAGCATTTTTTGTAAAACGCTTAAAATGCTACTCCTCCTACAAAATTTGACCAATTGAGATGAAACTTGGTATACATACTCCTTAGACCATGTCTCATAAAAGTGATATTTGGAATTTTGATATTTTCAAATATGGCCGAATGACGAGCCAATGAAATTTCACTGGGCGTGGCTTATCACAAAAATGCTAATAATTCCAAAACGATTAGACAGAAAGCTATGAACCTTGGTAGTTATGTTAGGAGTGCCAATAGGACTAGACATGTACAGTTTTATCCCAATCCATCCATGTGGTGGCGCTATAGAGTTCCAAATATAAAAAAATATACAAAAATTCACTAAAAATCACAGTTCCTTTGCAGAGATGTGCAACTTGCTACAGTGACAAAGAGCCGGATTTGGATCATATAACTTTACTAATTTGGTGGGCGCCATCTTGAATTTGCCGACATTTTGGCTTAAATGTACTCATTTATTACTTCTTTGAGTTTTTCCTTAACCGCTTGGCTGATTAGCATGAAACTTGGCAAATAGTTAGAAGTTGTCATCATACAAGGTCACACCGAATTTCGTGGCGATAGGCCAGTTGGTGGCGCTGTAGTGCACGTGTAAATATTGTGACATTGACATGCCCACTGGCGACGCCCCGTTTGACCTAGAGTCACAAAATGTGGTGTACAGGTCTCTCGGCTCATGCTGAACAAATTTGCCTCAAGAATCCATGAAGTCAGCCATATTGGATTTTCCGCTAATTAGCATTTTTTGTATAACACTTAAAATGCTACTCCTCCTACAAAATTTGGCTAATTTACATGAAACGAGGTACACAAACTCGTTAGACCATGATTCATAAAAGTTATATTCAGAATTGTGATATTTTAAAAGATGGCCGAATGACGAGCCAATTAATTTTCAATGGGTGTGACTTATCACAAAAATGCTGATAATTCCAAAATAATTTGACAGAAAGTTATGCAACCTGGTAGATCTATTAGGAGTAACATGAGGAATTGACCCCTATAGTTTCAACCCAATCTAGCCACGTGGTGGCGCTGTATAGATTCAAATATAAGAAAATATTTAAAAATTCACAAAAAAATAATTGACACGCCCACTGCATACGCCCCGTTTTATCTAGAGTCACAAAATGTGGGATAGAGGTCCGGCTGCTCATACTGAACAAATTTGCCTCTAGGAACCATCAAGTTAGCCCTATTGGATTTTCCGCTAATTAGCATTACTTGTAAAACACTTAAAATACTACTCCTCCTATAAAATTTGACCAATTTACACGAAACCTGTTAACCACACTCCTTATACCATGCATCATAAAAGGTATAAACAGAATTTTGATATTTCAAAAGATGGCCGAATGACGAGCTAATAAATATCCAGTGGGCGTGGCTTATCACAAAAATGCTAATAATTCCAAAACCATTTCACGGAAAGTTATGAACCTTGGAAGGTCTTTTAAGAGGAACATCTGGACCTGACCTCTCCAGTTTCAACCCAATCGAGCCACGTGGTGGCGCTATTGAAATCCAAATATAAGAAAATATTTAAACATTCACTAAAAATCATTGACACGCCCACTGCCGACGCCTCGTTTGATCTACAGTCACATTAGTTGGTGGATACATCCCGCTACTCCTGCCCAACAAATTTGCCTCAAGAAACCATGAAGTCTGCCATCTTCAATTTTCCGCTAATTAGCATTTTTTGTAAAACACTTAAAATGCTACTCCTCCTACAGAATTTGACCAATTTGCACCAAACCTGTTTAAGGTACTCAACCCGCGTTCCTACATACACGCATTACTTTACTAAGGCGTATGTCAAAAATTGGCCGAATGAGAAGCCAATGGACGTGGCTTATCGCACAAATGCTAGTACTTCTAAAACCGTTTTGATATAAAGTTCTGAAACTTGGTGGGTTGATTGAGAGTTAGATCAAGACTCGAGCCCTGCAGTTTTAACCCAATCAATCTGCGTGGTGGCACTAAAGAAATACAAATGTTGGGATGGCAGGTATGCCATCCGCCAAGTACACTATCTCTGCTTAACAGGCCGTCTACCTACTATACCAACTGTGAAAGTTTCTGTAGGTTAGTGGTTAAGGCATTTGACTGCCGTGTAGTAGGTTGGTGGTTCGATCCCCACCTGTCCAAGTCTTTTTTGAGGCGCACAATGTGCACAATCTGTGTGAATTATGAAATCAGTAAGCCAAAACAATCTGATACCGCAACACACAAGTCTTATTTGGCCTCCTCGTTTCTGTTAACCTGCTTTGGCCTAGTGGATTCAGTATTGGCTTTCCATGTATGTGGTAAGCGGTTCAATTCCGGCTTGGTACCATTGGCTAGATTAATGTTTGGCAAAACTATTGTGCAAATGCTATGCTTCTTTTAATGTTGTTTTCACATTAAGAAACACCTTTTTATTGCAAAAGTTAAGAAATTTAACAGTATTAACTGTTCACTGTTTCACTTGTACTTAAAAGACTTAATACGCAAGCACTTACTGGATCGGGTTAAGATACCATCAGCAATGGCAAAAGCCCTGATTAGAAACAAATATTTGTATTTTGGGTCAACCCTGTCTAGAGTTGTCTACCATTTTGCGGTTTCTGCGTTTGACAAATGCCGCTAATGCCGCACGGTCCCCGGAAATCGCTGCTTGCAGCTATATTTAGGGGACCGTGCAGCGAAGCTGCAGGTACCCTATTGTTTTTGTTCTGATTCTTTTTTTTTTTTTCCTCCCCTTTCACCTAAAATTCCCGTGAGCTGGTTTGGCCTAGAATCACCAGACTTGGCACGCTTGTTGGGATTCCCAAACTCTTGAATGCGCTATATTATGACGCAGATTGAACACCTGGTGGCGCTGTAGTGCACGTGACAAAATTTTGACATTGACACGCCCACTGCCGACGCCCCGTTTCACCTAGACTCACAAAATTTGGTATGCATGTCCATTTGCTCATTCTGAACACATTTGCCAACAGGACCTATAAAGTCCGCCATATTGGATTTTTTGCTAATTAGCATTTTTTGTAAAACGCTTAAAATGCTACTCCTCCTACAAAATTTGACCAATTGAGATGAAACTTGGTATACATACTCCTTAGACCATGTCTCATAAAAGTGATATTTGGAATTTTGATATTTTCAAATATGGCCGAATGACGAGCCAATGAAATTTCACTGGGCGTGGCTTATCACAAAAATGCTAATAATTCCAAAACGATTAGACAGAAAGCTATGAACCTTGGTAGTTATGTTAGGAGTGCCAATAGGACTAGACATGTACAGTTTTATCCCAATCCATCCATGTGGTGGCGCTATAGAGTTCCAAATATAAAAAAATATACAAAAATTCACTAAAAATCACAGTTCCTTTGCAGAGATGTGCAACTTGCTACAGTGACAAAGAGCCGGATTTGGATCATATAACTTTACTAATTTGGTGGGCGCCATCTTGAATTTGCCGACATTTTGGCTTAAATGTACTCATTTATTACTTCTTTGAGTTTTTCCTTAACCGCTTGGCTGATTAGCATGAAACTTGGCAAATAGTTAGAAGTTGTCATCATACAAGGTCACACCGAATTTCGTGGCGATAGGCCAGTTGGTGGCGCTGTAGTGCACGTGTAAATATTGTGACATTGACATGCCCACTGGCGACGCCCCGTTTGACCTAGAGTCACAAAATGTGGTGTACAGGTCTCTCGGCTCATGCTGAACAAATTTGCCTCAAGAATCCATGAAGTCAGCCATATTGGATTTTCCGCTAATTAGCATTTTTTGTATAACACTTAAAATGCTACTCCTCCTACAAAATTTGGCTAATTTACATGAAACGAGGTACACAAACTCGTTAGACCATGATTCATAAAAGTTATATTCAGAATTGTGATATTTTAAAAGATGGCCGAATGACGAGCCAATTAATTTTCAATGGGTGTGACTTATCACAAAAATGCTGATAATTCCAAAATAATTTGACAGAAAGTTATGCAACCTGGTAGATCTATTAGGAGTAACATGAGGAATTGACCCCTATAGTTTCAACCCAATCTAGCCACGTGGTGGCGCTGTATAGATTCAAATATAAGAAAATATTTAAAAATTCACAAAAAAATAATTGACACGCCCACTGCATACGCCCCGTTTTATCTAGAGTCACAAAATGTGGGATAGAGGTCCGGCTGCTCATACTGAACAAATTTGCCTCTAGGAACCATCAAGTTAGCCCTATTGGATTTTCCGCTAATTAGCATTACTTGTAAAACACTTAAAATACTACTCCTCCTATAAAATTTGACCAATTTACACGAAACCTGTTAACCACACTCCTTATACCATGCATCATAAAAGGTATAAACAGAATTTTGATATTTCAAAAGATGGCCGAATGACGAGCTAATAAATATCCAGTGGGCGTGGCTTATCACAAAAATGCTAATAATTCCAAAACCATTTCACGGAAAGTTATGAACCTTGGAAGGTCTTTTAAGAGGAACATCTGGACCTGACCTCTCCAGTTTCAACCCAATCGAGCCACGTGGTGGCGCTATTGAAATCCAAATATAAGAAAATATTTAAACATTCACTAAAAATCATTGACACGCCCACTGCCGACGCCTCGTTTGATCTACAGTCACATTAGTTGGTGGATACATCCCGCTACTCCTGCCCAACAAATTTGCCTCAAGAAACCATGAAGTCTGCCATCTTCAATTTTCCGCTAATTAGCATTTTTTGTAAAACACTTAAAATGCTACTCCTCCTACAGAATTTGACCAATTTGCACCAAACCTGTTTAAGGTACTCAACCCGCGTTCCTACATACACGCATTACTTTACTAAGGCGTATGTCAAAAATTGGCCGAATGAGAAGCCAATGGATTTTGCATTGGGCGTGGCTTATCGCACAAATGCTAGTACTTCTAAAACCGTTTGATATAAAGTTCTGAAACTTGGTGGGTTGATTGAGAGTTAGATCAAGACTCGAGCCCTGCAGTTTTAACCCAATCAATCTGCGTGGTGGCACTAAAGAAATACAAATGTTGGGATGGCAGGTATGCCATCCGCCAAGTACACTATCTCTGCTTAACAGGCCGTCTACCTACTATACCAACTGTGAAAGTTTCTGTAGGTTAGTGGTTAAGGCATTTGACTGCCGTGTAGTAGGTTGGTGGTTCGATCCCCACCTGTCCAAGTCTTTTTTGAGGCGCACAATGTGCACAATCTGTGTGAATTATGAAATCAGTAAGCCAAAACAATCTGATACCGCAACACACAAGTCTTATTTGGCCTCCTCGTTTCTGTTAACCTGCTTTGGCCTAGTGGATTCAGTATTGGCTTTCCATGTATGTGGTAAGCGGTTCAATTCCGGCTTGGTACCATTGGCTAGATTAATGTTTGGCAAAACTATTGTGCAAATGCTATGCTTCTTTTAATGTTGTTTTCACATTAAGAAACACCTTTTTATTGCAAAAGTTAAGAAATTTAACAGTATTAACTGTTCACTGTTTCACTTGTACTTAAAAGACTTAATACGCAAGCACTTACTGGATCGGGTTAAGATACCATCAGCAATGGCAAAAGCCCTGATTAGAAACAAATATTTGTATTTTGGGTCAACCCTGTCTAGAGTTGTCTACCATTTTGCGGTTTCTGCGTTTGACAAATGCCGCTAATGCCGCACGGTCCCCGGAAATCGCTGCTTGCAGCTATATTTAGGGGACCGTGCAGCGAAGCTGCAGGTACCCTATTGTTTTTGTTCTGATTCTTTTTTTTTTTTTTCTCCCCTTTCACCTAAAATTCCCGTGAGCTGGTTTGGCCTAGAATCACCAGACTTGGCACGCTTGTTGGGATTCCCAAACTCTTGAATGCGCTATATTATGACGCAGATTGAACACCTGGTGGCGCTGTAGTGCACGTGACAAAATTTTGACATTGACACGCCCACTGCCGACGCCCCGTTTCACCTAGACTCACAAAATTTGGTATGCATGTCCATTTGCTCATTCTGAACACATTTGCCAACAGGACCTATAAAGTCCGCCATATTGGATTTTTTGCTAATTAGCATTTTTTGTAAAACGCTTAAAATGCTACTCCTCCTACAAAATTTGACCAATTGAGATGAAACTTGGTATACATACTCCTTAGACCATGTCTCATAAAAGTGATATTTGGAATTTTGATATTTTCAAATATGGCCGAATGACGAGCCAATGAAATTTCACTGGGCGTGGCTTATCACAAAAATGCTAATAATTCCAAAACGATTAGACAGAAAGCTATGAACCTTGGTAGTTATGTTAGGAGTGCCAATAGGACTAGACATGTACAGTTTTATCCCAATCCATCCATGTGGTGGCGCTATAGAGTTCCAAATATAAAAAAAATATACAAAAATTCACTAAAAATCACAGTTCCTTTGCAGAGATGTGCAACTTGCTACAGTGACAAAGAGCCGGATTTGGATCATATAACTTTACTAATTTGGTGGGCGCCATCTTGAATTTGCCGACATTTTGGCTTAAATGTACTCATTTATTACTTCTTTGAGTTTTTCCTTAACCGCTTGGCTGATTAGCATGAAACTTGGCAAATAGTTAGAAGTTGTCATCATACAAGCTCACACCGAATTTCGTGGCGATAGGCCAGTTGGTGGCGCTGTAGTGCACGTGTAAATATTGTGACATTGACATGCCCACTGGCGACGCCCCGTTTGACCTAGAGTCACAAAATGTGGTGTACAGGTCTCTCGGCTCATGCTGAACAAATTTGCCTCAAGAATCCATGAAGTCAGCCATATTGGATTTTCCGCTAATTAGCATTTTTTGTATAACACTTAAAATGCTACTCCTCCTACAAAATTTGGCTAATTTACATGAAACGAGGTACACAAACTCGTTAGACCATGATTCATAAAAGTTATATTCAGAATTCTGATATTTTAAAAGATGGCCGAATGACGAGCCAATTAATTTTCAATGGGTGTGACTTATCACAAAAATGCTGATAATTCCAAAATAATTTGACAGAAAGTTATGCAACCTGGTAGATCTATTAGGAGTAACATGAGGAATTGACCCCTACAGTTTCAACCCAATCTAGCCACGTGGTGGCGCTGTATAGATTCAAATATAAGAAAATATTTAAAAATTCACAAAAAAATAATTGACACGCCCACTGCATACGCCCCGTTTTATCTAGAGTCACAAACTGTGGGATAGAGGTCCGGCTGCTCATACTGAACAAATTTGCCTCTAGGAACCATCAAGTTAGCCCTATTGGATTTTCCGCTAATTAGCATTACTTGTAAAACACTTAAAATACTACTCCTCCTATAAAATTTGACCAATTTACACGAAACCTGTTAACCACACGCCTTATACCATGCATCATAAAAGGTATAAACAGAATTTTGATATTTCAAAAGATGGCCGAATGACGAGCTAATAAATATCCAGTGGGCGTGGCTTATCACAAAAATGCTAATAATTCCAAAACCATTTCACGGAAAGTTATGAACCTTGGAAGGTCTTTTAAGAGGAACATCTGGACCTGACCTCTCCAGTTTCAACCCAATCGAGCCACGTGGTGGCGCTATTGAAATCCAAATATAAGAAAATATTTAAACATTCACTAAAAATCATTGACACGCCCACTGCCGACGCCTCGTTTGATCTACAGTCACATTAGTTGGTGGATACATCCCGCTACTCCTGCCCAACAAATTTGCCTCAAGAAACCATGAAGTCTGCCATCTTCAATTTTCCGCTAATTAGCATTTTTTGTAAAACACTTAAAATGCTACTCCTCCTACAGAATTTGACCAATTTGCACCAAACCTGTTTAAGGTACTCAACCCGCGTTCCTACATACACGCATTACTTTACTAAGGCGTATGTCAAAAATTGGCCGAATGAGAAGCCAATGGATTTTGCATTGGGCGTGGCTTATCGCACAAATGCTAGTACTTCTAAAACCGTTTGATATAAAGTTCTGAAACTTGGTGGGTTGATTGAGAGTTAGATCAAGACTCGAGCCCTGCAGTTTTAACCCAATCAATCTGCGTGGTGGCACTAAAGAAATACAAATGTTGGGATGGCAGGTATGCCATCCGCCAAGTACACTATCTCTGCTTAACAGGCCGTCTACCTACTATACCAACTGTGAAAGTTTCTGTAGGTTAGTGGTTAAGGCATTTGACTGCCGTGTAGTAGGTTGGTGGTTCGATCCCCACCTGTCCAAGTCTTTTTTGAGGCGCACAATGTGCACAATCTGTGTGAATTATGAAATCAGTAAGCCAAAACAATCTGATACCGCAACACACAAGTCTTATTTGGCCTCCTCGTTTCTGTTAACCTGCTTTGGCCTAGTGGATTCAGTATTGGCTTTCCATGTATGTGGTAAGCGGTTCAATTCCGGCTTGGTACCATTGGCTAGATTAATGTTTGGCAAAACTATTGTGCAAATGCTATGCTTCTTTTAATGTTGTTTTCACATTAAGAAACACCTTTTTATTGCAAAAGTTAAGAAATTTAACAGTATTAACTGTTCACTGTTTCACTTGTACTTAAAAGACTTAATACGCAAGCACTTACTGGATCGGGTTAAGATACCATCAGCAATGGCAAAAGCCCTGATTAGAAACAAATATTTGTATTTTGGGTCAACCCTGTCTAGAGTTGTCTACCATTTTGCGGTTTCTGCGTTTGACAAATGCCGCTAATGCCGCACGGTCCCCGGAAATCGCTGCTTGCAGCTATATTTAGGGGACCGTGCAGCGAAGCTGCAGGTACCCTATTGTTTTTGTTCTGATTCTTTTTTTTTTTTTCCTCCCCTTTCACCTAAAATTCCCGTGAGCTGGTTTGGCCTAGAATCACCAGACTTGGCACGCTTGTTGGGATTCCCAAACTCTTGAATGCGCTATATTATGACGCAGATTGAACACCTGGTGGCGCTGTAGTGCACGTGACAAAATTTTGACATTGACACGCCCACTGCCGACGCCCCGTTTCACCTAGACTCACAAAATTTGGTATGCATGTCCATTTGCTCATTCTGAACACATTTGCCAACAGGACCTATAAAGTCCGCCATATTGGATTTTTTGCTAATTAGCATTTTTTGTAAAACGCTTAAAATGCTACTCCTCCTACAAAATTTGACCAATTGAGATGAAACTTGGTATACATACTCCTTAGACCATGTCTCATAAAAGTGATATTTGGAATTTTGATATTTTCAAATATGGCCGAATGACGAGCCAATGAAATTTCACTGGGCGTGGCTTATCACAAAAATGCTAATAATTCCAAAACGATTAGACAGAAAGCTATGAACCTTGGTAGTTATGTTAGGAGTGCCAATAGGACTAGACATGTACAGTTTTATCCCAATCCATCCATGTGGTGGCGCTATAGAGTTCCAAATATAAAAAAATATACAAAAATTCACTAAAAATCACAGTTCCTTTGCAGAGATGTGCAACTTGCTACAGTGACAAAGAGCCGGATTTGGATCATATAACTTTACTAATTTGGTGGGCGCCATCTTGAATT
The DNA here is from genome assembly GCA_029718625.1 of Synaphobranchus kaupii. Taxonomy (NCBI): domain Eukaryota; kingdom Metazoa; phylum Chordata; class Actinopteri; order Anguilliformes; family Synaphobranchidae; genus Synaphobranchus; species Synaphobranchus kaupii. Next base: position 5,472,879 of record CM056384.1, read on the forward strand.
TGCCGACATTTTGGCTTAAATGTACTCATTTATTACTTCTTTGAGTTTTTCCTTAACCGCTTGGCTGATTAGCATGAAACTTGGCAAATAGTTAGAAGTTGTCATCATACAAGGTCACACCGAATTTCGTGGCGATAGGCCAGTTGGTGGCGCTGTAGTGCACGTGTAAATATTGTGACATTGACATGCCCACTGGCGACGCCCCGTTTGACCTAGAGTCACAAAATGTGGTGTACAGGTCTCTCGGCTCATGCTGAACAAATTTGCCTCAAGAATCCATGAAGTCAGCCATATTGGATTTTCCGCTAATTAGCATTTTTTGTATAACACTTAAAATGCTACTCCTCCTACAAAATTTGGCTAATTTACATGAAACGAGGTACACAAACTCGTTAGACCATGATTCATAAAAGTTATATTCAGAATTGTGATATTTTAAAAGATGGCCGAATGACGAGCCAATTAATTTTCAATGGGTGTGACTTATCACAAAAATGCTGATAATTCCAAAATAATTTGACAGAAAGTTATGCAACCTGGTAGATCTATTAGGAGTAACATGAGGAATTGACCCCTATAGTTTCAACCCAATCTAGCCACGTGGTGGCGCTGTATAGATTCAAATATAAGAAAATATTTAAAAATTCACAAAAAAATAATTGACACGCCCACTGCATACGCCCCGTTTTATCTAGAGTCACAAAATGTGGGATAGAGGTCCGGCTGCTCATACTGAACAAATTTGCCTCTAGGAACCATCAAGTTAGCCCTATTGGATTTTCCGCTAATTAGCATTACTTGTAAAACACTTAAAATACTACTCCTCCTATAAAATTTGACCAATTTACACGAAACCTGTTAACCACACTCCTTATACCATGCATCATAAAAGGTATAAACAGAATTTTGATATTTCAAAAGATGGCCGAATGACGAGCTAATAAATATCCAGTGGGCGTGGCTTATCACAAAAATGCTAATAATTCCAAAACCATTTCACGGAAAGTTATGAACCTTGGAAGGTCTTTTAAGAGGAACATCTGGACCTGACCTCTCCAGTTTCAACCCAATCGAGCCACGTGGTGGCGCTATTGAAATCCAAATATAAGAAAATATTTAAACATTCACTAAAAATCATTGACACGCCCACTGCCGACGCCTCGTTTGATCTACAGTCACATTAGTTGGTGGATACATCCCGCTACTCCTGCCCAACAAATTTGCCTCAAGAAACCATGAAGTCTGCCATCTTCAATTTTCCGCTAATTAGCATTTTTTGTAAAACACTTAAAATGCTACTCCTCCTACAGAATTTGACCAATTTGCACCAAACCTGTTTAAGGTACTCAACCCGCGTTCCTACATACACGCATTACTTTACTAAGGCGTATGTCAAAAATTGGCCGAATGAGAAGCCAATGGATTTTGCATTGGGCGTGGCTTATCGCACAAATGCTAGTACTTCTAAAACCGTTTGATATAAAGTTCTGAAACTTGGTGGGTTGATTGAGAGTTAGATCAAGACTCGAGCCCTGCAGTTTTAACCCAATCAATCTGCGTGGTGGCACTAAAGAAATACAAATGTTGGGATGGCAGGTATGCCATCCGCCAAGTACACTATCTCTGCTTAACAGGCCGTCTACCTACTATACCAACTGTGAAAGTTTCTGTAGGTTAGTGGTTAAGGCATTTGACTGCCGTGTAGTAGGTTGGTGGTTCGATCCCCACCTGTCCAAGTCTTTTTTGAGGCGCACAATGTGCACAATCTGTGTGAATTATGAAATCAGTAAGCCAAAACAATCTGATACCGCAACACACAAGTCTTATTTGGCCTCCTCGTTTCTGTTAACCTGCTTTGGCCTAGTGGATTCAGTATTGGCTTTCCATGTATGTGGTAAGCGGTTCAATTCCGGCTTGGTACCATTGGCTAGATTAATGTTTGGCAAAACTATTGTGCAAATGCTATGCTTCTTTTAATGTTGTTTTCACATTAAGAAACACCTTTTTATTGCAAAAGTTAAGAAATTTAACAGTATTAACTGTTCACTGTTTCACTTGTACTTAAAAGACTTAATACGCAAGCACTTACTGGATCGGGTTAAGATACCATCAGCAATGGCAAAAGCCCTGATTAGAAACAAATATTTGTATTTTGGGTCAACCCTGTCTAGAGTTGTCTACCATTTTGCGGTTTCTGCGTTTGACAAATGCCGCTAATGCCGCACGGTCCCCGGAAATCGCTGCTTGCAGCTATATTTAGGGGACCGTGCAGCGAAGCTGCAGGTACCCTATTGTTTTTGTTCTGATTCTTTTTTTTTTTTTTCTCCCCTTTCACCTAAAATTCCCGTGAGCTGGTTTGGCCTAGAATCACCAGACTTGGCACGCTTGTTGGGATTCCCAAACTCTTGAATGCGCTATATTATGACGCAGATTGAACACCTGGTGGCGCTGTAGTGCACGTGACAAAATTTTGACATTGACACGCCCACTGCCGACGCCCCGTTTCACCTAGACTCACAAAATTTGGTATGCATGTCCATTTGCTCATTCTGAACACATTTGCCAACAGGACCTATAAAGTCCGCCATATTGGATTTTTTGCTAATTAGCATTTTTTGTAAAACGCTTAAAATGCTACTCCTCCTACAAAATTTGACCAATTGAGATGAAACTTGGTATACATACTCCTTAGACCATGTCTCATAAAAGTGATATTTGGAATTTTGATATTTTCAAATATGGCCGAATGACGAGCCAATGAAATTTCACTGGGCGTGGCTTATAACAAAAATGCTAATAATTCCAAAACGATTAGACAGAAAGCTATGAACCTTGGTAGTTATGTTAGGAGTGCCAATAGGACTAGACATGTACAGTTTTATCCCAATCCATCCATGTGGTGGCGCTATAGAGTTCCAAATATAAAAAAATATACAAAAATTCACTAAAAATCACAGTTCCTTTGCAGAGATGTGCAACTTGCTACAGTGACAAAGAGCCGGATTTGGATCATATAACTTTACTAATTTGGTGGGCGCCATCTTGAATTTGCCGACATTTTGGCTTAAATGTACTCATTTATTACTTCTTTGAGTTTTTCCTTAACCGCTTGGCTGATTAGCATGAAACTTGGCAAATAGTTAGAAGTTGTCATCATACAAGCTCACACCGAATTTCGTGGCGATAGGCCAGTTGGTGGCGCTGTAGTGCACGTGTAAATATTGTGACATTGACATGCCCACTGGCGACGCCCCGTTTGACCTAGAGTCACAAAATGTGGTGTACAGGTCTCTCGGCTCATGCTGAACAAATTTGCCTCAAGAATCCATGAAGTCAGCCATATTGGATTTTCCGCTAATTAGCATTTTTTGTATAACACTTAAAATGCTACTCCTCCTACAAAATTTGGCTAATTTACATGAAACGAGGTACACAAACTCGTTAGACCATGATTCATAAAAGTTATATTCAGAATTCTGATATTTTAAAAGATGGCCGAATGACGAGCCAATTAATTTTCAATGGGTGTGACTTATCACAAAAATGCTGATAATTCCAAAATAATTTGACAGAAAGTTATGCAACCTGGTAGATCTATTAGGAGTAACATGAGGAATTGACCCCTACAGTTTCAACCCAATCTAGCCACGTGGTGGCGCTGTATAGATTCAAATATAAGAAAATATTTAAAAATTCACAAAAAAATAATTGACACGCCCACTGCATACGCCCCGTTTTATCTAGAGTCACAAAATGTGGGATAGAGGTCCGGCTGCTCATACTGAACAAATTTGCCTCTAGGAACCATCAAGTTAGCCCTATTGGATTTTCCGCTAATTAGCATTACTTGTAAAACACTTAAAATACTACTCCTCCTATAAAATTTGACCAATTTACACGAAACCTGTTAACCACACGCCTTATACCATGCATCATAAAAGGTATAAACAGAATTTTGATATTTCAAAAGATGGCCGAATGACGAGCTAATAAATATCCAGTGGGCGTGGCTTATCACAAAAATGCTAATAATTCCAAAACCATTTCACGGAAAGTTATGAACCTTGGAAGGTCTTTTAAGAGGAACATCTGGACCTGACCTCTCCAGTTTCAACCCAATCGAGCCACGTGGTGGCGCTATTGAAATCCAAATATAAGAAAATATTTAAACATTCACTAAAAATCATTGACACGCCCACTGCCGACGCCTCGTTTGATCTACAGTCACATTAGTTGGTGGATACATCCCGCTACTCCTGCCCAACAAATTTGCCTCAAGAAACCATGAAGTCTGCCATCTTCAATTTTCCGCTAATTAGCATTTTTTGTAAAACACTTAAAATGCTACTCCTCCTACAGAATTTGACCAATTTGCACCAAACCTGTTTAAGGTACTCAACCCGCGTTCCTACATACACGCATTACTTTACTAAGGCGTATGTCAAAAATTGGCCGAATGAGAAGCCAATGGATTTTGCATTGGGCGTGGCTTATCGCACAAATGCTAGTACTTCTAAAACCGTTTGATATAAAGTTCTGAAACTTGGTGGGTTGATTGAGAGTTAGATCAAGACTCGAGCCCTGCAGTTTTAACCCAATCAATCTGCGTGGTGGCACTAAAGAAATACAAATGTTGGGATGGCAGGTATGCCATCCGCCAAGTACACTATCTCTGCTTAACAGGCCGTCTACCTACTATACCAACTGTGAAAGTTTCTGTAGGTTAGTGGTTAAGGCATTTGACTGCCGTGTAGTAGGTTGGTGGTTCGATCCCCACCTGTTCCCAAGTCTTTTTTGAGGCGCACAATGTGCACAATCTGTGTGAATTATGAAATCAGTAAGCCAAAACAATCTGATACCGCAACACACAAGTCTTATTTGGCCTCCTCGTTTCTGTTAACCTGCTTTGGCCTAGTGGATTCAGTATTGGCTTTCCATGTATGTGGTAAGCGGTTCAATTCCGGCTTGGTACCATTGGCTAGATTAATGTTTGGCAAAACTATTGTGCAAATGCTATGCTTCTTTTAATGTTGTTTTCACATTAAGAAACACCTTTTTATTGCAAAAGTTAAGAAATTTAACAGTATTAACTGTTCACTGTTTCACTTGTACTTAAAAGACTTAATACGCAAGCACTTACTGGATCGGGTTAAGATACCATCAGCAATGGCAAAAGCCCTGATTAGAAACAAATATTTGTATTTTGGGTCAACCCTGTCTAGAGTTGTCTACCATTTTGCGGTTTCTGCGTTTGACAAATGCCGCTAATGCCGCACGGTCCCCGGAAATCGCTGCTTGCAGCTATATTTAGGGGACCGTGCAGCGAAGCTGCAGGTACCCTATTGTTTTTGTTCTGATTCTTTTTTTTTTTTTTTTTTTTTTTCCTCCCCTTTCACCTAAAATTCCCGTGAGCTGGTTTGGCCTAGAATCACCAGACTTGGCACGCTTGTTGGGATTCCCAAACTCTTGAATGCTCTATATTATGACGCAGATTGAACACCTGGTGGCGCTGTAGTGCACGTGACAAAATGTTGACATTGACACGCCCACTGCCGACGCCCCGTTTCACCTAGACTCACAAAATTTGGTATGCATGTCCATTTGCTCATTCTGAACACATTTGCCAACAGGACCTATAAAGTCCGCCATATTGGATTTTTTGCTAATTAGCATTTTTTGTAAAACGCTTAAAATGCTACTCCTCCTACAAAATTTGACCAATTGAGATGAAACTTGGTATACATACTCCTTAGACCATGTCTCATAAAATTTATATTTGGAATTTTGATATTTTCAAATATGGCCGAATGACGAGCCAATGAAATTTCACTGGGCGTGGCTTATCACAAAAATGCTAATAATTCCAAAACGATTAGACAGAAAGCTATGAACCTTGGTAGTTATGTTAGGAGTGCCAATAGGACTAGACATGTACAGTTTTATCCCAATCCATCCATGTGGTGGCGCTATAGAGTTCCAAATATAAAAAAATATACAACAATTCACTAAAAATCACAGTTCCTTTGCAGAGATGTGCAACTTGCTACAGTGACAAAGAGCCGGATTTGGATCATATAACTTTACTAATTTGGTGGGCGCCATCTTGAATTTGCCGACATTTTGGCTTAAATGTACTCATTTATTACTTCTTTGAGTTTTTCCTTAACCGCTTGGCTGATTAGCATGAAACTTGGCAAATAGTTAGAAGTTGTCATCATACAAGCTCACACCGAATTTCGTGGCGATAGGCCAGTTGGTGGCGCTGTAGTGCACGTGTAAATATTGTGACATTGACATGCCCACTGGCGACGCCCCGTTTGACCTAGAGTCACAAAATGTGGTGTACAGCTCTCTCTGCTCATGCTGAACAAATTTGCCTCAAGAATCCATGAAGTCAGCCATATTGGATTTTCCGCTAATTAGCATTTTTTGTATAACACTTAAAATGCTACTCCTCCTACAAAATTTGGCTAATTTACATGAAACGAGGTACACAAACTCGTTAGACCATGCTTCATAAAAGTTATATTCAGAATTGTGATATTTTAAAAGATGGCCGAATGACGAGCCAATTAATTTTCAATGGGTGTGACTTATCACAAAAATGCTGATAATTCCAAAATAATTTGACAGAAAGTTATGCAACCTGGTAGATCTATTAGGAGTAACATGAGGAATTGACCCCTACAGTTTCAACCCAATCTAGCCACGTGGTGGCGCTGTATAGATTCAAATATAAGAAAATATTTAAAAATTCACAAAAAAATAATTGACACGCCCACTGCATACGCCCCGTTTTATCTAGAGTCACAAAATGTGGGATAGAGGTCCGGCTGCTCATACTGAACAAATTTGCCTCTAGGAACCATCAAGTTAGCCCTATTGGATTTTCCGCTAATTAGCATTACTTGTAAAACACTTAAAATACTACTCCTCCTATAAAATTTGACCAATTTACATGAAACCTGTTAACCACACTCCTTACACCATGCATCATAAAAGGTATAAACAGAATTTTGATATTTCAAAAGATGGCCGAATGACGAGCTAATAAATATCCAGTGGGCGTGGCTTATCACAAAAATGCTAATAATTCCAAAACCATTTCACGGAAAGTTATGAACCTTGGAAGGTCTTTTAAGAGGAACATCTGGACCTGACCTCTCCAGTTTCAACCCAATCGAGCCACGTGGTGGCGCTATTGAAATCCAAATATAAGAAAATATTTAAACATTCACTAAAAATCATTGACACGCCCACTGCCGACGCCTCGTTTGATCTACAGTCACATTAGTTGGTGGATACATCCCGCTACTCCTGCCCAACAAATTTGCCTCAAGAAACCATGAAGTCTGCCATCTTCAATTTTCCGCTAATTAGCATTTTTTGTAAAACACTTAAAATGCTACTCCTCCTACAGAATTTGACCAATTTGCACCAAACCTGTTTAAGGTACTCAACCCGCGTTCCTACATACACGCATTACTTTACTAAGGCGTATGTCAAAAATTGGCCGAATGAGAAGCCAATGGATTTTGCATTGGGCGTGGCTTATCGCACAAATGCTAGTACTTCTAAAACCGTTTGATATAAAGTTCTGAAACTTGGTGGGTTGATTGAGAGTTAGATCAAGACTCGAGCCCTGCAGTTTTAACCCAATCAATCTGCGTGGTGGCACTAAAGAAATACAAATGTTGGGATGGCAGGTATGCCATCCGCCAAGTACACTATCTCTGCTTAACAGGCCGTCTACCTACTATACCAACTGTGAAAGTTTCTGTAGGTTAGTGGTTAAGGCATTTGACTGCCGTGTAGTAGGTTGGTGGTTCGATCCCCACCTGTTCCCAAGTCTTTTTTGAGGCGCACAATGTGCACAATCTGTGTGAATTATGAAATCAGTAAGCCAAAACAATCTGATACCGCAACACACAAGTCTTATTTGGCCTCCTCGTTTCTGTTAACCTGCTTTGGCCTAGTGGATTCAGTATTGGCTTTCCATGTATGTGGTAAGCGGTTCAATTCCGGCTTGGTACCATTGGCTAGATTAATGTTTGGCAAAACTATTGTGCAAATGCTATGCTTCTTTTAATGTTGTTTTCACATTAAGAAACACCTTTTTATTGCAAAAGTTAAGAAATTTAACAGTATTAACTGTTCACTGTTTCACTTGTACTTAAAAGACTTAATACGCAAGCACTTACTGGATCGGGTTAAGATACCATCAGCAATGGCAAAAGCCCTGATTAGAAACAAATATTTGTATTTTGGGTCAACCCTGTCTAGAGTTGTCTACCATTTTGCGGTTTCTGCGTTTGACAAATGCCGCTAATGCCGCACGGTCCCCGGAAATCGCTGCTTGCAGCTATATTTAGGGGACCGTGCAGCGAAGCTGCAGGTACCCTATTGTTTTTGTTCTGATTCTTTTTTTTTTTTTTTTTTTTTTCCTCCCCTTTCACCTAAAATTCCCGTGAGCTGGTTTGGCCTAGAATCACCAGACTTGGCACGCTTGTTGGGATTCCCAAACTCTTGAATGCTCTATATTATGACGCAGATTGAACACCTCGTGGCGCTGTAGTGCACGTGACAAAATGTTGACATTGACACGCCCACTGCCGACGCCCCGTTTCACCTAGACTCACAAAATTTGGTATGCATGTCCATTTGCTCATTCTGAACACATTTGCCAACAGGACCTATAAAGTCCGCCATATTGGATTTTTTGCTAATTAGCATTTTTTGTAAAACGCTTAAAATGCTACTCCTACTACAAAATTTGACCAATTGAGATGAAACTTGGTATACATACTCCTTAGACCATGTCTCATAAAATTTATATTTGGAATTTTGATATTTTCAAATATGGCCGAATGACGAGCCAATGAAATTTCACTGGGCGTGGCTTATCACAAAAATGCTAATAATTCCAAAACGATTACTAAGTGCCACTATTTCCCTGTAGCAAGTCCATTTATCAAGCAAACCCCACCTAGTCTATACCTACCTATGCGTGACATAGTGGACAATAGCGTCTATGTTTGAGTTCATACATATATTTATTCATCATATAAAATTAGAATAACGTCATAGCAACGAGATAAACCCAACAATAGCCTGATCGTATGCCAGAAAAGCCGTAAAAAGCCCTGCTCACTCAAATGCAAAATAAACTGTGAAAGTACTATCTCATTCTACCATGTATTCTACTAGCAATATATGCTACTAAATATGAAATAAATATACAATCCTACCATTGGTTTTACACATCGAGATGTTCCTTTCAAAATTCAGTTGTCATTTATTGTCTGGTACAATCGGTTTGAGAAATATACAACACTTTATACCGCTATTACACTATCTGAAACGTCGCCGCGTAATAGTCCCATGCCCTGTAACCCTGTCTCATGCATTACAGTTCACTCTGGTTTAATTGTCGGCTTTTTTATCCAATAGAGTACATTATAACCTTCGCAACGGTATATGCCAAGTCTTTTTGGGTGCTTTGAGCAATTTACTACAGCCCAGCGTAACGGCAGTTTTCGTTTTAACTATCTAGTATTACGCAAGCGATATAAAATACGCATTATGCAGGGAAATTCCCCTTTTGCGATATGTAAGTATTTTTGCGTCTAAAATACCGTTGGTCTCGCTGGCTACATACGTACGTTCGTGTTTCCACTCGAGCACTGTCTTTCCAATATGTTTGATAGCCCTGTTGTTATTTTCGCATTTTGAGTGCATTTCACATACTGTAGGGCAATCGTTAGCTAAATGTATTTTTGAACTAGGCTACCGATGTTCATTGACGATAGATTATTTGGCAGCATTTTACAGATGGTGGAAAACTATTTTATGTTCATGTTATCATACATAAAATAGGCTTTGGCGTATACTAGTCTCTTAGGGCATGACAAGTGCTCATTCCAATTTACTGTTGCGCTGATATGTGGTAGATTAAGGTAAAAAAATTCCTTGGAGTTATTATGAATAGGAAAACTTAAAAGATTAAAAGAATACAGAAAAATGCAATCCCAGGACAAAAGTATACATACTGTAGAGTACAGGGACAAGTGATGTTTTATTGAGGTACAAGAGTGAATGATTAGGCAACATATTTAGGTGCATGTAACACTGTGATATCAATGTTTTTTATCTTAAGCCACCAGAGGGAGCAAATGTGTATGCGTTATAAAATGTACAAACCTAATTTTATTCATTTTATGACATGTTTTGCATAGGGGTTTTGGACCCATAGATATCTACCCCCCTATACTGCTGAAAATATATAATTCTCACTTGGAAATTATGCACAAGTGAGTTTTATGAGCCCAAACTGTTGATTTGTAGTTAAATATTTCATAATTTTTTTTAATTTGCAGCAGTGCACAATTTAGCCATTTGGATAGATTTGGAGACACTAATGGACAACAGGATACACTGCTATATTTTGCATCATAGACCTTTAGTAGTTCTGCATATCATCCTCAGATTTTGCAAAACTTGTGGACATGGAGTTTATGATCCAGGAAATGTATATATATTACCGATTTCACTTATGTAGCTCTCAGCAAAATAAAAAAAAACTATTTACAATTTTTTTCCCCCTAGGTTTCTTTGCATTTGTGGCACTTTATTTTGACTTCAATTATGAAAATAAACAAATCTAAGTTTGTATTGTAAATGGTACACCTGTCTTCTTTCATTTAAGCCATTTACCAAGTTTATGTGATGCTCACACCTGGAGTTATAAAGCCTTAAACAGAGCACCCCTAAATAGGTGAAATTTGCCATCTGCGCCAAGGGGTTAATGTTGTTTTGACATTAAGAAACACCTTTTTATTGCAAATGTTAAGAAATGTAACAATATTAACTGTTAACTTTTTCACTTGTACTTAAAAGACGTAATACGCAAGCCCTTACTGGATCGGGTTAAAATACCATCAACAATGGCAAAAGCCCTGATTAGAAACAAGTATTTGTATTTTGGGTCAACCCCGTCTAGAGTTGTCTACCATTTTGCAGTCTCTGTGTTTGACAAATGCTGCTCATGCCGCTCGGTCATTATTATTATTTTCTCTACCTACCTGAAGTAAAATGTAAGAACATTAATCACACACCAAAAAAACATTATGATGCTTTGTGTTATTTTATCTATTCATACAGTAGCATACAACAAGTAACTCTTATGCCTTCTCCAGTGTCATGTAATAAATTACCTAACTAAAAATGCAACATTGAGAATATTCACATTTTTATGCCAGTTATTAGGCCAAACAAATAAACTATCCAAAGAGGAGTTTGCTAATAACCATGCCATTAAATCACAATGAATATATAATCGATCACCAACCTATAACCTCTTGTTGTTATTGTTAAATAATAGCCTACTCGCTTCGCTAATATTAATCTTAAATCGAGATGGGATATGAACATCGGTGAATAAAACTACATTAAACATGTATTATCACTTCAGTGGGCATGGATAAGCATTGCATCTGTTACTGCCAAATAAATAAGAATAGGTTATATAGGCTTATCATGTATTTACAATCGAGTGTCAAACTTGGCGGGAAAAAAAACGTAGTCTAAACAACTGCACGTTACACACAGCAAAAGATGATGGTGTATATTTAACACCCTAGGGTGTTTATATGATATCAAACCAGCAGTTTTTCTCTGCACGAGACTTGATGCGGACCTAAACTGTAAAGAAAGCAAAGAGAGAAGATGGACGATTGTAGATTGATCTATTAAGTAGAGAAATACATGGAGCTGGAGCTATATGAAGCATGGGATTATTTCTACAGGGACAATATAAGAAAAGAAAGAGCTTGGAATGCAATTGCCTCGGCTGTTATGATAATGTTTACTTCACTAAAAACCTGTACAAAAATAATTAATTTCCAAAATTGGTATGCGATACTTTACTGAAAAGGACGACGTTTCTATGCATGACTATGCATAAACGGAACCCGGTGTTGTTACGATAGTTGAAAGTTGAATGAGTTCTCAGGGCTAGTTTTGCATAGGCCTACCTATCCTATTTAAACAGCAATCATCATTATGTGGTTAAAATAGTTGTTCATGGTGCAGGTATTGTTTTCAAAATCGAGTTTTGCACCTACAGCCATCATCATTAGGTGTGGCTATACATGTGTTAATTGCTGCTATATTGTTATCAAAATCAAATTTTGCCCCTACAGCCATCATCATTAGGTGTGGCGATACATGTGTTATTTGCTGCTATGTTATCAAAATCTATTTTTAAACCCATGATTTAATTTCTCTAAAAAATAGTCTTCTTGTTTTTTTTACAAGTTAAGTTAACGAGGGTGGAGCAAAAACTGGACTGGGACGCAGCCTATGAGTGGAAATAATAAACTCTGTGTTCTACCTTTATTAGTGTTGGAGCCATTTCAAGTATTAACGTTTATTTGCTGTTATTTTCTCATTAATTATTATGTGGGCTATTGTCTTTCTTATGATATAGTTTCTCTTATGATCTGAGCCAGGAGTTATTACAATGTTGGCTATTGGGTGGCGTGTGGGTAGCTATGTATCCTACTTAAGTGTGTAGGACTAATTGGTACAGGTGGCGCACACGGAGGTCTATTGTTTTTGATCGTGGCAGCGCGTGGCAACATGAAGCAGGGTGTGTTCAGAGAGAGATATAGCCTACTTATTTGTTGTCATGTTATACTTTGAGTGACAATAAATGGATTGGCATATCCAAATATAGTTTATGGCTTTTCTCTCTTCTTTTTTTAAATCTTTTTTGACAACGAAGGATACCAAACAGCCATTGGAGCACGCCATCTACCCAAGCCACGAGTACATTAACTTTAGCCTACTGACCTAAGGCAACATGCGTCAACATTAAGGGTACGTACCAATAGTCGAAAAATGCCACCTTTCCTCCTCCACTACCACTCCTCTACTTCGTGCCCCGGAAACAGATCTTTGTGTTTTAATCTAATGTCGCTGATTACATCTTAATTACGTATTAATGCTTACATATTAATTAATGTCTTGACACAAACCGCAATGTCATGTACATTGGATACTGTACGTGCAAATACTTGTACTCAAAACGTTCAGGCAGTTTTGAGTATTTCCGGGTAGGAGAGGAGTGGTCACAGAACTATGGGCGTGTTCGAGTAGACATCGGTGAGCAATAGAGTACTCACGTGACTACGTCACGCTGGTTTCGGAAGTAAATTCCCCATTCATTTAGAGCATAGACATTAACTAAAGCTTACTTTTAAACCATTTCTACTGATTATGTCTTACCGTCAATTTCCTGGATTGTTCAATATAACGCCCGTTCGCAAACTATGTCGTTTTTCTGGACCAGCTTCGAGTATTTTACGTTTTTGTATTTTTTTTGTGAACATACCAGCGCTGGCACTGTTTAAAAACTCCACGTCCCATAATTCCCTCCGAACGTGCAGCCTTGTCTCCAGATAAGTATATAATAAAAAATATACACCACAAAAGCGGATAGCTCCGCGGCAAGAAGGGAACAAATGAAAAATGGGAATAAAACCTCCCAGCATAAGCCAAATCAAAAACAACCCCAAAAGAGGGCAAACTCAATAATAGCGAGTAATATAACAACAAAAAAACCTCATGATCTCACACAAAGAGCGTAAAACAGGAGGTCAGAGAAAAACAAAAGAAAGCCCATGTAAAAGGGCTAGAGAAATGAAAATAGAAATAGAACCTGTTACCTTAAGCTCTAGGTGCGAAAGAGCTGAACAAAAAGGTAACCGGTAGAGGAGTTTAAAGGATAAAGAGAGAAAGGAAAGAAAAAGACAAAAATAAATCTTTCTCCTAACTCTAAACCGGATTTGGTGCGTTTCTTATTCGTACGAACCAGAAATGCAGCGACCAAATCCTATACCTTACCGACTTCGTTGTAAACATAGCAAAGACAATATCGAAGCACAGGAAAGCGGAAACCCTGAGCTTATATAGCCGACAGGAAACTCAAAACAGGTGCGAGGAATCACAGCACAGCGATAGCAAAGCACCGGAACTTAATATGAAAAATCCGATAGTGACCTGACATTGCTAAAAGAAAGGACGACCGTAGAAATAACCAGAGGCTGCCAGAAACCATGACAAAAGACAGCTCTGTTGAAAAAATGAAATTTGAATTACATGTAATTTTTTGTACTCTAATTCACATTTCACTATTATAGGGGTAGATACAAGGTATGGGCCCACCGGCAACTATAGTTGCCACTCATTCAAATAAGATTTTCTAGAAAAAAGAGCACAAAATGGAGGAATTAAATGCAGAACATGTTCATATGGGACTCAATTAACATGATTATATGCATAAAAATATTGAGAAAAATTTGGGCACAAATGGGTTAAATCCTACAATGTAATAGCAGTATTTTCCTCTTTCCCTTATCTGTTCTCTTTTCTAATTTCACAATGAATATTTATTCAGTTTTGTCTTATTATTGATATATTTTAAAAATATTTTAAAATATAATTCAATCCTTTATTGTTCTTCAATTAATGTGATTTTGTTTCGTAAAGTGAGCTTCTAGCATAAGCCCTGTAGGGTTTCCAACCTCTCTAGCATGTTTCTGTAAATTACTTTGTGTACTTGCATTTGGTCTTTATTTGTGCAAATAATATATACATAAATAAATATGTGTTTTGAGAGTGTGGGATTGAGTAACATAAGGTTGCTACTCTGGTTATTATATATTGTACCATACATGTACTTTCTTGAAGTAACGTTAAGCCTATATGAATGCGAAAAATACAATATTGGTAATGCTACACAAACAAATGAAGTTGCCAATTCTCATTCAGTCAATCTGTTGACTGAATCAAAAAGTGTATCAAGAAATAATAACAAAAAAGCCTGTCCAAATATAGGTAACTTAATGTTTTATTCAATACCTTATTGAACTATATTTGTAATTATACCATATTCTATAGAAAAGTAAAGATTCAACTTTGCTATAAGGAGTGATTTGTTTTTGCAACAGCTTGTTTAAGTGTAAAATCCTAATTGGTCTGTTGTCCAAAAAAAAGTGTCCTCTCCAGAACATTTGGTGTGAGCATATAGAACATTAAGGTAGGACCACCAAACGATAACTCATTAATTTATTTCAAAGTATTTGGATGTCTTTTGATGGGAAAAAACGGTTACCTAATCAATATTTCAACATCCTTGTTATCAGTAAGACACCTTATCAAGATCTGAAGGTATGACCTGCTGTGTCCGTCACTTTGTTGAGAAGTGGAGTTTTCCCTATATCCAGATGGGACAGTGTATAGCCAGACCTCTGCATGTCACATGCCAGCAGAGAGAACCCCATACAAACAACCCAATGCCATAATAACATGAAGGATATTAACAATGAAACAATATTAAGCAGAACAACCTGGGTACAATGCTGTACATCCATCTTACAAATTGTTGTAAGATTAATGATTGAGATTAAAGATCTAACACTGTTATTATGGCTATGGGTTGATTAGATGTGGGTGGTCTGGTCTCCAGAACAAAACAGATAAATTATACCAGCAATTAAGCAAAGAGAACATTTTCAGAATATTTATTTCACACAATACGGTAACATTCACAAAAGGTTGAATCTTTACTTTTCTATAGAATATGGTATACAATATTAAGCAGAACAACCTGGGTACAATGCTGTACATCCATCTTACAAATTGTTGTAAGATTAATGATTGAGATTAAAGATCTAACACTGTTATTATGGCTATGGGTTGATTAGATGTGGGTGGTCTGGTCTCCAGAACAAAACAGATAAATTATACCAGCAATTAAGCAAAGAGAACATTTTCAGAATATTTATTTCACACAATACGGTAACATTCACAAAAGGTTAATAAACTGTAGAACTATTCCCCTCCACCACCATTCAAGCCACAATGACACCAGGTTCTTTCTGTCATTTTGAATGTTTATTGTCAAATCAGAAATGTATGAACAATGACTGGTGACAGGTAAAAGGAAGATGACATGTTGATATTGGAATACATCTTATGCAAATACAATTCTATTTATCCATACATTACCATAATTGGCAAGGAAAATGTAATCTTTCTTGACATTGTTGTTACGGTTCCGAGTATGCATGACTGAACACACAGGAAGTTCAAGAATACTTCAATAATTTATTGCTTCGACCAGAATTCCTCCCGAAGCATAGGGAGAACAAGAATAGACAGACAATCCGGGAATGAGTTCAGCAGGGGATCAGCAGGAACGGGGAGGCCAGGGACTGGTGGTGGTGGCAGGGATCCGGACAGGCTGAACAGAGAAGGAGCGGGGAGCGGGTGACAGGGCAGAGCAGAGTGGCAGGAACAGCTGCAGGTTAGCAGAGCTGGGGTCCCGGCTGGACGTGCACACAGCAGCAGGTTGGCAGCGGCAGCAGCACAAGCAGGAGGCACGCACCGCTGCCAGTTAGCAGAGCTGGAGCACCGGCTGCATGCACACACAGAAGCTGGTTGGCAGGAACAGCAGCACAAGCAGGATATACGAACAACTGCAGGCTGGTAGACTCAGAGCAGACAAAAGCTAGTACAGCGAGGCAGGACAGACTGAACAGCGTGTTTGTGCCGTTCCTGGCGAGAGCTGATCAAAGCTGGACAGAACTGGAAATGGCGAGTTAACGCAGAATGCAAGACAACGCTTTTAAAGTTGGCAAGACAGGATTAGATACAATGTATCCACGAGACAAGACCAGAGAGTTACTACAAAGAGACTTAACGAACTGACCTTAGCGAACTCGGTCAAAACAACACTTAACGAACTAGCCTTAGCGAACTAGGTCAAAACAACACTTAATAAACTAGCCTTAGCGAACTAGGTCAGAACAACACTTAACGAACTAGCCCCGGACAAAGAACACTGGGTGACTAAATACAAGAGTTAATCGGTAACAATTAAGTGCCGCGTGCAAATGTATGCGGAGCAGAGAGTGTGCAGAATGCATGCAGAGAGAAGGAAAGGGATAGGCGGATAAAGATTAGTGGAACAGAGTGATACGAAAGGAAAAAACACGCCCAGCCTGCAGCATGAGGAAAACAAACAGGAATACAAACAACACGATACGAGAGGGAACAGGTAAAACACGGGACACAAAAGGACGGGAGTGAGAGCATCACAATTGTTCCCTCAAAACATATAATGACTCCCAGTATCCCAATGTCCCTATATGTACTATATTAGTTATTCATTCATACAAACTCAATTTATCTTGTTAAAGACATTGGATGGCATTCAATTCAATAAGTTCTTTGTCAGGGTCCAAAGGGACCACCTGCTGTCATGTAATTTGAATAAATCATGAACACTGACATTATGAGTAGCTGAATCATGTATGCTATGTAATGTTTTAGCGTGAAAAGAAATCTCAACAGACTGGTCAAGTAAAGGATATATACAGTGAACAGTGAATTTTTTTTCCCTGTGTTTTGGCTCTGTACTCCAGCACTTTGGATGTGTAATGATACAATTAATTTGAGGCATTTTCATCCATATTGTAACTGAAGTAGAACTCTAAAAGAAGTCCCATGAAAGAGACATTTCTCATTTATATTGGTACAGGTATTCTGCAATAAAATATTCTTTAGAACCACCACTCAAAAGTCTATGAAAACATGCATGTAAGTTATGATACTTAACATAGCTACATAGATTCTCACATTACAATGTATGGCTACCGATGGCTACGATGTCTTCTGGGTTTAGATTAACTAAAATGACATGTCTACCATGTTTGCTAGTCTAAACAGAGATGACAGGTGTAGTTTAGGCCATTTCATAAATTGACAGACAAGAAACAACTGAATATGAGCAATAGAATATAAGCAGCCTAATGTTTACAGGTATGTTACCATAACAGATGACAACTTAGCTAAATAATGTAGTTATTCGATAATGAAACGACACCCAGCGCTTTAATTACAATGGCAATTATACATAGGCTATTTATTCAAGAACTTTAATTGGAGTTTCACTTTGGAACAATTCAGGGTGCTTAGCCAAAGTTGTGTAGCAAAAGATAAATATTGACTACCCTAACAATACAAGTCATTAAATAACGTAAGTCAGTATTAAAACAACCTTAATTCGTTCTCCATTTCTTCAAGATTTTGAAGTAAAAAGGACATCTCTGTCGCCTCCAAGTCCTCCGCAACCACAAACAACACGGCGAACTCCTCCATATTGTTTTTCTCCCTGCCGGTTTCAGAAATGTCCAAAACTGTCCCAGTTCGATCTGCTCAGGCGTTTGTCAGGCAGGCAAGCCAACTGCTCACCGATGTCTACTCTGTTGGCTTGCCTGCCTCAGGCGGAAATGGCAAACGCCTGAGCCACAGAACTATATAAGAACTAGAAAGGCAACGTGGTCACGTGGTTCCATTCAGCCCTATTCAATTTGGTTCTTCCACAATGGCACCGCAGCAAGATGCCTGCCATGTCCCGGAAATAGTATTACCGATGAGCTCTGCCATGTATTTCCAATGGAGCGTTGTGAAAGTCAACATAGTCGCCCCAGCGCAATCTAGGTATCAAAAGTTCACAATATGGTAGTCAATAGAAGCAGACAATCACATTTAACATTTTTCCTGGGTTAAAATTTTTTTAGCCTACACAGAAAAAAGAGAGGCATGATTTAAAAAACCTCATCGGTGAGTGTTGAGTAGGCGCACTGAACTCTGATTGGTTAAGAACATGGTCACGTGCTAATTCTAGTTACGTCACAGGGCAATCATGTGAGGAGGCCTATTCGCATTTTCACCTCAAATTAAATCTCATCTCCACTGAACTATGGTGGTCAGCTCGCTAGGAGCATACAGCGCGGTAGCTGACTGTAGCTGGTTAGCTAACAGCTATCTTGTGCATAATAATGAAATGGTTTTCTAATGTGTAATATTTCTAAGGACAGACTTCACATCTCAAGATGCGTTACATTACTAGTAACCTGCCCCAGTGAACATGTTGAAAATTTGATGAAATGCCGTCTCGTGAAAAACCGCCCAGATAGTTAGAGGATAGCGGGTCAGCGGACGAGTTGGCCGGAGTTGCGTTCACTGCTGGTGCACTGGGCTGAGGGCTCCGCTGGCAGACCCACCCGCTGCTAACTCAACATACGCAATCCTCCAGCTTTACTAACATTGCCCCGCTGACGCTTGATGAAAAACGACAATCGTAACGTTAGTCCTAGGATGTAGCCAGGCTATATCCGGGTAAAATTGGCTAAATTAGGGATAAATTGAATTAAATTGACATGTCTGTCAACCTAAATGTAGGCTACACCCCTCTCGACAATGCATATGACGGCCTATCATATAGGCTAGCTTGTTGGCTAAGGCTGTTTTGTTCACGTACAGCTTTGAACAACATAACGGCGACGTTAATCAAAGTTTGTTAATAACGATAGTTAACGAGATGCATATTAAACATTTTAGTAACTATTCGCAGCTCATTTATCTGAATTTGCATTGTGGTAAGGCTGTGGGGCGATTTCAACAAGGTAAACTTAGCCCACGAAGCGTTCAACATTAATTTATAACGTAGACACAATAGTTCACCATAGTTCATTATATCAGTCCAACATGGACATTCCTATACTTGCAAAATAGGCTAACGTAAAATTTTCACAGTGGCCATTTCCATCACGATGTCTCATAATTTAGGCTACACCTCACGTTAGCTAGCCGCGCAAGGCTGGTTCACGGAAAGCTTGAGAGAGCGGTCGGGACTCGGAATCTACCGGTGTAGCTTGCCTATTCCACGGACGGCGGATTAAGCAAAATAAGTGAACGCAATAATCATTATTTATGTGAATGTAATCATACACATAACGTTAATGTATCTTATGTATTTAGTTTTGGTTTTCACATAACATTGATTTTTCAGTGGGTCTGTGGTGGGCGCTGGACTGGAAAGAAATGTTTTAATATGAAGGATGGTCAAACATTAGCCGTTTATATGTTTCACCTTCAACCCATGGCGTGCAGAAATAGCCTATATTTTGTCTAGCAGCATGACACAGTACTGCATTATGCAATAAATGTTTGCGAAGAAGCTCCCGTTTATTGTAGGATATAACATTGTAGCTTTAGGCCAACGTGGAAAGTTATTGTGGTGTTTACCATTTTATGTTGCTCTGCAGCTATGTCGATGTGTGCAGCACTCTCTCATCGCTCAAAAGAAATCAAACACATTAAGGAACTGAAGCTGAGCATCAAAGCCAGATTTGTCCGTCTGTCCGAACCGTCCAAACGAATATTTTCGGGTAAAGAGTCTGGTCAGCCGATATGATAGCCTACTGGATATTGGAAGGTTAGCATAAATAACGTTATGTCCAATGCAGTTAGGATTAACCATAAACTGTAACCTCAGAAAAAATGGCTTAACATGGTTTTCTTTCGATTGTCCGACTTTTATCGTGCTACACAGAACGAAATTTAAACCCATGCATAGGATTTCTCAGCTCCCATAGTGCTAGCATTTCTCAGAAGTACAGACGGCGCCATCTTTTCACAGGCCATCCATTACGTAGAGCTCTCGGGTTTTTGGGGGAATTGTAGTTCTAAACTATTAGTACCAATAACTAAAAAAATACTAATCCTATTGACCTGGGGCTTAAAATTTATGTTCAATATAGAATCAGTTAAAATCCCAATTGATCATCTAATTCAATCATCAAAGTATCAAATGATTAAGCATCAAACGTTTTATTCAGGCCCTTCTGTGGCTGGCTCTGACATTATTTATGAAACACTAGTTAGTTAATCATCCTGTTAAATATCTACCCGATATGTCTATTGGTTCCAGAATTAGAAGCATTTGAAGTTTGGCCAGTTTTGCCCTTCTAGGGGGCGCTACTGAGTCCCCTGGGGTGTCAGGGCAAAATAATTGACATATGTTACTCTCCAGGTCAAGGCCTTTCCAAAAATGTCTTTAGTTTTGTCCTACGACAAAGTTAAATTTTCACCTCTGTCTGGCTACAGCCTCTTTGAGGTGTAGTTTCTGAGACCCTTGGAGACTCGAGCCTGGATAAAATCAAGTCTTTTGATTGTTTGTTTATTTGGTGGGAAAAATCCTTCATGGTATTGATGTTTTTCCTAATCAGTCATACGTTTGGATTTGCGTTAGTGTAGACCTTATTTTACCTACCAAATACATCTGGATTGTTGTCATATGAGGGTTAGGGTTAGATAACATGCTGTTTTTGAAGCGCTTAAGCCCCTCCACCAAACCTCCTGAATAGTCCTACATGGTCAGGATTATATAATGTTGTAGCCTCAATATCCCTCTGTTTACAGATGAAGTTTCCTACATATATCTCTGAAGATGACACTGTTATTAACTTGTATGTGGCAGTCTCCACAGGTGATTTGTGGCTTATCCTTACCATGGGTGATGAGTTGATAATCAGATGAAATCTGATACCCGTTGGAGCACACAATTACTAATTGTCCATTTAGTCGGCCCTATACCTAATTAATGTGTGCGTGCGTGTGCGCACATTGCGTGCCACCTGCTGGCTGCTGTGCACCAGACATACAGAGAGATACAGAGGTTTTCTCTTTTATGTGTTAGGTATAATTCTTTTCAAAAATTATAATATATAATTCGTACAGCTAGTAATCCGTGAGCCAGTAGGGTTGGTCAGTACCATCTGAGGGGAATAATGCTCATAGTGATTTTTGGCAAGGTATACATCTCTAGAGTTATAAAATATGTCATAGCATTGTTTGGACAGCACCATGCCTGGGTTCTATCAGTATGTGAAAAATCAGACGAGAAAAGAGAACATTTTGGATAAGTGCTTTGTAAACTTAAAGCCTGCCCCTTTTTTGATCTGTTATTGTCTGTCAATACCTGTTAATATTTTATTTGCCAACTGCAATAAAAGTCTTTGCACTATCAACTCCATATCAAAACTATGCGAATAACGGCAAATAACTGTGCAAATCATAGTATTTCGGGCAAAACATACAACAGTGTTTGACACATTTAGCCTACCAGTCAATCG
The DNA here is from genome assembly GCA_029718625.1 of Synaphobranchus kaupii. Lineage (NCBI taxonomy): Eukaryota > Metazoa > Chordata > Actinopteri > Anguilliformes > Synaphobranchidae > Synaphobranchus > Synaphobranchus kaupii. Next base: position 5,494,925 of record CM056384.1, read on the forward strand.
CATTGAAAACGAACTGGGTTTAACCAGACACCACGGTTGACAATCGTGCTCCGGGTGATGATTCAATACATTAATCGTTGTGACTATGAGCATGAAAAAGCGTGAGACCAGGTTGTTGAACAACATAACGACGAGTAACGTTATAGTTAACGCTAACCCTTGATTGTGTTTTTCTGAATCCTTGTTTAAGTGGTTCAAGCTGCTAGTTTAATACGTAAGGTTACTGTTGTGCACGCCAATGATATATACTTGTTTCAAGTTGGAAAATGCACTAATGTACGTCGCTCTGGATAAGAGCGTCTGCCAAATGACTAAAATGTAAAATGTAAAATGTAAAAAAAAATGTAACCAAACAGCTTGTTAATAATGTAGTTAGCTAACAACATAGATATTAAACATTTTTCGTAACGTTAACTATTCGTGGCTCATTTATATGAATTTGCAGTAACGTTAGGCTGTGAGGCGATTTTAACAAGTCTCTACGTTAGCCTTCGACATCATTCAGGCAACACCACCCGATTATTAGCCGGGCAAGGACCGCTGGTTCACGGAAAGCTTGAAAAAGCGGTTGGGATCACCGACTGCAATACCACTGACGGTAAATAAACAACAATCATTATTTAAGTATGTGAATGTAATCATAGCATAGACGTATTCAATAATTTTTCAATGTATTTCTGGTTTTGATTTTCACATAACATCTATTGTTCTCACAAAACCCACTTCGCGGTGGCTCTGGTCGTGGTTCTAGATTTGCAGCGGCAGCCATTACTCTCTGCAAAAGGGACAAATTGACCACCTTCACGTGACAGGTCACGTTGGCCAATCAGAGAAAAAACCTTGGGCCGTGGAAACGGTGCCGCTTTGAGAAGGCAGTTGCCTTTCTAGTTCGTATATAGTTCTGTGGCCTGAGCAGATCGAACTGCGACAGTTCCGGACGTTTCTGAAACCGGCAGGGAGAAAAACAATATGGAGGAGTTAGCCAGGTTGTTTGTTGTTGCGGAGGACTTGGAGGCGACAGAGATGTCCTTTTTACTTCAAAATCTTGAAGAAATGGAGGAGAACGATTGAAGGTTGTTTTAATACTGACTTACATTATTTAATGACTTGTATTGTTAGGGTAGTCAACATTTATCTTTTGCTACATGACTTTGGCTAAGCACCCTGAATTGTTCCACAGTGAAACTGCAATTAAAGTTCTTGAATAAATATGTACACTTGCCATTCGAATTAAAGCGCTGGGTGCCGTCTCATTATCGAATAACTAAATTATTTAGCTAAGCTGTCATCTGTTATGGTAACATAGGCCTACCTGTAAACATTAGGCTGCTTATGTTCTGTTACTCATATTCAGTTGTTTCTTGTCTGTAAATTTATGAAATGGCCTAAACTACACCTGTCATTTTAGTTAATCTAAACCCAGAAGATATCGTAGCCATACATTGTAATGTGAGAATCTATGTAGCTATGTTAAGTATCATAACTTTATGCATGTTTTCATAGACTTTTCTAAATAATATTTTATTGCAGAATATCTGTACCAATATAAATGAGAAATGTCTCTTTCATGGGACTTCTTTAGAGTTGTACAGTTAATGCATTGAAGATATTCCTTGTGACATAAAGGAAAAGTGTATTCATCCTAATCATTAATTAAGTTGCTATGAAATAATAATACTTGGTTGCATATTCTTTGCGTACAAGGACTGCCTGAAGTCTGCGAGCAGTAGAAATCATCAGAAGCTCAGTATCTTCACTGGTGATGCTATGCCAGGCCTGTACTGCAGCCTTCTTCAGTTACAATATGGATGAAAATGCCCTCAAATTAAAGCTTACAGTCTGTACTTTAGCCTCAAATTCATTGTATCATTTCACATCCAAAGTGCTGGAGTACAGAGCCAAAACACAGGGAAAAAACAACACTGTTCACTGTATATATCCTTTACTTGACCAGTCTGTTGAGATTTCTTTTCACACTAAAACATTACATAGCATACATGATTCAGCTACTCATCATGTCAGTGTTCATTATTTATTCAAATTACATGACAGAAGGTGGTCCCTTTGGACCCTGACAAATAACTTATTGAATTGATGCCATCCAATGTCAAGATAAATTGAGTTTGTATGAATGAATAACTAATATAGTACATATAGGGACATTGGGATACTGGGAGTCATTATGTGTTTTGAGGGAACAATGTCAAGAAAGATGACATTTTCCTTGCCAGTTATGGTAATGTATGGATAAATAGAATTGTATTTGCATAAGATGTATTCCAATATCAACATGTCATCTTCCTTTTACATGTCACCAATCATTGTTCATATATTTCTGATTTGACAATAAACATTCAAAATGACAGAAAGAACTCGGTGTCATTGTGGCTTTAATGGTGGTGGAGGGGAATAGTTCTACAGTTTATTTACCTTTTGTGAATGTCACCATATTGTGTGAAATAAATATTCTGAAAATGTTCTCTTTGCTTAATTTCTGGTATAATTTATCTGTTTTGTTCTGGAGACCAGACCACCCACATCTAATCAACCCATAGCCATAATAACAGTGTTAGATCTTTAATCTCAATCATTAATCTTTGTAAGATGGATGTACAGCATTGTACCCAGGTTGTGTTGCTTAATATTGTTTCATTGTTAATACCGTTCATGTTATTATGGCATTGGGTTATTTGCATGTGGTTCTCTCTGCTGGCATGTGACATGCAGAGGTCTGGCTATACACTGTCCCATCTGGATATAGGGAAAACTCCACTTCTCAACACAATGACGGACAGCAGGTCATACCTTCAGATCTTGATAAGGTGTCTTACTGATAACAAGGATTGTAAAGAGAAATATTGATTAGGTAACAGTTTTTTCCCCCATAAAAAGACATCCAAATACTTTGAAATAAATGAATGAGTTATCATTTTAATGTTCTATATGGTCACACCAAATGTTCTGGAGAGGACACTTTTTTGAACAGTCCAATTAGGATTTTACACTTAAACAAGCTCTTGCAAAAACAAACCACTCCATATAACAAAGTTGAATCTTTACTTTTCTATAGAATATGGTATAATTACAAATATAGTTGAATAAAGTATTGAATAAAACATTGTTACCTATATTTGGATGCCTTTTTTTTGTTATTATTTCTTCATACATTTTTTGGTTCAGTCAACAGATTTTATATAGGCCTCATATAGGCTTACTGTTAAAGGTAAATTTTTTCCTAATTTATCTCAATTATGGATAGATGGATAACAGAAGCAGTCAAGAATGAGAATTGGCAACTTCATTTGTTTATGTAGCATTACCAATATTGTACTTTTCACATTCGCACTTCAATAAAGTACATGTACGGTACAGGATATAATAACCAGAGTAGCGACCTTATGTTAGTCAATCCCACACTCTCAAAACACATATTTATTTATGTATTTGCATGAATAAAGAACAAATGCAAGTCAAAGTCATCTATTGTGAAATGATCCGCGTGTGTCATAACCAAACACCACTCTCTCCTAGCACTCTACACTAAAAAAAATACTGGGTTAAAAAACAACCCAATTTTGACCACACGGCTACCACACTATGGGACAGAACACACGTTGGGTTGATTTGACCCAACTGCTGGGTTTGACTATTTTAACCCAGAATACTGGGTTGATCATTTGACCCATGCATTGAATGAAAATAACTACATTGCTGGGTTAAATCTTACCCAGACATTGGGTTACTCCACATCTCATTGCAATCACTACTTTTTATCATATAAAATAGCCTACGTATATTTATTATTATTAATAATATAGGCCTAATAATAATGCAAATTATTATAGTAATGTGAAACCCATACAAAATACACAAAAACACACAATACAAAAAGAGCTCACAAGAAATGGGCATTTAATAATTTTAATAAAACACATCTTGTACAAATATTCATGACCTAACACAACTAAAATACCAGTCACATTCAGTATCACGCTCTGACGAAGGAGTTTAACGTTTTCTCCGAAACGCGTTAGTCTTGTCGTTCAATAAATATTCTACAAGAGAGTCGCTGCCTGTATCCTCTTTTTTCTAAGTAGTTATTTGTCTGTGGATTAGCGTCCCCTTCAAGCCGAAATGTGACGAGCGCCGGCATGTAACGTTACGTTAGGCTAATAATTACCTCAGGATCCTCACATCTGACTGGCAGACTTTGATAGATTGTAGCCGCTCTTCACAGAAAACCTCTTGTACAGGACTGTCGGGTAACAGTGAGCTAACGTTAAACTAGCCTACCTCTGGTAATGCTTGAAAGACCAGCTAGACTGGTCTAACTTAACTATTGTGAGTCAACATTTCTTAACTCGCTGTTCGATGTTTTTGGAAAGCGAATTAATTATCTATTACTTTCCTCCGTTCAAGTGGCTAACTAACGTTAGTGCTTGGAAAAGTGTTAATGTCGTTAGATTCGCCCAACAAACATTGTCACATAGACTCAAGCCAGATCAACAACATTCAGTTATCAATGACTCCCAATTGAAATAATTCCGTTAGCTAACATTATTTGGTAAAGACTTAATAAATTATTCAAAGTATATTAATTTACCATAAAAAAATCCACCCGTGTGAGCCCCTTAGTCCGTCTTTTGTTGTTCCCTTGTAACGTATAGAGTCGGTTAGACTAACCGTCTTTTAGTGAAGCTGCTCAGCGCGAGGCACTGGTATGACTGAGGGAAGAATGACCCAGCAGCTGGGTTCCGGGCAACCCAGCCGCAGAGTAAGGGAAATATTTAGGAAAACTCAACATTAAATTACCCGACAAACTAACCCAAACAACCCAGAATTATGACCTAACATGTTTAACCCAGCAATGTGTTTACAGAAACAACCCAGCATTTTTTTTTTGTGTAACCAATGCTGTTGTTGGTTTGTTTGTTTGAAGGCACGGCGATGTTGATGAAGGCGCCCGAGAGCTCCTGCACCGCTTAACCTAAGTTTCCGATGTAGTCCGACGCAGATATGACGTAAATCGGCTCTAGCCAAACACGCCCAGTATGTCCAAAATTCCGAACTATCCCTTTAACCTCCTGTTGTCATTTCCGCCTTAGCACCGATTTTTCTGCCATCTCGGACAGTTTCCGATGCAGTCCGACGCAGATATGACGTAAATCGGCTCTAGCCGAACACGCCCATTATACTAACTGGAAAGGCAGATGCCTTCTCAAAACCACCGAACTATATAGAAAACTAGAAACAACAAGGTGGGCGTGTCTTGAAGCCGGGATTTTTAGTTGCACCAAAAAAGCTGAAGGGGGCAACGTGTAATGGTGCATCGCCCTGTCTACGCTCATAGACTGCCAGCAAAATCCGAAGCGCTGTCATGTCTTAATTTGCCTACTTTTTAACTATGTTAGAGTCTCCTAAATTCGACTATAATAGTAGATTTAATTTGAGATATATGAGGACCATTTATTCTATCACGATCTCTGGAAATACATTTTTTTAAATCCCGGGGTTGACACATTCATTTCCGCTCTGCGCCCCAAGCCTACGGATGCCGGGAAGCACAGAAAACACAACAGTCTTGGCTCCGGTCAGCCAGAGGAGAGGAGGCTACTGAGCTTGCTAGCTGTCCGTGGAGAACAGGATCTAAAATCGGAGCTCGGAGACGCGAACGGGATCTCTATGCGACACCACGGTTGTGCTTGGACTGGTTTGAATTAAACTTTCTGATTAATTAAACTACATTGATGTTGGTTTTACAGATATCAGGACTTGGTAGCTGTAGGATTGAGTATTGGGGGGAACATTTTGTGGGAATATCGACCGACGGCCTGTATAGGTCCAGAACTATATTCTGACACTGTTCCTTACAAACTCAGACAGAATGGCAGGGAGGGAGCCAGAGGAAGACAGCAATATCATGGAGTCTAGTGGAGATGAGTGGAGTCAGGTGAGAGAGGTGGTGAAAGGGAGTAAAAGCATGAAGGGAAATAAGAGAAAGAAAAAGGATGGAGCTAGCTCAAGTGGAACGGAGAGTGAAGGGAGAGAGGATCCGAAGGCAGGATTGCTGAATGTAGTGCTGAGATATGAGATTTGAGGGAGAGGGGGGAGTAAAGAAAGTTGATCCGCTGAAGCTAACAAAAATTATTAGAGGACAAGTCGGAGAAGTGAAATATGCGAGAGTTTTGGGAGACGGAAACTTGCTAATAGGGTGCATCAATGAAGAGCAGATGGAGAAGGCAAAGAATATGAGTAGTGTTGGAAAAGTCAAAGTATCCAAAGTAATAAGAGTTGGGGAGCAGAGGAGAGGCGGGTGCAAGGGTGTAATTTCGGGAATACCTCTTAAAGTTACCATGAAGGAACTGGAGGATAACTTGCGGGTGAGGAATAGTTTAGTCCAAAGTGCTAAAATAATGACAAGGGGAGCTGAGAAAAACCATGAGGCCTGAAAAACCAGACCATTTTGATAGAGTTTGCAACAATGGTTCTCCCAAAGGAGATATACTTTGGATTCATGAGATACAGAGTTAGGGAGTTTATACCAAAGCCATTGAGATGTTTTAAATATCGGTTTGGGCATGTGGCTAATGTGTGTAAGGGGAAGAGAAGATGCGCTAGATGTGGGGGGGGATCATGAGTATGGGAAGTGTGGAGAGGGAGTAAAACCAAAGTGCTGCAATTGTGGAGGGAATCACAGTGTTGCTTATTGGGGATGTGAACTGATGAGAAGACAGGTGGAGGTGCAACAGATCAGAATGAAGGAAAAAGTCTCTTATGCAGTAGCAGTTAGGAGGGCGGGTCAGGAAAAGAAGGCTAAGGAGTATGGACACAATAGAGTGCAAATGACAGTGAATATAGAGGAGGACAAAAGGAAGAGGTGGGAAGAGAAAAAGGGGTTGGTGACCTTTATAGCAGGAGTGATAAACGCAACAGAGGTTAAGTCTAAAACTGAAAGGATTCAAATAATTGTCAAAGCAGCAGTGCATCATCTTGATATGATAGGTTTGAAATGGGAGGAAGTGAGAGACAGTCTCAGTGTTCAAGCAAGTCAAGAGCCACGTGTTGGTTGATAAAAACAATGTTAATATTCCAGTGGAATGCAAGGAGTTTGATAGCTAATGGGCAGGATTTTAAGCAATTTGTAGATAGTAGAAGGGAGAAACCGGACATTTTATGTGTTCAGGAATCATGGTTGAAACCTCAGTTAGATTTTGTTTTGCTTGGATATGTGGCAATTAGGCAAGATAGGAAAGATGGGGGTGGAGGGGGCTGTGTCACATTTATTAAACAAGGGATGCTTTATAGAGTATTGGGTATTGGAAAAGAATTGGAGTATGTGGTGGTGGAAGTTTGAGTAGAACGGAAGGAAGTAGTGGTGGTGAATTATTATAACCCTTGCAAGAGATTAGAATTAAATAAGCTTGAAGAAATAGAAGGGCAAAGTAGAGCAAGCATTGTGTGGTGTGGGGATTTTAATGCACATAACACATTGTGGGGGAGTGAGAAAACTGATGTTAATGGCCAAGTAATAGAAGATTTTTTAGATGAGAGGAATTTAGTCTGCTTAAATGATGGAAGTAAAACAAGAATAGATGTTAACACAGGAAAGGAGTCAACACTGGATCTTACAATGGTTTCAAATAATATTGCTCCCATATGTGAATGGAAAGTGCATCAAGAAGGCACTATAGATAGTGACCATTATCCAGTATTATGTACAATAAACATGAATGCTTCTATGACTGAAGTGGACAGGGGGGGAAATGGGTGTTTGGGAAAGCTAAATGGGAGAAGTTTAAGGAAGAGTGTGATGAGTATCTGAATCAGATCAATGATAACATGACCATAGAAGCTCTGGATAAGGAAATAAGAAAAGGTATTAGAACAGCTGCACTGAGATCCATCCCTAAGAGTAAAGGCAAAATAAAGAGGAAGGCAGTACCATGGTGGGATGATAACTGTAAAGAGGCTGTGAGAAACCGAAATAAGGCATTTAAATTATTGAAAAGAACCCATAATTTTCAACATATGATACAGTACAAAAAGGCTCAGGCAGTGGTAAGGAGGACAATAAGACAGGTGAAAAGGTCTTATTGGAGACAGTTTTGTGATTCAATTGGGAACACAACGCCAGTAGGAGAGGTGTGGGGAATGATGAAAAAGATGGGGGGGGACAGAAGGGAGTGGAGTTATCCGGTGCTAACAAATGGAGGTGAAATAATAGTAAGTAATAAAGAAAAAGCTGAGTTAATGGCTAGCACTTTTGTGAAGGTACACAGCTCTAATAATTTGTCTGAGGAGGGAAGAAGGGGCAGGGAGAAAACTAAATCGGAAAACAGGGAGGCCTTAAGGAGAAAGGAAAGTAATGGAGATGAGCAGAGTGTGCCATTTACTGTGGGAGAGTTAAAAAGAGCATTGGCTAAAGCTGGTATGACTGTACCAGGGAAAGATGAAATATGCTATGTGATGATAAAACACTTAAGCAAAGAAGGTCTGAACAAGTTATTATTACTGTTTAACAAAGTGTGGGAGGAAGGTACAATACCTGTGAGTTGGAAGGAGGCGGTCATTGTACCCATAAGGAAGCCAGGGAAAGATGCAAGCAAACCAACAAGCTATAGACCAATTGCATTAACATCGCACTTATGTAAACTGATGGAGAGAATGGTAAATGAAAGACTGGTGTACTTTTTAGAGAAACAGGATGTAATTGCAGGATGTCAAAGTGGAATTAGGAAAGGAAGGGGTACTTTAGATTCAGTGCTGTGTCTAGAAGATGAAGTAAGGAAGGCGCAAATAAATAAAGAGACAGTAGCGTCAGTGTTCTTCGATGTAGAAAAAGCGTATGATATGCTTTGGAAGGAGGGGCTTCTGATATAGCTAAATGCAATGGGAATTGGGGGTAAAGTTTTTAACTGGATAATGGACTTTTTGAACAATACAGGTAAAGATAGGATCTGAAATGTCCAATAAATACGAGGTTGAAAATGGAACACCACAGGGGAGTGTGATAAGTCCTGTATTATTTTCAATTATGATAAACGACATCTTTGGAAATGTCTCAGTGGACATGGGAAGATCATTATTTGCAGATGATGGGGCTCTGTGGAAAAGAGGGAGAAATTTAATTCATATAGTTAAAAAGGTGCAAGAGGGAATAAATCAAGTTGAGATGTGGGGGAAGAAATGGGGTTTTAAGTTCTCCGTTGAAAAGACTAAGGTAATGTTCTTCACAAGAAAGCGAGTTAGAGGAAATTTTAACTTGGAAATAATTTAGAGATAGTTGAGTCATTTAGATTCTTAGGAGTATATTTTGACTCTAGATGAACATGGAGGGAACACATTAAAAGTATTGTGGATAAGTGCAAAAAGGTTTTAAATGTGATGAGATGCCTTGTGGGGTTGGACTGGGGAGCGGATGTAGCATCCTTGAAATATATTTATGTAGCACTAATTAGATCAAGGCTGGACTATGGGAGTGTGGTGTATGGATCTGCAGCAAAAACTGTGCTTGGAGGGTTAGATGTAATCCAGGCCCGGGCCCTTAGATTATGCATAGGAGCAGTGAGAACATCACCTGTGTGTGCCCTTCAAGTAGAAGCAGGAGAAATGCCACTGTGTTTACGCAGGAAACAGCTCACTGTAAATTATTGGATGAATTTGAGAGGGCACGGAGATAATCATCAAACCAAAAGAGTGCTACAGGCCTGCTGGGAAAGGGAGGGAACAGTTAAAACAAGTTTTGGCTGGACAGGGGATGGAGCAGCAAGAGATCTGGGAGTGTATGGAATGAGGTTCTGTCTGACAGTGTATAGGCCTAGACTCCCTGTGTGGATACTTGAACCACTAATCGTAGATCTAGAGTTGCTGCACATTAAGGCAAGGAGGGAAAATGCAGATTTAGTTAATGAGTTATATTGGTATACAGAAAGTACATACACAGAGTATGTACAGGTGTTTACGGATGGATCAAAAGATCCAATAACAAACAACACTGGTTCTGCTGTTGCAGTTCCTAGTAGTAGAACAGAAGTATGCAAACGGACATCAAACTTTTTAAGTGTATACACAGTTGAGTTGTATGCCATATGGATGGCTTTAGAGTGGGTTGAACAAGCCAAACCTAACAGAGCCCTGATTTGTAGTGATTCAGCAGCAGCTCTGTACAGTCTAAAGCTAAGTACATCCAGTAATCGCCAAGACCTATTATTTGAAATAATGGAAATACATTCACGAGTGGTAAAACAAGGCACTGTGGTCACATTCATTTGGGTTCCTGCGCACATGGGTATTAAGGGTAATGAGAAAGTGGACAAATTAGCCAAACAAGCTGTTAGAAAAGAAAACATAGACACTGCAATTGAACTTTCTAAAGCAGAAGGAAAGAGTATAGCATGGAGGGAAATCAGATCAAAAGAATGGCAGCAGTACAGGGATCAGGAGATAAGAGGACGACATCTACATGCAATACAAAAAAGAGTGGGAAGGGAGATAAACAGAGGAGGAAATAGAAAAGAGGAGGTAGTGATGACCAGACTTAGAATAGGACACAGTAACTTGAATGGGACAACATTATAGGGAAACATCCAAATGGACTTTGTGAACAGTGTCATGAACCAGAAACAGTAGAGCATGTTCTTGTTAACTGCTGGAAATATGTCACAGAAAGAAAGGTGTGGAATAAAATTCAGGTCTGAAAACTAATCATCCAGAATATGTCTAAATATTATAGGTATAAACAGTAATTACATAATCCTGGTAGGCATTGTGCAGGGAGTAAGGGCAGGGAGATTGAGGGAGTGCCCCTCATCTTCCACCCAGGTATTCTTACAGATAAATGCATGAGAGGGAATGATTAGGCCTAAAACAATATATGACCACTATATGTATGTATATGTGTGATATATATATATATATATATATATATATATATATATATATATATATATATATATATATATATATATATATATATATGTATATAATCACTACAGACCACTGTATGGCCAGAGTAAAGGCCCTGTTCTGATTTTATGTAAGCGTGATATTCTGTGCTGGGCATCGCCTTGACCGGCTTGTGACACGCTTACATAAAGATGGTATTCTGTGTAGGGGGGTTTGGGCCAGTTGCAAAACAAGTTTAAACCAGAACCAGCACATACACACCAATATACTCACACATAGGCCTCTCACCATCAAGGACACACGGGCAGACATACGTACACCGGAGTCAGGGGCCCAACCACATTTTTAATTGTTATTGGAAGGATCTGAGTGAGAGAAGACTCTCTCAACCTTCTAGAAAGATCCGCCTAGCTGATCAAGCTGAAGTGTCAAAAAAGATATATATTCACGCAGTTGCGCTCATTAAAATGACAAAAAGGCCTTCAGTTACCTAGCCTAATCTAGATGATGTCAAAATGAGATATAGTCACAAGTATGTGCTCATCTTCGTACAAAGGACCATTCAGATGCATTTATAGGTATTTTTCTGCTTCAAAAAAGAAGGACATGAATACGCACATAGGAAAAACGAACACACACACATCTTTAAGTCTAAAAGTTTCTGGCTGCAGACCTCTCAAGGCAAGGAGGCCCAGCTTGGGGTTTTTTGTCTGATATATTCAAGGACGAAGAGGAAAAGTTTTAAAATGAGTGTATGTGAACATTCAAGGATCATATTAGAGAAAATGTTGGCTTATAGCTGGGAGGGAATTCATGAAGATCGTGCACTTTGTGACAAGTTTTTGATTTTTGGCATGGTGTTAGGTATGGGCATAAGGTTTTCAAAACCCACCGCATACAAGTTGGGGTGGCCCCCTAGTGGCCGGTATGCAGAAACTTCAATATGGCGCTCGCCGGAAAGATGATCTTTGGCTTGACACCATGTAAATCATCCATTATCAAATCTTAGTCAAATAACAAAAAACCCATCATGCATATTTAAACATCATAGCATATTTATTCAAAGATTTCACTCATTCATCATTATTAGTGCAGCCCCCATCGCACTTGCACAATGTGGTACAGCGGAGTCCGGCTCGGTGGCACTTACAGTTGCACAGCCACAGTGGAGGATCAGTGAGCATGCCTTGCTGACATCTTCCAGATCTGTCCAATATGGCACCCACACTTTGGTTCTGGCATTCCATTCCCAACCCCATTCACTGGGGTCTGGGATCTTGGGAGTTTTGGAGAGGGATTGCTTCCAGACAAAAGCTGCAGTGTGCAGGGCACGCTTCCCATGCTGGAATAAAGCGTGCTGGGTCGGGGGATCGAATCCAGGGACTTGAGGCCATGGGTGAACAGGAGCTTCCTTGCTTCATTCACTGAGTCTGCACTGCAGTTCTTACTGTACATGAGTACAGTCCAGCGTTCGAGACGTCACATGTGCACTGATTCCAGTGTGAGGCTGGTCGGGTCTTGGGTGATCGCAATGAGGGTGTCGGTGACTTCAGGAAAGGCTGCCCACGCATTCCATGCAGTTTTTTTGCCAATTCCAAACATTGCTGAAACAACGTCGCACCCTGTGAACGCGTGGAAGAAGGGCAGTGCTTGGCATTTTTGAGTTCCCAGCATTTGTGAGATGCGGTGGATTGGGATATCTTTATATGCCTTTCCTGATCCAAAGCCGATCCACAGCTCTGAGAGGCCTAGCTCCTGGAACAGGTTGATAGCCAGCACCACCACATCACTATCCACTGTCCTGAGGTAGGCCTTGGTGTGACCCTGCTCGGCAGCATGACGCAAATGGAGCATCATCCGTGTGTCAGCTTCTTCTTGCTGGCATGGTGACAAGGCTGCTAGGTCAGTAGGCTTGTTGCTGAGTACAAGGTCAGCCTTTGTTGTGAGGAGGTGGTACTCTGAATCAGCTGTGTTCTCCTGAAGTTCCTGACTGATGAATTGAAAGAGCTGGTCTTTATTTTGACTATCTTTGAGGAACTTCTGCCATTGTGCTCCCTTTGGCAGAGGTATCTTGGCTAAGACTCGTGTTCGGCACCCAGCAGTCCCACCCCGCTTGACACGAGTTTGGGATTTGAGACTTCCCTCTATATATGTGTCTCAGACCGCATCCACTCTCGTCGTGCTGTCCGTCATCAGGCTCTGCAAGTATGGCAGCAAGTGCATCTGTGTGTACTCCCCAAACACCCTGGCATGCTGGGTTTTGATGATGTGTATTACTGCTGCCATATCAAGAACAACCACAGAAGCCTCTTTGGCTGCTGGAGAGTGCCCAGGATCAGGCATGCCTGGTAGACACCCAAGAATATCAGACTTGGTTCCGGACCGCAGCTTGCCTTGATCAGATAAAGATGGAGGTTCACGCTGATTCTCGTGCTTGAAGAATTCATCTATGTCTGAATCAAGACGTGCTTGTAGGGACAAAAAAAACTTGGTGACGAGAGCTGTATTCGCCTTGGCAGACCCCAGCTTGTTAGCACCCTTCTTCAGATCCACAGGTGGCCTGTTGGTGAATGTGAACAAGTTGGCCCTTGGAATGACATCAGCAAGGGCTTGGTGGCTTTTTCTATTCTGTCCCTTACAAACTCCATGAACATGGCTTTGCCAATGTTTGGAGCTTCCCTGAGGCAGTTGGAGATCTCATGTTCCATGACCTCACCGGTGTCTTAGGTGATGAGATCTGGACCCATTTCTTTGAAGGGATTGACAACTTTATCATCCTTGACAAGATCACATAGAGCTTTGAGATGATTGAGGAACTTCTTCTGTTCAGCAGCTGTGGACTCTGGATGCTCCAAACTTTCCTTGTTGCTTGAGGCAGAGAAACAGGCACCCTCAAACTCATAAATGGCCCGTAGGACTTCAGGTTTTGAGAGCTCGATGATCTCCTTCTCCTCATGCTGACCATAGAGGCCCTTTGATCCACTATCCTCCTTTAGAAGCTTGATGCTGTGCTCCTGGCTCTGATCAAGTGCCATTAGTGAGAACTTCTTGTCACCACGTTGCACAACAAACTTCCCCTCCATGAAAGCCTCATGGACTGATGGGTGGGTATCTGGTAGTGTTTCCATGTCTTTCAAGAAGACGGGCATCCAGCGGGCACAGTTTGTATGTCCAAAGGCGAATAACCATGGGCACAAATCCTCGCAAGCATTCAGGGTTAGTGGCCAATCGCCCACTCGCTGACCCCGGATGAAGCGGCAGTTGATCATCAGGTAGTCTCTCACTGTCATCCAGTAACAGACTGTTGGAGCATTACTGTTGAATCGATTCTCCCACATCTCCATGGTTTCATGAGGCCCTATACAACAATCTAGTACTAAAAGAAGCTGAGATATGATATTCGCTCTTTCCTGCGAGCGCCATATTGGAGTTTCTGCATACCGGCCACTAGGGGGCCACCCCAACTTGTATGCGGTGGTTTTTGAATACCTTATGCCCATACCTAACATCATGTCAAAAATCAAAAACTTGTCACAAAGTGCACAATCTTTATGAGTTTTGACATATTCCCTCCCAGCTATTATATGTCTTAACACATTAACATGTACACAGTGGGCTGAAGAAATAAAACTTATAGTTTGCATACTCAAGTCTGTCAGATTAAGGGGAGCAATAAGTATTAATTTATATCTGTCAGGGCAACAGAGCTATTCAGTGTGTCCTCACAGTAGTTGACGGCCTGATGTTCTTTTCACAAACTGATCACTAATTGCCACCGTAGGCTGTATGAAAATACAATAACTACAACATAACACAAGCACTATATATCATATCTTGTGAACACTGTTAGTATCAATATAAACAGGTAAAAGTTTGCATAACAAGTAAATTATATCAAAGGTTCTCAAAATTGGTAGATGAAAATTAACTGCAATTTGATCAGTTCCACAGTTGGTCTCTTCAATTTCACTACTGTTCACATATGCTGTAGAAACACTTCCCTAAACTAATCATAAGGAACTCATTAAGTGCTTTCTGGCAGTGAAGGAGAAAACTAGTGCTTTGTACGACTTAGAGGAAATAATTGTGTGAAGTAACCAGTGCTTTCTAGATTTGTGTAACAGTATTGAAATGACATTGATTAAAGGGGAAATGTGGTGAGCTGTACTGTAAAACTGTGTTGCTAGTAAAGGAATTCTGTAAGAATTATCTATTGTACCAGTGGCGGCTGGTGATCAAAATATAGGTTGGGGCGCTAGCATGGTCTTAGTGTCAGAAATATTTTGGGCATTTGTTTATAAATAAAAAAGGGAAATACATCTGACTTTTGACTTTAAACAGGAAAAAAATAAGCAATCTTGTGTCTCAGTTGCATAAGACAGTTTAATTCACATTTCACATTAACATTTTGGGACAAAGACATGTTAATTAGGCTACATATCTAAACATCCTGGCAGCACTTATGACACCAACACTAAAGATTAATTGGCCCATTACAACACACTAATGTAGCCTAAAACCACTACTTGAACATAAATTTTGCCCTTCTTTCTTTCAGTCCTGCAAATTTCTTAATGACTTTCTGGTTAAAGTCAGTCATTTCAGTCACCAGTCTCTTTTCCATTGACAGCATGGCCAATGCATTCAGCCTGTCCTGGGTCATGGTGTTTCTGAGAAAAGTTTTAATCCTTTTCTAGGTTGAGAAGCACCTCTCAGCTTCTGCTGTGGTCATGGGTGTGGTGATGAGGATCTTTAGGAGAGTGACAGTCTCTGAAAAGACTTCTGCAACATTATTCTGCGGCTGCGGCTACTTTCGTGTCGTTTGCACTTTTCATCAAGATGTTTTAGGTCCCGTACCCCCGTTGTTGTCCATAACGGTTCGGTGCCAGCAGTTTGAAATAGCAAACAGGGAAAGCAATATAATGCATTACCCACAACACATCCAGCTAGCCAACTCCGTTTGTCGTAACACGAGCGAGAGAAGCTCCGTGTATAAACCCGACCGCGATCACTTGCTTGCTGGTGAATGTCCAAATAAAGTCGCTGTGGTCCAAGCTCCTTCACTCTTTTCTTTTCTTCAAATGAACGCCTTGAAAAAGGCTCTTTTTGCAAAGAAACAACCGAATTTTCTTCGTTTTGTGTTCTACTCGAAGACGCCATTATTCCACTCGAATTCCGTGCCCTAGTGCTCGCGGAGTGATACACGTGCTGCTGCGTCCAATTAAATACTATCCTAAACCATGAGAACTAATCAGAAAACGGTAGGAGGGTCCGGGGCGCACAGGCCTGCGTCCCGGGGGCTTCTTTCTTGGCAGCGAATCAGACAACAGAATCAGCGGGCTCGCCTGAAAAAGTATGAGTGTTCTGATTCAGTTAACGTTACCGGCGCCCTGCGTATTATACAATACATATTCAGGGGTTCCTGTATTATACAATACATTTTCAGGGGTTAATGTGCCGATTGCAGGGCAACTTTAGACAACACAAGACCAACATATTTATATGTTGTAACATGTTTGAGCTACATTTGTATTCTTTTTATTTTACTTTTTTATTTTTTATTTATTTATTTATTTTATTATTATTATTTTTTGTATGTGGGGGAGTGGGGGCGGCGCCCTAGCGCCCTCTATAGGCCGGCCGCCACTGTATTGTACAAGTACATTACACATTCTAGAGAGATTTGTTTGATAACCTGAAACTCAGCTGTTATTTGTGTAGGGAATATTCATTTAATTAATACACGAGGCACCAAAAATGTAGGGGACATACCTCTATTTATACACGGGGCATCACTACCATCCTTATACAACTGGTAGCATGGTTTTGTATAATAAATCAGTCTCATAAAATTTATATATTATTCTCAAAAGAGAATATACTAACTAAAAATGGGTAACTTGAATGAATAATTAAATTAATTACCAATAAAATTACACATTAATAATTGTGTTAGCAAAATCACAATATCATGTACTCAGTTGATACCGAATTAATATAAATGATCCAGCTAGAAGGTGAAGGCATTTTGGGGAATCCCTGCGATTAGCATTGGCTGATTCAGTTCAACACAAGAGCAACATTAATACAGGCAATCTTGGATAAATGTAATAGTTTATTGAACACAAAGTACCAAACAGAGCAAGGCACGATTCACGACTATAATGTACAACAAACTATGTGTGTGTGTGTGTGTGTGTCGCGTTGGGCGTGTGTGGAATTTCCATGTTCTCCTACGTGTGGGGGTTGCCACGGACACGTGTTCAATGAGAACAAAGAAACTAAGATGGAGGGAGGTTTGAAACTAGCTTTTGCTGGAGCTAGCTACTAATGGCGGCGCATGAGCCATACCACACACATAAGGGATAGCCGTAAGCTTAAATGCGTGTGTGTTGAGATCAGCGTGCAGTGTTAGGATTACGGCTGGCTAGTGTTTAAAGATAGATCGCATGCAAGATACGCTCTGTGCACGGATGCATTAATCCTAACGCAGCGCGGTGGATGGCATAAAACCATCCAAAGTAAAACGGTAACACAAAACTTTTACAGAACACATTAACCTTTCAATAGCAGTTACATACATCCAGTCACAAACATGTTTCTTTTGCTAACTAATATGCTATTGCCCATGTTACAGCCTTACTTGAATTAACTCTATAGGCTTTGGCCCCCTAGTGGTGGGACGCATGCGGTCCAATTTTTTATAGTGTTCATATTTCTCTTAAATTCTAAATTATAACGTTAATAAAACACGGAACTTTCAACGCAAAATTGTTAAAAACAGTCACAGCCTGCGAACACATTCGTTTATATGCTTATCAGCTCTCAGGTTACACTACAGAGCCATAAAGCAGCAGGGTGCTAATAGCCCAACCCACTTTTTTTATTTGTTTACAGCCTTCACCTCGCCGCAATCACAGGCAATAAAATGCGTATCACAAAAGCTCTTGGTACCATTTCAACACGCTAAAAAATCAAGATCCGATTCAGGAACAATTGTATATTATTGAAAAGTTGTATAAATAAACATTAGGTGTTTTTTTCCCGTGCTCACTTCAGTATGCATACAACCGATATACTTCCGGTTTTGTATAAATACATTTTATTTTCTACAAATTCTCTTGATAAACATGTTTAAGCAACCAAATACGATACCTGGTTATGCAGTTATAACCCTTTTCTGAAGAATCCTCAACGTTTTTTCGTAACCCATTTATCCATTATCCAGGAAAGTCTCAATTTCCACAGTGCGTACCCTTCGCTTTTGCGTTTGTACTACGTTACTACCGTTGCGTAAAAGCATTACTAGACTGCTACAGGAATGATCTAACGTAAAACACGTAGATTATCTTCTACGGGGGTTCCTGCCCTTTCAAACAAAGTAAAATATGTCATATTCAAGCGACTGTGAACGGCGCTGTATCCACGCGTAACGACAACCCATAGGGCAATCGGCTGTGCGCTCCTGACTGTCGACAGCATCAGATGACGCCTGTGGCCATTTTGACTGAGTTTATCCTGTAAGGGATGGGCTGGATTGCTGTTACAAGTAAGTTTGTAGTCTATCCCGATGTATTTAGCAATGTGTAGCTTTTTTGTGAGCTGAAAAAACGTCACAGACTAGTCTTTCTCTGTACGCAGACACGGGCAGCTGTATTGGTGCAATTGCGCTGGTGATGTCTTTGCTGCTTCAAAGTTTACGATTATTTTATACATTTATACGCGAACGTGGCAATCAACGGTGGAAAGAAGAGCGCTTATTTCACGGTTGCTCAGGTTTTGGAGGTGAAGAAGTGTCCCAGAGGCGAAGAAGTCTGTGTTCTGGCAGAGCAATGACTCTGGCATGGACCCGTGCCTGGACATGTAAGTGTTTTTTTAAAATATATAATACAAATTATTATTATTATTATTATTATTATTATTATTATCATCATCATAATCATCAACAGTATGGAGCGCTATTATCTAGAGTATTTTTAGTTTGGTGATAAATGGATTCTCGCAGGAGTTCGCTAGTTTCTATGGTGTCACAGGCTGGTGCTGTTTATTTGTTTTCTAGCGTTCATTCGCAGTTTCTTTGTGCAGCAACCAACACAAGGGCTAGTTGTTGAATTTACGCATGAAACGACATCCATTCTCAGTACTTTATTTCACGGTTCAGTCAAGACATTACAGTATTATAATAATGTAATTTAGTTTGTGCAAGCTGACAAACGAATTCATAAATCCTAGTTAGCTACGATTGCTAATTATGTTGGAGCTAATATCAGACGTACTGTGGATGTAAGATTTTTTAATGTATATACGTATATATAATATATATACATATATGTGTGTGTGTGTGTGTGTGTGTGTATATATATATATATATATCTATATATATATATATATTTTTTTATAAAATAAAAAATTTTTTCCACTTAATTGTAATACTTGCCATATGTCTTTTTGAGATAATTTCTGTTCTCATTTTTTAGTGATTCTACTTAGTAATGTACTTGAATCTGTCTTTTTCAGGGAGGACAGTGAAGACACCCCTCCCCCACCTAACACCTCTGTCGTAGGAGGTGGTAACAGACAGGTTTGCCAAATAGTGATGTATAATTCATTACTTTTGCTGTAAAAAGTCAAGTTGAAGGCTTGTTATAGATAAACCTGTTATTCTGCTGGCTTATGGGGCTCTGGTAAATCTAACTTTGAAGTACAGTGCCATTTTAAATGTAAAGCAGATTGGTTGGATAACATTAGGGTAAGTAATCCTTTTCGGAGAGGTATTTGGGCACTTTTGGGCACGCTTTGTAAGAGAATACCCTCATACACATAAACACAAAACACGTGTAGGTTAATTTTCTCACATTCTGTATTACAAAAAATGTTTTAAAAGAAAAATAAAGTTTTCTGATGATTGACATGCCTAGACAGAAAGATATGCACGTTTTATATTTGGCGACGTTTGGAAACGTTTTGGGACACCGGGACCCCGTTTTGGTAAAAATACCAATGCATAAGGAAAGCCTGTAGATATCTTTACCAAATTCTAAACCCAAGTGGACAACATATCAGTGCACTAGTGTAAGGGAGTCTGGCTTGCTCCAGTACTTTGAAGTTGAAATATTCAGTGCTAAACTGTAAAAACACAAGGCGTTTTGTACTTTTTTTTGTTTTTTTATGTGTATTATGTATAAACTGTATGTGACCATTTTTACATAAATTTATTCTGATGCAAATTTCTGAATGGTACAAGCCTCTTCTTTCATTTAAACTTTCAACCATGGATGTGCAGTGAATCGTTTTTGAGATATTGGCACTTAATTGACACTAGTAAAAACTAGGCGAAAATTGTATAAAATAGGCCAAAGTAAATAGGGTTAAAGTCCGTTAAATTGGTTCCTCCGTTGGATCGCACACTCACAGTGAAAAGGGGAAATCTGGTCGCCCTGATTCTGTTGTGGCGAGTTCGCAGGGGTTGTGAAAGATAGGGGAAACGTCCGCCTCATCTTGGGTCCCTGGAACAGCTTTCTTTCGTCGTTCTTATGGGATAATGGAACCGGTCGCATTATCTCTCCCGAACTATGCAGCGCCATCCTACTGCAGACCGCTTGCCTCTTTGGGGACTCACTGGCGGTGCTCTGCTACAGGATCAGTGGCTGCGTGGTCCGCTTGCTGGTTCTTCTTGACCACCGGGTGCTCGCGTTGCCTCCTCGCGTCTCGTCTCCGGTCCTCCGTGGCCGATAGCCGGGGGTAGATGAGCCCGCCTCGCTCGGTTGGGTCGACGTCACGGATGGTCGATGCTTCCTGTAGAGCGAGGGCTCGGACCCCGGGCGTGCTCCAGGCCTCACGGGCCCAGAGACGAGACACGTTCAGTGGACAACTGGCCCGGAAGAAAACTGCGGGAAGAACTGGGGGAACTGGCTGTGTTACCCCTATTATAAACTTTTATTGCCAGTCGCACATTCCGCTGTGTAGTATCACGTTACACTGCGGAAATCACAACTGGTGCAACGTCCTACGTCACTTCCAACGTGGAGGAGGAGCCTCCTGTGGACTGTATGGAATTGTAGTTCCTATTGTCCCTACATTTGTATCACACAAACTATTGTTAATGCTTATTAATATCGTGTTCCATATTTTGCATGTTAAATGTAAGGAGAAATTAACTACAATCAACAGTCTCTGTATTACATGTGTCATATGCATTTAGTTCATTTTTGGTTTCTGAGTGTATTCATTTCTGTTACTTTATTGTACTTATATTGTTTTAACTTAGTAGATCAGTGTAATGATCATTTATTGAACTAGAATGGTCACACCATAGCCAGGCCATTTTCTATATAATTCAATCATAGCATTTCATTAAAACGCAGTATAAATAAATGCCAGATGTAATGCTTAATTAAATCCAGCAGAGGTCAATGTTGTACCATAAAAGAAAACGGACATGGGGAGGCCCCAGGTATTGGATTTCAGAAGGTGTACAGTGGGAGGAGGCGAAGTTACGCCCCAAATAGATAGAGATAAGGACAGGTTAAAAGGCCTGGTTTTTGAGACAAAGGGTGGGGTTTTTT
Source organism: Synaphobranchus kaupii (assembly GCA_029718625.1). Lineage (NCBI taxonomy): Eukaryota > Metazoa > Chordata > Actinopteri > Anguilliformes > Synaphobranchidae > Synaphobranchus > Synaphobranchus kaupii. The sequence goes on from CM056384.1 coordinate 5,516,395, forward strand.
CTTTTTATGAATGCAGAAATGTATGTTTGGTCTGCGCAAACCAGCCCAGGTTCATTTGTATGTTATTATTTAATCATATGCAATAAACTCAATTGCATCAGACTCTTGAAAACTTTGTTAATTTTTGAAGAAGAATTGAGCGGTGTGGGAGAAAACACCACAGTCTATCTGGCCCGGACTGGGCTCGTAAATTTTATTCGACAAAGTGGCGAGCCAGCCAGGAGAGGCTCGAGGAAGTCGAAAGCTCGGACGGAACGGCTGTCTCTCGATTCACCAGTGGCCACAAGATCAATAAGGTTTTTACTAAAAATCTGCAAATACTTCTTGAATCTGAGAGCGGTGTGTATCTGCCCGTGCTGGGACAAATGCATAGCCTCTCCTCCAAAGAACCTAAATAAATAAATTTTAAAAACAAATAAATTTTAAATAAATAAATAAAATTTGGATTTAATAAAATGGATATATATATACACTACTCACAAAAAGTTAGGGATATTTGGCTTTCGGGTGAAATTTATGGAAAATGTAAGTTCACGCTACAGTGATATTATACGTATCATGAAAGTAGGGCATTTAAGTAGAAGCATGTAATGGTGATTTCCTCATCTCAAACAATTTATTGAAACAAAAGCCAACAACAGTGGTGGGTATACCACAACAAAAATGTCAATGTCTCAATAACTTGTCATGTGCCCTTGAGCATCAATTACAGCTTGACAACGATGTCTCATGCTGTTCACAAGTCGACTTATTGTCTGCTGAGGCATGGCATCCCACTCTTCTTGAAGGGCGGCCCTCAGATCATTGAGGTTCTGGGGTACAGAGTTACGAGCCTCTACACGGTGAGTCAGCTGATCCCATAGGTTTTCTATGGGATTCAGGTCTGGAGAAAGTGCAGGCCACTCCATTTGAGGTAACCCAGTCTCCAGCAGCCTTTCCCTAATGATGCGACCTCGATGAGCTGGAGCATTGTCGTCCATGAAGATGAAATTAGGCCTGTGTTGTTCATGCAGGGGCACAATGACTGGATTAATGATGTTATTCAGGTAGTATGGGCTTGTCACTGTACCATTCACAAAGTGTAGGGCAGTTCTGTATTGACTAGACACACCTGCCCACACTGTAACACCGCCACCACCAAAGGGTCGTCTGGTGACAACAGTGGTTGATGCATAGCGCTCTCCTTGACGTCTCCAACATCGTTGGCGGCCATCATTTCTGCTCAACGTGAATCGACTTTCATCAGAGAACAGCACTGAGGCCCACTGGTCCCTCGTCCAGCGTAAATGCTCCCTGGCCCATGCAAGACGATGACGCCTATGCCTGGTGGTGTGGTCAGGTACCCTTGCAGGTCGTCTAGCACGCAGACCACGCTGATGTAAACGGTTTCGAATGGTCTGACGTGACACTTGGGTGCCTCTCACCTCCCTTAAATGTGCCTGGAGTTGAGTGGCATTCATCATCCGGTTCCGCAGGGCACTGTTCACAATGAAGCGGTCATCAGTGTGGGATGTGGCCAAAGGACGTCCACTTCTATGCCTTTCTGTGACTCTTCCAGTCTCTCTGTATCTCTGTTGCAACCTGCTGATGACACTCTGTGACACTCTAAGCTCAGTGGCCACTTTCCTCTGAGAACATCCTGTTTGAAGCCTCGCAATGGCGAGGTACTGTTGATCAATTGTTAGGTGTCGTCTTGGTCTCATGATGTCAAAATGTGAACAGCATGATGAAGAGGACTGTTTAAATACCAATTCTAATTGAACCAGGAAATTTATTGGTCGATTCATGGATCAAACACCTGTTGTGAATTTTGCCGTTCAGCTCCTTGTTAGAGAACAGCAAGTTGTGCAAAAAGTACTGAAACATTGAATAGTTGGACATGTGCATTCAAAAGTTTAGAGAAGGTCAAATTAATTTCACCTGTAAAGGTTATAGTGCATTTTAGGTTCATCCTGAAATTTCACCCGAAAGCCGAATATCCCTAACTTTTTGTGAGTAGTGTATGTGCATGTGTATGTATATGTATGGGTATATATGTATGTGTATATTATATATATATAAATATATAAATATAAAGCTATGGTAAGAGAAAAGAGTCTGATGCAATGTTATGCCTGTTGTAAATGTTACGGACTGCTCAGGGTTTTGTAGAGGTATAAAAGTCGCTAGGGGGCGACATTGATCATAGCTATGAATAAAGTTTTCTAGGGGACGGCAAACAGTTTGCAAACAGTTTACTAAGGGGCCTACAGGATGGTAAACAGTTTACTAAGGAGCCTACCCCTAGTGGGAACTGGGTGTGCTGCAGTGTATTTTAAATATATTGTGAAGATAATTTTGATATGTTTGCAATGTGCTGCGGCGTATTCTTTTTCCATAGGGGACGGGACGGTAAACAAAGTCGCTAAGGGGCCTACGGGACAGCGACACTGGCCAGAAGTGTGTGAATGTGCCAGCAATGGTATGAATGGAAATGTGTTATGTGAATTAGAGTAATTAAGTAGGTGCACTAAGAACGTAACATCTTTCAAAACCTCATTTGTGTCTTTGGAATATGTGGCACCCGGTTCATAGAGTAGTGTGGGGTCACGTCCTTATATATTCTGAATCAGAAACTGTAGTAGAACGACATTTTTACATAATTACTTGGACTCCCTCCACCTTCATATCTGAGTACGAATTAGAACGCCATTGGTATCTGTTTGAGCACACAACGTTTGACCACTTTGAATCAATAGAACCAGTAAGCAGGTTACAGTGGAGGGAACAGAGAGAAAGGTTGTATAATCAAGGAAATCTGGCATTACACCCACTGAGTGAAAATTATTATGAAGGGGATGGGGAAGGAGCAGACCTAAATTGAACAAAAAATCAGTTGAACATGTATTGTGTTTTATTGAAAGTAGGGTGGTGAGATGGTCGTGGATGGATATCCTTATTGAATGGATTTGTGGTCACCTTATCTTCAATAATCCGCCAGTACAAATAGAGGAGGGTCTAGAAGAAGCAATAATTAAACGATACATGCATAAGGGCATACAAGTGTTTTTAGTGCTTTGGACTATTGCATTAGGCAGGGGATTAGGCACCCTGAACCTAGTGCAAAACAGGCGGCGGCGGAATTGCAAAGTTCCAAGGGCACGTTAAAAATGTAATATAGTGCGGGGGAGAAAACTGAAGGCCCTTGTGTCTGATGAAGTATGAATTGATATACTGCCGTGGTACTGTCTAGTCGGCGTAGTTGTCGCATGTAAGTATGCAGGCACTGCGTGGTATGTGGATGACAGTCCACACCTAGCAGAGGGGCGTAAGAGACGACCTCTGTGAACAGGCAAGGCTGGTGAAAACGGTCAAAGTTTCTATACCCATAGCAAGGTGGGATAGGGATCAGACCGTCAGTTCCCAACCGGGTGGCTGGTTACCACTACGGGGCTCGGTGTTTAGATGCTGGGCTGGGGATCGCTATCGACTGGGTCACCAGCCTGTCGGGTCGCAGAGAGCAGTAAGACCATGAGTGGCGTCCCTGTAGTGGAGCACATGGCTGCTGCGCTCGGCTCAATGTACAGTCAGGCCACTGTAAGCTGAAACCGAATGCGTTACTAAGCGAGCAGTGCTTTCTGTGATCAGGGTTTCTGAAAAGGAGACGCCTGGGAAGCAGAGAGGCTGAGGGTCCTTCACTCAGAGGAGTCGGGCGGAAGGAACTCAGCGGAAAGGGATCCAGCCTGGAGCTGCGGCCGAGAGAGGGAGGCTCGAAGGATCAAAGTGTCGTGGTGTTGTGGGTAGCAGTTATCAGATGGTGGACAATAGGTCACAGGCGGATATAAAAAATGATTTAGTATCACAGAATACTATTCAATGTTTTTTTTTTCTATCTTTCTTTTCTCTCTTTCCTTTTTCATTCATTTGTTTATTTGTTTCACTGTTCTGGAACTATTTAGTAATATGTATGAGATTTTTATAATTATCTGTGTTATTATTTACATGTGTCATAGACTCCGCGAAGCATACGATCAGAACCACCCTAATCAGATTCAGTCTGAAAAGGTATAAGTCGCTGTAATGCTGTGAATAAAGTACCTTGTCCACCTTTTCTTCCTCAGTTCTATTAAAGGGAAGAGTTCCCAGGTAAAAAAGGAAATTGCGGTAGACATGCTAATTCATCTGTTATATGAAAAAACCAATGGCTCAATTCTCAAAAAACATCTCATGTGCCTGGCCATTGAGGCAGGATCTGAGAATCCTGAGGAAACTTTTACATAGAGGTGGGTGCTAGAAACTCTGTATTACATATTTCACCTGAACAAAGAACAGTGGGAGGGAGTACGTAGTGCGAACATGGACAGGATAGTGACAGTATCTTTCCTTTTTTTGTTTCTGGGTAATCCCGGAATGTTGTAATTGTTTTGTTTCTGTTTTGCAGAATTACTGGTTGTAAAAGCTGATGCATCTTACCTCTATATTTGCAGGTAAAAGTTAATGGGGGATATAGAAACCCAAGGGATTAGGACGCATTTCTGGTTAGAACATACCTATTTAGATTCAGAAGGGGTAGAACAGTATCAGGATACACGGCTGATCAGTTTGAAACTTTGGCAACTCACTAAGTGGGTTAATTTGGAGCAGGTTCAAATTGATTTTCCGGACATACAGTGGGTATCATTATTACAACAACTGTGGACGGTAAGAACACTTGGCTTAATACTAGGCCAACTGTGTGATGATCCGGAGAGTGTAGCGACTTTGCCATTTGCATCTTTTTTCAGGAAACCAGAGGCATTCGCTGTTGAGGAATGGGACAGACAGTTACTTAATCTACAACTGTGTATCACTGTTAGCCCAAGGAGAGTTAGGTGGAAAACAGACAAGTGGGCAGATATTAAAAGGGCGAAGGAATCTGACGGTTCGGGAACATTGACCTCTCAGGCAGACTCACTCGAGAAACATAAAGCGGGGGTCACGGTAGGGAAGCTCATAGCATTAATAAGGATTGGGGACAAGGAGCCAGAAACTCCTAGGCCCCTAGATAGTTGTGCCGAGCTAGGACACATGGGGGCGAAAGTGGGAAAAATGAAGAGGAGTAAAAGTATTGCGGAAATGGGAGTAACAACACACGTGGAAATGATAACAAAGCGACACCCAGATCACAGGAATGTATGAAAAGATGGAACAAAAGAACTACAGGAGGCCAACAGTGGCCAAAAGAGGGAACTTTCGATCCCGCCTGCTGTGACGAGGTGGAGGCTGTCATAAAACATTACAAACCCAGAGATATGAGTGACAAACGGGAAGGCAAGAGAGCAAAGGAAAAAGAGGTGATTTCAACAGGGTGGTTTCAACAGGAAGGGAAACAGTATAGAGAAACAATAAAAACAATGAGAAGTGTAGTGAGAGGCACAGACAAGTAGCAACAACAAGAGAAGAAAAGAGAGCCTGAAGAAATAGCGGTATATCCCAGGCAAAACCCACGGCCCTATCCAGCCGACAAAAATCAATTTCGGGCAAGTCAGTATGTAGTTGCAGAAGGAGGACCTATAGAGATGGTAGGACAGGTGCGGTTCGAACCATTGCAAGGAACAGTCAAGATGACGGTAAAGAATGGGGATACCGAGACCCGGGCATGAAGCACGGTCCAGCTAACTCACACACAGCTGAGGGAGGAGCTAATGAAGATGAGCAAAGGCTGTTCCACACTGGGAGGGAAGCAGAACAGATGGAAGAGTGTTCAGATGAAGATCAACAAGAGTATGCTAGAATAGTAGCTCAAAGAGAGAACAGATGGAAGCAGGCTCCCAAATTGGGCCTAGGAGCAGGATATGTGGAATGTCCTGAAGCAGACACCGATCGACAGGCGTATGCAGAGGCAGTAGCTAGAAGACAGAAAGGAGGAGAGCAAATCTTACAGCACAACGAATGTGAGTAGCGAAGGTGAAGAAGAGGAGGAAGCCCCAAGGACAGGCATGACACGACTTGTGCATGGGGCAATGTGGATTGAGAACAGGAAAGCAGCGCAAGAAAGACAGAAAGACAGTCAAAGACAGGTGCAGGCCCACCTAGAAGAATCACGAAGACAGATGGACAAAACAGAAAAGGAACTAGAGGGACACATGTAAAACCTCCAAGAGTGATCACAGAGACGTATGACGTTGAGAAATGGAAAGATGATTCCTGTGCAGTCGGAAGTTGCAACTGGAGTTGCAGCTCACAAGAGATGAAGACCTGGATGCGGCTGAAATGGTACTTCAGTGCCCATTAATTGAAAAAGGAGGCCGGACGCAGTATGTACCATAGTCATTTATGGACATGGTGGGGCTAGCGGGACGGTTGCCAGATCTCACAGAAGGAGCTGGAAAATGGATTACTGCTTTGGAAGAAAACACAGGAGGAATCCGAATGGCTCTGGGAGACATGAAGGCCCTACTGATGCATGTGGTCGGAAAACATACAACCGACGAGATCTTCCAGGAAGTGGGATTGCACCTGGTATCAACGGGACACACAACAGATCAAATTGGCTTTGATGGATACAGGAATGTGATGTGGGCAGAACTCCGACAAGTGTATCCAGACAAATTGGATCCATTGCGGCTGGAAGGAGAAGAGCTACAAGAAGGAGAAAGTGTGCAGAAGTTCCTGCACACATTCCAACGCAAATGGAGAGAGGAAACAGGAAGTCCCTGGAATGCAAATTCCACGACACAAAACTTGTTCAAGTTAATGGTCAAAAAGAGCATGCAGCAACCCGTGCAGAAACGGCTGGACGGGGTAGTAGGATTAATGAAAATGGAGTGGCCTATGTTCTCAGAACACATAACCCATCACGTGGAGCAATATCGAAAGGAAAAGCAAGACGCGGACAAACAGAACAAACAGCTGGCCGACAAGCTTACACAACTACAGGTAGGAGAACTGGCTAAAGCCAAGAAAGGTAAAGGTACAACACAGGCCTCAGTGGTGCTACCTGCACAGACCACACCGGCAACGACTGTTGTGGCTCCAATGATTGCAGCAATGCCACAGGAACAAAACTCCCAGGTACAGATGCCAGTTCCAGCTGTCGTATGTTCAGGGGCTCCAACAGTAGCCCCGGCTCCCAAGTCCCACCCATACAGGTGTATGTTAATCAATCTGGAAGTGGTTTTCAAAGGGGAAGAGGCCAAATGAGGGGAAGAAGGGGAGGAAGGAGAGGAGCATTTCAACAGGGTGGGGGAAGAGGTCAAACCGGACCACCACCGAACCACTCCAATCAAGGACCACAATTGACAGAGAACCAACCCAGCCCATTGGGAAAACCGGCTCGGACCTCCCCCTCTCTAATTCATCTGTAAAAACCATTGGCTTCTCTGGGAAACCACAGATAATTCCACTTGCAAGACCGGTCCCGATGCAAATTGCTGACAGAACTATAGTTGCACCCTTACTGTACTCAGCCCATACTCCAGTAAATCTACTAGGTAGAGACATTTTATGTTTGCTAAAAGCCAATATCATGTGCACACAAGATGGTGTGTATGTGGACATCCCGGATGACTGGCAAAACAAAATGATGCCCATACTTCCTCCACAAAGCAGGTTCTTGCAACCCATGGCATATTGGTTGCGTGTAACCCCTCAAGACTCAATGCTACAACACCAGTGGAAGAGCTGGGAACCATGGGTAAGAGCCCAATTTTGCAAATCTGAGGAACCTCGGGAGCTATGGGGACATACCCAACTTTGCAACGCTGTGGAACCTCAATTACCATTACACTGTACCCTCATGTACGACGAGCAACGAACACACAAGGATTATGAAGCATGCTGGGATGATGTCATCAACAGACGTCAATTTCCAATTGAAAGTCACAATATTTACATAGGGCCACAGGGAGCAGCATCCGTGGTAACATTGCCACCATTGTTACATCAATGGTTTCAGGTTCCAGAGTCTATCCCACATGTCACGCTATTAATAGCAGAAGGTTGGGAATCACATGACTTGGGACCAATGGTCGTAGCAGCGTCACAAGTGCTAGAATGGAAACCAACGGCTAACAAATACATCCATATTTCTCCAGATAAACAGTTCATGAGAATCTCGATAAAAACGCTTGATGATGGACTAGCAGAAAGGGTCCAGTTAGAAGATAGGTTACCCACACAAATGCCCATTTAACCAGAACATGACGCACTGTTACAACAGGTACCGGAGAATGTGTGGTCAAAACACAAAACTGATGTGGGCTGTGTAAAGTCAACACAACCAGTGCATATCACACTTAAGCAAGGGGCTAAGCTGCCATACCAAAGGCAGTACCCCCTTAGGTCACAGGTAATAGCTGGAATTGGGCCTACAATTGATAGCCTGGTACAAGCCGGAATGCTGGTAAGGACAGGGAGTCTGTGTAACACCCCGATTTTTCCAATCAAAAAACCACATTCAAATGACTATAGGTTGGTACATGATCTAAGAGCCATTAATTCTGTTGTTGAAGCAGAGGCACCTATAGTCCCAGATCCACATACAATACTCTCCAACATACCATCAGACACACGATGGTATAAAGTAATTGATTTGTGTTCCGCTTTTTTCAGCGTACCATCACTTCCAGAATCGCAGTACCTTTTTGCATTCACATACCAAGGTCAGCAATACACATACACCAGGCTGCCACAAGGATATTGCGAAAGTCCTTCAGTGTTCAATCGAGTGTTGTCACAAGACTTGCAGCATTTAGATATATCCAGCAGCACAAGTTTTAACAAAGACAAAAAAGAATGAACATATTAAACCTGTCTTAAAGTCATTACACAGGCTACCTGTTAGGTCCAGAATTGATTTTAAAATTATTTTATTGGTTTACAAATCTCTTAATGGCCTAGCACCTCAGTATTTATGTGATATGCTCTTAGATTATGAGCCTATTAGATCCCTTAGATCATCTGGCACAGGTCTTTTAATTATTCCAAAAGTCAGAACCAAAACTATAGGGCAAGCAGCTTTTAGTTTGTACGCAACCTTTCTGCCAGTCGACCTTAGAAGTTTTAAGAAAAAACTGAAAACATATCTCTTCAGTGCAGCTTTTGATTAAGAAAATGTTTTAATGGTTTTACTTTGATATTAATGTACTTATGTTACTTTTATTTTCTTTGTTGTATGGTTTCTGTGTAATTTGCTTGTGTAAAGCACATTGAGTTGCTTTCTGCCTGAAATGTGCTCTATAAATAAAGTTTGATTTGATTTGATATCCAGCACTCTGATTCAGTATGTGGATGATCTGTTAATCTGTAGCCACACGAGGGAACAGTGTGAGGCAGATTCAGTGGCTGTACTGACAGCCCTGGCAACGGGAGGTCATAAGGTCAGCAGAGACAAATTACAATTTTGTCAGCAAACAGTAGAGTACTTGGGAAGACAATTGAGTGGTGACAAAAGACCTATTGCACCATCACATGTTGAAGCTATTGCAACAGCACCCAAGCCACAAACAGTTGGACAGATGCTTTCTTTCCTAGGAATGACAGGGTATAGCAGACCGTGGATTTGCGACTATGCAGTTATTACATCACCACTGCGAGCATTAATTAGAGCGACAGGGCAAAATAATAGTACAGCCATATTATCATGGAATGAGGAGGCAGACGGGGCTTTTCAAGCCCTAAAGCATCATATGCAAACAGCCCCTGCACTTGGCAACCCGGACTACAGTAAACCATTCCACCTATATGTTGTATATGCTGAGCGCTCAGGATTTGCCAGTGCAGTTCTGATGCAGGACACGCCCACATGCAAGCAGCTGTTGGGTTATTATAGCACAAAATTGGACGCCGTGGAACAAGGACTACCATCGTGCTACCAAGGATTGGCTGCAGCCGTATTTGCTTATCAAAGAGCTTCTACCTTGACAATGGGCCATCCGGTAATACTATACACATCCCATCAACTATATGCGTTATTAACTAGTCCGCGCTTTGTCTTAACCCAAGCTAGGAAAACCGGCTATGAGGTAATTTTGTCCACACCAGACATCAATGCACAACAGTTAACCCAGCAACAAGGATGGTTTTACCCACAGATGGCACTCCTCATGACTGTATTCAAAAGACTGATGTTTTTCTAAAAGCTTGTGATGACTTGTATAACCAACCCATTGCAGCGGACCTCACACTATTTGTAGACGGTTCCTGCTTCAGAGATGAAAAAGGGATTCATGCCGGTTTTGGTGTAGTGCAGTTGAGCACTGATGGCACTTCCTTCTCCGAAGTGCAGGCCGTAAAGGTTCCACAACCATGTTCTGCACAACTAGCAGAAATTAAGGCATTAACAGCGGCATGCCAAATGGCAGCTGGAAAGCGTGTCAACATTTACACAGATTCAGCTTATGCCTATGGGGTTTGTCATGTTTATGGTACTATCTGGAAACAAAGAGGGTTTAACAGGGCAGATGGCACTCCTATTACGCATGGAGAAGCAATTTCAGACTTGTTGGGGGCCATGAAATTACCTGACGCAGTGGCCATAATAAAATGCCCAGCCCACTAAAAGGCACACACTTTGGTTGCTCATGGTAACAATTTAGCAGACGAGGCAGCGCGCCGAGCTGCCATAGGGCTAGCCCTGATGGGAGCGATAGTAGCAGAAGAGTCCGGTCCCACAGGGAACTTAGCCTCTCTCATTGAGGCGCAAAGCAAAGCCAGTGTGTACGAACTTAGCGTTTGGCTAAAAAAGGGGGCGGTGAAGACAGAGGACGGCATCCATAAGGGCTTGTGGAGAGGGCCAAAGGGACATTTTGTAGCACCCACATCAATAGTCCACACCCTGATTAAAGATGCGCATGGTCAGGACCATTGTGCAAGGGGGGAAGTGCTCAAGCGCATTCAGGGTGCTTGGTGGTCACCCTCTTTGACACCTATGGTGGATCAGGCACTAAACGAGTGTGAAGTTTGTGCGACATACAACAACAGGAAGGCATTTTCAGCGCCAATTAGGCACATTCCACCACCTGACGGACCATTTAGACACCTAATCATAGATTATGTGGACATGATCGAGTGGGTTCAGAATAAAAGGTACATGCTAGTGATGGTGGACAGATTCAGTAGGTGGGTAGAGGCAACACCCACAAGCAGTCCAGACGCCAAGCCAGTGGCAAAGTTTCTGTGTAAAGAAGTGTTTCCCAGTTTTGGGATTCAGATAAGATCAGTTCAGACAATGGACCACATTTTGTATCTGAAATGATGAAAGTCATAACCAAGATGTTGGGAATTAGGCAAAAATTTGGGTGTGTATATCACCCACAGGAATGGTGGAAAGAGCAAATGGCTCTTTTGAAAGCGAAAATAGCCAAAATATGCGCAGATGGAAGAATCAACTGGGTAGACGCACTACCACTGGTGTTAATGAGCATGAGAATGTAAACTAACAGAAGCACGCATCTAACCCCGCATTAAATGCTAACAGGTAGACCAATGCCGGTACCGTACCTACGGGGTCCATACAATGGCCTTCCGCTTGAGCAGCTTGAGAGAGAGCTGTCAGATTATGTGCGGCATCTAACCTTAATACACAAGATTATTTTCCAACAGGTAAAAGGAGCCACTGAGGGAAGAACAAGCGACATCTCAGAGGACTTATGTGGAATACGCCCAGGAGACTGGGTGTATATTAAAGTGTTCAAAAGAAGGTGGAGTGAACCCAGGCGTGAGGGACCATAAGGTGGTTCTAACAACTCCTACTGCACTTAAGGTTGAAGGTAAAACTGTTTGGTTTCACCTTAATCACTGTTGTAGAGCGAGAGAACCAGGGCGCACACAGAACGAGGTTTCAGACAATTTAAGGAGAATAGCGGACAGGCAAAATGAGGAAGGTGCACCTTCAGAGAATAGGGAGGATGAGGAAACAAGGGAGACGTAGAGGGAAGCAAGGGCAGGTAAGAGGGGTATGGAGCATAGTGATAGGAGTGTTGTTACTGTTGATACAGTTGCGCCCTGTAATGCCTGCCTCACCAATTGCTTGGGACACCAGCAAAATGGAAAATGAGAAAACAGTCAGTGATGAACAAGCTCGCCACAGGGTAGCTGTAAATACACAGCGCACCTTACACACTAAGACTAATATGTTTTACCGATGGTTGGAATACTCTGCGAGACAAGTGACTCGAGAAACATGTATAACGTGTTATAATCAAGGTGTGACAAGACTACCCCAAGTGAGACCATTGCCTTTCACACAAGAGGGATGTGCGGGGAGACACCCATGCTACTTGCAATGCATGTTGTACTACATGGCGAAAGGGGGAAAACATTTATTTCGCAAGGGGTACACTAAGCTCGACCCGAGGTTGGATTGTGCCAATTGGACTGATGGGTATGTGTATTCACCTCGAGGAACGCCGTTCATTGAGATAAGTACATTTATTTATTTATTTTAGAGGGACAGTGCATATTAATGGACATTAGTAGATACCAATGTAAACATGCCGGAGTTAGCAAAACTGCTAATTTACATCCGTAGTCCCTTGACAGGTAACATATAAAAGTATATAAAAAATACAAACAATACAATTCATACAATAAGACAACTGTAGTAATACAAACTGGACGAAATAAAGTTCAATGTATATAGTGCATTGTAGAGTGCATTGTAAAATTCAACACGGGATGGTTGCGCACAAGCATCATACATCACAAGTTAAAATAGCAAATAAAAAACTAAGTATCAGTTACAATGAGTTAGAGGAAACCAAATGTGTTGATCCTCTCCTGCCGCCTGGAGAGGATCTAGACATGGGTGCCTAGCTAAGACAGCTGATGATTCAAACGATGCATGTACGCTCCATACACACATACAACAATATCGATATCACACATACATTCAATAACAAATAACAATCTAATAATATATACAGTGCAAAGCAGACAGGCACAATGCATGCATACGTACGTATATGTGACCATGCATTGTACAATAACAGTAGTAATGAAACAGCATACGAATGTAGAGGGCAGGACAGACTGGTACATCGCACACATACATACGTATATGTATATATCCGATGCAGCAGATCTGTCTAGCTATGACTGCATTTTTGGTTAGTTTTAAGCCATTGTTTTAGATGAGTTTTGAAAGTAGTGTATGTTGGGCATTCCCGTATTGCGGGTGGTATGCAATTCCAGATGTTACTGCCCTTAACTGACAGCACAGATTGACCGAATGTGGTGCGTCTGTAAGGCACCTCACAATCCCCTCTGGTAGTGGCCCTGGTGGACATGCCATTGTTAGTTTTCAGTTTTATGTATTCACTTAATGGGGGTGGTGCAAGTCCATACAGAATTTTATATACGAAACAAGCATATTTAAAATTTCGAAAATTGTCGAAGCTCAGGAGGTTGTATTTTTCGAGAATACGGCAATGGTGATAAGAGAATGGTTTTCTGTCAAAGACTTTTAGGGCTTTTTTATATAATGATTCGGTTTGAGCAAAGTTACACTAGCGAATGACCAATTTGTGAAACAATACTCAATATGGGATAAAATCCTAGCAAGCAAAAACATTCTAGCTGCAACTACTGTCAGCGATGGCCTGATAGTAGTTGAAGTTATGCAGATTAAATTTAATTGCAAATTTAATGTGATTTTTGAAGGTGAGAGATGAGTCAAAAATGACACCAAGGTACTTGAACTCATTTACCATCTCAAGCTCCTCTCCTCTCAGGTATACATTAGAGTTGGTAATCTCAGCTTGATGTTTAGAAAACATCATACACACTGTTTTTTTGTGTTTAATAGGAGACATGAGTTGATGAGCCAGTCCTGGATGTGGGTCAACGCTGAAGTAAGAATGTAGGCAGCTTCTTGAGTGTTTCTTGCTGGTGTAAAAATTACCGCGTCATCCACATACATTTGTATGTTAATGTTTTTGCATGCATTTGGTAAATCGTTAATATAAAGGGAAAATAAAATTGGTCCAAGTATAGAGCCTTGAGGGACACCTACTGGACACTCCAGATAAGGGGATTTGACACCGTTGACCAGGACACACTGATTTCTGTTAGAGAGATATGATTTTACCCACTGTAGGGCTTGCTCAGAAAAATTAAAGTGAGATAATTTAGTTAACCCTATTTACTTTGGCCCATTTTGCCCAATTTTCGCCTAGTTTTTACTAGTGTCAATTAAGTGCCAATATCTCAAAAACTATTCACTGCACATCCATGGTTGAAAGTTTCAATGAAAGAAGAGGCTTGTACCATTCAGAAATTTGCATCAGAATAAATTTATGTAAAAATGGTCACATACAGTTTATACATAATACACAAAAAAAAACAAAAAAAAAGTACAAAACGCCTTGTGTTTTTACAGTTTAGCACTGACTATTTCAACTTCAAAGTACTGGAGCAAGCCAGAATTCCTTACACTAGTGCACTGATATGTTGTCCACAAGTGTATAGAATTTGGTAGAGATATCTACAGGCTTTCCTTATCCATTGGTAATTTTTCCAAAACTGTGCCCAGTGTCCCAATATTTATCCAAACCTCTCCAAATATAAAACACGTGCATATCTTTCTGTCCAGGCATGTCAATCATCAGAAAACTTTATCTTTCTATTGAAACAGTTTTTGTAATACAAAATGTAAAGAAAATAAACCTACACATGTTTTGTATATATGTGTATGAGAGTATGCTCTTACAAATTGTGCCGAAATTGTGCCCAAATACCTCTCCGAACAGGATTACTTGCCCTAATGTTATCTAACCAATCTGCTTTACATTTAAAATGGAAATACTGGAAATACATTTAAGTGAAATACTTTAAAAATAAATAAAATTATACGTATATATATATATATATATATATATATATATACAGTATATATTACATCCAGTGCTTCTGATATTAGCTCCCACATAATTGGGAATTGTAGCCAACTAGGATTTATGGATTCATTTTAGATAACTAAAAACTAAATTACATTATTATAATATTATGTCTTAACTGAAATCGTGAAATAAAGCACTGAGAATGGCCCATGGGTTGGTTTCTGCACAAAAAAACGGACAGAAAATGAACGCTGCAAACCCAGTGTTTCAAGGCGCAGTAATGTCTACTTCTGTTCCATTTCTTCCCCTCCCCCCTTAGCAGGCAATGTGCTCCTCTCCTGCTTGTCACAACATAAAAGCTAACTAGCGAACTTCTGCGACAATCCATTGATCATGAAACTAAAAAAACTCTAGATAACAGCGCTTCAGACAGTTGATACTATAATAATAATAATTATTATTATTATTATTTGTGTGTGCATATACATTGAATATATATATTCAAAGAGAACAGAAACGGGTCTTGCCTTCCTCGAACGCCACTTCTGCTACAGAGTCTTTACTCTCTGCCCCTGAGGACTCGCCTTCCTCACCGCTGGAATCACTGCGGTCCAGCTCCTCCAATACCTGAGCAACCGTGAAATAAACGGTCTTCTTGGCCATTTTCTCGGATAAAAACTATAATTTTTCGCTCCAGCAACGAAATGTGACCAGCGCAATTGCCCAGTACAACAAACCACACACGCGTAAGAGAAAATGTAGCCTATATTGTAGCCTATATGCAGCTAACACAGGGCTAATTTTATCTGGATAGGCTAAAAACGTCAGTGAACAGCAATGAAGTCCATCCCTCCCTTCACAAGCTCAGAAATAAAGCGCATGTGACTTCACGACAAATTTCATGCTAACTTCACAGTCATGGGGCCGATTGCGCATACCGCCATTACCCTATGGGCTGTCGTTACGCGTGGATACAGCGCCGTTCCCAGTCGCTGGAATATGACATCTTTTACTTCATTTAAAGGGGTAGGAAACCCCGTTGAAGATAATCTACATGTTTTACGTTAGATCATTCCTGAAGCAGTCTAGTAATGTTTTTACGCAACGGTGGTAACGTAGTACAAAGGCAAATGCGATTGGTACGCACTGTGGAAATGGAGATTTTGCTGGGCAATGGATTAATGGATTACGAAAAAGCGTTCAGGATTCTTCAGAAAAGAGATTTTGTAGAAAATAAAATATATTTATACAAAACCGGAAGCACATCGGTTGTATGCATAGTGAAGTGAGCACAGGGAAAAAACACATAATGTTTATTTATACAAATTTTCAATAACATACAATTGTTCCTAAATCGGATCTTGATTTTTTAGCGTGTAGAAACTGTACCAAAAGTTTTTGTGATATGCATTTTATTGCCTGTGACTGCGGCGAGGTGAAGGCTGTAAACAAATAAAAAAAGTGGGTTGGGCTATTAGCACCCTGCTGCTTTATGGCTCTGTAGTGTAACCTGAGAGCTGATAAGCATATAAACGAATGTGTTCACAGGCTGTGACTGTTTTTAACAATTTTGCGTCGAAAGTTCCGTGTTTTATTAACGTTATAATTTAGAATTTAAGAGAAATATGAACACTATAAAAAATTGGGATGGATACGTCCCACCACTAGGGGGCCAAAGCCCATAGAGTTAAAAGAACTCGGTGGTCAACGGTGTCAAATGCTATTTTTAAGTCTAAAAATACAGCCCTGACACAACCATTCCTATCTAAAAAATGTTTAGTTTTCTCCATAAACAAACTGATAACTCACTCAGTTGAATGGTGAGCACGAAATCCAAATTGCATGGGATGCAGGGGAGTGTTGCCGCTGTTCAGATGTTCAGTTAGTTGTTTGACTACCCATTTTTCTATTATTTTAGAAGTGATGGGTAGGATGTTAATAGGCCTATAGTTGTCCATATCGGTCTTGCTTCCAGATTTAAAAATTTGATTTATCGTGGCCACCTTCCAAGCTGATGGGACAACTGAGTGCTTAATAGATAAATTAATAAGATGTGTAATTGGATAAATTAAAGAATCCTTGTTTGCTTTCAAGAAATTTGAATCAATTCCATAATCATCCCTGGCTTTTGAGTTGTTTAGTTTATTGATAATGTTGGCTACATCTATTTCAGATATCTCCTTGATGTTAAAAACTGGCTCTGCATGGTTAACAGGGCGATAAAAACAGTCAGATGGAGTGAAGAGTTGGGAAATCTCTTTAACTGTGTTTATAAAGGAGATATTTAATTCTGTTGCCAGGGTAATAGGGTTTTTCACCAGCTGATTATTAATATATAATTCTAATTCTTTGCTGTCCTGTTTGTTATGTTTACCTGTTAGTTTATCAATAGTCTGCCAGATCCTCTTTCCATTCCCGTTTGCATTTTCAATAATATTAATTAAAAAATTTGTTTTGGCCTTGCGTATAGTCTGTATTACTTTATTTCTTGCCGAGGTAAAATTTTGTCGGTCTATAGTTAGTCCAGATCGCAAGGATTTTTTAAGAAGTTGATCTCTCACCTTCATTAATGTCAGACAATCTGTATTGAGCCATGGTATGGTGTTGGTTTTCCTTTTCTTTTGGTTCACTTTCCTATAAAAAATTGACATGGTCTCTTTAATTTTTTCTAAAAATAAATCAGTACTATTATTTCTATCCTCACAGGTAATTATATTATTCCAATCGATTTCTCTTATGGCTAGTTCAAGCTTTTGCTGTTGATTTTTAGGGATTATATTAACATTTGGCGTATTATTAGATGAATTTTTAGATACATTTATAAATCGTTGTTTTGTGAGCTTTCTGGACAGGAAAATTGCGTTATGGTCTGAGAGTCCAGTCAGGAAGTTATTGGTCTTTGTGATTCTTTCGGGTCTATTTGTGAATATTAGATCAATTCTGGTTTTTGAACGATTGGTAATTCTGATTGGATTTTCTATTAGTTGTGATAGGTTAAAATGGTCTGTAATTAATTTAAGGTTTTTCCTATCCTTCTTTTCATCCCAGTTTATGTTGAAGTCACCAAATAAAATAATCTCTTTTTTGTGATCACACAAGTTCAGAAGAGATTTAAGTTGGTCATAGAAATCACTTTTAGCTGTGGGTTTACGATACAAACAAATAACAATAAAAGACATTTCTGTCGAGAGTGATACATTTACAGCAACACATTATTACAACTTAATGCCACTAGGCCATACAATCTGGTTACAATTTAACGTATTTTTAACATACAATAAAACCCCCCCTCCCTTTCCCTGAGCCCTATCTTTTCTAAAAACGTCGTAACCAGACATTGTTATGGCAGCTTCAGGTGATGTGACAGTTAACCAAGTTTCAGATAGGCCAAGGAAATCAATGTTTGAATTAATGAGTAGGTGCTCCAATTGTTCTCTTTTCGGAACCATACTTCGGATATTTAGGTGTCCTCCAAATATCCCTTTTCTTTTACTTTGCGGGTCCCATATTGTTTTAGCCTGATTTAATGTTTGAAAGATTTTTTGGGATCGAAATTTTTTTAACACAGGTTTTCTGTATGTAGTTTTACACTCACGGGACTTTACATGCCGGGACATGCTTGTTTCAGGGGATGAAGTGACGGCTGGGGTAATACCGACGGTGGCAATACCTGACAATGTTGAGTTCCCATTTTGCGTGGCACGAGATAAGAAGATAGAGAAAGTAGTTAACGGGTACTTGTATGACTACGGGAACTCATCAAGTCCACTAATTAACTGTCAGAAGTGGGATAATGAAGGCAACTGAGAGTGTTCTACAACAGATGCCGCACCGCTAAAGTGTCAAGAAATAGTTGCAAATTGTGGATCAACTGCAACACGTAAGACACCTAACGGGAAAATACTGAGCTTTACGGTGCCAGATCTCACCGAAGGCACACACCCGCTGGCAGATGTGTACTGGTACTGTGGCAGAAATACAAAAATCAAGGCTGCATTGGAGGCCAACTGGACAGGCATATGTGCACCAGTTGCTCTAACTGGACGATTGACGGTGCTTAGACTGAATTCACAACAGCATTTAAGATTAAAGAGACATGAGTGGGAAGAAGACGAAGGCGTATGGGTTACGTGGTGGCATGAGCCTCATGGCATCCCACACGAACATAAAGCTATACCAGATAGCCTAATGCTTGGGGGTCCGTTTATAGGGAATGAGGTAGAGAGGAATTCATGTTGGATAAATTATCTATGGTATAATCAGTAAAGATTTATTAACTACACCGTGTTGGCAATACAGGGAATGAAAGAACAATTGCATGCCACCTCACTTATGACAATACAAAACAGGTTAATTCTTGACACAATGCTAGCTGAGGAACAGGGTGTATGCGAACGTATCGGGGAAGAATGTTGCTCAGTTATTCTGATGCACACGGAGGCAACATAACAACAGCACTAGAGGCACTAGAGAACCTGAGAGATGAGCACGTCAAGAATACGAAGGGAGAGTCAAAAGGGTGGTCATGGTGGGATTGGTTGAATATGTCATCATGGAAAACAGCTTTGGTAAAGATAGGGGTGGTTATAGGACTGGTATTGTTAGTTCTGTTGTTTGCCACATGTTGCCTGATCCCATTAATTCAGTCCCTGGTCAAAAGGATGATAAGTACTGTGGCAGGACAATTTCTGGTCGTAAGGGATTCAGAAAAGGACATAGCCAACGTAGATGATTGTGGGAAAGTAGTTGTGGAAGCACCAGTGTGGGTAATTGACATCATCCCCTCTGCCCCTGAATACCAGGAAGTGATGCCACGACAGGGCAATGAACCATTGCATGCGGCTCATTGTGGTGAAAGGGGGGTGGGATGTTTTGCTGTAACGGTTATGCAGACAGGACCTAACGAATATCAAGATCAATATGGACAACCCGTGAATGCTGCAGGCGGTCCGCTTGACTGTCCATTCGGAAACCCTCTCTGCGAGTATGGTGTGAGAGGAGGTGCAGGCTGGGAGTGCTGGAAGCATCACCCGCAGGCCGCCCAACAGGTGACTGATCCTCAGTTCTGGAACACGTATGCAAAACACATTTGGTGCCTTGATGATGTGGAATGCACGGCGCCTTGCTGTATGGAGAGGAGTGAACCGAATACTGTGCAATGCATGTGCTAGCAACCTCTCCACAGTAATGACCCTCTACGGTGTGCAAAGCACCTGGGTTGAAGAAACATATACTGACTGTACACACTCACATGAAGACAGATCTCCACACTCAAGAGCAAATAGCTCCCTTACTTATGGCAGATAATTAAAACACACTGACATAGTTAAAGTATACACATAGTATCTTGCATCCTTCTGCCAAATAATATTGACCAGCTACGGTTGAGTGAAGTGCTAGCAACCTCTCCTCTGGCCACTGGTCCAACGCGGTTGACGCAGGACCCGGGAAGAAGAGAAGACATTATTCCACTTAAGTACCGTATGTTACTCCGCTAAAAACATCTTATGTCACTGTATAACCTAAGACTTGATTGTGCACCTAAAACCCGTGGCTGGTCTCATTTTATTGTACTCACGCTTAAGCAGACAATGTATACATGGTTAAATGTTTATGTTTGTTAAGAAGAAAATCAGACCACACTGAGCCTCGTTGTGGATCAATGGCCACGCTTTGCCCTGTTGCTAAAGTTCAGGAAAAAGTAGGTGATGAAATCACATTCTTGTCCGTCACAATCACAGGCGGCATTCACGTAGAAGGGGGCCACGTGACGCATGTAATGGGGGCATGCCTAAAGCAGTGCTTTGTCTTACTGCTCACATTCGCTTACAAGTACTGGGCAAATCGATTTACTAGTGGCAAACACTAAGCAGCAGAAAGGCCATTTAGGGAGTCTGCTGGATTATTTAATTCTCAACGGGTCAGTGTGGTTTGGATTAATGGTGAAGAACATATGTACTCAAATAATTAATGGGAAGATTATGTTGCAAGTTTTGATGTATTTTACCTGAATGAACCATAATCATTTTATTATACCTATACTCATTTTACTAAATTGGTATTGATTTATACATGTGATACTTTAGATTTCTTTGAGCAATAACTATGTGTTTTTCTGTATAATCCACATTATAGCCTTCTGTTGAATACTGTGAGGAGATAGGAGCATTGTGTGGCTTTTACCCACTCCCCGCAAAAAAAGGGAGGGGATGTTTTCCATGCGATGCTCGGCTCTGTTAGGTCACCCTCCAGGCGTCATCGTCTTTATGATCGCTGGGGTCATGAGATAGCGTTTTGCTATCTGGCCGGACGGAGTCTGACAAGAGATGGTAGGGACAGCTTGACGAAATGTGACTATGAAGTCACAAAGGGGGGAATGTGGAATAAAATTAAGGTCTGAAAACTAATCATCCAGAATGTGTCTAAATATTATTGGTATAAACAGTAATTACATAATTCTGGTAGGCATTGTGCAGGGTGTAAGGGCAGGGAGATTGAGGGAGTGCCCCTCATCTTCCACCCAGGTATTCTTACAGATAAATGCATGAGAGGGAATGATGAGGCCTAAAACAATATATGACCACTGTATTTAATTATACACAATGTATCGTGTGTGTATGTATATGTGTGATATATATATATATATATATATATATACACTACTCACAAAAAGTTAGGGATATTCGGCTTTCGGGTGAAATTTCAGGATGAACCTAAAATGCACTATAACCTTTACAGGTGAAATTAATTTGACCTTCTCTAAACTTTTGAATGCACATGTCCAACTATTCAATGTTTCAGTACTTTTTGCACAACTTGCTGTTCTCTAACAAGGAGCTGAACGGCAAAATTCACAACAGGTGTTTGATCCATGAATCGACCAATAAATTTCCTGGTTCAATTAGAATTGGTATTTAAACAGTCCTCTTCATCATGCTGTTCACATTTTGACATCATGAGACCAAGACGACACCTAACAATTGATCAACAGTACCTCGCCATTGCGAGGCTTCAAACAGGATGTTCTCAGAGGGAAGTGGCCACTGAGCTTAGAGTGTCACAGAGTGTCATCAGCAGGTTGCAACAGAGATACAGAGAGACTGGAAGAGTCACAGAAAGGCATAGAAGTGGACGTCCTTTGGCCACATCCCACACTGATGACCGCTTCATTGTGAACAGTGCCCTGCGGAACCGGATGATGAATGCCACTCAACTCCAGGCACATTTAAGGGAGGTGAGAGGCACCCAAGTGTCACGTCAGACCATTCGAAACCGTTTACATCAGCGTGGTCTGCGTGCTAGACGACCTGCAAGGGTACCTGACCACACCACCAAGCACAGGCGTCATCGTCTTGCATGGGCCAGGGAGCATTTACGCTGGACGAGGGACCAGTGGGCCTCAGTGCTGTTCTCTGATGAAAGTCGATTCACGTTGAGCAGAAATGATGGCCGCCAACGATGTTGGAGACGTCAAGGAGAGCGCTATGCATCAGCCACTGTTGTCACCAGACGACCCTTTGGTGGTGGCGGTGTTACAGTGTGGGCAGGTGTGTCTAGTCAATACAGAACTGCCCTACACTTTGTGAATGGTACAGTTGTCATACTACCTGAATAACATCATTAATCCAGTCATTGTGCCCCTGCATGAACAACACAGGCCTAATTTCATCTTCATGGACGACAATGCTCCAGCTCATCGAGGTCGCATCATTAGGGAAAGGCTGCTGGAGACTGGGGTACCTCAAATGGAGTGGCCTGCACTTTCTCCAGACCTGAATCCCATAGAAAACCTATGGGATCAGCTGACTCACCGTGTAGAGGCTCGTAACTCTGTACCCCAGAACCTCAATGACCTGAGGGCCGCCCTTCAAGAAGAGTGGGATGCCATGCCTCAGCAGACAATAAGTCGACTTGTGAACAGCATGAGACGTCGTTGTCAAGCTGTAATTGATGCTCAAGGGCACATGACAAGTTATTGAGACATTGACATTTTTGTTGTGGTATACCCACCACTTTTGTTGGCTTTTGTTTCAATAAATTGTTTGAGATGAGGAAATCACCATTGCATGCTTCTACTTAAATGCCCTACTTTCATGATACGTATAATATCACTGTAGCGTGAACTTACATTTTCCATAAATTTCACCCGAAAGCCAAATATCCCTAACTTTTTGTGAGTAGTGTATATATATGTATATATATCACTACAGACCACTGTATGGCGAGAGTAAAGGCCCTGTTCTGATTTTATGTATATACTCACACATAGGCCTCTCACCATCAAGGACACACGGGCAGACATACGTACACCAGAGTCAGGGGCCCAACCACATTTTTCATTGTTATTGGAAGGATCTGAGTGAGAGAAGACTCTCTCAACCTTCTAGAAAGATCCGCCTAGCTTATCAAGCTGAAGTGTCAAAAAAGACATATATATTCATGCAGTTGCGCTCATTAAAATTACAAAAAGGCCTTCAGTTACCTAGCCTGGGCCCATCCTAATCTAGATGATGTCAAAATGAGATATAGTCACAAGTATGTGCTCATCCTTGTACAAAGGACCATTCAGATGCATTTATAGGTATTTTTCTGCTTCAAAATAGAATGACATGAACACGCACATAGGAAAAATGAACACACACACATTTTTAAGTCTAAAGGTTTCTGGCTGCAGACCTCTCAAGGCAAGGAGGCCCAGCTTGGGTTTTTTTGTCTGATATATTCAAGGACGAAGAGTAAAAGTTTTAAAATGAGTGTATGTGAACATTCAAGGATCATATTAGAGAAAATGTTGGCTTATATGTCTTAACACATTCACATGTACACAGTGGGCTGAAGAAATAAAACGTATAGTTTGCATACTCAAGTCTGTCAGATTAAGGGGAGCAATAAGTATTAATTTATATCTGTAAGGGCAACAGAGCTATTCAGTGTGTCCTCACAGTAGTTGACGGCCTGATGTTCTTTTCACAAACTGATCACTGATTGCCACCGTAGGCTGTATGAAAATACAGTAACTACAACATAACACAATCACTATATATCATATCTTGTGAACACTGTTAGATCAATATAAACAGGTAAAAGTTTGCATAACAAGTAAATTATATCAAAGGTTCTCAAAATTGGTAGATGAAAATTAACTGCAATTTGATCAGTTCCACAGTTGGTCTCTTCAATTTCACTTTACTGTTCACATATGCTGTAGAAACACTTCCCTAAACTAATCATAAGGAACTCATTAAGTGCTTTCTGGCAGTGAAGGAGAAAACTAGTGCTTTGTACGACTTAGAGGAAATAATTGTGTGAAGTAACCAGTGCTTTCTAGATTTGTGTAACAGTATTGAAATGACATTGATTAACCCTATAGACTTCACCTCTAGTGGTTGAGACGCATGCGACTCGGTTACAGTATTCATGTTCATCTGAAAATATAAACTACAGCTTTAAGAAAACCCCGAAAATTTTGACGCAGTATTTTTTTAACCCTTTCCTGCCTGAGAGAATATTGGGTGAAAATTCAATTTCTTGACATGCGTTGCAAAAATGTTTGTGGTGTGTTCATATTACATCACATACCTAAAATTTATATACCATTGCAAACAGGATAACTGGGGCTTTCAATTGATATAAAAAACATTAGCATTACTTGAACGTAATATCATCAACTATGGAAAGACATTCACTAACTAAATTTAAAAAACGTTCTAAATGGCTATTTTTTATGAGAAACCTACATTTTTACCCATTTTATGTTCAAGATAGAGGAAAACTTAGAGTATATGGTATCTTCACCATTTTGTGACTGATATATAATAGAAATCAGAATAGTGCTATCATCTACCGTCCAAAAGTTATAACCACTTCAGTGATGGGTGAGGAAAAGGCTAAAAAACGCTTTAGAATGTTGGTTCATTGACAATATGACGTGCATATGCAAAAATGTTTGTGGTTTGATCATATTACATCACAACCCCTAACCTTAATATACCATTTTAAACAGGATAACTGGGGCTTTCAAAATATATAAAAATAATATGCTTTCTTTAACCCTTTATCATCAATTATCAAAAACATTCACTAACTAAATTTAAAAAACGTTCTAAATGGCTATTTTTTATGAGAAACCTACATTTTTACCCATTTTATGTTCAAGATAGAGGAAAACTTAGAGTATATGGTATCTTCACCATTTTGTGACTGATATATAATAGAAATCAGAATAGTGCTATCATCTACCGTCCAAAAGTTATAACCACTTCAGTGATGGGTGAGGAAAAGGCTAAAAAACGCTTTAGAATGTTGGTTCATTGACAATATGACGTGCATATGCAAAAATGTTTGTGGTTTGATCATATTACATCACAACCCCTAACCTTAATATACCATTTTAAACAGGATAACTGGGGCTTTCAAAATATATAAAAATAATATGCTTTCTTTAACCCTTTATCATCAATTATCAAAAACATTCACTAAATAAATTTTAAAAATGTTCCAAATGGCTATTCTTCATGAGCAACCTAGGTTTTTGATAATTTCATGTTCAAGATAGAGGGAAACTTAAACTGTATGGTATCTTCACCATTTTGTGACTGATATATAATAGAAATCAGAATAGTGCTATCATCTACCGTTCAAAAGTTATAACCACTTCAGTGATGGGTGAGGAAAAGGCTAAAAAACGCTTTAGAATGTTGGTTCATTGACAATATGACGTGCATATGCAAAAATGTTTGTGGTTTGATCATATTACATCACAACCCTAACCTTAATATACCATTTTAAACAGGATAACTGGGGATTTCAAAATATATAAAAATAATATGCTTTCTTTAACCCTTTATCATCAATCATCAAAAACATTCACTAAATAAATTTTAAAAATGTTCCAAATGGCTATTCTTCATGAGCAACCTAGGTTTTTGATAATTTCATGTTCAAGATAGAGGGAAACTTAAACTGTATGGTATCTTCACTATTTTGTGAGTAATACAGAGTATAAATAATATTTATCATTTACTGCTCAAAAGGTATAACCACTTCTGTGATGGACAGGAAAAGGCGAAGAAAATGCATTAGAATGTTATGTTCATTGACATTTTACATTACCACTTATCTCTTCTCCTCATGAGCTACTGTTGAGAATCAATTGATATAATGCAAAATTAAAAGACACACACTGAAATACAATTCATGTGTTCAATGGAACACACACTTTATTTAAAAAAATGTTAACTGACGTACAACAAATGGATGAACTAAGTGAATGATAACATTGCAAAACTTAAAAACAACATACAAACCATGGCAAATATCAGTTACACGTATAATTAATGCATTGAATTTATTTACAGTAAAATCAGGAACGTTTTAGTACAGATACAGCAGATAAGAAGAGTCAACAAGTCTAATACCTGTGGAGAGAATATAACAAACAACAAGTCTAACACCTGTGGAGAGAATATAACCAATAAGATAACAATAATTGTAATACCTGTGGAGAGAGATAGAGGGAGAGAGGGAGAGGGGAGGAGGGAGAGGGGAGGAGGGAGAGGGGAGTAGGGAGGGCAACAATGGACTGCACAACCTCTCACGTTAGCTCAGGACCTAGGCCTCTGCGCGAAACTGGTCACACTCAGCCGAGTGCCAGGCTCTGAAACAATTCCTGCTTTGAACGATGCAAAACCTTTTACCATTGCATTCAGGAGCCATGCAAGCAAATTTAGTCTTACGTTGAATTCTGATTTTTCTGTAGCAGAGCCAACAGTTATTAGCTGACTTCTGCAGTTCAGGGGTATGGGTGACGTGAAATGACGAGGCCACAGGCTTAAGTGAGTGGGATGGGGAACTCGCGTGAATGTCCAGGCCTGCTAGCTGACGAGACAGGTTCTCCCTGAATGTTATGTGGCTATAGTCAGCTAATCTATGCTTATCCCCTGCCTGACTGTGTTGCCACTCCTGAAACAACAAGAAGCTATTGACGACAGCAATGTCAATGAAGTGGAAAAAAAGGGTCTTCCACCACTTCTGCGTTTTTTGTAGGACATTGTAGCTGCTGATCATTTGGTCTGACCTATCAACACCCCCCATGTGTTTATTGTAATCGCTGATTACAGCAGGCTGGCGGACCACTAGGCTGCTCCAGGTGGCATCTTTTTTCACAAGCCTAGTCACATTGGTCGAGTCATTCGCATTGTGGAAATTGGAGAGGCATGTAACTGCACGCGTGTCCTTCCACTGGATGACAAGGATGCCATCCTCTACCCTACACCACCTCATGTCCCCACGGTCTGTCTTTCGTTCCCATGTTTTTACATCTTTGAATTCTTCAGGGAATTTCTTCCGGTTAATTCTACATGTCCCACAAGCATTAATCCCAATTTGTCGCAATGTAACCATAAGTGCTGGGGATGTGTAGAAGTTGTCCATCCAAAGATTGTAACCCTGATCTTTGTATGGCTGTATTAAAGCCTCTACAACTTTTGTGGCCAAATCAGTAACCCGACCGTCACGACTACCTGTATAAACATTGAAGTCCAATGTGTAGCCTGAATCTGATGTTGCTATCACCCACAACTTGAAACCCCAACGAGTAGGCTTGCCCTTCATAAACTGTTTTAGCCCTGACCGACCTTTAGACTTCACCATACGCTCGTCTATTGCCAGATTCTGGTTTGGTTGAAACAGCTCTTGGCACTTTTGTTTGAGGTGGTCCATGAGGTAGCGAAGTTTCTTAAGACGATCCTGGTTATCCTCTGTGGCAGGATCTACAACATGCAGAGCTGCTAACAGAGCCTTAAAACGGTCACGCGACATAAAAGATCTCGCCCATGAACCCTGAAGGGACTTAGTTCCCCAATATCGGTGCATGTCAGGGAGAACGTGGAATCCCATGTAAATGAGTAACCCCATGAATCGGTAGAACTCATCTGGGGTCACCTCATTCCACACTCCTTCAACGCCGGCATACGACGCGCAATTTAAAACTAGCTCCCACCCCTGCCGGTTTGTAAAGCCGCAAATATCCGCAACAATAGCCTGGGTGAAGAACAGCATGAAAAAGTCTATTTCACGCAGCATCACACTCGTCGTCAACCGCACGGCCCTGCGCACGCTCCCTAAATCTAAACCAAGTGGACGGCTGGGTGTAAACAGGAGAGGTTCTGGTGCCTGTGCATCCACGTCAGCATAGGAAGGGTATGAGACAGAGTCAGAGAAGCATTTACGCTTTCTAGCTGACTTAGGACCTGTGCGAGAATGGCTAACCATTCCCAAAATAATCATGGGAGGAACTAAGTTAGTAATGTGAATATTAGCCATATGAGGAAGCTAAGCATTATCAATACATTATCAATAAACACAGTCTACACACATACATACATACATACCCTTCTGATGCTCGTCTCGGCTCAAGATCACAGTCCATCTCGTCATCCTCCTCCTCCTCCTCCAACTCCTCAGTCTGCACTTGCGCCTGCAGCAGCTCTGCATCCAGTGCATCCTCCTCCACACAGTGCATGCCCTGATGGTCATCCATGTCATGCTCTGCGATGACCCTCAGCTCATCTGATGTTAGTGCCCTCCTCCTCTTCAGGGACTGAAGCAGGCAGCTGTAATCATCTGCATCGACATCCATCGCTGCGAAACAAATATATAATCAGTTGCCTTTTCATTCATCCATAACATATAAGTATACATTATATATATATATATACATATACACACACACATTTTATATCATATAAAACCATTTCTGAGTCACTAATGGACTGTATACTATCACAAATGACATTACCTTACAGCACCTTGCAACACTTTATGCGTGTCCAGAATAGATGCAAACACTTTATGCATGTGTCCACAATCTAAAAGCGCCTGAACACAATGCTAACAATTTTTTGTAATGTAATAAACGCATAATGTAACAAACAGACCTAATGTTAAGTCATCAGTGACATTGGCTCAATTATTCACGAAGATAGCAAGACAAACAGCGGAGCTACAAGCTAGAAAATAAAACTCCTCAGAAAATAAAACGCCTCACAACAGCTGAGCTAAGACTAACGTTACCGTCACTGTTTTTAGCTTTAGTTATAATTTAGTTATCAAAGTCGACACTAAATACGGTAAATATTCACATCTATCACTTCACTTATGTTAATTGTATGACAGACTTTTTCACAATTTCAAAAATTCACAAAGATAGCAAGACAAAACAGCGGAGCTACAACAAGCTAGAAAACAAATCTCAGAAAATAAAACGCCTCACAACAGCTGTTCGCGCTGAGGCACTGAGAGCTAAGACTAACGTTACCGTCACTGTTTTTAGCTTTAGTTATTATTTAGTTATCAAAGTCGACAGTAAATACGGAAAATATTCACATCTACCACTTCAATTATGTTAATTGTACGACAGACTTTTTCAAAAATTCACAAAGATAGCAAGACAAACAGCGGAGCTACAACAAGCTAGAAAACAAATCTCCTCAGAAAATAAAACGCCTCACAACAGCTGTTCGCGCTGAGGCACTGAGAGCTAAGACTAACGTTACCGTCACTGTTTTTAGCTTTAGTTATTATTTAGTTATCAAAGTCGACACTAAATACGGAAAATATTCACATCTATCACTTCACTTATGTTAATTGTATGACAGACTTTTTCACAATTTCATTTTGAAACCAGCTGAGGAAAGAATAACACAGTGGCATCTCATTTGAAGCTAGAGCTTTAGCTACACGAACGTTAGCGAATTTCAAGTGACAATCTGAGAAAATCTGAGAAAGTCTGCGGTACAAAAACAGGATTTTATTCAAAATAAAATCGTTTCTGAAGTAATATCCATGGTTAATTATTATCTTAAATGCTTTTTACCTCAGGGAGTTTACTGGGTTTCCTTCAGTCGCCGTCAAGTCTTCAAACGATGGTCTTCTGTCCGAGGTGGTAGCTCCGTCCGCGGTGAGACAAATGGAGACTTACGCGCTTGACGTGCGGTTTTATCTAGCGGTCTACAAATAAATCCCCGCCCACTAAGCTCATGAACCAATTATATGCAATTGTAGCTTATTTTGTCATCTGTAACTAGCATTTTTCAAAAAGAAAATCAGTGATTGGACGGCAGAGCTATTATACGTCAAACCATCAGCACAATTGTGCTGAAATTAGAACGGTCCGGCTTTAAAGGGTTAAAGGGTAGTAGTCTAGATGGAAACAGGGGTCCACCTGCACCCCCCGGATTTTTTTGCGTCACCTATTTTTTCTTAATCCTTGAAGTGTCTATTTTAAGATTCTGCCAGGTGCCAGGCTCAAATAATGTCCGAAAGTCTTCATTTTTAACCCTTTGTTACACCTATCCCATTCCCGAAAAAGAAAAATTTGAAATTGAAAATAGCATAACTTTTGAAGTAAACAACATACAGAGACAAATGAACACATTTTTCCGCACAACTCTGACCCAAGGAATTCAATAAAAATTGGTATTGATAACATTAAAAAAACATCCTGACTGTATTTCTGCACAAAAACAGCAAAAAAAGCCAAAAATCTGAATATCACCTATATTTGTGAAACCGGGGTCCATGCATACCACCCAGATTTTTTTGTGCCGCCTGTTTTTTCTTAATCCTTGAAGTGTCTATTTTAAGATTCAGCCAGGTAACAGGCTGAAATAATGTCCCAAAGGCTTCATTTTAACCCTTTATTACACCTATTCCGAACCTGAAAAAGAAATAGAAGAAAGAGAAAATAGCATAACTTTTGAAGTAAACAACATACAGAGACAAATGAACACATTTTTCCATACAACTCTGACCCAAGGAATTCAGTAAAATGGGTATTGTTAACATTCAAAAACATCTTTATTCTATTTCTGGACAATAACTGCAAATAAATGCAAAAAAAGATGACAAATCTGATTGTTTGCATATACCCTGATGCACTTCATTTTTGTTTAACATTTCAGTCCTAAACTACTCATCATCGTCATCATCACTAAATAAATCTTCAAAATCAATCTCTTCCATCTCCAGCTCTTCCTCCTCATCATTACGCTCATCTCCATCCTCCTCATCCACAGACAAGTTATTGTTGACGTAATCTCTCTCCTTCTCAAGAGCTTCTTGCTCTTCTGTCTCTGCCTTCTGAGCCAGGACCTCGACGAGAGAGGGAGGGAGGATGGGTCCCAACTGACCAGACAGGCTCTAATACCCCCTCATCCACTGTCTTCTCCCACCCCCATACCCAGATCATAGGGTTTTGGACTCTCGGTTATTGGTTGGTCTGCTCTCTTGTAGCAGGCAACTCTGAAGTTGACTCGTTGGACATGGGGGATGAGACAGACCTTGGGGGGAGGCAGGCGTCCAAGGTCTACTTTGGACTTTGAGTCCAGGACTTTATCAGTACCCACCATTTTTAACAGCATCTTGGCTCGCACAGCATCAACTGACTTCATCCGAGCTTGGCCATACATGATGCAGGTGAAGGACTCCATCTCCTGTTGCAGCTCATCTGTCACCAGCCACAATGCACCAAGCTGACTAAATGCATTGTGCAACTTGGTACAGTCTTCCCCAGAAAAGACATAGTATCCCAGCAGGGTGCTGCAGTACTCAGGGCCCAGCGACTCAGCCAGCTCGGACACATTTATCAGCTTTCGATGAATACCAGTGCCATGGTCAAGGTATATTGTGAGGTTGATCCTGCTGGCATGGTAGAGGAGGATCATCAGAATGTCGGTGTCAGGGGTCCCTCACTATGCTGGACTTGTACCCCCACTTGACAGCCTGGTGGAGGTACAGGATGATACGGCTGTCTGTCTCCTCCTGGTTTGACCGCAGAGCATGGATCTCAGATGCCTGAACCTGTAACAAATAAAGAAGAGCTTAAATACTACAACCAAATGTAACAAATACAGTATAAGACAACTGTATGACTTTAATGTTCCATAGCCATAATATGTTCTGCCATTGTCCATATGGGTGAAGTCTAGACTAATAAAATTTCCACAGCCATTTGGTCTACTTATAATAGTAGAGCCTACATAATTTGTTAATAGCATTGGCTATGGGGTGACTGCTAAAATCAAGCACTGATAAATATATTATCCATCTCCTCTGTCAACTTACTTTGACATTTGTTGAAGTTAGGTCATAGGATCTCCCATCAACACACACCACTGCTTTCTTGCATTTCTCAAGCCGGGACGCTGCCCTCATTGCTCTCCCCAGACCTTGAGAAGCAGGTCGCACAACTGCTTCTTGTTAAGCTCATTGCCAAGGAAGGCCTTGAAGTCAATGGGCTTGCGGGTGTGTGGACCATCAATGATGTACTTCTCAGTGAAGCCACTCCTGAGCCTTTCCTGGGCTTTGATGGAATCGGGCTGGTAGCAATCTGTGGAGAAGACAAAATGGTGCTTGCCAATCATTTGGTCCAAGAGCTGCATGCAGATATCTCCACAGGTTGGGTGGGAGGTTGGCCATCATATGAAAGAGAGCGGTTGCCATCCTGTTATGAAGAGTGCATCCTTGGGGTAGGGGCACCTCCTCATTCCTGTCCTGGAGCAGATAGTGAAGGATGGTGGCCTTGTTTGTCTTGGCAAAATAGCCATCAGGAGAGGCCAAGTGCATGAGGAACAGTGCGAGAGGGGGGTAACGCATGAGTTCATCAAGGTTGATGGGCATATCCAGCATCTGGGACTTAACAAGTAGCTGAAATGCGAGGTTGCTCTGCTCCTGGTACACAAAGAGCTGCAATGAAATATGAAGAAATGAGTGAAGTATGAATACATTGTCAACTTTTTTTTAAATGTATTTTGTATTATGAAGTATGCAATTAGTGAATCAATATCCACCATTGCCCTGCGCAGATGTGAGTTTGACCTTCTTGCTGCAGTGATCCATTGTCTTCAGCTTCAGTTTCTTGAGGCGCTCAAAGAAGTCCTTCTTCTTGGAGACAAAGCGGTCATGGATAAACTGCTCCTTGGCAGCCCTGCCTGCAGCCTCAGCCCGCAGCACAATCAACCTCGACCTCTGGATCTATAGGAGCCCCAGATGCAAGTGAATAGAGTTTGTTTTTGTCAGGGATCTTCCAGGGGTTGGTGAAGCCCTTGATGGCAGAGATGACCCTCTGCACTGCCTCTTCACTCTTCTTGATCTGGGAAGGCTCCACCTCACGGTGCTTCCCTGCCTTTGGGCAGTCTGGATCATCAATCATGCCGCACATCTCAAGAGTCAGCTCATATAGCTGAGCACGTGCAGAGGTTGTACGGCACCACTTCTGGTATGCGCCGAACATGTTGAAGCGGCCGAGGAGACCACCTGCAATGTAGAGAGGGATGTATAGTTCATATTTGAAGTTTTGGTCACAGCATCTCTGTTACTGTGACCAAAAGCTTAAATCTGAATTATATAATCACAACCAACATTTAATGAACCTCTAATTAAATAGTGCTGATTATGATTGTGTCCACACATGGATGTACCTGAAGTCTTAGCAAACTTCATGAATGTCTCCTCCATGGTCTTGTCCACTGCTGAGAGAGCCCCTGGGATTAGAGATCTTGCGACAGCAATGGCTCCTAGTTTGATGTAACCGAGAGCACCAGGATGGGAGAGGTCAATGTTGATGAGAAAAGCCTTAAACCAGGTCAGGTACCTGTAGAGAATAATAATTCAAATTCATACTACATGTAATTTAAACTATACTTAATATTTTTTTATTGAGTATTAAGAGAATGAGTGCATTGATTACCTGGCATAGTTGTGGCCATCATACGCAAAGAAGAGATCTGCCATGGCACCGTTGCAGTGATGGAAGAGCTCAAAGTTTGTTGGTTTTCACGGCAAAATCCATCATGAAGACCAACCTTGCATGATCCATCATGGAGAGCCAGAACATGCCCGTCTTGCCCAGGTGGCCCTTGCGTACCGTCTGTTGGTATGCCATACATTGATGAATCACCTTGAGTAGTGATGAATCCTTGAGAGTGGAATCAAGGTTCTCACGACTGCAGCAGTGGATCAGATTGACGAGGGGTCTCATGGGGGGATCTCTGGATTCTCCTCATCCAGGAAAACATTGATCAGCAATCGTTCAAGTGCTTCTGTGACCACCTTCAGATTGAAGAGAGCCTTGGCATATGATTTCCCGCTCAGGATGTGTTTCAGGCAACCACTGGTTGTGAGGCCAGCTTCAATGAGGATCTCTGCACAGCCAGCACCAAGACATTTGTGCCCAGTGAGCCTGCCTATGTAATTCATGGCCGTGTGGAATTTGCCAGGGATGATGATGTGCATCTTTAACTCCTCCGGGTACTTCCATACTATAGGACAGGCCTTCATGACCACTCCCAGGTCAAACGTGTTGATAGTGTATGGTTGTCCAACCTCTTCCGTTGCTGCCTCAGACCTCTTGAGCAGCTCGTACACCACTGCATTGTCTGTAATTGGCTGGTTGATGGGGGTGTAAAAATCAATTGTAGATTTCCTAGGAGGAACTTTCCCTGTACTTGAAATAAATCCACCAAATCCAGGCACCTGCTGCTTGCCCTTGCTGCTTAACCATCTGCAGAAGAGATGAATGTTATACTCCAACATTGAGGCATCATATGACCTTTGGTTTTCAGCAGGAGGAGTGAAGCTGGCGTCCTTGGGGAATTTGGGACCAGCTCTCTTGAATGCCAGCTCTGGCAGCGTCTCCGGAGTTGTGATCTTAAGGCTTCTCATCTTGGATGATCTCTCATAGAGAGGAAGGGTCCTCTCATTGGTGCTCGCATGGCTCTCCTTCACCTCTTGAATCATGATTCCCCCAGCGCTGTTTACAACATTTGAGCCATGAACATTGGTTGTGATTCTGCTCAGGTTGTCCCACTCGCTGTGAAAAACAGTGTTTGTCTCACCGGTGATTGATTTGAGGGGTCAGATAGGTAGACATCTCATCAAAAGCTTTGGCCATTGCTGTCTCAAGTTCCATACTGAAGTCATATGTCTCTGAATGTCCGAGTCTTGCAAGGATGGTTGTGAGCTGCAAAGAGAGTGGTTTGCTTAATTAAAGATATCAATATTAAATACCAGTATCAAACACAGTTAAGCGATGACAATGTAGAACCTTGTAAGTGATAGATTAGATGATTACTCACCTGTTTGCTTCGATAGAGGTGCCGAACTGTGGCACAGAGGAGGATGTGCTTTGGGAGTTTCCACTTGCTGTTAGTTGCAGCTCGACACACATCCTGTGTGATTGAATAGATCAGCCTCTGAGTCTTCTCACACCTTTCTCCATCAAGATTGGGTGTCCCTGTCACCACCAAGTTCAGAAATTTTACAAGATCCTCTGGGAGCAGCTCCTCCATCTTCACAGCATCCAGCTCCTGTGCAGTCGGGGGCCATGATAGTTCCTTTGACTCTTTGAATGCCTTTCTAATGAGATAATGGAGGGGTGAGTGCTGCTTCTTGGAGTTGGTCAGCTTTTCCGAGCTTGTAAGCACATGAAACTGCTTCATCTACCGTAATGCTTGAGCTGTATATGAGGTACATCTCAACACAACCACGGTGTGGTACCTTGGAAAAGGTAAGTTCATGAGAGATGTCTTTGTCTCCTTGTAAACGTCTTATCAATTTCTCACTGCGGCATTCAGGATTAGGAAAACCTTGACTCGCCAGTTTCTCGATGTACAAGCTGCGTAGGAATGTCAGCTGGACAACCTGTTTGCG
The DNA here is from genome assembly GCA_029718625.1 of Synaphobranchus kaupii. Classification (NCBI taxonomy): domain Eukaryota; kingdom Metazoa; phylum Chordata; class Actinopteri; order Anguilliformes; family Synaphobranchidae; genus Synaphobranchus; species Synaphobranchus kaupii. Next base: position 5,551,902 of record CM056384.1, read on the forward strand.
ATCAATCACATTCCTAAGAATGTAATCCTTTACCACCCAATAGGATTTCTCATGTGCTGCTATCTTCTGGGCCTGCAGGCTTTCAATGCAGTCTGCTGTCTTCTCTGCCCTCTCCATCCCACGCATGTTGTTTACGTACTCTGTATTGAAGTTGTTCCTGCATGATGGATGGCACTTGGCTTCCATAGCAAAGAGGTCCTTGCTGTGCCCTAAGTTCAATGACTTTCCAGGCTGGTTCCTTGTGTTTCCAACTCTGAAACTTTGTAAGCTCTTCAGTCTTGCCCTTGACCTTTATCTCTGTCTTGTCACAGAAAATACACTCATTTGGAAACAAGAAGGAACACTGAGTAGGCCTACCTTCACATTGATTTGACTGAGGTTTGAGCCGGCGTAGGGAGTCCTTTAACAATTGTGATGATGATTCACCAGATGTAGAAGCCTTTGACACTTCTAAACGATCCAACTTCCCTGTGAAGCATTTGTAGCAGTTTTGATGATACCCAGTTTTATCCAAAGACAGGCCCTCCAATGTCAATGGTATCTGGTCACAAATATCCTTCATACGGTTGGGTGAAGTGGCTGCTTCACAGAGTCTCATATCACGAATGCTGTGTAGATATGATAGCCTCTCGCTTTGCCCTCCCCTGCAAGCATTAAAGGTGGTAAAATTGCCATGCTCAGTGAGAGTCGGGACATGTAAAATACATGATAGGGATGGAATCTTCTTTGTAGGACCTTCAGCTGTCACATTTTTTCCTTTTCCCCATGGTTAGTCTGTATATGAAGCCATCAGCCTGAAAATAAAGAAAACATGTATTTCATTCTATAGATTACAACTAGATGTCATTCAAAAGCCAGATACTCGGCTGAAACGTGTATCCGGTACGGATACAGCACTTTTGATGAGTATGAGTATTATACGAGTAATATGAGTCAATATCTGTGCTTGTAATGAATGAAAATCCTCATTGGGTAGCTGACTGTGTTCACGTGATAGGCCAGTCACACACAGTGCCCGCCTCCTCCCCTATACACACAGCTCACTGCAGCAGTGACAGCAGCCTCTCTCTCACTCCGCTCACGTTGCATCTCTCATACAGATAATTTAGATGGTTGAACAGATACAGATACAGATAGTGGTGTACTCACTCATCTCTACCAACTATAATAGTAAGGCATGGATAACGTTAGCTAAACTAGCTAGCTAGTCAAGAAAAATTATAAGACAATTTGCCAATCCACGCACATTCCATTTCTGTATGATAAAAACTGCAGTAAAACTACTTGTAATCCATGTCTAAATATCTTTAGAATAATGTAGGGTCAAATACATGTACTTACTTGGAAAACTGTTGAAATTGTTCCAAAAGAGAGAACGGTGGGAGTGAGGGTCTTGCAGTGGTATATTTTCCCTCCAAAAATGTTGCAATGTTACAGTTGCCTGGGGAACAGTTTTTATAGGAATATGTCGTTTTGGTCAAAACACAGTCAGGGATAGGTACATAGGACTACACATTTTCAATTTTACAACATCTATCTATCTATTTAATAAAAAAGAAATACATACATGTATACATGTATATGTTAGGTGATATTCAGATTTTCTGCTTTCTTTTGTAGCTTTTGTCCAGAAATAGAATAAAGATGTTTTTGAATGTTAACAATACCAATTTTATTGAATTCCTTGGGTCAGAGTTGTGTGGAAAAATGTGTTCATTTGTCTCTGTATGTTGTTTACTTCAAAAGTTATGCTATTTTCAATTTCAAATTTTTCTTTTTCGGGAATGGGATAGGTGTAACAAAGGGTTAAAAATGAAGACTTTCGGACATTATTTGAGCCTGGCACCTGACAGAATCTTAAAATAGACACTTCAAGGATTAAGAAAAAATAGGTGGCGCAAAAAAATCCGGGGGGTGCAGGTGGACCCCTGTTTCCATCTAGACTATAGCCTCTTGCGAAAACCGCAGCTTCTCCAGTTACACTGCCGTGCAATAAATTAGGAGGGTGCTATTAGTAGCCCACAGCACTTACGACCTTCCTCTGGCTACAGCCACAGACTGTAAAATGCATCAAATGCACCGTTTATACACGCTAAGAAAATCATGTTGACGTATAGAAACAATAATATTTTTTTAAAACGTTGTACAAATGAGTATTCGCCGTTTTCCCTTGCTTACTGTACTATATACAGTAGCTGATGCACTTTTGGTTTAGAAGACACCTCATTTTTTGCTCCAAAATCTCTCGTATAAATGTGTTTAAGAAACCAAGTACTTACCAGTATATTCAGCTACAGCTGTTTTCTCATGAACCCTGAAGAGTTTATCTTGTTATATTTCGCCAAAGTCCCGTACAGTCGACATTTCCGCAGTGACCACCTCTCGCACTGAGAGCTGAAATACGTTGCTGTACTTGTGTGAATACACACGCGCTTTCGTACGTTCTTTTTTAAACGTATTTAAATACATTAGGCGACGTATGTTATGGTTATTATATATATACTGTATGTGACTATTCTGAAATAAATGTATTCTGTAGCAAATTTCTGAATGATACAGCTTCTTCTTCAGTTCAAACTTAAAACCATGGATTTTGCAGGGAATATTTTTTTAGATATTGACATTTAAATAAAACTAGTAGAAACCAGGAGGACATTGCCTCAAAAGGGCCAAAGTAAATAGGGTTAAAGGGGAAATGTGGTGAGCTGTACTGTAAAACTGTGTTGCTAGTAAAGGAATTCTGTAAGAATTATCTATTGTACAAGTACATTACACATTCTAGAGATTTGTTTGATAACCTGAAACTCAGCTGTTATTTAAACTATTGCTAATGCTTATTAATATTGTGTTCCATATTTCACATGTTAAATGTAAGGAGAAATTAACTACAATCAACAGTCTCTGTATTACATGTGTCATATGCATTTAGTTCATTTTTGGTTTCTGAGTGTATTCATTTCTGTTACTTTATTGTACTTATATTGTTTTAACTTAGTAGGTCAGAACTAGAATGGTCACACCATAGCCAGGCCATTTTCTATATAATTAAATCATAGCATTTCATTAAAACGCAGTATAAATAAATGCCAGATGTAATGCTTAATTAAATCCAGCAGAGGTCCATAAAAGAAAACGGACATGGGGAGGCCCCAGGTATTGGACTTCAGAAGGGTGGGCGTGTACAGTGGGAGGAGGCGAAGTTACACCCCAAATAGATAGAGATAAGGACAGGTTAAAAGGCCTGGTTTTTGAGACAAAGGGTGGGGGTTTCTTTCTTTTTATGAATGTTAATTTTTGAAGAAGAATTGAGCGGTGTGGGAGAAAACACAACAGTCTATCTGGCCCGGACTGGGGTCGTAAATTTTATTCGACAAAGGACATGATGGATGGAATGGAAAGAGCAGGACTAACAGGGGCAGGTTTAAAATACATTCTGGAGTGTGGTGGAAGTGGACAAGGCAGGAAGTATTTGAGAACATTTCTTAAGAGAACAGGACTGATGGGAAGAGTCTGACAAAATGGACATTGTAGGAGTTAACTAACTCCAGAAGATGGCAGTAATGCAACGCAAAGGATGCAAGCTGCCGTTAAACTCCAAAGAAGAAGAAGAAGCCAGAGGAGAGAAACTATTTTCAGAAACATTTGCAGCTTTAGAAGGTAAGACTTGACTTGGTGGTACAACTCAGACTTGATATTCAATACGATACCTAAGTCCTGCTGTGTCAGAAAGCGTCTTTAATGTTTTTAATTAGTTTAGATGGGTAACGTTGTCATAAAATTTCTTCTTACCGTGAAAAACGACGACATCGGACAGATGTTAAGGTAAATCTATCACCACGGCGGCACTTTCGCCACAAGTCAGCAATTATACCAGGAAATGCCCTCTTTGAAAACAAAAAACGAATGAATATAAAAAGGTTAGTCTGTTAGCGTTACTGCATACCCGTTTTTGCTAAAGCTGCATCATAGCTATGATAACGCGGAGCTGTCAAAACTATAACAGCACGGAAACCCTTTAAAAAAACAAAATAAAAACCGTAGCTAGGCTACACGTAGCCTATGGCTATGACAAATAAGGACTGAACAAGCCACATTTTAGTTAATAAAACTCAAGTAAGCTAATTTAGATATCCAGTGAGCACAAGTGGCATACAGAACTAGTTTACTTTTTTTAGCAGCATTTTTTTGTAAGTATAAACCGAACTTTAAAAAAAATAAAAAATAAATTTATTTGATTTATTTATTTAAGTATGAGCCGAAGTATGCCTTCCTGGCGTGTCTCTCTGTGGCGCAGTCTGTAGCGCGGCGTACGTAGGATTCCCGTGCTCTTTGCGACATTGTTGGTTCGAATCCGACCTTTCCTCTTGTCTCTACACTGTGCTGTCCAATAAAGCTCAAAGGCTATTACACCTATTTTAAGAAAGTATAGTCCATTTTAGTACTTTTAAACTTTTGTAGCCACAATTTCCTCTATATTCTCAGCTACATTGAATTGCGAGAAAATGCTGTTAGCTATAAGTTAGAGTGAAGGAAATATAGAGACCTAGCTACTCACTCCAAAAGTCTCTGGGACCTCAGATGGATAACTGAGTCAGAAAACTGAGTGAAGGGAGCCTCAGCCATGTTTTTGGGTAATGAGACGGACTGCACAGGGAAAGATATAGAGAAATGATTGAAAATGCATAGGACAATAGGACAGCACCTTATTCCTGAACTCCCCTCCTCGGTTGGTGAGAATTTGTTTTGGTGCCCCAAACTTGAATTCTACAATGCACTGTGCTACATCCTCGGCTTTCTTAGACTTCAGCGGATATGCCTCAGCCCACTTGGTCTTGTAGTCAATCATGACGTCCCTGTGCAGTCCGTCTCATTACCCAAAAACATGGCTGAGGCTCCCTTCACTGTTTTCTTTTGTACTAACTGACTGTTGTCCATTAAATTCAGCTGAATATGGCTCTCTGCCAGAAGGTGGACATCGAGAGGAGCTTCTGCGTACCTTACCATCCACAGACCAGTGGATTGGTTGAAAGAATGAATGGGACAGTGACAAAGTAATGTGGACTAAACTGACCTTGAAACATTTACACCACTAGATGGTACTATAGTCACTGTGTTAAGTATCTATTTTGGTATTGTATTGTGATTTGCAGTGTGATTTGGGTCACACATCGCAATCATAAGCTATGCTTTACAATCGAAATAGTATTTCATAACAATGTCAATATGTTTCAAAACTCTCACCAAATTGGTGGATGAGAATCCTTGGAACTGGGACCTCAGTGCAGCCATGTTTGGCTTGCGCACCAAAGTACAGATCACCACCAAGCACTCCCCATTCTACCTCATGTTCGACAGAGAAGCCAGATATCCATCTGAGGTCCCAGAGACTTTTGGAGTGAGTAGCTAGGTCTCTACATTTCCTTCACTCTAACTTATAGCTGACAGCATTTTCTCTCAATTCAAGGTAGCTGAGAATATAGAGGAAATTGTGGCTACAAAAGTTTATAAGTACTAAAATGGACTATACTTTCTTAAAATAGACGTAATAGTCTTTGAGCTTTATTGGACAGCACAGTGTAGAGACAAGAGGAAAGGTCGGATTCAAACCGACAATGTCGCAAAAAGCACGGAAATCCTAATTAGGCCACGCTACAGACTGCGCCACGGGAGACACGCCAGGAAGGCATACTTCGGCTCATACTTAAATAAACAAATCAAATGAATTGTATTTTTAAAAAAAATAATAGTTCGGTTTATACTTACAAAAAAATGCTGCTAAAAAAAAGTGAACTAGTTCTGTATGCCACTTGTGCTCACTGGATATCTAAATTAGCTTACTTGAGTTTTATTAATTAAACTGTGGCTTGTTCAGTCCTTAATTTGTCATAGCCATAGGCTACGTGTAGCCTAGCTACGGTTTTTATTTTGTTTTTTTTAAAGGGTTTCCGTGCTGTTAAAGTTTTGACAGCTCCGCGTTATCATAGCTATGATGCAGCTTTAGCAAAAACGGGTATGCAGTAACAGACTAACCTTTTTATATTCATTCGTTTTTTGTTTTCAAAGAGGGCATTTCCCGGTATAATTGCTGACTTGTGGCGAAAGTGCCGCCGTGGTGATAGATTTACCTTAACATCTGTCCGATGTCGTCGTTTTTCACGGTAAGACGAAATTTTATGACAACGTTAGCTACAAGCTAGCTAGAGGATCCTAGTTGCTATAGCATAGGCTAGCTAACGTTGTCATAAAATTTCATCTTACCGTGAAAAACGACGACCTGTTTACAATTTCGGACAGATGTTAAGGTAAATCTATCACCATGGAGGCACTTTCGCCACAAGTCAGCAATTATACCGGGAAATGCCCTCTTTGGAAACAAAAAACGAATGAAAATAAAAAGGCTAGTCTGTTACTGAATACTAGTTTTCGCGAAAGCTGCATCATAGCTATGATAACGCGGAGTTGTCAAAACTATAACAGCGCGGAAACCCTTTAAAAAAACAAAATAAAAACCGTAGCTAGGCTACACGTAGCCTATGGCCATGACAACTTTAGGACTAAACAGGCCACATTTTATTTAATAAAACTCAAGTAAGCTAACTTAGATATCCAGTGAGCACAAGTGGCATACAGAACTAGTTCAATTTTTTTTCGCAGCATTTTTTTGTAAGTATAAACCGAACTATTTTTAAAAATAATTTATTTATTGAAGTATGAGCCGAGGTACCCCTTCCTGGCATGTCTCCCCGTGGCGCAGCGTGTAGTGCGGGTTAGCTAGTATTCCCGTGCTCTTTGCGACATTGTTGGTTCGAATCCGACCTGTTTTCGCATTACTCGCTCCCATTCCTCTTGTCTCTACACGGTGATGTCCAATAAAGCTGAAAGGCTATTGCATGTATTTTAACATGAGGTAGAATGGGTAGTGCTTGGTGGTGATCTGTACTTTGGTGCGCAAGCCAAACATAGCTGCACTGAGGTGCAGATCCCAGTTCCAAGGCTTCTCATCCACCAATTTGGTGAGAGTTTTGAAACATATTGGCATTGTTATGAAATACTATTTCAATTGTAAAGCATAGCTTATGATTGCGATGTGTGACCCAAATCACACTGCTTAATACAATACCAAAATAGAATACTTAACACAATGACTATAGTACCATTTAGTGGTGTAAATGGGTCAAGGTCAGTTTAGTGTCAAGTCCACATTACCTTGTCACTGTCCCATTCATCCTTTCAACCAATCCATTGGTCTGCAGATGGTACGGTGCGCAGAAGCTCCTCTCGATGTCCAGCTTTTGTCAGAGAGCCATATTCAGCTGAATTTCATGGACAACAGTCAGTTAGTACAAAAGAAAACGGAGTTAAGGGAGCCTCAGCCATGTTTTTGGCTAATGAGACGGACTGCACAGGGATGTCATGATTGACTACAAGACCAAGTGGGCTGAGGCATATCCGCTGAAGTCTAAGATAGCTGAGGATGTAGCACAGTGCATTGTAAAATTATTTGCACAGTTAATTGTAGAATTCAAGTTTGGGGCACCAAAATGAATTCTCACCGACCGAGGAGGGGAGTTCAGGAATAAGGTGCTGTCCTATTGTCCTATTACAATGCATTTTCAATCATTTCTCAATATCTTTCCCTGTGCAGTCCATCTCATTACTCAAAAACATGGCTGAGGCTCCCTTCACTCCACACCTACTTTTGTACTAACTGACTGTTGTCCATGAAATTCAGCTGAAGATGGCCGAATGAGAAGCCAATGAATTTTGCATTGGGCGTGGCTTATCACATAAATGCTAGTACTTCTAAAACCGTTTAATATAAAGTTCTGAAACTTGGTGGGTTGATTGAGAGTTAGATCAAGACTTGAGCCCTGCAGTTTTTAACCCAATCAATTTGGGTGGTGGCACTAAAGAAATACAAATGTTGGGATGGCAGGTATGCCATCCGTCAAGTACACTATCTCTGCTTAACAGGTCGTCTACCTACTATACCAACTGTGAAAGTTCCTGTAGCTTCCTGTAGCAATCTGATACCGCAACACACAAGTCTTATTTGGCCTCCTCATTTCTGTCAACCTGCTTTGGTCTAGTGGATACAGTATTGGCTTTCCATGTATGTGGTCAGCGGTTCAATTCCAGCTTGGTACCAATGGCTAAGTTAATGTTTGGCAAAACTATTGTGCAAATGCTATGCTTCTTTTAATGTTGTTTTCACATTAAGAAACACCTTTTTATTGCAAAAGTTAAGAAATTTAACAGTATTAACTGTTCACTGTTTCACTTGTACTTAAAAGACCTTACTGGATCGGGTTAAGATACCATCAGCAATGGCAAAAGCCCTGATTAGAAACAAATATTTGTATTTTGGGTCAACCCTGTCTAGAGTTGTCTACCATTTTGCAGTTTCTGCATTTGACAAATGCCGCACGGTCCCCGGAAATCGCTGCTTGCAGCTATATTTAGGGGGACCGTGCAGCGTAGCCCTAAAAGTGCCCTAAATTTATCTGCCCTAAAAGTGTATGCCCAGCAAAAACTGTACATGCTACAGCAACCAGATTCGGTAGATATGTACCCAGTCCCAAGAGTACCGCAGAAAATAAAACTCACCCAGATTCGCCAGATGGTGGCGCTATAGGAAGAAAGTGAAATTGTTGACCTATTTTGGGCTATAACTTTTGAACCCTTTGGTCTATCCTCAAAATTCTTTTTTTACAAGATTCCCTAGGTCCTCCCAAACAAATTTGCCTCAAGGACCATTATAGTCTGCCATATTGGATCTTTTTCTAATTTACATTTTGTGAAAAACCTTCAAAATCTATCTCCTCCTAGACAGTTTGACGAAATTGCATGAACCTTGGCAGGAAGCATTTACTAACGAATATCTGTGTGTCCAATATCGTTTGGTTTGTTCAATAGGTGGCGCTGTTGCAGGGTAAAATGTGAAAATGGCCATAACTCATGAACCACATGACCAAATAACTTGCAATTTTAGACATGGTCGTGGTCCAAGATACAGACAAGCCATTGATGAAAGTTCAAAGAATATGGCCACCATCAGCCAATCAAAGTTTAGCACTCATTAGCACTCATTAATGAGGACCAATCAACTTGAAACTTGGTAGACATGTACTACTAGTAAGCATGTACTAGGGTATGACATTTGGTGAGAATCGGTCAATAGGGGGCGCTACAGTAATTAATCAAACCTTTGAGTATTTCAACAAGGCTATTTTTCATTCTGTTTGAACTACTGTCATAAACTTTATATGTTATTACATGCATCTACTTTTGGAAAAAATTTGCCTCAATCAAACATGATGTGCAACATATTGGATTTCCACCATTTTGAGTAATGTGAAATACCTTTAAAATCTGTCTCCTACTCAGCAGTTTGACCAAATTACATGAAATATGGTATGCAGCCTCTATGAATGAAAATCTTGAAAAGTTATATAAACAAAGTTTCTACATAAAAAACTATGGCCGTAGCAACCAAATAAAAAACAATGTGGGCGTGTCTTATCTAAAAAATGCACTTGCTATAGCGTCAGCTAGTGACTGAGCTGAATAATCTTGGATGGCCTTTAATGGCCAGACATGTCAAAGCTACATCTCAAGTTTAGTGCTGATCAGACTTTGCATTCAAAAGTTATTAGCATTTTTGTGATACACCACACCCACATACATATTCATTGGCTCATTATTCGTCCATATTTTCTCATATCAAAATTCTGTATCAGTTTTCTATGGAACATGGTCTAAGGAGGGAACCCACCTAATTTTGTTTTCTAAAATAACAGCACTGTCGGGAATTACCGGGAACCCATGCCGATGTTAAACCGTAATGTGAGACATTATTATTGTCTATATCAAAATGCGTCATAATGTTTAATCTGAATAATATTCATCATGCTGTGATGCTCTCACTCCCGTCCCTTTGTGTCCCGTGTTTTACCTGTTTCCTCTCGTATCGTGTTGGTTTGTATTCCTGATTGTTTCCCCTCGTGCTGCAGGCTGGGCGTGGTTTTCCCTTTCGTGTCACTCTGTTCCACTGCTCTGTGTCTGCCTATCCCTTTCCTTCTCTCCCGATGCATTCTGCACACTCTCTGCTCCGTTAATCACTCATGCATACATTCGCACGCTGGACTTAATTGATACCTATTAACTCTTGTATTTAGTCACCCGGTGTTCTTTGTCCTGTGCCAGTTTGTTAAGTCTCGTTGTCGCAATACTCTGGTCTTGTCTCGTTCGATACTTTGTATCTAGTCCTGTCTTGCCTGCTTAATTTCTCTCGCTAGAAACTGCATTAACTCGCTGTTCTTCCAGTCTTGCCTAGCTTTAATTAGCTCTCGCCAGGAACGGCGTTATCACGCTGTTCATCCAGTCCTGCCTTGCTCTTGTCTGCTTCCAAGTCTACCAGCCTGCAGCTGTTTGTGCATCCTGCCTGTGCTCCAGTTCTGCCAACCTGCAGCTGTTTGTGCATCCTGTCTGTGCTCCAGCTCTGCCAACCTGCAGCTGTTCGTGCCCACTCCACACTGCCCCGTCTCCCGCTCCCCGCTCCTCCTCTGCTCAACCAACCAGATTCCTGCCACTATCCAGTCCCTGGTCTCTCCCGCTGATCCATAACTGGTTTCTGTTTGTCTGTCTCTCTCCCTATGCTTCAGGAGTATTGGTCAAAGCAATAAATTATTGGAACTATTGGAATTCCTTGTGTGTTGAGTCGTGCATTTGAGTCCAGTCCCTACTCGGAACCGTAACACATGCAGCAACGAGCATATTGATCCATATAGTCTATTCCTTGCAAGACACTCCTATAATTAATGAAGAGACTAAGTTCAGGCCATTTGCATGTTGCGTTGTGCTTAGCGCTCAAAAAACACACTGTCTAACTAGCAAAAGTGGACTTGGTCACACCCTAAATGCAGTTGCGCCATGTGTTGAGACCAAGTGCTAAGATCGTCAAGATAGAGCCCAAGCTGTTTCACAGTCATTTGACATGTAAAGTTATTACAGACTAGATTTCATTCGAAAATTCATATATTGTTTAATAAAAATCCTTACAATCAAACTCAGCATGATAATACAATTCACCATAATAGTAATTTTGTTTTATGCCTTAACATATGAATTTTCCAAAGGCAAAAAATGTACAGATAGAAATTTACTAATTGATTCCTTTCTCATGTAATTGTAATTGGTGTATATGTATTACACATTTCAAAGCAGAGGCCGTTGAAAATGAACAGTATTTAAACGAAAGAATTAACATTTCCCACCACTAGATGGCAGTGTTGACCATGGAATTTTGTCATAATGGTTTTTACATTTTATGAAAGTTCATATTGCTCTGAAAACACGTAATTGAAAGAAATACTAAAGGTGACATACACATGGAAGAGCACAATATAAAGAAATTATTGTATGTGTTTCACCAAAAAATATTTGCTTGGTGGTGTTGAACATCGCATGGAATAAATAGAAAGTAATAAGTAGAATTGTTTATTTTAGTCAACATGAATGTAATAAACAGTGCAATTCCACTAAATAGCTACAATGTGTGCGTCTAAGGCCAAAATATGAACTACGTAACTGCTAGATTTGTGCATGTGCACATAACAGGGATGCTAATTTTATTGAAACTTTGTGTTCAGTCTGAAAACATATATTTGTATACATAATAAATGTACAATATGTCTGTATAAACATACAGTGCAGTCCGTAAGTATTTGCACAGTGAGACAATTTTTCTTGTTTTGGATCTGTACTCCAACACATTGGATTTGAAATAGAACAGAAAGTATGGGGTTAAAGTGCAGACTTTCAACCTGTGAAGGTTTTTACATCCATCCATGACAACGACCCGAAGCACACAGCCAAGAGAACAAAGAGTGGCTTCGGAGAAAGTCTGTGCATGTCCTTGAGTGGCCCAGCCAGAGCCCAGACCTGAATCCAATTGAACATCTGTGGAAAGAGCTGAAAATGGCTGTGTACCGATGCTCCCCATCCAACCTGCTGGAGCTTGCAAGGAAATGCCAAGAGGAATGGGCAAAAATGTCCAGAAACAAGTGTGCCAAGCTTCTTTCCCAAGACGCCTTGAAGCTGTAATCGCTGCCAAAGGTGCAGCAACCAATTATTAGGCTAAGGGTGTGTACAGATATGTAACCCCTAAATAACCTAATTTTGTCAGTAAAATAAAATTGCATATTTTCTAAAAACCTGTTTTCACTTTGTCATTATGGGCTATTTTGTGTAGAATTTTGAGACAAAAAATGAACTCAATTTATTGTAGAATATGTCTGTAACATAATAAAACATGGAGAAGGTGAAAGGAGTGTGCAGACTTTCCGGCTTGACTGTACATAGTCTACGTATTTTCGGGTACAAAAAGTAATTGGACAAATTAACCAACTTAAATGAAAGGATATGCAACCAATTAATAACTGGTTGCATATCCTTTAATTGCCATGACTTCATGATGTCTGTGACCCAACAACATCAAATGTGTCCTGATATCATATTTTCACGTACTCTTAAAAGTCATATTATTCATTATCATTGGATCTAAAGCCCAGAGAGAAAGACTTTCTAAGAACCTAGGACCTCTAGTGGCAAAAGATAAACCTGAAGTTAAGAATGCAGCTGTAATCTTGGATGCTGACTTAAGGTTTCAGCCACATAATATAACAAGGGTAGCTTCTTTCCAATTGAGAAACATTACGAGAATAAGGCCTTTACTTTCGCAAACTGATGCTGAACGGTTAATACATGCCCTTGTTACAAGTAGATTAGACTACTGTAATGCTGTCTTCTCTGGTCTTACAAAAAATATATATACAGCAGCTACAACTTGTGCAAAACTCAGCTCGAAGAATGTTGACACGAACCAAGAAGACAACTCACTTCAAACCTGTACTTGCATCTCTGCATTGCCTGCCCATGAAATTTACAATTGATTTGAAAATTGTTTTACTTCTTTTTAAAGCACTGACTGATATAGCACCACATTATATATCTGACCTACTGAATAGCTATCAGGCAAAACGTGCCCTCAGATGTTCTGGTGATAACCTGTTATGCATTCCAAATATGCAATAGTAAATTAAAAAAGAAGTGGAAAAGCTTATTTTTATTTTTATGCCTCCATACTATGGAATAGCTTGCCCAGACAGATCAGTGGTGCCAAATGTAACACTTTTTAAATAAAAGCCTTTTGAAACCGTACTTTAGGATGGTTTTTAATTGATTGTATCTAATTTTAGTTTTTGTGTTTTGCTTTTACTATACAGTATATATATATATATATATATATATATATACACTGCCCGGCCAAAAAAAAAGTCGCACACTCTAATATTTCGTTGGACCACCTTTATCTTTGATTACGGCGCGCATTTGTTGTGGCATTGTTTCGACAACCTTATGCAATGTCACAACATTTATTTCCATCCAGAGTAGCATAAGTTTTTGGCTGAGATCTTGTATTGACGACGGGAGAGTCGAACCACTCCGTAAAGTGTTCTCCAGCACATCCCAAAGACTTTCAATGGGGTTAAGGTCAGGAATCTGGTGGCCAATTCATGTGTGAAAATGATTCCTCATGCTCCCTGAACCACTCTTTCACAATTTGAGCCCGATGAATCTTGGCATTGTCATCCTGGCATATGCCCATTGATGGGATAACCTGGTCGTTCAGTACATTCAGGTACTTCGCTGACTTCATTTTATTGCTGCATAATGTTGCTGAGCCTAGACCTGACCAACTGAAGCAACCCCAGATCATAACACTGCCTCTAGAGGCTTGTACAGTGGGCACTATGCATGACGGGTGCAATGGCGACTTTTTTTTTGGCCGGGCAGTGTATATACAACAATGGCGTTCCACCAGTGCTGCTATTTAGCATAAAGCAGTACCATTGCGTAGATGCGTTCTATAGAATGTTGCCTAGGAGTCATAAACAGCAACAATAGTAACAGCAACAAGTTGCAAGCAAGTTGGCAAATCCAAAATAAAGAATTGGTTAAAATCAAAACGTATTGTTTCAATATATTTTTATTACTTACTAAACGTTTATGGTAACGTTGTATAAAACCAAGGTTTTCACTCGAGGTTTGTGCGTTATTGGATATAAGCACTCCTGAGAGTACTTTGCAACTCGACCTGCGGTCTTGTTGCTGCAACTTCACAGCAGTGCTTCTACTGCTTGTATATATATATATATATATATATATACACACGTATATACAGTGGTCTCCACTATTATTGGCACCCCTGGTGAAGATGAGTAAAAAGGTTTATAAAAAATTCACTGTTTGGTGAAAATCCAAAAATCCAACCTTTAAATGAAGTACATTTATTATGAGAAAAAAAATCCCTCATCAAGAAATAATTATTCTTAACAAAACCATGTGTGCGACAATTATTGCCACCCCTGCATTTGTATATAGAATAAAGTAATCATCAATGTTATTGCAAAATAGTGTAAACATTCAACATTTTTTGGCACTGTAACCCTAACACCTGCACATTGGTGAGGGACAAAACACATAAATAGTTTTGCATCACAGTGTGTGGGTCACTTCCACAATGCATCACTATGATCAGAAGAATATCTGGTCAGAGGGCCTTAACAGCTAATACATGAACAGAGAGAAACAAATAGTGATGTGGAAATGTGGTTATACTGATCTTTTACATAAATCACAAAAGTGATTTGAACTGTGTAATTCATTGTTAAATGTGATCTAGCAGAGGTTCATGGCAAACATTAATCATATACGATAGATGTGTATATGTGTGTACATATATATGTATACTAACTAACATAACTAATCAATATTGTCCTTAATTCATAATTTCTTACTAACACTAGTTTAGATAGGAGAAGTCCTGGACTAGTGAGGGAGTGAATGTATCAAAGACATCCAACAATGACCACGTGCATTTGGCAATAGCCAAAATGCACTAGGTAATGTTTGTTTTGTTACTAATAACTAACAAAGCAAACATTACCTAAAATAATCTACATTGCATTATGACAACAATCATCGAAGGGTACTTTCAAATTGCTACTAAGAATAATTATATCACATACTTGTTATTTAATACAATTTGCTCATATATAAGAATTGTCATCATCAGAATGTAAAAGGTTATTACATTTTTGTGTAATCTACATTAGCTTCAACTTACCTTGCTTGATGCTTGGTGAGAGGAAGACGGTGGAAGGAAGAGAGTAGTTTTACTGCAACCAAATCATGTGCGTACATATTACTTGCCCAACGGTAGATCATGTTTTTGACAAATTCCCCACATGCACTCAGGGTTGCCAGGTTGCAATGACAAAACCACTGAAAATAAACTAGAACTGCCAACGCTGCATGAACTGACAAAGCCAATAAGAATATTTCCTGTTATGTCAGCATTGATACTATGAATACAAGTTTAAGTTAATCACGCATATTATGAAAGCAGAATAAGTACAAGTTAAGAAGTTATGAGTGGATATTCACTTAATAACCCATATTATGAAAATCAGATTTCTTCATTTAAAATGATGAAATATCAAATACAATAAACTAAATTCCACCTATATCCTATAGACTTCTAATGTAAGTGTAGGGCATATTACTAGGCAATGTTTCTACAAATGCCAAAAAACAGCTGGTATCAGTGCATAAACACCCATTTCACACAATAAACTGTTAAACACCTAGGACCATATAAACTGGACATTAAGCAGAAGATTAGCAATGTATACAAGCAAATGTACACCACAACTTCTCTTCCAGTTTGCATAATAATCAGTGATGGTCTCATAAAGAGTAATACAATATGGCCCTTAAAATGAAGTCATAGGCTATCCCTGAGTTACTTGTATGGTTTTTATAATCCTTAACAATTTAAATGAACTGCAAACATGACATAACTTTGCTATAATTGGCAGTCAATGGACAATGTTTTAGGGTATATGATCATGAGTTAAACGGCATGCTTAAACGGCAATGCTTAGGGTACTAGGAAAAGACACACAAAGAATATCATTTTTAATAATTTATTAATAACTTCACAAGTAATTGGAAATTGTCATAATTGTTCGTAGACTATAGCATTAGCCAATATTTAACCTTTTTTACATTAAACAAAAGAATGTCAAACAACCAGAATGCAACCGCTCAACAAGGCTATTAAATTAATTAATAAAATGAGTCAGGATAAACAGACAGTGACGTATCTATACATAACATTAAATGGAACACATAAAACAAACAATATATGCATAACCTATCACAATAATATCAACAAATTACATATTATAACATTATAATGACTGCAGGTAAGTCAACAATACTAAAAACACAATTACAAAGAATAAACATACTTTTCAACATTGAACTATTGTACACAGTGAGTCAAAGAGGGACTCCTAATACTCATCCCCAATTACTACATGTACCTCCACACATAGACAGCATCAGCACACTGCTTTATAGACATTATGAGACCGGCTGTGTTGACAGACACTTCTTAATCGCCAACATTAATGAAATGTTCCTCAATATCCTGTGTGATTCACTTGGACATTGTATTGTGTGAAGTATGTGCTAATGGCCGAATTAGTCACAGTCAGTGTGTTGTCTGTTCTCTCGACTGCCAGCATCATGGTTCCTCCATATACTACACTATAGTTGGACTACTTTTGTACCAATTTGCAGCACTGGCATCTCGCAAAGAAGTCTCATCAGCGTTGCGTACATGGTTGCCGGTGAGCTATATAAGCCTTCCGTTTCCTTCATTCGGGGCTTCGATATTGATTGTTGATTGTGATTGTTTGATTGTTTGTTCTGTGGTGTATTTTATGGTATTATTTGTGCTGTTTTGTGTGCGGTTTATTTTGCCCTTTTAAAGTTTTAATCGTATGATTAGATCTATGTTTTTAAGGAGACCGTTTTGCTCCGTTGTGCTTTTATTGGAGTTTTGCAGCACTTGCCTTTGTGCTTTGAGCTTTCAGGTTGAATTCCTGTTTTATGTGCTCATTTCAGTCTCCGCTTTCTGGTCTGTCCTTTGTTTATCGTTTTGCGTAGATCTATTGCCCTTTACTAAGAGACAGGGCGTTTGTATCATACTGACTTTAGGGTTTTATTTATTCTTAGAGGCAGGCCGGTTATTTTCTATTAAGTTTGCGTTGGTCTTTAGTTACAGCTGTTCTGTTTCGTCCTTTTCACCTGCGGGATGATTTTGTTCGGAACTGTAGTTCTGTTCGTTCTCCGGGTGTGTCCCTCCTTATATGGAGCTTGGACGATGCTATGGACATGTTTGTGTTTGATTGCGCGTTTATGAAAGTAACCATGGAACGTTATCTCTGTTCCTCCGCCTCATTCCATTTCCCGTTATTGAGAGGCAGTGCGTGCTATTTTCTATTAAGGTTGCATTGGTCTTTTGTTGCAGCTGTCCTGTTCGCCCTTTTTACCTGTGGGACGATTTTGTTCGGAACTGTAGTTCTGTTCGTTCTCCGGGTGAGTCTCTCCTTATATGGAGCTTGGGTGATGTTGTGGACATGTGTGTGCGGGATTGCGCGCTTCTGAAAATAGTCTTAGAACGTTAGCTCTGTTCTTTTCGCCTCGTTACATTTCCCATTACTGAGAGGCTAGGGCGTGTGTTTTCAATTAAGCTTGCGTTAGTCATGTTTGATAATAAAGTTATGGGACGACGGTGCACCATCGGCTCGCCTGTAAAATGTTTCTCTCTCCTGGGAGATCGGGCGTTTACCCCTTTATGTTTTCTGCATTTGACTGCCAGCCTATGAAACTAGCCATGGAACGTTATCTCTGTTCCTTCGCCTCGTCACATTCCTCTTTATCAAGAGGTCCCTCCTTATATGGAGCTTGGACGATGCTATGGACATGTTTGCGTTTGACTGCGAGCCTTCAAGAGTAGCCTTGGAACGTTAGATTCCCGTTCCTTTCGTGTCTTGGTATACTAATTCTTATTCGTTTTCAGTGTTTGTTGGTTGTGTGTGTTTTATGTGTACCATTTATGCTGCTCGCCTGTTCTTATACGTCTCGTTGCAGAGACAGGGCGTTTGTTGTTTCTGGCTCTTTCTTCTGTCACTTTGCTAGTAGAAGTATGGGAACCTTGTGCTCTGTTCCATTGGCCTTGTTTGGTTTTCTTGCTGAAAACTTGGCGTTTGCACTTCTACTCATTAGTGTGTGACAGTGAGCCGGTCAGTAGTTGTCGTACGTGTGTTCCCTGTCTTGTCCTCCTCCCTTAACTGCGGGGTTTCCCGCCTTAGTGGCCTTAGGGCTTAAAGAATCCCCTTGCTGCGTTTGGCTCCTCCCACCTCACACGTGACGCCCCATTACAGTATGTGTCCGTCTCTGTCCCTTGTCAAAGAACCAGAATGCAACCGCTCAACAAGGCTATTATATTAATTAGTAAAATAAGTCAGGATAAACAGACAGTGACATACTGTATCTCAACGTGGTCTCACGCGGACTCGTCACATAGCGACGCTTCTGCCCAAGCGTCGCTATGTGACGCCAAAGGTAGCCTTTTGCGTCGTATATAGACGCAGCCTTTTGCGTCGTATATTGACGGTTGTGGCCACATAATTTGTCTTTGGTTGTGGCACTTCAATATTATGCTTTTTTATTTTTATTTTTTCTTCATCTGGTAGAGAGTTACGTGAACTCTTGTGGTCGGGCTCGCCCAATATCTTAACAGTTCGGGCATGAGCCCGAGTTACATGAACTCCTGTGAGGTTATGTTTAGGGGTTGGGGGTGGGGTACGGGAATCACGAACTCAGAAAGATCTCCGCGCACACGGCAAAGACTGAGCGGGCATGCTCGCAGTCGGTTATCATGAGCAAAGCCTTCGCCATAGTAGGATTCGTAAATTCGAGACGAGTGCGTCAAATAAAGACGCAAAAGGCCTCCTTCTGCGTCTAAAGGATGACGCCGTAGGAGCTGCCCAAGCGTCGCTATGTGACGACTTGGGAGTGAGACCAGGCTGCATATCTATACATAACATTAAATGGAACACATAAAACAAACAATATATGCATAATCACAATAATATCAACAAATTACATATAACATAATGACTGCAGGTAAGTCAACAATACTAAAAACACAATTACAAAGAATAAACGTACTTTTCAACATTGAACTATTGTACACATTGAGTCAAAGAGGGACTCCTAATACTCATCCCCAATTACTGCATCACCCTCCGCACATAGTGAGACAGCATCAGCACACTGCTTTATAGACATTATGAGACCATCTGTGTTGACAGACACTTCTAAATCGCCAACATTAATGAAATGTTCCTCAATATCCTCAGTCTGATTCACTTGGACATTGTACTCTATCAAGTATGTGCTAATGGCCGAATTAGTCACAGTCAGTGTGTTGTCTGTTCTATCGACTGCCAGCATCATGGTTCCTCCATATACTACACTATAGTTGGACGACCTTTGTGCCAATTTGCAGCACTGGCATCTGTTTGTGGAG
The DNA here is from genome assembly GCA_029718625.1 of Synaphobranchus kaupii. NCBI lineage: Eukaryota > Metazoa > Chordata > Actinopteri > Anguilliformes > Synaphobranchidae > Synaphobranchus > Synaphobranchus kaupii. Next base: position 5,571,415 of record CM056384.1, read on the forward strand.
GACTTGCCATTAAACTGACTCTGAGCAGTCTGGCACTTTGTACAGCGATGATTGGCCATTATGTGGATGCCAGTCACAGTGCCTGACAATGTTGATGGGGCATCGGCCTCAACAACATTATTTTCAATTAATTCAGGCACTTCAATTGCCTGAATCTCTGTAATAGTGGTTTGTAGAGTTGCAGTCAGGTGTATGTGTCCGTCTCTGTCCCTTGTCGATAGGCCTGTGAACTGGTATGACTTCAAAACATCTACCTGATGAATCTGCTTGTCCCACAATGTCAGCCTTGTCTGCCCTGTAGAATCGGCTATCACAAATTCCTTCAGCTCGCATTGTATTCCTTTCATGGTGACAATTTTGCTCACAGTGTCCTGGGGCAGAATTTTGGCCTCCAACACACCGACCTGTTACACACGACAATGAAAAAATGACGACAAATAAACGTAATATTCATGAATAAACACAGACTTTACTTTATATGGCATACTGCAATTACATTAAAATGGAATTAAAGGCACATTAAAAAATGTCTTTCTTAAAATAGGCACATAAACCCTAGAAAAGCTTAACTACACACACAGTAAAACCATCTTTCTTAAAAAGCTTTAATGCTGTTCTCACTCTAGGCCTAGTATGGTTTGAGGCTTGTTTGATACCTTATACCAGTGAAAACTTACAGCCAACCATCTGTTCCATACTGTTCCAGTGTTATTCACAGTTAGATCTAAAAAATTAGAATATCATGGAAAAGTTTTTTTTTTTCCATAATTCCATTCAAAAAGTGAAGCTTTCATAGATTATAGATTCATTACACACAAATTGAAATATTTCTAGCCTTTATTTGTTTCATTTTTCATAATTTTGGCTTACAGCTCCAGAAAACTCCCCAAAAAAATTAGAAATTAGAATAGTGTGTCGAAAATCAGCATTTACATTACATTTATTTAGCAGACGCTTTTATCCAAAGCGACGTACAGTAAGTGCGTACAGAGACATCATCATCATTACAGAACAGACGAGGCAAAGCACATCCTTTGCATAATGTAGCAGCTATCCCTAGCAATGAACGTTGACTGTAGTTCACAGTAAGCTGTGGGCAAATCAGCAACACCACACTTCCATTCCAAATACTATTATAAACTATACTATTATAAACCATTCCAAATACTATTATAAACTATGCTATTATAAACCATTCCAAATACTATTATAAACTATACTATGATAAAACATTCCAAATACTATTATAAACTATAATAAACAGACAGGAAAACACAGGGAACAGGGAACTGATATTCCTAGGTGAGGATATCAGTCAAGGTGGAGTCTGAAGAGGTGTGTCTTCAGGCCTCGACGGAATGCAGGCAGGGTTGGAGTAGAACGTAGGGGAATGGGAAGTTCATTCCACCACTGAGGTGCTAATGTGGAAAAACTCCGTAGTCGGGACAAGCGAGAGCCTTTGACACGGAGGGGGGGAAGTGCCAGTCGCCCTGCTGTAGAAGAGCGAAGTGGTCGAGCAGGAACATAGTTCTGGATTAAGTCCTGCAGGTAGGCGGGGCCTGTCCTATTGGCTGCAGTGTAGGCCAGGGTCAGAACTTTGAACCTGATCCTGGCTGCAATTGGCAGCCAGTGGAGAGACCTCAGCAGGGGGGTTACGTGGGAAAATTTCGGGAGGTTGAACACAAGCCGGGCAGCTGCATTCTGGATAAGTTGAAGAGGCAGAATGGCGCAGGCCAGTAGGCTTGCGAGCAGGGAGTTGCAGTAGTCCAGGCGTGAGGTGACCATGGTCTGGACAAGAAGCTGGGTGGAGTAGGTGGTCAGGTACGGTCGAATCCTCCTGATGTTGTACAGGAGGAACCTGCAGGACCGTGCCGTCGCCCTGATGTGCTCTTTGAAGTCCAGCCGGTCGTCCAGGACCACCCCCAGGTTCCTTGCAGAGCGGGAGGCAGCCACCACGGTCCCATCAACGGTGATTGTGAGGTCATGTAGTGGGGAGGTCTTGTACGGCATGAAGAGGAGCTCTGTCTTGTCAAGGTTGAGCTTCAGGTGATGGGTAGCCATCCACTCAGAGATGTCAGTCAGACAAGCAGATATCCTCTCCTTAACCTGTGGGGTAGAGGGAGGGAAAGAGAGGAAGAGTTGAGTATCGTCAACATAGCTATGGTATGAGAAGCCATGTAAATGGATTACTGAGCCAAGAGACTTAGTATATATAGAGAACAGCAGAGGACCCAGTACAGATCCCTGCGGGACTCCTGTAGACAGGGGACGGGGAGCAGAGACGGAACCCTTCCAGGAGACTTGGTAGGATCTATCAGTGAGATACGATACAAACCAAGAGAGGGCAGTTCCAGAAATGCCCATCTCAGCGAGTGTGGAGATCAGGAGTTTGTGGTTGACCGTGTCGAATGCCGCAGACAGGTCAAGGAGAATCAGAACAGAGGAGAGGGAGGAGGCTCTAGCAGTGGCGAGTGCCTCAGTCACAGCCAGGAGAGCAGTTTCGGTGGAATGGCCGGTTCTGAAGCCAGACTGATGCGGGTCAAGCAGGTTGTTCTGGTGGAGAAAAACAGACAGTTGGTTAAGGACAGCACGTTCAATTGTTTTGGACAGGAAGGGCAAGAGAGATACAGGACGGTAGTTCCTGACATCAGCGGGATCTAAGCTAGGTTTTTTAAGGAGTGGGGTTACACGGGCAGTTTTAAAGGCAGCAGGAACATGGCCACAGATTAGGGAGGTGTTAATAACGGAGGACAGATATGGAAGGAGCTCAGCAGATATAGACTGGAGGACTGCTGAAGGTATGGGGTCTAGTGGACAGGTGGTTGCGCGCTGGCGCGTCACCAGCTCGAGCACATCGGAGTCCTTCAGAGTCTTGAAGGACGACAGTGTAGCGATGGGTTCAGTATGGGGGATGTGGGGTGTCACCGGATGCGTGAAGGAGTTCCGGATCGCAGCCACCTTCCCCTCAAAGTGGGTCAGGAAGTCATCTGCAGAGAGGGAGGAGGGTGGAGGGGGGGTGAGCAGGGAGGAGAAGGTGGAAAAGAGTTTACGTGGGTTAGATAGACATGTATCAATTTTCGACTGGAAAAATGAAGTTTTAGCTGATGTGGTTGCAGCTGTGAAGGCTGCCAGCAGAGTGTGGTAGGAGGCCAGGTCATCTGGGGATCTGGATTTCCTCCACTTTCTCTCAGCGGCTCGTAGCATGGTTCTGCTGGATCTGAGAGAATCCGTCAGCCACGGGGAAGGGGGTGATAGTCGGGCTGGTTTGGAGACAAGAGGGCATAGTTTGTTGAGAGACTGAGAGAGGCATGAGTTAAACACAGAGGTGGCAACATCAATGGGCATTTTAGCAAAGGTAGCAGGAGGAGGAAGTGCAGAGAGAGCAGAAGTAGTGAGAGAGGTGTGAGAGAGGGTGCGGAGATTTCTCCTGAACATAACAGCGGGTGGGTTGTTAGCGGATTTGAGGGAGAGTGGGCAGGCGAGAGAAAATGAGATAAAGAAATGGTCCGATACGTGGAGGGGGGTCACCGTGAGTTCAGATGTGGCGCAACTCCTGGTGAGTACAAGGTCCAGTTGGTTACCACCATTGTGGGTGGCAGGCGATGTGGACTGAGTGAGGGCAAAGGACTGGAGGAGTGAGGTGACACTGGATAGCTGGGCACTGTCTGGTTGGAGGTTGAAGTCTCCCAGTAGGATTACTGGGGTACCATCCTCAGGGAAGGAGCTCAGGAGAGTGTCCAGTTCATCCAGGAAAGCGCCGAGCGGACCTGGGGGGCGATAGAGAACAACAATGTTAAGTGCAGATGGGTGAGTTACAGTGACTGCATGAAACTCAAAGGAGGAGATATTCAGGCAGGGTACAGAGGGAATAGAGAATTTCCAGGATGTGGAAATGAGCAAACCAGTACCCCCGCCTCTGCCTGAGGCCCTGGGGGTGTGGGAGAAGGAGTAGCCAGCAGAGAGAGCAGCTGGAGTGGCTGTGTTATCTGGAGTGATCCAGGTCTCAGTGAGAGCCAGGAAGTGGAGGGACTTCACCTTGGCATATGCAGTGATGAAGTCAGCTTTCTGGACGGCTGACCGGCAGTTCCATAGTCCACCCACCACTGAGAATTCCTTATGAGAGGACAGCGGTGGGTAGACCAGGTTAGCCGGACAGCGTCTGCGGTGGTTGGGCCTCCTGGAGCGAGGCATGGAGCACAGAGGAATGGGGGTTAGACACATGGTAGGGGGTGAGAAGACAGGTTAGGTGGGGGGGGGGATCATTACAAACTGTTCAAATTACCGACGAGGCTGCCGTCTTCATGGCAGCCTCTACTTTAACTTATAGACTACTTGCTAATTTCCCGCTTGCACTCAGCTGCTTGCAGGGCTAATTCACTCAGGTGAATCTATTTGCGATTAGCAACACAAAAGACTAGCAGCTGACCTAGAAACACAAAGCAAGTAAACAAGTGGTCGGTAATGCTGCAATTTACATTAACTAAACCGTGACTACACTACAAACAGTTCAATCAGCTAACGCACAGCTGAACCAAATGAAAAGACGATACTTAAGCCTATCCGACGGTAGATTGACAACGCAGGTCTGCTTGCACTCTGAACTAGGAATGCAAAACACGCTATTTATTCACTCAGGTGAATCTATTTGCGATTAGCAACACAAAAGACTAGCAGCTGACCTAGAAACACAAAGCAAGTAAACAAGTGGTCGGTAATGCTGCAATTTACATTAACTAAACCGTGACTACACTACAAACAGTTCAATCAGCTAACGCACAGCTGAACCAAATGAAAAAGACGATACTTAAGCCTATCCGATGGTAGATTGACAACGCAGGTCTGCTTGCACTCTCTTCAGTGCAATCACTACTTCAGTTATTTCAGAGAATGAATGTTTTAGACTGAGTGTCACACTCTAATCATCTAATTTACTCAAAACACCTGCAAAGTTTTTCTACAGATGTGTCGTTAAATTGGACAGGTATCTCAGTTTGGTTCAGTATGGGGAAGACTGCAGACTTGACAATTGGCCAGAAGATCATCATTGACACCCTCCAGAAGATGGGTAAGCCACAAAAGGTCATCGCTAAGGAGGCTGGCTGTTCACAGAGTGCAGTGTCCAAGCATATCAATAGAAAGTTTAGTGGAAGGGAAAAATATGGCAGGAGAAGGTGCACAAGCAAAAGAGATGACCGCAGGCTTCAGCGGATTGTCAAGCAAAGACGATTCCAAAATTTGGCGGAGATGCAGAGGGAGTGGACTGAGGCTGGAGTCAGTGCTTCAAAAACCACCACGTACAGACGTATCCGGGACATGGGCTACAACTGTCGGATTCCTCGAGTCAAGCCACTCCACTCATTCTATGAAATAACTGAAGTAAATGCTGATTTTCGACACACTATTCTAATTTATTGAAATACTGTTTTGGGGGTTTTCTGGAGCTGTAAGCCAAAATTATGAAAAATGAAACAAATAAAGGCTAGAAATATTTCACTTTGTGTGTAATGAATCTATAATCTATGAAAGTTTCACTTTTTGAATGGAATTATGGAAAATAAACAACTTTTCCATGATATTCAAATTTTTTGGAATATGTATATATATAGGCCTATGTGTATGTACAGTTATAACTGAGTACCAATGACATAATAAGTATAGCTTACACACATTTTGCCTGCTTCCAAGTGCTTGCACTTTGGCAATGTCCAGTTTTGAGCTGTTGGGAGGTGGTCTTGGCTGGAATGGGACTTGCACAACCTCCAAGGTAGTACCTTTAGAGCACAGTATATCAAAGCCATCTGGATCGGAAAAGCCTAAAAAAAGAACAATCATTCAACAATTATATTTTAGGCTAAATGATCATACAATATGAACTTCAACCACATATTTTCTTGACTTTCATTGTTTGGATGGCAAGTATGTCATTAGCCACGTTATGGCTTATTGGTGCATGCCTCATATGTATACAGCACTAAGAGTTTGGCACTTTTCAGGGTTTCCTGCAAAAATAACCACAATGACCAGACTCTCAGCCCTTCGGAGCAATGACTGCTTTTCTGACTTCATGTAAACAAACATAATTCCGATACAACTTGACATGTCCACAGAATAAAGTCAGAAACTACAGTCTTTTTTCCACAAATTCCATCATCACATATTGTTTAGTCCCACAATCAACAATTCCCCCCATTGGAGATTCTGCTATACATCTGCCAATAACAAGCAATAACAAGGTTTGATTAAAGTAGTCAATTACAGGATACAAAGGCAAAATAGTTATTTTGAACAAAAACCAGGTGCACATTTGTATCTCTTAAGAACATATTGTCATGGTTTTTAACCCTGTTTCCCTATGCGGTCGTTTTCATTAGTGGCCACGCGAGGGTGCTGCCCTTTTAGTAGATGCTTGCTCCGCCCTGCTGAGCTTCTGTTAGCGTCTACACCTGTGCGTGGTCACTGAGAGCTATTTAAGCCTTCCGTTTCCTTCTATTGGGGCTTCGACATTAATTGTTGATTGTTTGTTCATTATTTTGTACTGTGGTGTTTTTGTTGGCTGTGAGTTATTCGAACCATTTGGGCTACTCGCCTATTTTAACGTCTCTTTGTTGAGGCAGGGCTTATTTCTTGCTGGCTTGGTAGTTACTTATCTCGTAGAAGTTTGGGACCGTAAATCTCTGCTCTATTTCGCCTTTTTGTGCTTTTTCTCTGTATATGGAGATCGGGCGTTTCGCTTCTACTTAGTTCTTAGCTCGTAGAAGTATAGAGTAGCTGTTCTTTGTTCCATTCTCGCCTGTTAAGGGTTCTTACAGAGAGTCCTGGCGTTTGCTTCTACTCATTTCCGTGTTACTGTGAGCCAGTGAGTAGCTTTGGTACGTTTATTCCCTGTTTTGTCTCCTTCTCGTGGACTACGTTCCCCGTTGTTGTGAGTCAGGGTTTTTGTTTAAATTGAGAGGCTGTCGTGCTATTATTGCGTTGGTCTTTGTTGCAGCTGTCCTCCGTCCTTTTTACCTACGGGACGATTTTGTTCGGAACTATTGCTCTGTTCGTTTTCCGGGTATGTTTCTCCTTGTGTGGAGTTTGGGCGAGGTTGTGGACATGTTTGTGTGTGACTGCGCGTAGCATGGGAACGTTAGCTCTCTGTTCCTTCGCTTTGTTACATATTCTTTTACTGAGAGGCTAGGGTGGTTGTTTTATATTAAGCTTGCGTTAGTCATTTTGGATAGTAAAGTTATGGGACGACGGTGCTCCGTCGGCTCATCTGTAAAATGTTTCTCTTTCCTGGGAGATCGGGTGTTTACCCCTTTGTTTTCTGCATTTGACTGCAAGCCTATTAAACTAGCCATGGAACGTTAAATCCCTGTTCCTGTTCGCCTCGTTATATTTCTCATCATGGAGAGGCAGGGCGTTTATTTTATACTAACTCGTTTTGGTCTTTTTAGCCGGTAACTGTCCGGTGCAGCCTGTCCTGTTCGTTCCTTTTGGTACCTGTCTCCGTATATGGAGTTTGGCGATTTTGTTCGGAACTACGGTCCGGTTTTGTCTTTCGGTACATGTCTTCCTATAGGGAGGATTGGGCGATGTTGTGGATATGTTTTGCATTTGACAAACGAGTCTTTGAAAGTAGCCTTGGAACGTTATATCTCCGTTCCTTTTCGCCTCCTCGTTTACTAATTCGCATTAGTTTTCAGGGTTTGTTTGTGTGTTTTATGTGTAATTATTGTTGTGTTTTATTTGTGCCTTTACGCTACTCGCCCTTTCTTATGTGTCTCGTTACCGAGACAGGGTGCATATTATTTCTGGCTATTCAGACCTGTCCTTGCACTTCTACTTATTTGGCGTGGGACAGTTAGCCGGTTGGTAGCGTCTGTAGGCATGTTCGTTGTCTTGTCTCCTCCCTTATCTGCGGGGTTTCCTGCCTTAGTGGCCCTAGGGCTTTAAGAATCCCCTTGCTGCATTTGGCTCCTCCTTCCTCACACGTCACGCCCCATTACACATATAGGGCCTAGCCTGGTTAGTAATTGGATGAGCAACTACATGGGGACACCAGTTGCTGTGAGCTTTTGGAAGATATTTTTGCATAGGGGACACTTTCACAATGTTAGACAATTTAATTGTTTGTTATTTCACATTTCACCATACTTAGAATTAAGAATAACCCATTAAAAACACTTTTACAAAAAAACATAATCAATTTCATTTTACAAACACTTTCATTTAATTCATGCTATAGGATTACGACTAAAAAATTACGCCCATATGTTTCTTGACAGTAAAATGTATCTGTGCTTGCATGTATGTACAGTGCAGTCCATATTTTGACAGTGACATATTTTATGTTGTTTTTCCTCTGTACTACAGCAGATTGGATTTGAAATATAACAGTGACTATGAAGTTAAAGAGCAGATTTCCAGCTTTAACTTGAGGGTATTTACATCTACAGTCAAGCCGGAAAGTCTGAACACTCCTTTCACCTATCCACGTTTTCTTACGTTACAGACATATTCTACAATAGATTGAGTACATTTTTTGTCTCAAAATTCTACACAAAATAGCCCATAATGACAAAGTGAAAACAGGTTTTTAGACATTTGTGCTAATTTATTAAAAATCTAAATATTAAAATATATGTACACAAGTGTGCACACCCTTGGTTATGACACCCAAAAGTGAGCTGAGGTGCATTTTGTTTCCACTGATACTGCTTGAGATGTTTCTACAACTTAATTGGAGTCCACCTGTGATAAATTCAATTGATTGGACATGATTGGGGATTGCCAAAACCTGCCTATATAAGGTCCCACAGTTGACAGTGCATGTCAGAGCAAACTTCAAGCCATGGGGTCAAAGGAATTATCTGCAGACCTCAGAAACAGGATTGTGTCAAGGCATAGATCTGGAGAAGGGTACGGAAAAATCTCTGCAGCTTTACAGGTGCCAAAGAGCACAGTGGCCACCATCATTCGTAAATGGAAGAAGTTTGGAACCACCAAGAAGAGAACAAAGGAGTGGCTTCAGAGAAAGTCTGTGCATGTCCTTGAGTGGCCCAGCCAGAGCCCAGACCTGAATCCAATTGAACATCTGTGGAAAGAGCTGAAAATGGCTGTGTACCGACGCTCCCCATCCAACCTGACGGAGCTTGCAAGGATATGCCAAGAGGAATGGGCAAAAATGTCCAGAAATAAGTGTGCTAAGCTCGTAGCTTCTTTCCCAAGATGCCTTGAAGCTGTAATCGCTGCCAAAGGTGCAGCAACCAAGTATTAGGCTAAGGGTGTGTACAGATATGTAACTCCTAAATAACCTATTTTTGTCAGTAAAATAAAATTGCATATTTTCTAAAAACCTGTTTTCACTTTGTCATTATTGGCTATTGTGTGTAGATGTTTGAGGCAAAAAATGAACTCAATCTATTGTAGAATATGTCTGTAACGTAATAAAACGTGGATAGGTGAAAGGAGTGTTCAGACTTTCCGGCTTGACTGTATATTGTGTGAACTGTGTACCAATTGTAGCCGTTTTATACATAGTCCCCCCATTTTAGGTTACCAGGAGTAATGGCACAAATTAACATAAACTTCAATAAACACATCATATTAAATATCAGGTACTCTTACAAGCAATATTATAACCTCTCTGCATTTGAATGGATCTCTATGGGAATTGTGGGGACGGGGGGCTGGATTCAGTTGTAAATTACAGTGGAACAGGACATGGTTAGTTAAATGGCTGTAAATCATAAAGCCTCTGTGGTATCAAAAGAGCCTGAAACCATAATTTTCCTGCCACATATGCAGTAGACATGTGGATGGATCATTTTCAGGGTTTCTTCTCCTGACTTACTGTATAGTTCCATAGAATTAATTAGGAAAATGAGTGAGGATAAACAGAACACAGAGCCAAAACAACATAAAATGTGCCACTCATGTTTCTCTCTACATTTAATAATGTAATACTACATAAATGATATGCTTAGTCATTATCAGTTACTCCTAAAAAACATAGTACAAAAAGAAATCATAAAACAATGCCATGTTACTCACGCATACAAACCACTGTCTATAAGTAATTAAAACTTCGAAGAAAACCTTATTTAAATTAATGTCTTAAAAAGCAGCCTAAATATTACACTCCAAAAAAGCTACGTTTATACTTCGTCAGGTTAATTTTACATAAATGTACAAGTTTTGAATTTTAACTTAAAACATAGATAGATAGATAGATAGATAGATAGATAGATAGATAGATAGATAGATAGATAGATAGATAGATAGATAGATAGATAGATACAGATAGAACAGTTTATTATCCCCATGGGGAATTCTTTTTCTAGCAGCATATGACATGCACTTTTACAAAAACACGTTTATAGCAAGAATATTACATACAAGTATATGACAAACAATTGAAATGACAAATTATTTTCAGCTGGTGCAAAACATTATTATTTCTCTTTTTAATGTTTCACATTAAAATTATGTATGCTATAATGATATATGAGCCAATAACAAAAATAATACTAATAATAATAGTTAGTTATCCATGATGTGCCTTTCATACACGAAAAGAACTGCTGGACGAAGACACATTCACACATATACTGTAGTAATTTAAAAAAAATTAAGTGTAAGTGAATATAATATTATTTACACTATAAATGATTGTCATTTGACATATTAATGTGACACAAAGTTTGAATGAGTACATTCTTTTCAGATGATAAGATAAAAAGGTCAGGGTTACTTTAGATAATTTAGGAAACATTGGGTAGCATTGCCTTGAAATAGAGCTTGTTTCATATAGATATATGCCTGCGTAACTGCGGCATTTTGTTACATTGAAAACGTTTTTCTTCAGATTATAGTATTACTTACTAACGCCTTTCTTCACATTGCTGAGCTTCACTGGAGTGCTGTTCTTGGAAGCTTGAGCAAAGATTCTCTGCTTTTCCGGCGAAAAGACAACGAGTTTATGGAATTCATCCCTTCCAGTTTGAAGCACACCGTTTAAAATATTTAAAATTGCGCTTCAAAATTTTAGTGGGAGACACACTGTGTACAAATCCCTCTACTACAGTTGACTCCTCTCTCGGTATTTTGGCTGGGCTTGCCATGGTTCCAGGTGTGTCCTCTTCCAAGAAATTCTCAAAATGCGACACTCTGTAAGAATAGACATATATACTGTACATATGCAACTCAATTTGATACATTTTGAGTGTCTTGATTACTGTCGGACAAAATTATTCAATGTTGTGGTTTGACCCAGACGTTAGAGTTCAAATGGCCATGAGCATTTCTGCACTGCCAGAGGTTACTTGCTTTACATGCTCTTAACTTCAGAGAGGGCTGTAGATCCATCAAACAACTGGTGCCAATGTGCCTTTTCTGATAAAACTGATTTAATAGCACTTTCCATATTTTATCGAATAGAAAACATTCATTATTATTACATCAGCTAATTCAGGTAATACTGATTGTATATATGTGTCTGTAAGCATGGGTGTGTTTCACCAAATACAAATTGACATTTTCACATGCATTTACATTCTACGCCTATTACGCATAGGCCTATATAGGTATTATCGCACAGTTTTGGCTAGATATGACTAATGCAAGATATAATAAGTGCTGCATTAATTTCCGCAGCTAACTATGCCTACAACATATCATAAAGACCTATTTCGTAATATGATAGTTTCATATAAACTCATAACATCGATGATCATGACAACAATAATGCCCCCCTACCAAATAAAATAACACTTTAGTATGTCATCAAAGACAAGTGGACATGACACTGATTATAGTGCTTTATTTTTCTTTGAAGAATAGCCTACCCTACGCTACAACACATTTGTCATGCTCTACTGTCAAACAGGATACAATGTTCTGGCTTGACCCAGACAGTGCTCTTCGTTTCAACATGTTTCTGTCAAAGAAGTGAGAGCAAAGCATTGTATGTACGTACTTATTTCGTAGGTAGGCTAGTCAATGCGTCAAAGCTACTTCATACTTTGTTTATACAATTTATGCATTTTCCCATAAACGCTTTCCCAGATAGCAAGGAAACATTGAATCAGCATTGAATTAATATCAGATGAAGCACTGATTCAATGTTGATCTCTCATGTTGATTCTGCGTCCAGGTGCTCATCGAGTTTGCATTGAATCAATGCATTGAAATAATGTTAAAACAATGTTGATGTTAACAATGGAAATCAACGTAACTGATGTTAAATCAATTTATTATCAATGTAATCTATCATAGCTAATGATAATATCTTTTTTTTTTTTTAAATAAAAAAAAATATAAAAAAATAAAAAAAACACAGACAAAATTAAAATAAAATAAAATAAATAAACAGTCAGGTCTGTAAGTCTCTCCTGTATCATTGATAAAGAGAAAGGAGAAGAAATTGGAGCAGTTACATTTCAGTCCACCTCTACGACTTCAACCTTGTTTCACTTGTATATCACCATTAAGATATGAATTTTGTTCATTGACATCCCTCTTATACATCCAAACAAACCCACAGAGTACATTTACAGGTAATTGCAGACCCACACACAAAAATTAAACAAACATCTGCCAAACCTCAGGACACCCTTTATCTGTTACAGCTCCATATATTCATCCCCACCTCTATGTATGTACTTTTACTTTGGTTACATACACATTGTCGTACCACAAAACACGATCCACTTCCGCCAGTAAGCCATAAATCTGTCCCTTTGTAGGTTCAAGGAGAAGGTTAGTTCTTCCATATTATAAATTTCTTTTATAATTCCTGTCCAATCCTCTGTAGTTGGGGGTTCTCTAGTTAGCCACCTCCTCGTTATAGCTTTTTTACTGGCCACAATCATTATTTTGATCAGGTATTTATCCTTAGAGTCAAGTGTGGAGGAGATATTCCCAAGATATGTTGTACAGAAATCAGATTTAATTTCTAGATCCATTATTGAATTAATCATTCTTACTATTTCTCCCCAGTAAGGCTGGATAATTGGGCAGTCCCAAAAGATATGGAAATGATCCGCCTGAGCGTTTCCACATTCCCTCCAGCATTGTCCATTTCTTGTCTGTTCTTTCTGATATTGTTTTATTTTTGGAGTGATAAAAAATCGAACCATATTTTTCCACGCAAATTCCCTCCAGCGACCCGAGCTGGAAGTACTCATTTGTGTTTTACAGATGTTTGACCAATCCTCTTGTGATATTGTAATTTTAGCTTCTTTCTCCCATTTATTTTTAATATAAAGCGTGGAGTTCCCTATGTGTAACTGTAAGCATGAATAGATTCTCATTATCAGTTTTCTTTTAAGTTTGGACTTATATGAATCGATCAGAATGTTAATTAGGTCTGTATCGCAATCTTCTACTGTCTTTATGTTACTATTATAGTGAGCTCTAACCTGAAGGTACCTGTAGAAGTCTTGTTTCTCTAAGTAATAATTATCTTTTAGTTTTTGGAAGTCATCTAATTCTCCTTTATCGGATATAAGACAATATGTTGTAATACCTTTAAAGGACCATTGTTTGTATCGTCCATCCATCCGGGCCGGTTTAAAGTCTTCATCGTGAGTCACCCATCGGAGCAATTTGATTCGTTTTTCCAATTTTAATTTGCGACATTCCCCAAACCAAATATTTATAGGTGTTTTTGTCCAGTCATTTAAGTATTGTTTATGTAGTAAGTATTGAGTTCTGTCTCCGAGTAATGTCTGAAGAGGCATATCCAGTTGCATCAGATCTAATGTTTTCCACTTAGCACTGTAACCTGGATCACACCAATAAATCAAATACCTCAGTTGTGCCGACTTATAATAGTTCTCCATGTTTGGTAGGGATAATCCCCCTTCTTCCTTTGGCAGTTGCATTGTGTTGTATCTGATCCTGGGTCTTAGGCCCCTCCAAATAAATCCTGAAAACATTCTTTTCCACTCAGTGAACTGATTAGATGATTTTTCCATGGGTATTGATTGAAAAAGAAAAAGTAGTCATGGTAAGATATTCATCCTGATGATGTCGATTCGATTATATAAATCCAATGGTAGTAAGGTCCATCTATTTAAATCTGCCTTTATTTCTTTAGTAATTGGCAAATAATTTGTGGCATAAACATTAGATAACTCCTTAGTAATGTTGATCCCCAGATATTTAATTGAGTCATTATCCCATTTGAAGTTATAGGAATTGTGTATTTGTGTTGTAGGTCTATAACCATATGAAATGATTTGTGTTTTCTGTGTATTTAATTTATAACCGGAATAATGGCCAAATGTTGTCAGACAGTGCATTAATTTAGGTAAACTCAAATCAGGCTGAGAAAGGGTGATCAGTACGTCATCTGCGTAAAGGCAGGTCTTAAATTCGGTCTCTTTGATCCAAATTCCCCTAATTTCCTGATCTTCTCTAATAGCTTGTGCAAGTGGCTCGATAAATAACGCGAACAGGGCTGGACTTAGGGGACAACCTTGTCTACAGCCTCGTTCAAGTGGCACAGGGTTGGATAAACTGCCATTTATCTTTATTCTGGCTGTGGGTGAGTTGTATAAATTTTTTAAAAGTAGAAGTACTGAGCTGTTAAAGCCAAATCGCTGCAGGGTTAAACATAAGAAGTCCCAATTTACAGAATCAAACGCTTTTTCAGCATCAAGGCTGAGGGCAATAGATTTATCTCTACTTTTACTCATACGATCCAATAAGTGTAAAGCCCGTCTTATGTTATCCTGTGTCTGTCTGTTCTTGAGAAATCCTGTTTGATCTTCGTCTATTATGTCCGGAATTATGTTTTCTAATCTTTTTGCAATTATTGAGGCAAATAGTTTATAGTCTAAGTTTAGAATAGAGATTGGCCTGTAAGAACTGCACTCAGATTTATCTTTACCCATCTTCGGTATTACAGAGATTATTGCTTGTCTCCACGATATTGGCATTTCTTCCCCTTGAAGGATAGAATTGAAGCATTTCAATAATGTTGGTGATAATATTTCCCTGAATGTTTTGTACCATTCCCCTGGGTATCCATCCATACCTGCCATTTTATTTGACTTGAGTCTTGAAATAGCTTTATCCAATTCCTGTTTTGTTATTTCACTTGTCATTGATTTATTCTGTTCAGTGCCAATTGATGGTAGATCCAATGAATTTAAAAATTTCACAATGCATGGGGATCCAGCGCCCTCCGGTTGTGTGTACAGGTCCTTATAGTAATTTTCGAAGGTGCGCTGTATTTCGTCAAGTTTATGACACATTCTACCAGATTGAGGGTCTTTGATTTTGTGAATGGATCTTTCATCTTGTTGCCTCTTTATCCTCCAAGCTAATAATTTCTTTGCTCTGTGTCCGTTATCATAATACCTTTGTTTAGTAAATTTAGCCTTTGTTTCCTCTAAACTGTCGTATATTTTGTTTAGATTTTTTTTAGTAATATTTATCTGAACTAAAAGTTGTGGGTCATTCAGTTCCATGTGTTTTGTTTCTAAGGTTCTTAATTTATGTAATAAGTCATTTAATTTTTTCTGCTTTTCTTTTTTCTTGATGGAAGACCACATAATGAGTTTGCCTCTGATTACTGCCTTGGCTGCATCCCATACATTGCTTGGAGATACTTCGTCATTGTCATTATGTTCCAAGTAATCCCTTAACTCTTTTTCAACATATATTTTACATGATTGATCATTAAGTAGGCTAGTGTTAAGCCTCCAAGTTGTCTTTTTAACTTCAGTATCCAGACAAAAGGTCAGATAAACACCTGCATGGTCTGATATGTCTTTAACCCCTATTTCACATGTTCTGACTTTGTTTCTGTCTGAACTAAACATGAAGAAATAATCGATTCTCGAATATACCCTATGAGGGTGAGAAAAAAAGGTGAACTCTCTTTTCCTCGGATGCATTTCCCTCCAAATATCCATCATTCCTGCTTCGAGAAGGAGTTTTTTGACAGTAATTGTTTCAGAGTTTACTCTCTTTGTCACATTAGTGGAGTCAAGGGGGGGTTGCAATTGTATATTCCAGTCCTGACAAGAACCCCCGAGGACTCTTCGGTGATGATATTAAATATTTTCTTAATGAATGCTTTATCATTACCTGGAGGTCTATACACATTCAGTAGTGTCACTGGTTCCTGATCAATATATCCTGTCACTAAAATATATCGTCCCTCTTTGTCTGTTATCTGCCTTGTGAGTTGGAAAGTTACTCTATTCGAGATCAATATTGCAACCCCTCTTGCTTGTCCGTGTTTGTAAGATGAATAATAAGTATTTTTAAATCCAAAGAGTTTAAGCTTTTCATGTTCTTTATCATTAAGATGCGTCTCCTGCCAAAAAATGATTTGTTGTTTTTCTCTCTTCATCTTGCTTATTAATTTTTTTCTTTTAATGGGGTTTTGCAAACCATTAACATTTAAAGTAAGCACGTTATATTCCTGATTTAACATCCTATCTCCTAACATACAGATTATGTTCTTCTATTGACCTGAAAATTAAAACAAAAAAAGTCTGTGCAACACAATAGAAAACTTGAACAAAAACGACCTCCAATAGCGAAGTAATGAGACAACTTCGGAACGGGGAGGGGAAACCCCCTAATGGGGAGCCCCTCCAAATGCGCACTGACATCCTCATGTGAGTGTTATCAGCGCACATAGTCTGCGGCGAGCAGTGCAATGTCCATCATCCAGAACTTATGGCCCTCTTGATATAGTAGAAATACTTATAACTAAGCACACTTAATCATATAACCATATTTCGAATACAGACGAAAAAAACAAGGATATTAACCATACAACGTTCGGCCATTGAACACTTTCTTTTCTTACCCAACTGCGGGTCTAAATTTAAGGACTGATATTATTGTCAACTTACTGCTCATAGCTTCACTTGTCTTTAATTATCTCCTCATGAGTGCATATTAGGCTGTGTTCTGCTCAAGTGCAGGAGTCATATCGAAATTTCCGGAGCTTCTCTATGGCTCGGTCGGTACCTGACGCACGGTTCCGACGTCTTGTGGGTCCGCTAGCCTCCCAGGTGTTCTCTCCCAGTCTCTTTCGAAGTGACACCGCTGCGCCGGCCGGAGTCGAGTCCCCGTTGGATCCTCCATCAGCTGCTAATATCCCCTTTCTCTGCATGTCCTCCATCGCCTCTTTTGCATCGTGGTATGTGATAGGTCCGTCTTCATAAAAGACTCGGAGTTTTGCGGGCGCTGGTGTCTGGAACCGGAGTCCCTTTTCTTTTAGCACTTTCCTCAGCGGAGCATATTCCTTCCTTTTTTTCATGATTTCAACCGGGTAATCATGGTCGAAATACACCCTCTTTCCGTTGAGTAGTACTTCTTTTTTCCTCCATGCGGTACCCAACACCAGTTCCTTGGTTTTGTACACGAGGAAATATGCGATCAAAGATCTCGGGGGAGCCTGCAGCGGTGGTTTAGGACCGAGTGATCTGTGACAGCGTTGTATTTTGAGGTCAATGTCAGGTAGCGATAACTCCGCTTTGATAAACTTCTCCAAAAACTCACTTGCATTGTCCCCTTCCTCCCCCTCCGGGACTCCAAAAATGCGGAGGTTGTTCCTGCGGGAGCGTGTTTCCAAGTCTGTTAACTTAGACTGAATGCGCTCTTGTTCCTGCAAAGTTTGGAGAAGCACGTCTTTAGCAACAGTGCTCCACTCTTCCACCTCGGCCACGCCCCTCTCTGCTTCTTCCATTCTGGACTCCGTGTTTTTCAGTTCTTCCCCGATCTCACTCAGCTTCTGGTTAACTTCATCTATAAAGTTCCCGAGTTCTTCCTTCATGTCCTGTTTGATTATCTCACGAAATGCGTTTAATTCCTTCTTCATGTCTGTATGTCCTGCCTTTATTTCAGCGTGGATAGCGCTGATAGTAGCATTCAGAGTGTCCATGGTTGTGGGCTCGCTAGCTTCCCTTGTACCGCCAACTCTGTCAGCTCCTCCCGTCGCCATTTCCTCGCCTTTTTCGCTGTTTTGGTTAGAATTTGACTTAGCGTTCCTTAGTTTATACTTCCCCATAAGTTGTGTAATGAAATAGCCGTGTAAAATCCTCTCAAGTGGGGAAGTTGTCGGACCTGTCTGGGAGCTTTCAGATTATGCTGCTACTCGCATCGCCGCCATAGCCGGAAGTCTCGATAATATCATTTTATAACTACATTTTACCAATTATTCCTCAAAGTAGTCAAAATCTACAAAAAGCTAATCAAATTACTTTTGAGTTAGGCTACTAAAATAGATAACACATTGACATCAATTTTAGAAATGCAAACATCTTTATTTATTTTACAACATATTATAAAGAACTATTTTGTAATATGATAGTTTCATATAAATTCATAACATCTATGATCATGACAACAATAATGCCCCCCTTCCAAATAAAATAACACTTTGGTATATCATCAAAGACAAGTGGACATGACACTGATTAAAGTGCTTTATTTTTCTTTGAAGAATAGCCTACCCTACGCTACGACACATTTGTGATGCTCTGTTTGGTGTCAAACAGGATACAATGTTCTGGCTTGACCCAGACAGTGCTCTTCGTTTCGACATGTTTCTGTCAAAGAAGTGAGAGCAAAGCGCTATATGTACGTAGGCCTACTTAATTCGTAGGTAGGCTAGTCAATGCATCCAAGCTAGTTCATACTTTGTTTATACAATTTATGCATTTTCCCATAAGCGCTTTTGTGTGTTCGTGGTGCAACAATTTTTTCTTTATTATTAGCCTTTTTTTTTTTTTTTTGCGTGCCACAATGCTTTTATACCCATCCAGTCTAGAACGGTTCTCACAACGTTAGCTACACTGAAATAACTCGGTATACCCGAGTCAATAACAATCAATAAAGCATGACAGTTTGACAGAACAATCGATAATAGGCAGTTCTCATTAATACTATTAACACCATATTGAATTGGAGGCTAGTCTATATTTCATATTATATAGCCTAGTCTAGTTATTTGATGCTTTGCAAACATTTAACCTGTCGTTTTCTGTGTCAAACTTGTAAACGTGCACTTTAATAAAACACAGCGACTTGCTTTAGTTAGTGTTATATCTCGCTTGTTTGCCTATTACTGTTGACGTAACGACACCAGTTCTTGAATTTTAAGTATGCATCCATGCTTGCTCCGACCCTGAAAAATCACATAATTCCTTTCGACAAAAAGGTCTGAAATTGTAATGGCAGATGACAGTGGCAACATCTAGCTCATTAATTTTGATAACTTCAGATATCTTAGTAAATATGCTAATTGCTATGCAATTGCCTAACTATTACATTACATTACATCGCTATCTATCTTAGCCACATAATACTAATGCACTTACATGCTACTTTAAGCAGCCAAACAAGAGCGAGATTGTAAATGTAATACAGACAAATCAATTTCTTTGGTCATAATTTGGCATAATTTGTAGGTTAACAGTACTTTTGAATAATAGCTCATGTTCATTCATTACCGGCTCTATTTCTACTTGTAGCCAGAATAAATGCATTCCCAGCTGGTATAAACAGCACAAACATAATTAACATACAGACATGATTGTTTAAAATGCAATGGCAACTTTATTATGGGCTTGGTTGTTCACTGTATGTTCTCCAATTAGTGCAATGAATATCTTTATATCATTGCCTTCCACTGACCCTTCTTCTGGCATACGAATGCCAGCATAAATGAAAATTCAACTGAACTGGCTATAATGCCTAAATGTTGCTCATATTTCTGGTTATATCAGAATTTCTAACTAAGAACCTGCTATTTCTACAAAAATGTTACATTGCTAGCTAACAACCTAGGGCTCTATTTTCAAACCAGCGCAAGGGGACGGTATAGTCAAACGCAAGCTTGTTGACAGCATCAACGTCTTAAAACTGGCGCTATGGCGTTTCTCAGCAATACCGCTAGGATCAACAAATTCTCAACATAACATCCTTTCGCTTGCGCTGCAGTGGGATGGGTGGCGCTGTCTGGGGCGTGTTCTAAAATACTTTCGGCTCAGTGACAATTTGAACCAACGAAAACCCATTGCGTTATGATCAGCTGGAACCACCTCTTAGCGGGAACGCAATAGACTCTGGCAATTTGGCAACTTATTCGTCATGTAGTTCTATGTAGTGTCTATAGGTGATGCCAACATTACACTTCCATTTAATGAACAAATAGCCTATAATTATTATTAATTAATTAATTTTAATTTAAACTACTAGAATAAAACAGGACAGCTTACAAGAAACTTGCGATCATGTAGGCCAATAGCCTATAATATATAAATTACACATTGACACAGTTGAATCATAAGCCTACCATTTGAATCATAATTATGCCTACATCACCTAATGTAGGCTAATTAATGCATTCGCCACCTCCTCCCGTGCCTTCCGAACTTCTGGGAGACGAGGTGGTGTGGATTGTGATCCATAAATTACTACAGTCCTAGCCTGTACTTCTGTTGCAAGTATGTCTGATTCCTGTGCGGAAAATCGCTCTTGTCGTTGACGGTCCAGTGCGTTTGGGTTGGTCATTATGAAATTGCATGGAGCGATTGCGTTCCAACTGGCTTTTTTTTAAAGCATGAGAACAACAATTTGATTGGCTACCATAGAGACACACCTTGGACATTTAAACCCAGCCTTTTAGCAATACCGCCATAAGGTGGGCCAAGATTGCCGTCATAAAATTACCAAATTTCTCGCCGACACGCCCTCAGAGCGATACCGCCAAGCGATTACTCTTGCGTTCACCATTGCGTTTGGTTTATTAAAATAGAGCCCCTAATGTTATTCCTTCCAGGTGTACTTAGTCTACTAATATAATCAGAATTACAATTAATATTCTCACGTAGAGTGGTACTAAAAGTTACCAGCTCTCTTACCAGATGTTCATAATCTAAACAAACAGAAGTTCAAACAACATCATATGCAGTAATTTCAGCAAAAATATCATCCTTGTGCACTCAGTAATCATATGTGAATTTTCGTTTCCAATAAAGACTGTTGTAAACCTGTTGCTAAACCTTATTTGAGTGGATTTAGGCGGTTATTTTAAAGAAGTTAGCAGAAGACAACAGTTATTATTGCCTTGTATATAACAAAAAGGTTTGTCTTCATAAAGAAGACAATATCTCAAAACATCTAATAAAGCTTAAAATAAAGACAGCTGTTGTGTGACTTGATCTGTGTCTTATGTTTGCTCTGTAGATTTGTACATTTACACATACTCTGATTGACATTATTTTGGTCAACATATATACAAAGGGAAAAAACACAAACATATACTGGAATATTTCATATTTATTTCAGTGTTCAAGCAATTAATTTAACAATCAACAAAGATGACAAATATAACAGAATACATGAAATAGAACTATTATGGGAACAATTTTATGCTGCTGTTTGTAAGCATTTCACCAAATGGTGAATCCAGTTCAGACACTGTATTGCACTAGAGGTGTGTTCCATCTCAGTTGACAATTTGAATCTCAGTTCCACCAGCTGTTCACTACTACGCTCAAACATTGTTACATTACTTGGTAAATCTCATAGCTTGTAAAACAAGAAAAAGGGATAGGTTACATCAGTTCCACAGAAGATGTATGTTTCTTTTCACAATTCTGAATGGATGTGGATGTTCTTCACTCACAAGAAGATGGTATGTGGTTTGTTAAATGGCAAATTTGTACAACGTAAAACTCTGATTTTCCAATTTTAAGCTCCTTGTATTCTATTTCCATGTTTTTTTTGCGAACAGTGGTACAAATCTGCACAAGGTTATCTCTAGAGAAGAGACCATAGCCTATGATATTTCCCCATTGTTTATTACATCTCAGTGGCGACACATACCTGTTTTAGGTCACCTCCTTCCCTTAGGAAGTCTTAACTGTCTTTGATATGTGCCTGTGGTCTACACTGAGTTACATTACATTGAGTCACAGAGCCTCTGCCAAATTCCAAACAGAAATGCTAGACCATCTACCTTATCTGCTAATGTCACATTACTTTTCTGTATCATCATTTCCATGTTAAAGGCTACAGCCACAGCATTTTTATGGAGACAAAAACATTTTCTTATATAATACATCCACAGAGCTTGATGCAGAATGAAAGTATTGCTTTTTCCCTAAATATATATTGTGAATTTATCATTACAAAAATTGTTTTACGGGTCATAAAAGAGTGCAGTTTTTATCTCTGTCTAAGCTGTCAGAGTTTGGTTCCCGGTGTTGTGCCATTCGTTTTTCGGCTCCCCTGCAGATCTCTCTCCCCCCTTCACTATAAATACGCTAGCTAAGCTACACAATATGCTATGAACACCCTATGCTTTTCTTTGACTTATTTTCTCCAGTTAAAATGAAAACGATAATGGATTGTGGTATGAGGATTGTAAACACCAGTTGTGTTATGAAATGCAATCTCCATATGAGACACTAGGGGGGTGAAATGCTGTATCTATAGCCTTTAAGCCAAATGTACATTACATTGAACATTTACAGTACAGCAGTATAATTATAGTGAAAGTCACACATTAAAAAGAATGCCATCTTTATATCTTTTTGCACATTGTTCTGCAGCATATTCTTCCAATTGAAAGTGGTAATTTACAGAAACATGTAGTTGTTCTTAAACGTTGACATATACATCAATCTAGGTTAATACACTAGCAGATGTTCCTTCCAAGGCACATTAAGTCACCTTCTGCATTTTTGTCATTCTACAAACAACAAGTTTGAACAAGTGCTGTATTTCCCTAATAGCACACAATGTTACATAATACATCTTTGTGCTCCATAGCACAGCCTCATACAGGTGCAATTTATGAATTACTCAAATAATATGCTTGCATGCCTCAGTTAGAGTACAGTGCATTCAGAAAGTATTCAACATAAAAAAAATTCAATATCACATTTACGTATTCAGACCCTTTACTCAGTACATTCTTGAACCACCTTTGGCAGCAATTACAGGCTCAAGTCTTCTTGGGTGTGATGCTAAAAGCTTGGCACACCTGAATTTGGGCAGTTTTTCCCATTCTTCTCTGCAAATCCTCTCAAGCACTGTCAGGTTGGATGGGGTGCACCGTTGCACAGCGAATGTGAGGGCTCTCCACAGATGTTTGATCAGGTTCAAGTCCGGGCTCTGACTAGGCCACTGAAGGACATTTAGAGACATGTCCCAAAGCCACTCCTGCATTGTCTTGGCTGTGTGCTTAGTGTCATTGTCCTATTGTAAGGTGAACCTTCCCCCCTATCTGATGTCGTCAGCACTCTGGAGCAGGTTTTCATCAAGGATCTCTCTGTACTTTGCTCCGTTTATCTTTCCACAGATCCTGAGTAGTCTCCCCGTCCCTATCGCTGAAAAACATCCCCACAGCATGATGCTGCCAAGTGATGACCGGTGCCTGGTTTCATCCAAACGTAAAACATTCGGGCTAAAGAGTTCAATCTTGCTTTCATCAGACCAGAAAATCTTCTTTCTCATGGTCTGAGAGTCCTGTAGGTGTAACGTTCCGTTCCCCTCCTGTCCGTTTTCCATGTTTTCCTTGTTTCCTTCCGTGTCATGTTGGATCCCCTGTCCGTGTTTTCCCCCTGGCTGCGGACTGGGCGTTTCCCTCGGGTTCATTTCAGCTTATTATCCACTTTAACTTCCGCCTATCACTCTCCCCTCTCGTTACTCACATTCCTCACTGCTGTGCTTCGGCAATCACTCCCGATTGAACATCACACCTGTTTCTCATTTTCTCCTTCATTTCCTGCACCATTTAAACCCCTGGCTGGCTGCTAGTCGGCGCCAGTTCGTTAACTAACCAACCGTGTTTATGTCATGTCACGCTTCTGGTCCAGTATTCGTCAGCTTGCTGTCTTTTACCTGTTTACCTGGTTTGCAGTTTGGTAGCTATCCCTCCGAAACATTCTCTGTTGCATGCTACTTACCTGTCTCCCTTCAACCTCCAGACGCCGCGGTTCCAGCCTCCCTGTAGCTGTGTCTTGTCCTCCCTATGTCACCTACCTCCTGTACTTCGGTTACGGTACCAGGATCCCTGAATGTTAGCCGGCTTCAGCAAGATTTGCCCGAGCCACGCCGCACCTTCCAACTCCGCGGAGCTTTCTTCAGCTACAATCCTGTCACAGTACCCTGCCATTAACCTCTGCTTTCTACCCCATTCATCAAGCTACCTACCCAGTCCGGTTCCAGTCCAGCTCCAGCCCAGGTCTTGTCCAGTACCGGTGTTTCGTACACCTCCGTTAAAGTCCAGTTCCGGCTTGGAATAATTCCGTGCCGGCTTCCGTTTCCCTGAGTGGACCTCCCGGTCCAGTTCCAGTCCAGTTCCAGTCCAGTTCCAGTCCAGTACCAGTCCAGTTCCGGTGTGTTGTACACCTCTGGTAAAGTCCAGTTCCGGCTTGGAACAAGTTCCGTGCCGGCTTCCGTTTTCCTGAGTGGACCCCTCCGGTCCAGTTCCAGTCCAGTTCCAGTCCAGTTCCTGTCCAGTACTAGTCCAGTTCCGGTATGTTGTGCACCTCTGGTAAAGTCCAGTTCCGGCTTGGAACAAGTTCCGTGCCAGCTTCCGTTTTCCTGAGTGGACCTCCCGGTCCAGTTCCAGTCCAGTTCCAGTCCAGTTCCGGTGTGTAATACACCTCCGATCAAGTCCAATTCCGGCTTGGAACAAGTTCCGTGCCGCCTTCCGTTTTCCTGAGTGGACCTCCCGGTCCAGTTCCAGTCCAGACCCGGTGCCACTACTCCACCTTCCCTAACCAGTTCCGGCTTGGAACAGTAGGGCACTTCCGCACCCAGTCCGGCTTGGACTCCCAGTCCTGAACCCGTTTGGTTCCGGCTTGGAACCTACCTTGACTTTCAAGCCCAGCTCCGGCTTGGAGCAGTCCGTAAGGGACTCTACTTATGTTTAATTAATTAACCTGTTTTCCTTTCCTGTACAGCTTTGGGACTACCCCAACGCTTAATAAAATTACCATTTTCTTGAATCTGCCTCCTGGTCGTTGCACTTGGGTTCGTCCCGTATCAGGATCGTAACAGAACGAACTGGCCAAAAAGCATGGACCCAGCCGATCTGGAACAGATTCGCCACGCCTTCTCCTGCCAAACTGCGGTCAGCGACCAACAGGGCCGTCGTTTGGATGACGTTCTGGAAGTAGTTAGGGGCATCACGGAGCAGGTAGCCCAACTTTCGCTCCACCAACCGCTACCGCGGATTCCTGCCAACCCAACTCCTCCCGCTCCTGAACCTCCTCCGGAGGCTCCGGCTCCCACTTCTAGCCGTGAGCCCCGAGTACAACACCCCGAGTTATATCGCGGGGGGTTGGGGAGATGTCGTGAATTTCTACTTAAATGTGACATAGTGTTTCGTATGCAGCCCTCCTCCTTCGCCTCTGACTCCAGCAAGATCGCGTTCATCATGAGCAGCTTGGGAGGGAGCGCCCTGGAGTGGGCTACATCCATCTGGGACAGCCAGGCCCCGTTATGCAGCAACTTCGCAGCCTTTACCGCAGAAATGCGGCGTGTGTTTGAACACCCGACCTGTGGGCGAGACGCTACCCAACGTCTGCTTCAAGTTCGTCAAGGCAACCGCAGCGTCGCAGAAATGGCCATTCAGTTTCGTACCCTCGCCGCGGAGTCCGGATGGAATGACACCTCCCTCCAGGGGGCTTTCCGCCAAGCTCTCAGCGAGGAACTCAAGGACCAGCTTGCCACTCGGGAAGAGTCCAACTCCCTCAATAGCCTCATCAGCCTCGCTATAGCCATTGATAATCGTCTCCGCATCCGGGCCCGGGAGCGGGGAGGAAGCTCCGGGCGTCATTCACCCTCCGTCGCTTCAAACGTTCGTTCACACTCCTCCGTCACTGGATCTAGGGCGCCGACGGGCGTTTCCGAGGAGGAGCCCATGCAATTGGGCAGAGTTGCGGTCAATCCCGAGGAGCGCCAACGCCGTCTGCGCACCAGATCCTGTTTTTACTGCGGCAAGCCTGGCCATCAGATCGCCTCCTGTCCCATCCGCCCAAAAGAATGGGCTTGCCAGTAAAACTGGGCGTACTGACGAGCCCCATCATCCCCAACCATGCAGCCCAGGATCGCCTTATGTTCAAGGCTACCCTCCTTTGGAGGGACAAGACCGTGACCTCCTCGGCTCTAATCGATTCCGGAGCTGACGCCAACTTCATGGATATCTCCTTCGCCAGGAGGGCCGGCATTCCCACGGAACGTCTAACCTCACCCATTTCAGCTCTTGCTCTGGACGGTAGGAGTTTGGGGCTAGTTACCCACTCCACTGTTCCTATCCAACTTGTTTTGTCTGGCAATCATCGGGAGTCCATTCAACTGTTACTTATTAACTCCAAACAATCTGCTCTTGTTTTAGGTCAGACCTGGCTCCGCCTCCACAACCCTCATATTGACTGGAAAGCCGGTCGCATCCTGGCGTGGAGTGCCCACTGTCTAGCCAGCTGTCTCCGTTCTGCTCTGCCCCCTCCGGGGTCCAGTAATTCCTGTTCTATGCAACCTATACCTGATTTAACCAATGTTCCTAGCGAGTATCACGACCTCGCACAGGTGTTCTCCAAGTCACGTGCTCTGTCCTTACCTCCTCACAGGCCGTACGACTGCGCCATTGACCTGCTGGCTGGAGCTAAACTGCCATCTGGACGCCTCTACAGTCTGTCAGGACCAGAGAAACTAGCTATGGAGGAATACATCCACGACTCCCTCGCTTCGGGTATTATCCGTCCCTCCTCATCCCCAGTCGGTGCAGGGTTCTTCTTCGTAGGGAAGAAGGATGGCTCTCTGCGACCCTGCATCGACTACCGGGGACTCAACCAGGTCACCATCCGTAACAAATACCCTCTTCCCCTCATTAACACCGCCTTTGAACCCCTCTCGCCAGCGGTTACGTTCACCAAGCTCGACCTCCGTAATGCGTATCACTTGGTGCGGATACGGGAGGGGGACGAATGGAAGACTGCTTTCAATACCCCGTTGGGCCACTACGAATACCTGGTGGTCCCCTTCGGCCTTACTAACGCCCCAGCAGTCTTCCAAGGCATGGTGAACGACGTCCTGCGTGATCTCCTGGGGAAGAGCGTATTTGTGTACATCGATGATATCTTGATTTTTTCTCAATCCCCTCAGGAACACGTTCTCCACGTCCGGGAGGTTCTCCAGCGGCTGCTGGAGAATCAACTTTTTGTTAAAGCGGAGAAATGTTCCTTCCATGTGTCTACTGTCCCGTTCCTCGGCTTCATCATCGAGGAGGGCAGTATTCGGGCGGACCCTACTAAGATCAAGGCGGTGACAGAATGGCCCCAACCCACCTCTCGCAAGCACCTTCAGCAGTTCCTTGGGTTTGCTAATTTCTATCGCCGCTTTATCCGTAATTACAGTGTCATTGCTGCTCCCCTTACTAAACTCACTTCCGTTGCCCTGCCTTACTGTTGGAATTCCGACGCCCAGCGAGCATTCGAACTGCTCAAGGTCCGTTTTTCCTCAGCACCTATCCTCCGTCACCCGGACACTTCTCGTCAGTTTACCGTTGAGGTGGATGCCTCCGACACCGGCGTGGGGGCCATTCTGTCTCAACGGTCCGCCTCTGATAACAAGCTCCATCCCTGCGCATTCTTCTCCCGGAGACTGTCCTCCGCCGAGAGGAACTATGATGTCGGGGATCGGGAACTACTGGCTATAAAACTGGCTCTTGAGGAGTGGCGCCACTGGCTGGAGGGGGCAGGTAATCCCTTTCTTGTTTTTACCGACCATCAAAACCTTATTTATTTAAAATCTGCCAAAAGGCTTAATGCTCGTCAGGCTAGATGGTCGTTATTTTTTGCCCGGTTTAATTTCTCTGTTTCTTACCGCCCCGGTTCCCGCAATATTAAGGCAGATGCCTTGTCCCGCATGTTTTCCCTCCCCTCCAGTCCTGCTGATCCGGAGCCCATTCTGCCGGCTTCCTGTGTGGTGGCTGCGGTCTCCTGGGAGATCGAGGGTATTGTGAAGGCCGCCCAGACTTCCCAACCGGATCCCCGCAATAACCCTAACTCCTGCCTTTTTGTCCCCAATTCCGTCCGCTCCCAGGTCCTCGAATGGGTTCACGCCTCGTGCCTGGCATGTCACCCAGGTGTTGCCAGAACGATCGCCCTCGTCAGGAGGAGTTTCTGGTGGCCTACCCTTAAGGGGGATACCCGTGCCTTTGTCCTGGCCTGCTCTGTGTGCGCCAGGAGCAAGGCATCCCACCAGCCTCCCTCCGGTCTTCTCCTTTCCCTCCCCGTCCCTGGCCGTCCTTGGAGTCACATTGGTGTGGACTTTGTCACCGGTCTGCCGTTGTCAGAAGGTAACACCGTGATTCTGACAATAGTGGACCGGTTCTCCAAGGCGGTTCACTTTGTTCCCCTCCCCAAACTCCCGTCCGCCCTTGAAACCGCTGAGCTCTTGGTGCTACATGTGGTCAGGCTGCACGGGATCCCCTCTGACATCGTGTCAGACCGTGGGCCCCAGTTCTCCTCCCGGGTTTGGAGGGCGTTCTGTGTAGCCCTGGGTGCCTCACCTAGTCTTTCCTCGGGTTTTCATCCCCAGTCTAACGGCCAGGCAGAGAGGGCGAACCAGGACCTGGGGGCCGCCCTGCGGTGCGTCACAGTGCGCAATCCCGCCTCTTGGAGCCGCTTTCTCCCCTGGGTCGAGTACGCTCACAACTCCCTTAAGAGTGCTTCTACAGGCCTATCCCCGTTTGAGTGTGCTTTAGGCTATCAACCCCCTCTTCTGTCGGCCCAGGAGGCCGAGATAGCTGTCCCCTCAGTTAAGGCCCATCTCCTTAAATGTAGACGCATATGGAGGCTCACACGCACCGCACTCCTTCGCTCCAATTCCCGTTCCCAACGTCTGGCGGACCTTCACAGGACCGCAGCCCCACGGTATAGGGCCGGTCAGCAGGTCTGGCTCTCCACCGCTAACATCTCCCTTCCCTCCTCATCCAGGAAACTCCAGCCCCGCTTTATTGGTCCCTTCCCCATCATTTGTCTTATTAACCCCGTTTCAGTTAAACTTTCCCTCCCCGCCTCCCTCAAGGTTTACCCGGTTTTTCACGTGTCCCAAATCAAGCCTGTCTCCTCCAGCCCCCTCAGTACCCCCACCATCCCGCCACCTCCCGTCCGAGTTATCGACAACGCCCCGGCCTACACGGTGAACCGTGTGATCGATATCCGCCGCAAGGGCCGGGGTTTCCAATACCTCGTCGACTGGGAGGGGTACGGTCCTGAGGAGAGGTCGTGGCTCCACAAAAGCCTTATCTTGGACCATTCACTCATCCAAGACTTCCACAGGCTGTTCCCTGACAAGACCAGGCCTCCGGGTACGCCAGGTGGCGTACATTGAGGGGGGGGTACTGTAACGTTCCGTTCCCCTCCTGTCCGTTTTCCATGTTTTCCTTGTTTCCTTCCGTGTCATGTTGGATCCCCTGTCCGTGTTTTCCCCCTGGCTGCGGACTGGGCGTTTCCCTCGGGTTCATTTCGGCTTATTATCCACTTTAACTTCCGCCTATCACTCTCCCCTCTCGTTACTCACATTCCTCACTGCTGTGCTTCGGCAATCACTCCCGATTGAACATCACACCTGTTTCTCATTTTCTCCTTCATTTCCTGCACCATTTAAACCCCTGGCTGGCTGCTAGTCGGCGCCAGTTCGTTAACTAACCAACCGTGTTTATGTCATGTCACGCTTCTGGTCCAGTATTCGTCAGCTTGCTGTCTTTTACCTGTTTACCTGGTTTGCAGTTTGGTAGCTATCCCTCCGAAACATTCTCTGTTGCATGCTACTTACCTGTCTCCCTTCAACCTCCAGACGCCGCGGTTCCAGCCTCCCTGTAGCTGTGTCTTGTCCTCCCTATGTCACCTACCTCCTGTACTTCGGTTACGGTACCAGGATCCCTGAATGTTAGCCGGCTTCAGCAAGATTTGCCCGAGCCACGCCGCACCTTCCAACTCCGCGGAGCTTTCTTCAGCTACAATCCTGTCACAGTACCCTGCCATTAACCTCTGCTTTCTACCCCATTCATCAAGCTACCTACCCAGTCCGGTTCCAGTCCAGCTCCAGCCCAGGTCTTGTCCAGTACCGGTGTTTCGTACACCTCCGTTAAAGTCCAGTTCCGGCTTGGAATAATTCCGTGCCGGCTTCCGTTTCCCTGAGTGGACCTCCCGGTCCAGTTCCAGTCCAGTTCCAGTCCAGTTCCAGTCCAGTACCAGTCCAGTTCCGGTGTGTTGTACACCTCTGATAAAGTCCAGTTCCGGCTTGGAACAAGTTCCGTGCCGGCTTCCGTTTTCCTGAGTGGACCCCTCCGGTCCAGTTCCAGTCCAGTTCCTGTCCAGTACCAGTCCAGTTCCGGTGTGTTGTGCACCTCTGGTAAAGTCCAGTTCCGGCTTGGAACAAGTTCCGTGCCGGCTTCCGTTTTCCTGAGTGGACCTCCCGGTCCAGTTCCAGTCCAGTTCCAGTCCAGTTCCGGTGTGTAATACACCTCCGATCAAGTCCAGTTCCGGCTTGGAACAAGTTCCGTGCCGCCTTCCGTTTTCCTGAGTGGACCTCCCGGTCCAGTTCCAGTCCAGACCCGGTGCCACTACTCCACCTTCCCTAACCAGTTCCGGCTTGGAACAGTAGGGCACTTCCGCACCCAGTCCGGCTTGGACTCCCAGTCCTGAACCCGTTTGGTTCCGGCTTGGAACCTACCTTGACTTTCAAGCCCAGCTCCGGCTTGGAGCAGTCCGTAAGGGACTCTACTTATGTTTAATTAATTAACCTGTTTTCCTTTCCTGTACAGCTTTGGGACTACCCCAACGCTTAATAAAATTACCATTTTCTTGAATCTGCCTCCTGGTCGTTGCACTTGGGTTCGTCCCGTATCAGGATCATAACAGTAGGTGCCTTTTGGCAATCTTTTACTGAGGAATGGCTTCCGTCTGGCCACTCTACCATAAAGGCCTGATTGGTTGAATACTGCAGAGATGGTTGTCCTTTTGGAAAGTTCTCCCATACCCACATAGGAACTGTGGAACTCTGTCAGAGTGACTATTGGGTTCTTGGTCACCTCCCTGACCAAGGCCCTTCTCCCCCTATTGCTCGGCAGCCAGCTCTGGGAAGAGTCTTGGTGGTTCCAAACTTCCTCCATTTAAGAATGATATAGGCCACTGTGTTCTTGGTGACCTTCAATGCTCCGGAATATTTTTTGTACCTTTTGCCAGACCTGTGCCTCAACACAATCCTGTCTCGGAAGTCTACAGACAAATCCTTCAGCCTCATGGCTTGGTTTTTGCTCTGACATGCACTGTGAACTGTGGGACCTTATATAGACAGGTGTGTACTTTTCCAAATCATGTCAAATCAATTGAATTTACCAGAGGTGGACTCTAATCAACTTGTACAATCATCTCAAGGATGATCAATGGAAATAAGATGCACCTGACCTCAATTCCGAGTGTCATAGCAAAGGGTCTAAATACTTATGTAAATGTAATATTTCAGTATTTTTTTAAAATAAGTGAGCAAAAATTTTCCCATTATCATAATGTTCTACTATCTGTAGATTGATGAGGAAAAAAAATAATTTAATCCATTTCAGAATAAAGCTGCAACATAACAAAATGTGGAAAAAGTGAAAGGGTCTGAATACTTTCCAAATGCACTGTATATGCTCATTTAAACAGTGTAATAATAAATACTATAATTTTTTACATGTACACATTGCATATGCAGGTAACACTGACCTTAAATACATACATACATTTCATGTGTTTTTTTGCTTAACAAACATGTCAATGTAGGAGCCACACATAAATCTGCAGGGATTTTGTGCTCTATTTGCCACACATAAATCTGCAGGGAAGTTTCTGCTCTATTTCAGTACTCATATACAAATGTACAATATTACTGTAAGTTTGCTTACTATCTTCACCATGACTAATGAACACACAAAAACTAATGAAGGCACCATACCCACATAATTTAACATTGACCTTTTACACACATTCAAAAAATAAACTTTATATGAATTGCTTTACAATATACACATCATATGGAAACAATTAAATTATATGTCGCTAGTAGCCCATTTACTTTTCCACTTCATACAAAAATTACTTAAAATAGCTTCCTTTGCTTACTTGCAAATCTCTTGCAAGTCTCGCAAGTTGGCCCCCTAATTTATGAATACACTTATGTATAGCAGTATAATCATTATGAATCAAATTTTTAAAAGAGTGCTGCAATAAAACTACAAATGAAATTATATGGTATGAGTCCGCATTTTCATCTTCTTCAAGACAAATTTGCAAATGCGGACTTGGTTGTCAATACATTGACAAATACATGTAAATAGTGTGTAATAATTTAAAATGAAATTAATTGTGCTCATAAAATCAAAAGTCAAACGGAATTGTGGATTTGCAGAATCGCTACACCCCTGTTGATTCATACCCATTACCCATATATACCCACAGGGGCTGTCCATGTCTTCTTTATACCCCCGTATCCCCCTCCCCCAAAATGAGTGGACGATTACATTACACAGACTAGAAAAACATCCTTACAAATATTGTCATTGGTCTCCTAACCATTCTTATCCCGTTTAATGAGAAAATCCATTACTACACATTAATGGCAGCTAAAATACGTTGGCATTATGTCAACATTAATGCAATCAGTAGCAATATCTTT
This sequence comes from Synaphobranchus kaupii, assembly GCA_029718625.1. Lineage (NCBI taxonomy): Eukaryota > Metazoa > Chordata > Actinopteri > Anguilliformes > Synaphobranchidae > Synaphobranchus > Synaphobranchus kaupii. The sequence continues at coordinate 5,604,115 of CM056384.1, forward strand.
AATATATATGTGATCGATTAATGTCCCATATTGAGTGGTTGCATCTTTTACAACTTGAGTGAATCCACACTGTTCCATAACCTTCTGAACAGAACATGTCACAAACAAATTCTCATTAAAATCACCAATGATTATCTTACCTCCAGAAAATGCATTCATCTGATCAATCACAGCCATCAGCTTACTCTGGAATGCACCAAGCTTGTATGATGGTGGTCTGTACAAGACTGCCGCAATTGTTTTCAGAGGTTCAATAGTAAACATCAAACATTCAATGTTAATACATGGTAAATTTATTATACTACAGTCAACACCTTCTTTGCAATACATGCCAACACCACCATGCTGCTGTTCTTTCAGTTCAGCAAATATTTGTTCACTTTTGTCATATGAAAGGCATATAGGTTTGCTATGAAATAAAAATCCAGTCAGATTAGTATCATCATTGGAATCTTTGTGTGTTAGCCATGTTTCTGTGACACACATGATGTCTGTCTCTGTATACCTTTGATCTTGCCTTATTTCTTCAAAATGTAATTTCAGTCCTTGAACATTGTGCAAAACAATCTTGTGTGCTGGTTGTGAGACTTTATTAAAAGGTTCAATAAATGCAGGCATGCCTTGAATAGAATTCTGAATGGTGTCTTTGGCATATATAGGACTCTGCTTAAAATCTTCTATGATAAGTCCTTTCAATGCTGTCACACGACTCAATGCCACATATGCTTGCCCAGGAGCAAAAATCTTTTTCAATGAGACTACAGCCTTTTCCACTGTTAAACCCTGTACTTTGTGCACAGTACAACCCCAGCTAATTTCAAAGGAAATTGACGTCTTGTCCCACTATTATTAGTTACTCTTTCCTCCTCTGGCTCAATTGGTGTTGCTTTTTCCAGTCCAATATGTAAGCTTGGCTTCTTGGCTCTTGCTGTTTTACCAACCTTTTCATCATCAAAGGTAATATATATTCTTGATGGAAAAGTGTCATCATCTTCATAACATACTTTAGAAACAGTGCCAAATACCCCATTTACAAGTCCATCTGAAACATCAATGTTTTTAAGTAGCATTACATGTGCATGTACACCAAGAGTGAGTGATCTTTCTAGACAAGTATTGCAAACTTTGACATGGTGTCCACTTTTTCGTTCCATTCGACCAGTTTTAGCTATCCTCTCAAAATCCTGAGCCTTAATGGAAATGACATCGGTGCATATTTTTGTCATGGTTTATGACCCTTTTTCTCTTGCGGTCGTGTTCCTCGGTCGCCACAAGGGAGCGCTGCTTCGTTGGTGGAGTTTTGGCTCCTTTCCTTCTTCTCGCGAAGAAGTTCTCATCAACGTTGCACAGCTGCACATGGTTGCCAGTGAGCTATTTAAGCCCATGTTCCTTTTGTTCTGGGCTTCGATATTGATTGTTTGTTGCTTGTGCTGTGCTGTTTTGTGTGCGGTTTATTTTTGCCCTTTTAAAGTTTTAGTCATATGATTGATCTAGTGTTTTTAAGGAGACCATTTTGCTCCGTTGTGCTTTTATTGGAGTTTTGCGGTACTGGCCTTTGTGTTTGAGCTTCAGGTTGAATTCCTGTTTTGTGTTTCTCCTCTCTCTATCTGCTGTCTTTCGTGATAGCAAGAGGAGTTTGTTTATTAAGAGACAGGGTGTTTTATCATACTGACTTTAGGGCTATATTTATTCTTAGAGGCAGGGCTAGTATTTTCTATTCAGCTTGCGTTAGTCAGATAACCGATAATTCCGGTGCAGCTGTCCTCTCGCCCCTGTGTACCTTTATCCTTATATGAGTTTGACGATTCTGTTTGGAACTGTAGTTCTGTTTCGTCTGTCGGTGCATGACTTGTGTCTTTATCCATATATGGAGTTTGACGATTCTGTTTGGAACTGTAGTTCTGTTTCGTCTGTCGGTGCATGTCTTCCTGTGGGGAGGATTGGGCGATGTTGTGGACTGTTTGCGTGTGACTGCAAGCCTCATTATAGCCTTGAGGTTCCCTCACCTCGTTACATTTCCCTTTACTGAGAGGCTAGGGCGTGTGTTTTCTATTTAAGCTAGTCATTCTGCTAGTAAAGTTATGGGACTGAGGTGCTCCGTCGGCTCTCCTGTAAAATGTTTCTCCCTCCTGGGAGATCGGGAGTTTACCCCTTTATTTATGCATGTGACTGCGAGCTTATGAAACTAGCCACGGAACGTTATCTCTGTTCCTTCGCCTTCTCGTTACATTCCTCTTTACCAAGAGACAGGGCTTTTATTCTCTATACTCGTGTTAGTCAGTTAGCCGATAATTCCGGTGCAGCTGTCCTTTCGTCCCTGTGTGCCTTTTATCCTTATATGGAGTTTGACGATTTTGTTCGGAACTGTAGTTCTGTTTCGTCTGTCGGTGCATGTCTTCCTGTGGGGAAGATTGGGTGATTTTGTGGACATGTTTGCGTTTGACTACTAGTCTGTGAGAGTAGCCTTGGAATGTTAGATCCCGTTCTTTTCGCCTCCTGGTAATTCTAATTCGCATTAGTTTTCAGTGTTTGTTTGCTGTGTGTTTTGTTTGTGCCATTATGCTACTCGCCTGTTCTTATGCGTCTCGTTACCGAGACAGGGCGTTTGTCATTTCCGGCTCGTTCTCTAGTCACTTAGCTTGTAGAAGTTTGAGAGCCTAGTGCTTTGTTCTATTCGCTTGGCTTGGTTCTCTTAGTGAAAGACCTGGCGTTTGCGCTTCTACTTATTGGTGTGTCACAGTGAGCCGGTTAGTAGCTTTGGTGCATGTTCCCTGTCTTGTCTCCTCCCTTATCTGCGGGGTTTCCCGCCTTAGTGGCCTAAGGGCTTAAAGAATCCCCTTGCTGCGTTTGGCTCCTCCTACCTCACACGTCACGCCCCATTACAATTTTATGTAACATCCTAAAGTTATGCTCATCAACCTCTCTGTTTGTTGCATAAATGTGAATATCAATACTATCTTCTCCTTCACCTGTCTCACATTGCTTTAGCGCAATAATTCAATAATTGTGCAAATTGTGTGTCTTTCTGTCGAACAATATCTGTCAGTTCAATCACAGCAAAATTATTAGCCCATAAATTGATACCTTTTGGCTCAGAATATAGAGGTTTTCCTTTAACTGGGGGTAACACGAAAAAAAACTACAACGCATAGTCAATAAATCATCAAAAATCATAGGCACCTCTCTCCCATCAGTCGAATCACTTTATCACAAACGCACAATTAAAAGGGCACAAAAAATTATCTCAGACCCCTCTCACCCTGCTCACCACCTGTTCCAACTGTTACCCTCTAGGAGGCGTTACAGATCCCTGTCCACCAGAACATCCCGTTTCAAAAACAGCTTTTTCCCCACTGCCATAAGAACTCTGAACTCTTTGCACTAATCCCGATGAACCTGCACTTTAATCCAACTACCTCTGCATTAATCATGTAAATATTGCTTGTGGCCCTCACCTTGTGTATATTGTCTGCTCTACCTGTTATGTGTTGCTGTCTATGTTATTTGTCTATATTTGTCAATGACACGTTGTCCTGAGCTAATGCTGTACCGAAAGCAAATTCCACCGACCTGGTCGTGTGGTCATTAATAAATTGATTGATTGATTGGATTGAACTGATAAAAATCTCCAACTGCAATAACAGAAACTTTTCCAAAAGGAGAGTAGTCACCTGTCTGTTTAATCTATCTCAATCTTCCGTGAATATATGCAAGCAGTTTATGGTCTACCATAGATATTTCATCAATAATTAATATTTGCAGGTTTCCCAGCTTTGCTCTCAAATAATTTATTTTTTCTTCCCTCAGTGGCTGATGTTGCATCTGTTCCAATTGAAAAGCTATTGTGTATTGTTGCAGCATTAATATTATAGGCAGAAACACCAGTTGGAGCTGTTAATAACACATGTTTCATCAGGGTTATGTGTGAACTTTGATAAGATACGGCATGCTTCATAATATATTGCCTTTATTAAGTGAGATTTACCAGTGCCAGCACCTCCAGACACAAACACATGAAATGGTTCAGGATTTTCACCATTTGTTTTTTGTAAACACCAGTGACAAATTCTATAAAAAATCAGTGACTGTTTTTCATTCAGTGAGCGCATAATAGTATTGCATCCTGCTTTTGCATTCTGTATGTTATGATCCTGGGGACGGTTAGGACCTAAATGCACGACTGGGAAGCAGATTCAAGAAAAGGGGTTTTTATTAAAGTTAAGTTTTGGGGTAGTCCCAAAACTGTACAGGAAAGCAAGCACAATTAACACACTAGGTAATGTCAGGAAGCCCGGAACGGACTGCTCCAAGCCGGAGCTGGACTTGAGGGTCCGGAACGGGTTCCAAGCCGGAACTGGACTGGATAGTAGGTGAAGGCAACACCTGGACTGGACTGGAACTGGACCGGGAGGTCCACTCAGGAATGGGGTTCTGGAACGGATTGTTCCAAACCGGAACTGGACTTGAAGGAAGGTGCACGACTCACACCGGAACTGGACTGGAACTGGACCGGGAGGTCCACTCAGGAAACGGGTTCAGGAACGGATTGTTCCAAACCGGAACTGGACTGAACAGGGAGGTGTACGACTCACACCTGGACAGGACTGGAACTGGACTTGAAGAGGTAGGTGGGCGACTCACAACGGCTGGACTGGAACTGGACCGGGAAGACTACACCGGTACGGGGCAAAAAGCAGAGGGAGGTTAGTTTGGGAGTAGGCACGGGAAGGACCGGGAGGTTCTCACAGGGGTGCCGGGTTTGACAGGTAGGTAGCTGGTGAAGCACGGCAGAGCTGGGTGGTGTGGCGTAGCTGCGGTAGGTCCGGTTGGAGCTGACTGGTCTCCAGAGCTCCCGGAACCGTAACCGAAGAACTTGGTGGCTTCTTCGGCCGGACAGGAACAACTGGAGGGTAGCCAGGTATAACGCCAACACGGAGCCTACACGAGCTGGAGGTGGAGGTACCGCAACACACACAAACAAACACGGGGAAAACGAACACTGCAACGGGGGACTGGAAGCCGGGAAAACTGGAGGTTGAAGGAAGACAGGTTAGCTGCATGCAATACTGAAATGACAGGGGAGGTAAACTACCAATCTGTAGTTCGCGAGAACTAAACACTGTAAGGGGATAATATCCCACAACCAAGCGAATAGCACTTTAAAAAGACCAGGAGCGAATAGCATTACACCGAGTGAGGATAGTTAGCCAACAGTAAACAGGGTCTGAAGGGTTACACATGTAATGAACCGACAAAGCAGGGGAGACAGCAGGTGGGTTAAATAAGGGAGTGAGATTGGAATCAACAAGGCACAGGTGCGGAAAGTAACCGGGAGTGCTTGTTAATTAGACAGGTGAGGAATGCAAGAAACGAGAGGGGAAGGTGATAGGCGGAAACTAAAGTGGGAAACAAAGAGAGCCAAACAGAGGGGAAACGCCCAGCCTGAAGCAGAGGGGAAAACACGGACAAGGGAATCCAACAAGACACGGAGGGACATGACAAAACCGGGAAAACGGACTGGAAGGGAACGGAACGTCACACTGTAGGGGTTATTATCAATTGCAAAAGTGTTATCTTTATTTGGTATGTCTATCTGGTATCTGGTATGATTTCATCAGATTCCTCAGCATCTGTTCTTTGATCTTTCATGCTTTCAAGACATTCTAAGCGTTCCAGTTCAGCCTCAGGACAAATTTGTGCCCAAGCATCTTCCATTGGGCCATTCATTTCTAGATCTTCTTGAGCTTTTTCTATGTTGTCAGCTTCTTTCTCAAAAGTTTTCTGTTTGAGTCCACTATGAATTTCACAGAGTAAAGTTCATTATCACATTCTTTAACAAATCCTGTGTTACAGAAATCTTCAAAGGTCTTGTAGTTTGATGGTTTTAACTGACAATCAACATAATAAGGCAAAAACAGTTATACTATGGTAGTATTTCTCAGGGTTTTTTGTTTGTGAAAATCGAGCGTATCGCACAACTGCAACTTTTGTACGTGTCCTTTTCTTCACAAATCCTAATTCATTGGCCAACTTTATACTGTTCGCTGCTGAGCTCTCAGATTTTGACAACATTCTGTACTCCGATGCAAAGCCTGCCAGACACATTCCGGAAAATTCCTTTGTTTTGGGTCTTGCTTTATATTTGTCTACAATACTATTCATCCATATGTTTTCTTTGTCTATGTCACCTCTTTCAGTTTTCTTTTGAATAACAGTGAGTGGAAGACTCATCTTTACTGCACCTTCACCAGTTGGAATGAACTGTACCTTTCGAGAACCCTCTTTTAGCCTCAGGTTAGCCAGGCGATACACACTTTCTTGTGCAGAAACTTCACGATTATGAAGGAAAACGCTGCCAAGTTTTTTTAAAGCTTGTTTGGCATCTACATTGCCTTCATTTGTTATCTCTTTTTGGGCATGATCTAACAGCAAACCCATTTCTCTTTCTGCTTTTGAAATGTACGATATGATTGGGATGGCAGGTATGCCATCCGCCAAGTTACGGCTTGGTGGGGCATGCCCCATACCTATACAGCACCGAGAGTTTGGCACTTTTCAGGGTTTCCTACAGAAGTAACCACAATGACCATAGACTCTCAGCCCTTAAAAACATTAACCTCTGTATGTTCTGACCTCATGTAACCACACAGCATTCAGATACAACTTCACACACCCACACAATAAAGCCCCAAACTTGGGTTATTTTGCCATTTTTCTCCTTCCTCTTCCACTTCTTCTTCTTCTTATTCTTCTTCTTCCCATTTTCCTGCCAAACTGCCTGCCTCTGTCGCGATGTTATCCAATGGGGAGAATTATTATTTGAGGGTATAGTCCGTATATCTGCTCATCAAGCTTATTGTCCAATAAAAACGCTTCATACTAATGTTTTTAATGTTAATATAGCTAATGGCTTCATGCTTTTCAAGAAGCTACTGTGGCTTAGTGGTTAAAACTGCAGTCTCTCACACAGTGTATTGTGGGTTTGAGCCCAGCAGGACACGTGTATTTTCCACAAAAACAATGTGCAACTGTTAAGTACTTTTCATTTCTTAGACTGTTATTATTTTCACATTGACACATTAACGTATTTTTATTGCAAAGGCAAAAGAGGTTTACAATATTAACTCTTCAATGTTTCACTTGTATTTCACTTGTACTTTATCACACCCTCCCCAAACCGGACACTCGCTTTTGTCTGGTTCGGGGAGGGTGTTACGCTCTGCTCTTGCGGTCATGACTGACTGACTGTGGAAACCCCTTGCCTCGGCCAACATTTCTTTATTCATTAATTCCTTCACTTCAGCTCTGTTCACTTTATCCTTTTCACACATAACACAAGGTCACCATAAAATGAACTACTAGGAGAATTTACGATAATAGCCTACATTAATAATTGAGGATAGCCTCTTTTAAGCTGCAAGCCTTTAAGCGATCGGATTTATAAACCACCAATTCCCCAAACATATATGATTCATGGTTAGTCACTTATAAATAAATAGATAGCCTCCGAATGTGGCTCTAGTCTACGCTACTCTGCTGATAATGTAGCTTACTGCGAACACTTTTAATAATAATAATAATAATAATAATAATAATCTCTGGTATGTACTTTCTTAGTAGTATCTACTGTTTTCTTTCTGGCTAAGATTCCTGGGAAATATGCGTTGTCCAATTAAGCTTGTTCGCCAACGTTACTTCCTGCTTCTCGTCAGGAAGCAGAAACAAGCTAGGCTACTATGAAGCGAATCAACATGCATTATAGCCTACATTCATTGCACTACAGAAAACTAAACTAAACCTAGCTGTCCGGTACCAAAACATTTCCCGCAGGTAACGTTCTACACTACCGGAAAAAAAAACTGTGCTGTGCAGAAACTCACTAGCTCGCTCGCTAGCTCGTAGCCCACACATGGAAGGTTGGAGGTACGCATCCGGCAATCCAGTGTTGAATAGACTAACGTTAAATGTATTTCATAGAATACTAATAGCCCTATTTTAAAACTGTATTTCCATATTTTACTGATGCAAACTATTTAGGCTGTACTAGCTATTTAGGCTGTATGTCTTTCAGCTAGAATGTGTTTGCGTCTAGCCCATTGTGCATGTATGTCTCCATGTAGACTTGGTTCATTAATTTACATGCTTCTTCATGATCCATAGCTCAGGTGGTGCTGTTCATTGTATTTCATTACACATTAAATACTGCTCATCTACAAACTCTTTTAATGTAATTGTGTGCTGTCTGTAATAGGATAACTGTTCTCATTCTTGTCAATAGAGGGCGTTATGGTTAAGCGAATGTCTGCATACATTTCTTTGGAATGCATGTCTCCGTGATTATCTTCATGCATTATTCATCATTTGTTAGCAATAAAAAATAAGTGATATCAGATCAAAAACATCTGACGTAAAAAAAGTTACTCACGCATAGCCTACATAGCACTGTCCATAAGTTCTTAATTCCAACTTGCAAAAACTAGGCCTGCCTTTAAAAGTCTTGATATCAAAATGTGGCCAAGCTACAACAATATTGCCTATCGTAGCTTACACTAAATAAACTAGCTCTATTCCAGAGCAATGCTATCCAAACTTTCCTAAATTATTTAATGCAATTATTTAATGCAACCTGTGTTTCTTCATCTTACCATCTCAAGAGAATGTGGTCAATGAAACTGTATGTGCCACATCAAATTGCAAAATGAAAATAATTTATAGTGGAAATACTCTGATTCAGATGTGTTGCACTTAGAAAAATTACTACACTATAGGGCATGTTTGAACAATTGTCTGCATCCACTGCTTTGGGTCTATGAAAAGCACAGAATGAATAAAATGTATTATTATTATTATTATTATTATTATTATAATTATGTATTTATTGATTTATTTATTTTATTTCTATCAAAACCTGTGTGGTCCTACAGAGCATAGATATCCTTGTGTTCACAAAATTCTGTTTGCAAATATCATACATACTATTATGTTAAGAAAATTGGTACTATTACTTATTTGCCACCATCTGACCCACAAACATGTCTGGATACGTTTGTAAAAATGCTTTATGTACGCTATTTTCTAGGTAAAAATATTACTCATTTTTATCTGCATTTATTTATTCATCACCCCTTTCTCTATTGTACATGATGTTTCTTCATATAAATGTCTGTTTGTGAATTGTAAAGAATGCTGTAGCAGCAGTTAACATTTTAAAACCTGTACATTTTCTAAAGTAAACTTGCCAACAAAGTACAACCATATCCTTTCTGGAGTGTAATTATTCATCAACTGTTAAAAACATTCATTGAAATCATATGTTGTTCCATGAGGCACAATCTCTTCACATGCAAAGATGAAGAAACACAGGGCCAAGTTGCATTAAATTATTTAGGAAAGTTTGGATAGCATTGCTTTGGAATAGAGCTAGTTTATTTAGTGTAAGCTACGATAGGCAATATTGTTAGTTGTAACTTGGCCACATTTTGATATCAATACTTTTAAAGGCAGGCCTAGTTTTTGCAAGTTGGAATTAAGAACTTATGGACAGCGCTATGTAGGCTATGCGTGAGTAACTTGGCTTTTTTTTACGTCGTAGACGTTTTTGATCTGATGTAAACTATACAAGAGTATGCATCAACAACATACTGAATGTCCATGTTAGCATTCCAGCACCGCAAAAGGTCTCTGTTGTATTGATTTATCCAAATGTCACAGGGTTTTCTTTGTAAAACAATGCTGCTTTTTTTCGTCATTTTCCTGTAAGCTGTTTCAAATAAAACTTGATTTATACCAACAGAGGCAAACAAAGAGTCTACTGAATCATGGGTTGTTTCAGCATTCATCAAAGCTTCCCTTACTCTTTTCATAATCACTTCTGCTTCCTCTTTTCTCATAGATGGACCCTCATTAGCGTTATTTGCTTTTTCATGATGTTCTTTGTGATCACATTTATTAACATCATTTTGCTTAGCTGGCTCTTCTGCATCTTTACCTCTTGTGATAAAAGTACTATTACTTGGTGGCCGTGGGAAGTTGAATCTGCAAGCTGTTCCCTTTTTTTTTGCACGTCTTTGAATGTCTTTTGCTGTGTTGTTGCACACTGGACACTATTTCTTGCATTTCATCAACAGGTGGCATCTCACATGTCACAATACGATCTACAAATGACACAATGTCACAATCATCATCTTTGTCAATTTGAGGTGCGTGTTCCACCCAGAACAGGCAAGGAACATGAGGTGAACCCCGTTGCTGAAATTCCACTCTGTAAAACTAGTCAGTTATTTTTCCAATGGGTTCTGCTGGTGACAAGATAAATTTTTTTAGAAAACAATGGAATCGATGATCAAACATTCTGGTAGCCGTAACAGGATTCTTTTTTTAATATGCCGCATCTCTCAGACCAGTCCAAATCATCAGTGCTGATGTGTCTGCCCTCCTGTTATAGAATACTTTCCATCGTTTCTTTCCATCGCATATCAGCTGAAGAAAAAGAACAATACCATGTCGGGATACCCAGTTGTCTGACCATAGCAAACAAATCTTTTTGTGCACTTTGACAAAAAATAGGAGTGCCCCTGATGGGCTTCAGAAATTTGTATCCCTCATCAAAATTAAGAATCTTTTGAAGTGAATCTTTGTCAGCATTTCTGAGGTAATGTTTGCTTTTGCTCCTGTGTAATAACCTTTCCTCAGCGCAATAGATACATTGGACAGAACTTGATTAATCTCAGATAAATACTGTCCATAAAAAATATAGTCCAAGTTTTTTGAGAGTCTTCCATCTGCATTCAGTATTTGTGTATTCAAATATCTACATAGTGTCAACTTCTCTTCCCTGGCATCATGAAATGTACCGGTTCCTTTTGGAAAAAGAACTGGGAAACATTTGGCTTCATTGGTCTCATCCATTAAGATTCTCTCTGGACTGTTTCCTTCTGCCGGGGCCACAGACATAATGCCATCAAAGTGCTGATCCAACACCTCTTGCGCAATGTCCACAGGTTGTAAACATGTATCCATGAACATGCCATGCTGCTGTCTGTCATGTAGTGACTCAATGTTTTCATCATTTGATTTTCTCTCAGCACAATCCTCATTGTCAACACAACTGTGATCACATAGGTCATCAGCATAACCATATGATTCTTCCTCAGTTTTACTCAGTGGATTAATCCATTCAGTGTTAAATTGTATATTCTCGTACCATTTGTTGTGTTCTTTTAAATATGACAAAGTGTTATGTTTGGGCAGGGGAGAAGGACCCAAACGCAGGCAGGAGTATGAAAAACGGAAGTTTAATAAAAGGCCAAGGCAGCAATCCGTGGTACAGACAGGCAGGGTCGAAGAACCGGGGAGACAGGCAACGATACAAAGCACAGTCCAAAGAGTGGTCAAGGAACAGGCAGGGGTCAAAACCGGGCAGGCACAGCAAAAGCACAAAAACCGGATCCAAAAGCAGGGTCGCGAGAACACAGGCAGGGGTCAAAACCGGGGAGGCAGAGGAGGAACAAAAGACGAAACGAAGATCAGACAACAAAACTAAAATAACAGGGGAAGGACGAGGGATAACAAAAAACTCGGAAACAAATAACTAAGAAACTCGGAATAGACTCGGAAACAATACAGAAGCAAAAAATCTTGTGTAAGGAACTCGCGAAGACAGACTGAAATAACAGGGTTTAAATACACAAGGAGAAGATGACACAAAAGGAATCAGGTGTGAAGGGGAGGGGAAATGGGAGAGTACAAAGGTGAGAACAATGAGGGTTAACAAAGACCAATAATACAATGACGGGGGAAACGTAAGACACGGACTGGAATACATAGACACAATGATAACAAACGGCCTGGGGTTAGCAGGTAAACAAGTGCACAGCTCAGAGGGGAGGCACACGAAAGTGGACACACGTGCAGAGAATGCAAAATCACAGATAGATACAGGGATAGGATAATGAGGAGGGAAATGACAGCTGCAGGTAGAAACTCAAGATGAATTAGTAATTAGTAATGTTAGTAGCGAACTCTAAAACCCTAATGTTAGTAGGTTAGCTGGTTAGTATTATATACACGTTAGTTTGTTAGCAGGTTAGTACTAAATCTAATCTAACAGTTAGTATGATTAGTACATTAGTATTAAATACAAATATTGATAAAGCCAGAAGGAAGTAAACGAGATACGAAATACAGAGGAAACCCGAATGTTCCCAAAATCACCCGAATAGTGTAATGACAAAGACAGGGAGTGGAATCTGAGGAACATGGAACGCGGACTTACAATCGCGAGGGAAATGCAGGAAAAACAACAGGAAGAAATCAGGAAACATAACAAATAAAACAGACAGAATTTACAGGATCCTAACACAAAGCACCCTGTACTTTGTCAGTGTGTACATATTGATATTCATAATGCCCTTTGTAAGTTAACTTTCTCTTTAGTTTCACATAAATCATCAAATCCTGATTTTCTGATCTTGGAAGCACATTTGCTACTTCTGTAATGTTTGATGGAACACATGTGACATGACCATGTACACCATTTTGTCTGCCTTTTGGTAAAGCAAGCATTTTCATAAATGGAATGTGTATTGCGATTAAATGTTGCTCAAGTGATTTTAAACTGTTCAACTCTTGTGGAATAGGGTCCAAAGCAAGATTGTTTGCAACACTTTCCCCAGGCATTCTGCCATCAAGAATCTTTCTGTGACAAGTGTAACAAATCCATAGTACACCAGATGGGCCTTTTTTGAAACTGCAGTCAAGCATACAAGTATCCCTGCATTTATGAAGGTATGTTTCAGTTATGCATATTTTTGCTATTGAAGTAACTGAGGTTTCCTCTTCTGAAATATTGGTCTTTCTTGCAAGTTATTACTTGATGTTTGAACAGTTGCCGATGACATACTGAACATGTATACTCTGGACCAGTGCTTACTTTTTCTCTAAATTGTTGAAAAACACAATGGGCCCTATCTTACACCCGGCGCAAAGCGGCGCTAACGCAAACGCAAGTGTCTTTGCTATCTTACACCCGGCGCTAGGTCCATAATAACGCCTAACGCTTACGCCGTCAAACTAGCATTGCGCCATTAACTAGTCTTGCGCCATCATTAGTGAACTGGGCGTGTTGGTCTTAAGATGAGGAGTGGCCAGGATTCTTTTTGGCGGATTGCTATCTTGAGCCAGCAGAAAGCGCTTGCGCTAGAACCACCACAAACCTGGTCTAAAGTCATGTCGCAGTTGTTTACATGCTATTTTAACGGCGCATATACACTACTCACAAAAAGTTAGGGATATTCGGCTTTCCGGTGAAATTTCAGGATGAACCTAAAATGCACTATAACCTTTACAGGTGAAATTAATTTGACCTTCTCTAAACTTTTGAATGCACATGTCCAACTATTCAATGTTTCAGTACTTTTTGCACAACTTGCTGTTCTCTAACAAGGAGCTGAACGGCAAAATTCACAACAGGTGTTTGATCCATGAATCGACTAATAAATTTCCTGGTTCAATTAGAATTGGTATTTAAACAGTCCTCTTCGTCATGCTGTTCACATTTTGACATCATGAGACCAAGACGACACCTAACAATTGATCAACAGTACCTCGCCATTGCGAGGCTTCAAACAGGATGTTCTCAGAGGGAAGTGGCCACTGAGCTTAGAGTGTCACAGAGTGTCATCAGCAGGTTGCAACAGAGATACAGAGAGACTGGAAGAGTCACAGAAAGGCATAGAAGTGGACGTCCTTTGGCCACATCCCACACTGATGACCGCTTCATTGTGAACAGTGCCCTGCGGAACCGGATGATGAATGCCACTCAACTCCAGGCACATTTAAGGGAGGTGAGAGGCACCCAAGTGTCACGTCAGACCATTCGAAACCGTTTACATCAGCGTGGTCTGCGTGCTAGACGACCTGCAAGGGTACCTGACCACACCACCAGGCACAGGCGTCATCGTCTTGCATGGGCCAGGGAGCATTTACGCTGGACGAGGGACCAGTGGGCCTCAGTGCTGTTCTCTGATGAAAGTCGATTCACGTTGAGCAGAAATGATGGCCGCCAACGATGTTGGAGACGTCAAGGAGAGCGCTATGCATCAGCCACTGTTGTCACCAGACGACCCTTTGGTGGTGGCGGTGTTACAGTGTGGGCAGGTGTGTCTAGTCAATACAGAACTGCCCTACACTTTGTGAATGGTACAGTGACAAGCCCATACTACCTGAATAACATCATTAATCCAGTCATTGTGCCCCTGCATGAACAACACAGGCCTAATTTCATCTTCATGGACGACAATGCTCCAGCTCATCGAGGTCGCATCATTAGGGAAAGGCTGCTGGAGACTGGGGTACCTCAAATGGAGTGGCCTGCACTTTCTCCAGACCTGAATCCCATAGAAAACCTATGGGATCAGCTGACTCACCGTGTAGAGGCTCGTAACTCTGTACCCCAGAACCTCAATGACCTGAGGGCCGCCCTTCAAGAAGAGTGGGATGCCATGCCTCAGCAGACAATAAGTCGACTTGTGAACAGCATGAGACGTCGTTGTCAAGCTGTAATTGATGCTCAAGGGCACATGACAAGTTATTGAGACATTGACATTTTTGTTGTGGTATACCCACCACTGTTGTTGGCTTTTGTTTCAATAAATTGTTTGAGATGAGGAAATCACCATTGCATGCTTCTACTTAAATGCCCTACTTTCATGATACGTATAATATCACTGTAGCGTGAACTTACATTTTCCATAAATTTCACCCGAAAGCCAAATATCCCTAACTTTTTGTGAGTAGTGTAAGTGCGTCTACATAGGCGTGTGCACAACGCGCATACCCTCCTGTCTGTTACACACAGGGGCGTGCACAGGCATGACTAAAATATCTAGATCACAATGTGAAATATTATTATTGTGTAGGCTATATCAAAAATGCATAATAATAAAAGGTTCCATAGGTCCACATACCTTTCCCTCAGCGAAGGGAAACAATGCCACATTACATTGCTCTCAGCCCACTCCATCAACATCCAGGCGATGTGCGATGGTACGGGACAATGGCTATCCATTAAAAAGGAGCTGATAACACCTATAGCTATCAAGCCTAATGCGCGAATGGTCTTTGCACCTAATGCGTGAATTGTCATTCAATGGAAAACTCGCGCACGGCAATAGACGGACATTTAAGTTCTGAAAATGCGCTTCAGATGTCATTACAATACAGCTCTGTTTATCTATGAATACAGCCTGTAAGTAAATAGAATGGTTTGTGACTGAAAAAAGTTCAAAACCTTGTCCAGTGAATATTGCATTTATTGTTTTTCAAATAGCCTAGGCTACAGCGGATTCGCTGTGCATAAGGTTTTTTTCGATAGCCTATGGTTAAAAAACGGAGATGTCACCATGTTAACTAAATTGTAACCTTAGCTATTCTTCGTCCTTCATATTTTTTTAAATTACAGTGACCAGGTTTCCATACTCTCACCGTTTAAAACCCAGCTGATTTCACCCGTTATTCCTTAACTGAACAAAACGATTTTAAAGAGAACTAAGCGTCTAATTAGAAACTAAAACCAATTTGCAGCACGTTACACAATTAATTCACAATTAATTTTAATGCCATTCTCTGCACGTGAGCTGCATGTTCTGTTTCCCCTGCTGTAAGTCGCACGTTTAACGGTCTTCCTGGGAAAGTGGATTGTTTTAAAGGATTACGCTACGAGTAAAACAGGTTGGTCACATTTCCATAAACAGGACATTATTAAATAAGGGGAAATATGCGTGAACTTATGGGTTGCGAACCTGACAGCTTTATTGTATGGCTATTTAGTGTCATCATTAAGGCAAAATAACGGTATGTATGTTATTAATCAATATTAGCCTACTATGCAGGTAGCCTAATGAACTTTGGATGAAGCTTGAACTTCGAGAACTCCATGAGAACAGCCTCTTGGAATTGATGTTTGACACTTTCATTGCATAATCAAATGAAATTCGCTGAACAAGCAGGCTAATTTGGCGTTTTCTAAGGTGAGACTGAAGCCATTGATAGCTTATTCTCAGCTGTTGCAGGTCCTTTTAACGAAATTTAACCGCATATATTTTGTAAAATAACAGCCCTGTCTGGAATTACCGGGAACTCATAGGCTAATGGTTAGTCCGAATAATATTGATCATACTCCATTTAGCCTATTCCTTGATCACACTAAACACGCACGAGCATGTCTGTTTCGCCATCATAAGCAATCCGCCAAGGTGGAAAAGCAGGCTTTTAAAGGGAATGGGATATGACATTTTGATTGGTTTATTGAATGTCACGCCCAAGACACACCTATAATTAATGAAGCGACTAGGTTCAGCCCAGTTGCGCCATGCTTAGCGCCAAAAAAACACGCCGTTAAAATAGCAAAAGTGGACTTGGACACGCCCTAAATGGACTTAGCGCCATGCGCTTAGACTAAGTGCCAAGATCGCCAAGATAGGGCCCAATGTATTTCTTCCCTTTTATTCATTGCTTCAGTTCTTCTCTTTGTAGTACTCGTTTTAATGCTGTTTGCATAGCAACTATCAGATCTGTACTTATCAAACACATATTGTTTCACAGTTGCTCGATGGTTTTCATCTGTGTCATATTTCATAATACTGGCTTTTTGTACCTTTGCTCTGTGCTGTTCATGTTTCATATTTCATAATATTGGCTTTTTGTACCTTTGCTCTGTGCTGTTCATCTGTTTCATATTTCATAATACTGGCTTTTTGTACCTTTGCTCTGTGCTGTTCATCTGTTTCATATTTCATAATACTGGCTTTTTGTACCTTTGCTCTGTGCTGTTCATCTCTGTCATATTTCAAAATACTGTCTTTTTTTACTTTTTCTCTGTGCAGTTCATCAGTGGTGTATTTTAAACGGCTATGCTTCTTGACAGATTCTTTGCAATGTTTATCTTCATGGTATCTTTTAACTCCCTTTTGGACTTTGTCATTTTGAAAGTCTACATTAACTTCATATTGTCTTTTTTGTCTTTCAAGTTTATGCTGACTAGTTGTGGCATGACAAAATATTGCATCTTCCGCTGATCTATCACAGAAATTTGCACAGACATCAACATCTCTACTTTTTACACATATAACAATTTCATAATGACTCATTACAATGCTTAAGGTAAATTGCGGTTTCCTCATTTGTCTTTCTGTTTGATTGAACAAAATTGGATGTAGAATATTTCAACCACTTCTTGCGACTGTATATAAAAATATGTACGCCAAGTAGATCTGCAGCTGTCTGTATCTCCACCTCAGTTGCCCAACTTCCAACATACTTCATTCATGATGTTTTCACATAATTCTCAACAGAAGAATACCCATGTCTGAGATTATGTATGTACTTGGATGGATTGTTCTCCATATGCTTAACCACAGCAAGTCTGATTTTTCTGTGATGTTTCACTTCCACTGATCGCAATGATCTGAAAAAGCAGTTACCATCACCCACAATAGCCTTTGTCTGACAAGTATCACCCACTGGAATTGTTTCAGAAGTCTGAAAATAATCTTTTGCATAGTGTACAATATTCAACCTTGAACAAAGTCTTTGCTCTTGCTGCACTGTCAAAGGAGAAAATTGAAAAGTGCCCTCAGATTCATTCACCAACGTAACTTCATCTGAATTATTTTTAGACACTGGGTACGTTTACATGCACACTAATACTCCGAACTGAACCCGGTTATGGCAATACTCTGGTTACTGAAATGGTCATGTAAACACCTTTATCCGATAATGTAAGGTCATAATCCATGTTTTTGAAACCCGATTAACACCCCTGGTTTTTTGGCCAAACTTTTGATTTTTTTGGGCATGTAAACACCTTTCTCCGGTTTCTTTCGGCTTTTCAAAACTACGCATGTCAGGCAGAAGAGGCGGTGTAACGTCAAAATTATTCCACCCGCCAACATTTGCTATGCCTGGGGTTCCTTCAGCATCTCACTTCCAGAATTTTATTATTAAATTAGCATTTCACCGGTGAAAATATATTTTGTTAAGTGTTACGTGCTTGTGTTTGTACTAGCTAGTTTGTGGCTAGCACATTAAATAACTGAAATTATTGGGAAATTGGCCAGATTTAGAGATCGGTAAAGCTAGCTAGTACAATAATATAAATCAACCACTACTAGCAATTAGCTATAAATAACTAGCTATAATAATTACTAGCTAGCAATAATAATAATAATAGCCTAATTACGTAAATTTTTGACGGGCAGATCATTTTTGTCCTTACAACGGGAAGCAGTTAGTAGCTACGTTTTCCACAGAGCCGATTATGGAGAGAATCATGTAAACGCGGCTTTTGGAGTAATTACATTTCTTATGTCCATGTGAACGCGCTAAATTAAATACTGGCGTAAGCTGATCGTTTCCAGTAATCGGATATTGCTGTGCATGTGAACGTACCCACTGTTACCTCATTGCTCTGATTACCAATACTTGAACTCCGAATAGCCATATTACCTTTGTTTATATGGTTACTTCTCTTTGTCTCAGATGCGGTTGTGTTATTCATCAGACAGCGCTTACTACCATATTTGTTTTCCCCTTGCAACAATTCGCTGTAGAATTGTGTACCAATTTTGTTGGCACATGCAGCATTTTCATGTTCATCTGATAGATTTGATCTTCTTGTCAAGAGCTTTGTGCTGAACTGGCCTCTCCCTGGTTAAATAAAGGTCTCCGACATTGACAGCACAAGCATCATTTTTCAAGCAATTGTGACGGTCCTCAGCCATAGCAGGTTTATCTGTCAGCACTGCACTGTAGAGCAGACGACTGTTACAGGAACTTATGCTCAAACACGGCTCACATTCAAGGGTTTGTTCCTCCGTGTCGATGTCCGTCACAAATGTATTGACTCCTGTCACCACAAACTGCTTACCAACAGCATGCAATGAGTGTCCTAGGTTAAAAAAGGTGTCTGTACAGGTTTTCAATACTATCATGGAAAGTCACGACACTTGTACCATTTCCATCCTGTAGGCCTTCGTGTATGAGAGTCAATCACTGCATACCATTCACTTTGTCTAACAACTGCACGTGTTATCATGTAGAGTTAGCAAACGTGTCAAATTCAAAAAACACCCTCTGAATTGCTTCATCCAATGTTACCAGGACATTCTGCAAAGCTTCTTCATACACAGACACACCAATTACACCAGTCAAAGAATCACCGCAGTTTATTGAAACAAATTTGTCACACAGTACATGTTCCCTTGGCAATTCACTTACTGCAACATATCCATGCACCTGATCTTGGATGCTGTGCTCATCGAACCATACAGTGCGTTCCCCTGAAGTAGAATCTCATTGAGGTCCCCCGTAGTCCATGTCAAAACATTTTTCAGGACACTCATTATTGCAGTTAGACTGTTGGGAACACATTGCCTACCTGCATACTGGGAAAACTGTGGGTCAGCTTGATGAAAGGAGCCTTGTATGTATAATACATGGGGAAAATTTGTGGTTGTGCTTTGTGACACTACTTTGTCCATAGTTTCATTGTCAGTTGTATCACAGGTTTTGCCAGAGTTATGAGGGTTTTTGCCAGAGTTTTGAATTCCAGAGTTTGTGTTTATTTTAGGAGGACACAAAACCTCATGAACCTTTTGATAAGGGAGAGGGTCAACTCCGTCAGTCAAAGCCTTTTTTGAATGAGTAGGCAGAACCTTGTCAGACACAGTCACGTTGGGTGAGTTGGCCCACCTTCTCTTCATGGCCTCGGAACGCTGGTTCCCCCGCTTGCGTGGCATCTAAAAGCAACACATATGTTAACATCTTAACATATGGCCACACAATGCCTAATGAGTTCTATTCTTGGAATTTCATGTGCTCAGGTATTTTTTTTGCTCATTACTTTACTTGAAAATTAATCAACTGCCATTCTCAAGGTGTGACTAAGTACTATCATCTTATAAATGGTTACACAAACACCCCATTTAAATGAACAATTATATAATCAATCATGAACAGAAAATTGTCCACACATAATTATGTAATATAAATGGTATAACAATCGTTTCCAATTTGAAATGAAGTTACAGCATTAGTCAAGAGTACCGACAGCTGAAGGTCATAGTGGTTTGTAACATTGTGAAGCTCGGGCTACACAATCATAGTACACTGAGAAGTTCAGCTAAAGACCAATTAAGCTAATTCTGCAAATACTTCAAAGACTATAACAATGGGGTTTAGAACAAAATAGATCAATCACATAGCAGTGCAAGGACTAAGGGCCAGATTCAGAGTTGAGATAAGCACACGCAAATGGGACTTCTGCATAGCTTAAGCTATTTGTGATTGACATTTGACTTATCTGCTGTTTTACACATCTCTCGAGTATATGCGCAGGGGTGGGGATTTCATGAAAATGAGGTCTGTCTGGAAGTCAAGCAGGATATGCGTATTCAGTTTTCACAATCATTTTTTTTCTGCGCAACTTTGTTCAGAAAAAAAAGTGGTTTATGTCTAGAGCCACCAATACATTATGAAAAATACAGCATCTTCTGCATGAATGAGTGCATGTTATCTTAAGATAATATTGGTCATATTTTCCTTTGCATAGCTTACTTGCAATTATCTATCTAAAGACCTATCATAAAAAGAAAAATATTTAAAAGAAGGCTATGATTGACCATGTGGTACATCATACCAGACCAATATTACATGGATTCATTGATACAGTGTCTGGATCATATTCGCTTTGACAAAGACAATTTGTGTCAGAACAGTTTCTCCAAAATTATTACATTGAAGGCGTCGCATATAGGCTATTGTGTTCAACCACCGTAGGCTACACAACTTTATTAGGTAAACTGTTAAAAAATTATTCGATTTTTAAATGTTTTTTCCCCCCCCAGTAAATCCAACAATTTATTTCTTCGCTCAATAACATTGCGTGCAACCACTGTCCAGTGATTATTCATTTATTGTGATGGGTAAATCCAAGTTGTCAATTGGAGCTATGATAATTTTATCAATGTGACAGATTAATACGTTCACTGCCTTCCCCATCACACAAGACCAACTACAATGCACAAAGGTAGGATTTCACAAAGTCAAATGTGGTTATTAAAGGCAATCTCACTGTTATAGCGAATCAAAAAGTTAATCAAAAATATCAAAAGTTAATCAAAAAGCTACTGTATTTAATGATTTTTAATGATTATATAAAAATAATTGGATTATACTTGTAATGTCTTCTTCCTCTTCTTAGGAGCCCATATTCTAAGAAGCCTGAGGAGAGGTTACTAGCACTTCACTCAGGCGTCTCCTACCTTCTTCGCCCTTTTCCTTAATCTATTTATGTGTGTTTTATCTATCCTAAGGGCCTTTAATCAGTTGGGGCTTTATTATGTCCCCTTTGAGTTGTTCTTTTCTTCATGTAGTCAGTGTATGTAATATGTGTGATCATGGGGTGTCAAATGCATAAATCTATTCTGACTATTTATCATGGCCATGAGTGCTAATGGTAGACCTTGTACTCATCTCATCCCTGTTTGCCTACATATTTTCTGTAATTTAATTTTTAGAACCATTGTCGCTGCTCAGGGTCTGACAGACCCCGAATCTGGGGAAAATGTCTCTTGCCAAGGCTTTAGCTACAGTTTTAGAATCTGCATGCGCAGCGGGGAATGCTTCTACCCATCTTGAAAATATATCAATGATTACTCGACAATATCTTTTGCCTTCCGCACGATCGATCATATCTACATACTCCATTACCAAATGGGTAAATGGACCCACTGGTGGTGGCATAGAGCCTGGTGTAGTCGGTATCCCTTTCTTTATGTTTACTTCCTGACAAATTTTGCATCTTGATATCATGCTAGTATAAACCAATGTTTCTGTATTTCTCTCATCATCTCCCCCCTTGCAGAGTGGCCAACACCATGGGCAGCTCTGCAAATGACCTCTATTACTGCGCTTGGTGCGATTGCTTTCCCTGCTTTCCCTGTACATTGCCGCCATATTCCTGTAGTCTTATCTAACCCCCGACCCCTTCTTTTCCGATGTAGATGCCTCTTGCATGTATCACACCCTGTTTCCCGTCTATCTCCTTGAAGTCCTGCGCGTACTCTTCGTCTTCTTCCGTCGGGTCGAAGAATAAGGTCACGTGGAGCTGATCCCTCATTTCTGTCTTGCTGATACTTTCTTTCAGTACCGGGCATGTTCTTATCCATAGCTTCCAATATTCATTCAAATTATTTTCTTGTGGTAACTGTCCCCAGTAGGCTACTGGGCCACCCTGTTCCTTGTTTAACATGTCCATCACATATTGTCCAGATGATCCAGGAAACGTGCAGATCAGCCCTTGAGGCGTACATGAAATGGTGGCATTCAATTTGCACAGCAGATCCCTGCCTAGCAAGTTTACGGGTACATTAGGGGTATATAGGAGTCTTGCCGCAATTTGCTGCTCCCCCTTGACAGTTTTTGCTCTTCGGTAAATGGAACAGTTTGTGTTATCCCTGAAAATCCTTTTGCTTTAATATGATGTGTTGTAAGTGGCAAATGTGCTCCATCCAGACCAATACAGGAGTATGTTGCCCCAGTATCTATTAAAAAGTTGCATGTTTTCCCTCTTATGAGAATATCAATTCGTGGTTCATTTGTGGCACAGCTGGATGTTATAGATAGCATTTCCTTTGCTTCACATTCTCCCTCTGCTCCTAGGGGTGTAGGATTCTCAAGGCATCCCTATTGAAGGGGATTCTGTTGGGGACTCATTCCCCATTGTTGTTGTGGCTGCTGTGGCTGTTGTGGCTGCCATCCCTCCTGCTGCTGCCCATACATGTTTTGCTGTGGGGTCATTGCTATCTGGTTCTCGGGTCGTTGATATGATGGCATTGGCGGGTACAATGGCCACCACCCAGGGTTTGCTCCTTGGTTCATGCGGCCTCTTGATTGGAATCCTCCCCTTCCTCTTCCTCTCTGACAGTTCCTGGCCCAGTGTCCCATCTTTCTGCATTTCCAGCAGTCTTTCTGCTGCCACTGGCCCTGGTTTGTCCATGGGAACACTGGCCTTTGGAAATTTGGTCCAGCCCATTCGATGGATGGGCCCTGTCCTCCTTGGACTTGTTGTGAGGGTGGGGGTGCCTGTATCTGCTGGGTTATCACTGCTGCTTGAATTCCCTGATGTCTCTGGCCCACCATGAGGTGTGTGGAGGTGTGGGCATGGTGTGCTATTTGCGGGGTTTCCCTCGTTTCCTCGGCTGTCACTCTGGGCTGTCTCTGATTCTCCTTCCTCTGGGCATGCTGCTGTAACTTTTGATCTTATTAAAACGGTTTCCAAATTACCTTCTACTTCCAGGGTCCCTTTCACTTTCACCAACTCTGGACTCATCCTCACAGTAGTCTCAGGCCCCTGGCTCAAATCTTCTTGTTCCCCAGTGCTGTTCAATAGGGGATACAGGCCTGTAGCTCCATTCGCCGGTCGCCACCATCCTTCTGGTGGTCTCTCTGATGCTGCTGGCTGGGGGTTCACTTTCGGCTTCGGCTGGGGGTTTCCACTTTCGGCTGGGGGTTTCCAAATTACCTTCTACTTCCAGGGTCCCTTTCACTTTCACCAACTCTGGACTCATCCTCACAGTAGTCTCAGGCCCCTGGCTCAAATCTTCTTGTTCCCCAGTGCTGTTCAATAGGGGATACAGGCCTGTAGCTCCATTCGCCGGTCGCCACCATCCTTCTGGTGGTCTCTCTGATGCTGCTGGCTGGGGGTTCACTTTCGGCTGGTGCCCCTCCTTCTTCTCCACAGTCGCTCTCCGTCTGAAAGACTAATTTTTCCATTGATTTAGATGTGCTCTGTAAGTTCACAACTGTCCTTTCCGGCTCTTACTCTCCTTACTACACAAAATTGTTTCCACTGATTGCAGGTATTGAAGCCCAAAAGTGCCTTCCTTAGGCCATACCAAGGGACCACCTCTTGTCCACTTTTCCCATTTTTTCATAGTCTTCTCATAGTCTGTTTGAAATAATTCACTCATGCAGGAGAGAGGTGTCTTTAAAGTCTTGCCCTTCCGCGTTTTCAAATCCTTATTTTTCTTTAGCCCATGCAAGCTTATTCTAGTTAACTGAAAGTGAAACTAAAACAAACTAAAATAAAAAAACATTTTAGTTAACTGAAATAAAAATAAAAATTAAAGTTACTTTTAAAACTAAAACAAAACTAAAACTGTACCGTAGTGGTGCAAAACGAACTGAAATAAAAATAAAAATGAATCATGAATTCTTTTTAGTTTTAGTTTCTGATCCTCTTCCTGATCTGTGATATGAAATCTGGATTGCATATAGAGTAATTTAAAACATTCAAAACCAATATTTAATTTCTCTCCCTCTAAATTAGAAAGTGAAATTAAAAACTAATAAAAATAAAAACTAAATGAAAAACTTACAACTATAATAACTTTGCCTCCATGTTTTCTTTTTAAAATAAAAAATAAAATTGAAAAAAAATAAAATTGAAAAAATAAAAATAATTAATTTATTCTTAATTAATTTATTCTTAATAGTTTTTTTCTTAATTGATTTATTCTTAATTGATTTATTCTTAATTAATTTTTTCTTAATTGATTTATTCTTAATTAATTTATTATTAATTAATTTATTCTTATTATTTTTATAATTCAGGGGACCACTCTGTTCTTGGTAGCTACGCCTTTACCTTTAATCCTGTTAGTTCCCACTTAGTGACTGTGACTCGTGTGGCTCCTCCCCCTGAATGCCCCTGCTCAACTTCCCCTTCTACCTCTTCAGTTCTCAATTCCCTCACTGGGGTACACTCCAGCCAAACGGCTCCGTCTGCCCACCAGTCTAAACATATTTCAAATGTTTCTCCTGTTTCTATGGCCTTGGGTAGGAATTTATCAATCCCTGAATGGCAGCACAGAGATTTCACTCCATATAACTGTTCTCATGTTAATTATTCTCCCACTGTATCTTTTCCCACAATAACATACACAATAACATAAACATAATATTTCCACTTTTCTAGTGGAGTATTATCTATCTAAGTAAAACCCTGTTATTTACATAATTTCCTTCAGCATTATATACAGCATCCAAAATACAACAAATTCTCATATAATGTTAGCACACCTTGGGCCCTATCTTACACCCGGCGCAAAGCGGCGCTAACCCAAACGCAAGTGTCTTTGCTATCTTACACCCGGCGGTAGGTCCATAATAACGCCTAACGCTTACGTCCTTTAACTAGCATGTATTCTTGCGCCATCACAAGTGAACTGGGCGTGTTGGTCTTAAGATGAGGAGTGGCCAGGATTCTTTTTGGCGTATTGCTATCTTGAGCCAGCAGAAAGCGCTTGCGCTAGAACCACCATAAACCTGGTCTAAAGTCATGTCGCAGTTGTTTACATGTTATTTTAATGGCGCATATAAGTGCGTCTACATAGGCGTGTGCACAACATGCATACCCTCCTGTCTGTTACACACAGGGGCGTGCACAAGCATGACTAAAATATCTAGATCACAATGTGAAATATTATTATTGTGTAGGCTATATCAAAAATGCATAATAATAAAAGGTTCCATAGGTCCACATACCTTTCCCTCAGCGAAGGGAAACAATGCCACATTACATTGCTCTCAGCCCACTCCATAAACATCCAGGCGATGTGCGATGGTACGGGACAATGGCTATCCATTAAAAAGGAGCTGATAACACCTATAGCTATCAAGCCTAATGCGCGAATTGTCTTTGCACCTAATGCGTGAATTGCCATTCAATGGAAAACTCGCGTACTGCAATAGATGGACATTTGCGTTCTGAAAATGCGCTTCAGATGTAATTACAATACAGCTCTGTTTATCTAGGAATACAGCCTGTAAGTAGGCTAAATAGAATGGTTTGTGACTGAAAAAAGTTCAAAACCTTGTCCAGTGAATATTGCTTTTATTGTTTTTCAAATAGCCTAGGCTACAGCGGACTCGCTGTGCATAATGTTTTTTCGATAGACTATGGTTAAAAAACGGAGATAAATGTCATCATGTTAACTGAATTGTAGCCTAACCTTAGCTATTCTTCGTCCTTCATATTTTTTTAATTACAGTGACAAGGTTTCCATACCCTCAGCTTATTAAAATCCCGCTGATTTCACCTGTTATTCCATAACTGAACAAAAGATTTTAAAGAGAACTAAGTGTCTAATTAGAAACGAATTGTCACACAATTAATTTACAATTAATTTTTATTCCATTATCTGCATGTTCGCTTTACAAGAGCAGGTCTGTTTCCCCTGCTGTACATCACACTTTTCTTCTTCCTGGGAAAGTGAATCGTTTTAAAGCATTACGCTACCAGTAAAACAGGTTAGTCACATTTCCATAAGCAGGACATTATAAAACAAGGGAAAATATGCTGAACCTATGGGTTGCCAACCTGACAGATTTGTTGTATTTAGTGTCATCATTAAGGCAAAATAACGTTAGTTATGTTATTAATCTAAATTAGAATGCAGGTAGCCTAATGAACTTCGAATGAAGCTTGAACATGAGTTCATTGCATAATCAAACGAAATTCGTTAAACAAGCAGGCTAATTTGGCGTTTTCTAAGGTGAGAAGGAAGCAATTGGTCGCTTATTCTCCGCTGTTGCAGGTGCTTTTAACGGAATTTAACAGCATATATTTTGTAAACAGTACTGCTACTGATCCATATAGCCTATTCCTTGATCGCACTAAACACGCACGAGCATGTCTGTTTCGCCATCATAAGCAATCCGCCAAGGTGGAAAAGCAGGCTTTTAAAGGGAATGGGATATGACATTTTGATTGGTTTATTGCATGTCACGCCCAAGACACACCTATAATTAATGAAGAGACAAGGTTCAGCCCAGTTGCACCTTGCGCCGTGCTTAGTGCCCAAAAAACACGCCGTTAAAATAGCAAAAGTGGACTTGGACACGCCCTAAATGGACTTAGCGCCATGCGCTTAGACTAAGCGCCAAGATCGCCAAGATAGGGCCCCCTATCTTTTTTCTATTGTTCTCCTGTTACAGTATTGTTTAATCGATTATGTTCAGTTTGATTGTACAACCCGTGCAGTGGATCTATGGTAAAGGCTAACCAGCCGAAACCTATTGTAAAATACAATAATAGCACAACCCAAAGAACTATCAAACCTTGAGGTACACTTCTTGGATGCGGTATTTGTTCTAATTTGATTAATTGAGATATAAATACATATAGTACTATTTACAAAAAATGATAACAAAAATTATAGTAATATTAACAATAGTAAATTATTTGGCCACACAACATAACTTTTTTTTTTTCTTTTTTCTTTTTTCTTTTTTCCACAACACTGCTTCCCTAATTGTCCCTACCGTAATATAGCAGTGGCAGTATCTTTCAACTGCTTCACTCTATTCACCGTTTGTGGCGGACTGTTTGAAGGGAAAGGCGTCCCTTTACACACAACCTCTATGCGACCCACAACCCGGAATTGCTTGTTATTTCAGAGTTTTTGGTTAGCTAACTTGGAGCCGATTGCTCCCCCACAGTGTTGTCATCACACTCAGAGCTCAAACTTTTTCTCAGAGCTCAAAAACCACAAAATATCACACTCAGAGCTCAAAAATCACAAAATATCACACAACACTCCTGCTTATTTCAGTTCATCACACATGTATACCCCAACAGATTTTTTTTAGATTTTTTTTTTTTAGAAAGCTGGCAACCCAGGGGGCAGGTACAAGAAACAGCTCATTAGAATATCATGCAATAGCGAAAGTGATTCCAAAGTCTACTTTTTTTAAACCATCATGTGTTCAATTAGTTCACATTAATCAATTGATATGGTTGAAATTAAAATAAAATACAACTTGTGTCCAGATATGTCAAAAAAACTGACTACCCACTTCAGGGTGTACTTACTTTTTCACATGACTGTGTGTATATAAATATATACACACTACCAGTCAAATGTTTGTAGTCACTTCGAAATGTCCTTGTTTTTGAAAACAATTGATACTTTTATTCACCATTAAATGGTGTATAAAAAAGGTATCATTAAATTG
Organism: Synaphobranchus kaupii; assembly: GCA_029718625.1. Lineage (NCBI taxonomy): Eukaryota > Metazoa > Chordata > Actinopteri > Anguilliformes > Synaphobranchidae > Synaphobranchus > Synaphobranchus kaupii. Next base: position 5,632,192 of record CM056384.1, read on the forward strand.
ATCACCCCCCCCCCCCCCCCATTTTAGGGCACCAAAACTAGTTAACATAAATTTTAATAGTCATTATATTTCATATTTGGTCGCATATCATGTCATGACTACCTGATGTCTATGACCCAACAACATCACAAGACTCTTAACATCTTATTTCCAGGTACTCTTACAAGCGATACTACAACCTGTTTGCATTTGAATTGATCTCTATGGGAATTGGGGGGTGGGACTACATTTAGCTGTATCACTAGATACCTACTGTACAAAAACACACTTATTTTACCCACAGCTAAAACACAAAACTAAACCATGAGATGACATTGTATTGTTCTTAAACAGTCGCTATGTCAAATTACATGCAACCCTGCCAAGTATGCACGTATTAGTCGTATCCACTGAACCACATATTCAATACCATTCAAATGTTGAATACAAATATGACTATCCTATTTGGAGTTAAAATACACATAGTTCACCCCTTTTTTTTAAAATGTCTATTGTTTTACTTGCCCCCTAAATAGTATGTAAGGCTGTAGTGATGCTGTCTTGGTCTCCCCGTTGTAGATAAAATTGGCTAAACCTGAATTGGACAACTAGCATCTTGCCATTGGATTTCATTGCCCCTCCCCCAGCTAACTTTTGTTTAAATAACCGCCTAAATCCACTGAAATTGTTAAATAAACAAAAATTTTGTTTGATGGTATGTAGTATAAATTTTACATGCTGAAATAGCATATGGAAAAGTTGCCAGTTGTCCACAACATATTTCGTAAACACTACACATACTTTGTGCAGCAGTCTGCTATTCCTAGGCGTTTCGCTTCATAACCACAACAAGCTTACCATAGAAAAAGCAGCTTCCCACAAGAAGCAGCTTCCCACGACGTTCAGAGTCAGCTCACAAGTGCACATCACCCACGTATATAAAACACTTTGCAGGGCGAACCTCGTTAGCTAAGTTAGTTGTTCTTATTCAAGGAGAAAAGCAAGGACACAAACATCAGACAAAAAAAGCTCTCCAAACCTATAAATGGTCAAACTAATTCATGTCTTGCCTTTAAACACTTACGAACGTTATCAGAAGCTTCCTGACTAGCTACTTGTGCAGTTAACATTGCTAAATAAGCTACTGCGTGTGATGATGGCATACCTTAAATAAAAAATAGGCTACCTACAACTTAATACATTTGTACCACTTCAACCATAATAAAACACGAAAAAACTAACTATGGCATCTTATACACTACAGTGTAAATTCTTACACTAAAATAACTGGAACAATCATTTGAAAAATAGGCTTTGAAGAACACATTTCAGTTAAATGCAAGCAACGTTACCGAATTACGTTAATGTTAGCTGAACTCCATCCAAGTGTAATGTTAGGGAGGTCAAACCCGTTTTCGGGATTTTTCAGAAAACATATTTGGCCAGCTTATTTTTCATGTACATTGTCCTAAATGCTACAATATGATCAAATAACAATATACAAACTGCTAGCTTGCCAGAAAAAGGACGTTTGTTCGCTTTAAAATGATTTTTAAAATTAGCCCATGCACTTCCATGTAATCACTCTCGTTGGATGGAAACACATCATCATCTGTGCTGCTTTCAGGATACGGTTATCCTTATTTTGTCAACAAGAAGAACCGATATTTTGTGGTATTGCTACAGGAAAACGAATATACTCATTTACTCGTATATATTGTCATGGGATGCGACATTTAATTAAATATGTACTCCCAAAACGCCATACGTGCCAAACGTCTCAATTTCAAACTTAGCAGGTCCGGCGGCTTCAGAATTCCATTGTATTCACAACCTTCTTGTAGCCTATTGCTCATCTATATTGACGTTTGCTTGTGATGTTGAGATGTGTTGCTAGCTCCCATTTAGTGATGGTACTTATGTAGATTGTTAACCAATTATTCGTGGAGCCAACATAACGTTAACATGTAAAATGTCCGTGAATTTAATGAATTTTCTTACCAAAGTAATCGTTTTAGCTAATTGTGTATTTCAGTTAGAATATGGTAGTTATTCTGTAGGCCTATATTCTCCATCTAACTGTTCATGTCTTTTATTAAGCATTGTACTAGGTAGGAAAATAACGTTATGTTATTTCCTTATCCTTGCTGATGTTTACTCATTAAAATACACTATCTCCACCCTCACTATTTGTTGTCTGGGTACCACGCTTGCTACCTGTCAATGCCAAACACATAATTTTCCCATTTACTTACTGTTATTGGCTTGGTGTAACAGACTAAGATGAGTCACAAAATAACTAATTTACGACATGAAAGCTTGCATCCTATATCACTACACTCAGTAAACCCCTCTACTATATCTGTTAGGAGTCGAGGGGGAAGGACCCAAACGCAGGCAGGAGTATGAAAAAAACTGAAGTTTAATAAGGGCTAGGCAGCAATCCGTAGAAGAACAGGCAGGGTCGAAAATCGTGGAGACAGGGCAACGGTACAAAAACAAAGTCCAAAGAGAAGTCACAGAACAGGCAGGGGTCAAAACCGAGAAGGCACAGCAAAGGTACAAAAGGGGAATCCAAAAACAGGGTCGCGAGAACACAGGCAGGGGTCCAAACCAGGGAGTCAGAGGAACACAAAGAAAACAAAACAGACTGGAAACAAAACAAAACAACAACAGGCAAAGGACTTGGGAAACAAAAACTAGAAAACAGAATAAACAGCTCGGGCAGAAACTCGGAAAAACAGACGGTAACACAGAAGCAGAATATCATAAGAGGAACTCGCGAAGAACACTGAAATGACAAGGTATATATACACAGAGGGAGACAGACATAATGGGAATCAGGTGTGTAGAAGCAGGGAGGGGAGATTGCTCACAGGTGAGAACAGTGAGGGTTAACAGGGACCAATAAAACAATGACAGGGGAAACATAAGACACGGACTGGAATACACATAGACACAATGATAACAAACGGCCTGGAGTTAGCAGGTAAACAAGTGCACAGCTCAGATTGGAAGAACACGAAAGTGGACACGTGCAGAGAATGCGAAATCACAGATCGATGCAGGGATAGGACAACGAGGAGGGAAATGACAGCTGCAGGTAGAAACTCAAGATGAATTAGTAATGTTAGTAGTGAACTCTAGAACCCTAATGTTAGTAGGTTAGTATTATATACATGTTAGTTTGTTAGCAGGTTAGTATTAAATCTAATCTAACAGTTAGTATGATTAGTACATTAGTATTATATACAAATATAAATAAAGTCAGAAGGAAGAAAACGAGATATACGAAATACAGAAGAAACCTGAATGTTCCCAAAATCACCCGAATAGTGCAATGACAAAGACAGGGGGTGGAATCTCAGAAACATGGAACGCGGACTGACAATCGCGAGGGAAAGAAAACAGGAAAAATAATAAAGAATAAACACAGATTACAGGATCCTAACAATATCTGGCAAAAGGTTGGCTCTGCATTCTGTATTTCATTAAACTTTTCTGCACTAGCTGAAACTAGAATGTTTTTCTCACAGAACTCGGCATTCAACCCTCCGCTACCACTGCTAACTATATCCTGAATCATTTGTCTGTGTTAGAAGGGCTGAGCTGGACGGATGCCCTCTCAAACCTAAATTTAGCCTAGTGCCATCTTTTAAATATACACATGCAGTGCCATATTTATCTATACTTACAAGTAGCATCAGTATAGAGGGTGATGTTGTTTTCTGTCAGAAAAGCATCATGCACATGCTGCAGTGCCACCTGTTGTGCCTCCAAGACACAATGCAATTACAAAAAGTGGCATTTGGCAACCTCTCTAGCTGTGTGCCAGAAAGCTTCTCTAAAATCTCTGAAAGCCACCTCTGTGGCTTTATTTGCACTTACCCCCCTAGTTGTCACCAAATCCATGTACACCTTCCTAACATCATCAGAATATTTGCCGTGTTCAAATGTAGATATTCCAGCATGCCCCTGTACAAGCCTATCCAATTCCTCCTTCACTGCCAAATGTTCCCCACTCGACAATTCAACTTGCTGGTTTAAAACCGGGCCTGCCTTCCTTTGGTAGTAATTACTACAGAGGGAGTCCCTTCTCTAAGTTTATCTTTTCTAAATTCTCAGAGGTCCTGAACCCTGCTCTCTGCCTGCACTATTGCCTGATATAGGCTCCTGTTCCTAAGTCTAAGCTCCTCAGTCGCTTGTTGTACTTTATCTAACTTATCCCCCTGCACTTCAGCTTTTTTTGTAAATTCTTGTGGTGATGTTGATAGGGCCTCTTAGTACACTTAACTAACTTAGACTGTAGGCCCGTAAACTTAACCTAAGCTTAATCGTTTTCTATTCATTACTTTCTTTTCTTTATATAACCTATCCCTCTCTGCACAAAAGCATAACCTCTTAGCCTGGTTTTATCTGTTATTTTGATTGGAAGCTGTTGTATATTTTATAGCACCAATTATACAGCAGCTAATATGGCTGGTGCCTTTGATTTGTACAGTTTGGCCAAACATGGGAAAATACTCCTGTGTCTTATACAACTTATTAGTCACAGGCAAATGCCAAGCACACATCAATGCCACCTGCACATAAACTTCTTTACAGAAAAGCCACATTCAACAGGCTATTGTGTGTGAGAACATATACAGCATGGCAAAAATGAAGAGACCACATCAATTTTTCAGTTTCATAGTTCATGAGTATGTGTCTTTATAAAATCTAACCTTTGATATTCTTTCATAAACTAGTGACCACATTTGTTTTTAATTCCAAACAATTAGTTAATTCTGAACATCTTTGCAGACAATGACAACTGGTCAAAGCACAATACACAGTGTTGCTATACACTGAATAATGCAAACTAAACAAGTTTATACTCATACATAAATAATGAAAATAACAATGTCTTTGCTCAGGAAGGGTTCAGCGATAAATATTGTGCGAGTAACCCCGATATTTCTTCAAAAATGTTGGGTGGTCTCAATTTTTTTCCATGGCTGTAGCCACTGGCCTATATTGGTGGTGGTTGAGGCGAGGTTCCTCCTCATCATTGTAAAGTGCTTTGAGTGTGAGAAAGGCACTATATAAATGTCAAGCATTATTATTATACGTTACAGTACTACAGTAACTGTAGTGACCCAAAATCCCTTGTTTTGGCCCCTCATGACAGAAAGACCAGCTTAGCAAGCTTAAGCTTGAATCTAACTATGGTGAAAAGGTAAAAATAAATAAATAAAGTTAAGATTCTAACTTAATATTCAAAATGTTAGCTAGGTAGTCACGAAAAATTAAAAATGGTGCCATTTTGCAGATTAAAGTTACACCAGTGTTTAAAGCACAAACGCAAGCAATGCCACCTGCCATTCTAGCAGTCGTTGCATGACGCATGTTCCCTTTTCACGTTAATAAAAAAAAAAAAAACCCATTCGCAAAACTAAAAAGCTGTATAGCACGTTGTAGACGAGATTTTGACGAAGATCTACATGTAAAAATCTCGTTGTTCATCTGGAGTTTACCGGTGATATCGCCCAGAGGAAAACATGGCCGCCAGCAACTTTAGCTGGCACTGGTTATCAGAATTCTCAGTTTTTGGACTCGGAATCTATAAGGTGCATGTTCCCTTTTCACGTTAATAAAAAAAAACAAAAAAACATTCACAATATTAAAATGCTTTATACCATACTGTAAACAAGATATTGATGAAGATCTACATGTAAAAATCTCGTTGTTCATCTGGAGTTTACTGACCTAGCCACTTCAGAAAATATTTCAGAGCACCTCTTTGCCAGCATATCTTGGACCAATCGGATTTGAACAACCTCCCTAGGGAGGTCGAACGCTCTGCCCGCAATGTAATCACAATGGGCATTCCACACACAAAACAAAAAACAAAATTGACGTCTGGGCTCATTTCAACATGTCATTTAACAAGGAAATCTACTAAACGAGAGTAGATGAAGCTATTCATTTGTTTCAGAAGTGTACTTACACTTCAACAATGTTATTTTTTTACTTTAGAGGCCAGAAATTATTATGCTAATTGGACTCTGTTTACGAGCATTTGTGCCTATACTTAACACTGTACCAAAATTAATGGGGTCATTATAAAACATCCAACCACATTGAAGTCGTTAATACACATTTTATTACAAGAAAAACTCACTGTGAAATGTTTTAGGTGTTAATCGATCGGTATGTATCGATACTTTCGTCTATTTAGGTGTCCTGAAAACGTGCTGCGCGTCCTGCGGGACTTCTACAGCCACTTCAGAAGCAAAATGGCACCAAAGGTGCTGGCCACCTTATTCGAAATAACCCCAGATGGGATTTTGTAATAGTGAAATGAAATGTTATTCAAATTGTGGCCAACCCCTGTCTTGACATCATGCCGATTGTTCAAATCCGATTGGTCCAAGATATGCTGGCAAAGAGGCGCTCTGAAATGTTTTCTGATGTGGCTAGGTCAGTAAACTCCAGATGAACAACGACATTTTTACATGTAGATCTTCATCAAAATCTCGTCTACAGTATGGTATAAAGCATTTTAATATTGCGAATGGGTGTTTTTTTTAATTAACATGAAAAGGGAACATGCACCTTATAGATTCCGAATCCAAAAACTGAGAGAATGGAAGGTGGCGCTTTAAACACTTTGTTTATGACTTTTTAAATTCTGTTTGCTGTGTAATTGGTTCTACAAGACAACATGCAACATACAGCTTCCAATCAAAGGCCCCCACCCCCTACCCTTTTCCCATAACTGTTGCTGTTAATATTTTAAAAAATGATTTCTGCTTGGGACCCAAGAAGAGAACACTGAAAACATGGTTGTCTGAAGACTAGATACGTTAAAATTACATTCGCAATTGTGTGCCTTGTGCTGATATAATTCTCTTTTGATAAGAAAGTAGGTGGCTCTGAAAAGAGCCTTTGGGGTGTGCAATAAGACCATCAGAGCTGTAAGGACAGGGCTGTGTAAATGTTGTCAAGAAATAGCCTGTTACCCTCTAAATTTAAATGTGTCCCATCACTGTCTAAATGATTTAAGCCAATGTTAGGATGCATAATGCAACCCATACCCATGTATGACAGAAAGCCAAACATGGCCCCGTTTAGCCGTCGTCTGGTCCTTTCAAGGCCATATCGCGATCTGACCCCGCCAGTTCCAGCGAGGGAGGATGTCCGAAAACATCAATTTGGTTTTGGGAAATAGCAAATCGATTTCCCTGATGTCTGCCTTCATGCGCCGCATTAGGCTGATCCTTGTATTTCCGTACGTGCCAATGTTGTTCCCACCGAGGTGAATCACCATCACATCTTGGTCGTCGCGGATGTAAGCCCGTTTCGAGCGGAGAAGAGGCATTAAGTGTTCCCACCTTCTGCCCCCTCTGCCAGCCCAGGTGATCTGGCAATCTAGCCCCAGGTTCTGGTCCAGTACAAATACTCCTAAATGAGCCTGCAGCCTGGCAATAAGCGAGCTCCCGATAATCCAAACGCGTGGTAATGAGCAATCGGTCATGCTGTCAATATAAATAAAAACTCACGTTTTGTGGCGCAAATACTGTATTTATAGCTTTATTATGCAATCGCTATTGGCTAAATTATCTCTATGCTAACCCACGATTGGATACTGTTCTCAAGTTGTGAATGGTCGAATGCATTACCTGAACAAAGCCAATAGGGTTTAATAAACAAATTATGAAATAGCCGCGCAATGTCAAAATGGGTCAGACCCAGACGCATTAAGTAGGCTAATCAGTGTTACTGTTGCGAATACAGTGGAATTCTGAAGCCACGAGACCCGCCAAGTTTGAAACTGAGACGTATGCCGTTTTGGGAGTACGTATTTAATTAAATACAACACGCCATAACAATATATGTGAGTACATGTGTAGAGTATATTAGTTTTCCTGTACGAATACCACAAAATATCGGTTCTTGTTGTTGAAAAAATAAGGATAACCATATCCTAAAAGCAGCACAGATGATGTGTTTCCGTCCAACGAGAGTGATTACACGGAAGTGAAACAGGCTAATTTAAAAAATAATTTTAAAGCGAACAAACGTCCTTTTTCTGACAAGCTAGCGATTTATATATTGTTATTTGATTATATTGTAGCATTTAGGACAATATACATGAAAAATAAGCTGGCAAAATATGTTTTCTGAAAAATCACGAAAACGGGTTTGACCTCCCTACCCTAGTAATGTAAAAGGGATGCACAGCGAACGTTGTCTCTGCATTCCTCAGCAAGTTCAAGCTCTTTAATAGTTACTTTTTTCTCGCGTGTCTCTTAACGTTACCATAACGCAAACGATGCCTTATAAATGCAAAACTAATACCGGTTAGCCATTTTCTAACTACCGCAGGCGACCTGGTAAACTATACAGCTAGCTAGCTAACGTTAACGTTGTCATAAAATTTCTTTTTACCGTGAAAATCGACGACCTGTTTACCATTTCGGACAGATGTTAAGGTAAATCTATCACCACGGTGGCACTTTCGCCACAAGTCAGCAATTATACCTGGGAAATGCCCTCTTTGAAAACAAAAAAACGAATGAAAATAAAAAGGCTAGTCTGTTACTGCATACCAGTTTTTGCTAAAGCTGCATCATAGCTATGATAACGCGGAGTTGTCAAAACTATAAGAGTGCGGAAACCGTTTAAAAAAAACAATAAAAACCGTAGCTAGGCTACACGTAGCCTATGGCTATGACAACTTTAGGACTAAACAGGCCACATTTTAGTTAATAAAACTCAAGTAAGCGAACTTAGATATCCAGTGAGCACAAGTGGCATACAGAACGAGTTCAATTTTTTTAGCAGCATTTTTTTTTGTAAGTATAAACCGAACTATTTTTTAAATATAATTTATTTATTGATTTATTGAAGTATGAGCCGAAGTACACCTTCCAGGCATGTCTCCCCGTGCCGCAGCGTGTAGCACGGGTTAGCTAGTATTCCCGTGCTCTTTGCGACATTGTTGGTTTGAATCCGACCTGTTTTCGCATTACTCGCTCCCATTCCTCTTGTCTCTACACTGTGCCGTCCAATAAAGCTGAAAGGCTATTGCACACATTTTAAGAAAGAATAGTCCATTTTAGTACTCATAAACCTTTGTAGCCACAATGTCCTCTATGTCAGGTACCTTGAATGGAGAGAAAATGCTGTTAGCTATAAGTTAGAGTGAAGGAAATTTAGAAGGAAATGTAGAGACCTACTCACTCCAAAAGTCTCTGGGACCTCAGATGGATATCTGGCTTCTCTGCCGAACATGAGGTAGAATGGGGAGTGCTTGGTGGTGATCTGTACTTTGGTGCGCAAGCCGAACATAGCTGCACTGAAGTGCAGATCCGAGTTCCAAGGCTTCTCATCCACCAATTTGGTGAGAGTTTTGAAACATATTGGCATTGTTATGAAATACTATTTCAATTGTAAAGCATAGCTTATGATTGCGATGTGTGACCCAAATCACACTGCTTAATACAATACCAAAATAGAATACTTAACACAATGACTATAGTACCATTTAGTGGTGTAAATGGGTCAAGGTCAGTTTAGTGTCAAGTCCACATTACCTTGTCACTGTCCCATTCATCCTTTCAACCAATCCATTGGTCTGCAGATGGTACGGTGCGCAGAAGCTCCTCTCGATGTCCAGCTTTTGTCAGAGAGCCATATTCAGTTGAATTTCATTGAAGGTGTACTTCGGCTCATACTTCAATAAATAAATCAATAAATAAATTATATTTAAAAAATGGTTTATACTTACAAAAAAAAAATGCTGCTAAAAACATTTAACTTGTTCTGTATGCCACTTGTGCTCACTGGATATAAGTTAGCTTACTTGAGTTTTATTAACTAAAATGTGGCCTGTTTAGTCCTAAAGTTGTCATAGCCATAGGCTACGCGTAGCCTAGCTATGGTTTTTACTTAGTTTTTTTTAAATTGCTGACTTGTGGCGAAAGTGCCGCTGTGGTGACAGATTTACCTTAACATCTGTCCGAAATTGTAAACAGGTCGTCGTTTTTCACGGTAAGAATAAATTTTATGACAACGTTACCTAAATAACACATGTCAAGAACAGTAGCCTACCTCGCGAGCTAGAACTTACAACTTTACTTCATTAAATCATAATAGACACGAAAAACCAACACATAATCGTATCTGTAAGTGCAGCACAAAACATTTCCACATCAAATGTCTAACTAGAACAATAATTAAGCAATCACTAAAAAATATATAATTCTCGGAAGGAAAATCCCAACTCACCTGTCAAAATGATCAGCCAAAGTGCTTCTTCTTCGCGTCAAAGTTATTGGCAGACTAAAAGCATGCGAAGTGCATTGCTGCCACCTACAAGACCGGAGGGTGAGCTAAGACACAGCCATGCGATTTTATATCCTAATGCCTAACCCAGGCTGTGTCCGAATCAGAGTCCTATCAACTGCGCCCTGTCTCCTGCAAAGAGTGCACTGGTAGAAGTGTGCTGTTTAATGTGCACTGTTTAGCAGGACGCGAAAAATATCCGCTATACTATTTCCAAACCGTACTGTGGAAGTGTCGTAAGCAGGTCATCAGACGTCCCACCAGTGTTGCCATGTCTGCGGTTTTACAGCTAAATTGGGATACTTTCAAAGTGCAGTCACGGGTAAAAATGAAAAGTCGCAAAGCACGCACTTATTTTAAAAAGTAAAAACATGATGATTTCGATTTAAAATACGGTTTCGGTTAAAAATAGCATATAAATTGGCTAGTTTTGAGTCACCATTTGGCTGGAAAGTCTTACAAGATCTGGCAACCCAGCGTCCCACTTTTGCGCTGCCATGACACGTGTTGTTTTTGTTGTATTTGAAGGATAACGTCAGCAAAGCTGCGCCTCATTTTTCAAAAACGAAACCTCACGTCATATTCATGTGACCAAAATGTTCGTGTACTTCTTGAAAAGTGTGCTCCCGAATGTACTCAGCGAAACCCCGGAAGTAAGTGTGTCATCCGGGTGTTTGAAGTATACTGCAATTTGAAAAAAATTTGCGTACTCTACGACTTTCTCGCCCTATCTACTCACCAAGGCTACTCAACAGTGTGGAAGAGTGCTGATTCGGACACAGCCCCAGTCTTGCCCAAAAAGGACAGAATCATACCACCATGCCAGGTGGACCAGTAGGGGGCAATCTTCCCTCTGGTCAAATAAATCCCAATGCCCCAGTGCAGTGATGGGGACACTGTGCTGTGGGAGATGCCGTCTTTCGGATGAGACGTTAAACCGAGGTCCTGACTCACTGTGGTCGTTAAAGATCCCATGACACTTAACGCAAAGAGTAGGGGTTTCCCCGGTGTCCTGGCTAAATTCCCAACCTGGCTCTTTCAATCTGCCACCTAATCATCCCCCCAGTTTAATTGGCTAATAATCATTCTCTCCCTCTCCACCTCAGCTGATGTGTGGTGAGCATTCTGGCGCAAAATGGCTGCCGCTGCCACCTGCACCCAGGTGGGTGCTACACATTTGTGGTGGTAGAGGCGAGTTTCCCCCTCATCACTGTAAGCGCTTTGAGTATCGAGAAAGGCGCTATATAAATGCAAGGTATTATTTATTATAATCACCCTATATATCTAAATTCTTTGCTGATCAAGATTCAGCAGTGTTTTAACTGAACACATCTCAACCCCTAACCCTGACAATTGATCCAAAGTGGTTCTTCTTCTTTGAGCTTTTGGCAGATGTGATCATAATGTTAAAGCTGCATACCACCACCAACCATACTGGAGTGCGTAGTTAATATCATGAAGTCTTGACATTTTACATTGTATTTCCTAACCCTGCTGTGTAATTAATAATCTCAACAACAAAAAAACTTTTCAAAGTTACTCACACATAGCCTACGAAGAACTATCTGTAAGTCAAATTTGCAAAAACTAGGCTTGCCTTTAAAAGTATTGATATCAAAATGTGGCCATGTTACAATTAACACTATTGCCTATCATAGCTCACACTAATTAAACTAGCTCTATTCCAAAGCAATGCAATCCAATCTTTCCGAAATTATTTAATGTAACTTGGCCCTGTGTTTCTTCATCTTACCATGTGAAGACAATGTGGTCATTCAAACCTTAAATGTCAAATAACGAAAATTGCCAAGTTTTAAAAAGTTGACGAATAATTACACTCCAGAAAGGATATGTTTATACTTTGTTGTCAACTTGACTTTGATTAAATATTCACTGCTGCTACAAATTTCTGTACAATTCACAAACAGACTTTTATACCAAGAAACATATACCATAGATATGACCTAGAAAACAGCCGACATATTGCATTTTTACAAACCTATCCAGACATGTTTGCCCCATTAATGTACCCTACTGTATGTTTGTGGGGTCACATGATGCCAAATAAGTATTAGTACTAATGTTCTGAACATTTGAAATAATAGCAAATGTTCTTTGTGAAGAGAATTTTCAAGAATGTCTAGGCTCTGTAGGACCATACAGTTTCTATTGCAATCCAAATATTCCAAATAAATAAATACATAATAATAATAACAATAATGATTTTAATTCATGATGTGCTTTTCATAGACCCAAAGCTGTGGATGCAGAACATTGTTAAAACATACCCTATAGTATAGTAATTTTCCTTTTTCATGTCAATCACAGATTATTTCCACTAGAAATTATTGTCCTTTCACAGTTTGATGGGGTACAGTTTCATTGGCCACATTCTCTTGAGATGGTAAGATGAATCTTCAAATTTTGCCAGGTATATACTAGGCATACCCTTGTACTAAGCTCCATAATCTGGCGAGAATCAACCAATAGGGGTCAGTACAGTAATTCATCAAACCTGTGAGTTTTTCAGGAAGCTTATTTCCTACTCTGTTTGAACTACTGTCATGAGTTCTGAACCCCAAGACATGTGAAAAAAACACTTAATAAGCTTCTTCTCTTACAATGTTTGATGGATTTGCCTTAAATGGGGTATACAGACTGGTTAGACAAAGGTCAATCAGGAAATTCTCTAGAATTTTGCTATTTTAAAAGATGGCTGAATAATTAACCAGTAAAAATGAATGTAGACTCAGAGTCTTTCCAACTTTCATCAGTCAGGTGTTTTGTGTCATTCATTACAGCCTGACAAACACATGAGACTGCATTTGTGGCACATTTGCGCAATGCTGCTTGGACCCCGTTAATTGCCGCTCGCGGCTATATTTATTATTGTTGTTGTTCTAACATAGCCTACATAATAATGTAATAATATTTCACATTCATGTTATTTTTATGCATGTTTTGTGCATGCCCCTGTGTGCGTAACAGGAGGAGGATGTACGCACGTTGTGCACACGCCTATGTAGACGCACTTATATGCGCCGTTAAAATAACATGTAAACAACTGCGACATGACTTTAGACCAGGTTTGTGGTGGTTCTAGCGCAAGCACTTTCTGCTGGCTCAAGATAGCAATACGCCAAAAAGAATCCTGGCCACTCCAGTTCACTTGCAACGGGCGCAAGAAGGTAGTTAAACGACGTGTGCGCTAGGCGTTATAATCAACCCAGCGCCGGGTGTAAGATAGCAAAGACACTTGTGTTTGGGTTAGCGCCGCTTAGCGCCGGGTGTAAGATAGGGCCCCTGGTCTTAAGTCTTGGTATTGATATTGTTAATGTTAAAATTCACTTGCATAATCCTATTCTGTCTGACCATTTCCTCATTACTCTGCATGTAAAATTAGCCCACCCTGTAGCATCTGAATTCAGAATGTATACAGGTCGCACTATCACTACCTCCACTACTAGAAACTTTATTCATGTGATACCTCATTACTTTGATTTAGACACTTCAGCTGGCTCCATGTCAACCGATTATCTGGCAGAGGGATTAGCTACTGCTCTACGCAAAACCCTTGATGTAGTTGCTCCATTAAAAAGTTAAAAAGTAATTGAGAAGAGGCTTGCCCCCTGGTACACCAACCACACGCAGGCTCTTAAACAAAAGTCTCGTCAGCTTGAACGCAAATGGCATTCCACTATACTGCAGGTATTCCACTTGGCCTGGAAAGAGAGTCTTAGTACTTATAAGGATGCTCTCTCCAATGCTGGGTCCTCTTACTTTTCGAAGCTTATATTAGAAAATAAGACCAATCCCCGGTTTCTATTCAGAACAGTTGCTGAACTAACTAATAATCATGCAGCAACTAACCCTCAAATTCCAGTTCCATGTAGCAGTAATGATTTTTTAAATTTCTTTAGTGGTAAAATAATTGAAAAACAGTTAGTGATCGTGGTTTTGACGATATAGAACTGGCTACTAGTCACACTGAACGACTTGAATCGTTTACTCCCATACTTGATAGCGAACTAATTAAGTTAGTTTCTTCTTCTAAATCATCGACCTGTCTTCTAGACCCCATACTGAAGGAGCTATTGCCTATGCTCATCAAACCAATTCTTCACTTAATGAACTCATCATTGTTATTGGGCCATGTTCCTACAACCTTTAAATAGGCAGAAATCAAGCCACTACTTAAAGGAGCTATATGTAACAAATTTACTGTACTAAATCATAAAATGACCATCATATGTCATCAGAGATTAAGGAAACATGCTAAGTCGAAATACTGGCTTCTCCGACAACAATGCTACAGCCAGTATGTTCTCCTTTGAAATTTCCATTCCGGGTCGGAATGTCTGTATTTGTTTTGGCCTGTGTGATTCACTATTCTCCGAGTTGACTCCGCCCACTGCCCATTACGAACAACCAGATGTACTCCGGCACTCCGACAGCCGATTTACGAATGCCTAAGCTAAGTTCAACATCGTTTTCATTTAGCTAGCTAGCTAAAGATTTAAATATATATATGTATATAGTTACTAGCTAAACATACCACTAACGTTAGCTTATATCTGTGTGACCGTAAACATAGCCAGCCATGCATCTAGCTAACATTGACAGAGTTATAAAAAATCCACATGAGCTGGTTTATAATTTGCAAACAATAAATAAATTGCAAACGTATACCTTAGCTGGTCAACTTACAGTGTAGGATTCGTCGTCGCTTGTCATTGTCAAAATATAATAAGCTCGTCTCAAAATATAATGTTGCGCTCGGCTCGTGTTCGTTCAGTGTCCTCAACCTGGCAACGCGTGAGCTTCGAGTTTGGGGAGGAGGGGCGGGTGGAGACAACTCTCCAATATTGTGAATGTGGACTGCAGTACCCATTTTAAATGCTTGGTGTCAATGTTACATATAGCTCCTTTAAGAAACGAAATTTGGATCCCACTGTCCTGGCTAATTATAGACCCATTTCAAACCTCCCATTTTATATCAAAGATTCTTGAGAAATGTGTAGCGCAACAGCTATCTTCATTTTTACACACTAATACCGTGTATGAGAGGTTTCAATCTGGGTTTAGGAAGCACCATAGCACTGAGACTACCCTTGCCATAGTAATGAATTACTTGTTCCTCTCTCTGGATTGTGGCTGTATTTCTATTCTTGTTTTACTTGACCTGAGCACTGCCTTTGATACTATAGACCATCATATTCTCCTCCATAGGCTAGAAAATTTAGTTGGTCTCACCGGGCATGCTCTTATGTGGTTTATATCTTATCTCTATGATAGATCCCAGTTTGTTAGGGTAAACAATCAGTCCAATGAATTTTCTAGGGTGAACTTTGGAGTACCACAAGGATCGGTTTTGGGTCCTTTGCTCTTTTCTCTGTATGTTCCCTCTTGGGAACATTATAAGCAGACATGGTGTTAACTACCACTGCTACGCAGATGACACACAACTTTATATATCAGTTAAGCCAGGTGAAGTTGACCAATTGTCACTTAAAGGTGATACTGCAGTCAAAAACCAACTTTTTGCGTTGAAAACCAATGTTTTGGGTTCGACTGTGATCATACACAATAGTTTTTATCCGAAAATCTCATATTGCGTCAAAGTGGGTGTCGTCTGAGTTTCTGCGTCGGCTTACCATGCGCTGCATTTCCGGGGATTTGTGACGTCCCGAAATCCTTAGCATAAAAATAGATGGAGTCTCGGCTAGTAAAGTGAGCAGAGAGCTCCGTGGCAGAGAGCAGGAAGGGGGCTGAGTCAGTTCACCAAGACACACCCTTTCACTCATTGACCATATGAATATTCATAATATGACCTTGTGGCATCATCGTAATATAACCACACCTACCCACGGCTCCAAGTTCAAATTTAAGCTGTATAAAGGGCTTAGAAAAGTTGTAAATTGCAGTATCACTTTAAAGATGTAAAGGCCTGGATGACCCAAAATGTACTCTTATTGAACTCAAATAAGCCTGAAATATTAGTATTAGGTCCCAAATCTCTTCGAGATAAATTGTCAGTTTTCCTTAAATTTAGATTGCTTCTCTGTCTCCGCCAACAAGGTTGTTAAAAACCTTGGTGTAACTATTGATTCAGACCTCTCCTTTCAGCCCCATATTAATAATATTACAAGAATGGCCTTCTTCCACCTGAGGAATATATCTAAATTAAGGAAGGTGTTGTCCTTAGAGGATGCTGAAAAAATGGTTCATGCTTTTGTAACCTCTCGACTAGATTACTGAAATGCTTTATTGTCTGGTTGCACTGGTTCAGCCCTGAATCGTCTCCAACGTGTACAGAATGCAGCTGCTAGGGTTCTTACCAGAACCAAGAAATGGGAGCATATCAGCTCAAAACGCTTCATTGGCTGCCTGTTACATTCTTTTCTTTGGACTTTTTACTTACAGCTAGTTTTATTTGATCCCTCATTACAGTCTATTACCAGCGACTTTTCAACATAAAAATGTTCACTGGGAGGCAGATGTTGAAACTTTGCTGCTAACGTTACTTCCCTCATAATCGTTTGACACAGGTGTGATGTTTAATTCTTTGTGGGTTTTGAGTTTAATTGGTATTACGAACTTGTCAATTTCATGGAGTCAACATGACCTCTAGCGAACTGTCTTATTGATAGCTGGCACTCTGGAGAGTCAGTACATTAGTAGGCGATGTAGCATACCTCAACAAACAGCGTTTATTTCATCAATATATAACTTCACTCTGCAATATGATTTGCCCGTGCGTGCCCAGGCGCCTGAGCACCCACATGATCGCCGTGATTATATGAGATATTTGGTTCAGATTAACTTGAAGCCAGCTTTACATTAATAAAATACAAAATAAATCTTTGAGATGCCCACTTGTTAAAATGAACACAAAAAGGCTTAAAAATGTAGGCTACACAAAAATTATGCTGGGTCTGTACTAAATTTTGTTTGATCATTTTGATCACTTTTGGGTGTAGTATTATTTTTAATCAAGTATATGGAGCGATACTTTACGTTACCTATGAATGTAGTGCCGGCACTGGTCGACTACAACAACAAAGAAGACCAACAAGTTGCAATGGCCACGTTCGTTCCACCGCCGTACTTCCACAGAGAATATTGGTCAGCACAAAGTAAAGGATTCAACGATAGTTTGACTTAAGAAATGATGGTATAAACACTGAAAATAACCCGATAGACTGTCGTCGTATTTTATTTGCTTTGGGTGCACTGTGGAGTGTTTAAGTATGTTTGGTAGTGGATGCTAGCAGTTACCTTAGAGTTGCGCTAGCATTAGCAATGTGTGTATGTCCAAAAGAAGGGACAGCATGGAATTATCTGAAAATGGTTTCCATCAATCAACTACATCATGGGTAAGTCGTAATTGAGACATTATGTCCAAAATTCCGAACTATCCCTTTAAGTAGGCTACAATAACTTGGTTACTTTACAACACTGCCAACAACGTTATATGATCACCCTCCTCGTTGATCCCCACCTAGTCCAATTTCCAGGACTCCACTGTTGTGCGCTTTACATTTTTGTTTGGTGGTGGTGGGACCTTTGTTTCCCTATGTAATGTTATTGTCGGCTTTTGGATGGGCTTCGTTGTGGGTAGGCTACTAGAAAATGCCCCATGCTGCTAATGTCGTTAGCACAACTACAACGCCGCAGCAGACGCAGCTAACGATCGCAATGGTGGGACCATAGAGGAGAGACTCATCGGCATTTGATCAATAGGGATTACTAATCCACGTCTTTCACTCTTCATTATAGTAACGTTATTCTATTCTTTACTGTTTGGTAACGTATTATTATCAATGTTTCCAGACATTTTCGTGACAGGAAGAAAAAAAAAAAATATAAACCATAGAAATGCCCTTGAAAATGCAAGGGCATTTTTTGCCCCCCTTAACTGATTTATGAGGGCACATTATCCATTTTCGAGGGCATTTTTGCCTCAAGCCCCCATTACTTTTGAACCCTGGCCCGAACGTATGCCAATACAGCCATGCAAAGCCCTGTTCACTCAACAGCAAAATAAACAAGTGAAATCCTTGTGTAATTATACAACGTCATTCTACTGTCAATATCTACTAACAAAACATAACATAACATAACTGAATGACGAGAACAGGCCTTTCAGCTGAACAATGCTCGTCATCTTCCTATCACTAAAGGGTACCTGGCACTCCCCTACAAACAAGATAGTAATTTCCATCTATGCCCCCTCGTTCTACTAACAGAACTCAACATGAAGAATCTCTTGTAGTTCACTTTATTAATTTAAAAGCCTCTATCAAATCACCTGTCTCCTTTTACTAAGCTTAAGACTAAGTCTTTCCTCATAACTTTTATCTTTCATACCAGGAACGAACTTAGTTGCCCTTCTTTGGACTTTTTCCAGAGCCTCTATATCTTTTTTGTAATACGGTGCCCAGAACTGCACACAGTACTCTAAGTGTGGTCTGACAAAGGTATTGTATAACATAAGCATATCCTCCTTGGATTTATACTCAATACCTTTGGCTATATATCCCAGCATCCCTGTTAGCCTTTTTTTACTGCTACAGCACAATGCCTAGAACCTGAAAGGCTTTGATCAACTACTACTCCTAAGTCTTTTCAAATTGAGCATATTCCAATTTTGTTTCTCCCATAAGTAGTCTTGCTTTATGTTTTTATTTCCCACATGTAAAATCTTCTTGGTTTAAGTCAAGATCAGTTATGTAAATAAGGAAGAGCAGAGGCCCTAACACCAATCCTTGTGGGACTCCACTTGTCACAGTACCATGCTGAGTTAAGATCTCCCCTACTACTCTTTGTGTTATACCCTGTAGCCAGTTCTGAACCTATTTTGAAATGCTTCCTATAATTCCTACTGTCTTCATTTTGATAACGAGTCTCTCATGTGGTACCTTATCAAATGCTTTTTGGAAATCTAGGTATATAATATCATAAGCCTTGTTACAATCAAAACACTTGGTAGCTTCCTCAAAGAATGACAAAAGGTTTGTCTGGCATGGCCTCCCTCGCAAAAACCATGTTGACTATCTCTTAAGATGTTGTTATTTTCAAGAAATAATTCCAATTTGTCTCTGATGATAGATTCCAGTATTTTATATGTGATGCAGGTTGAACTGACAGGCCTATAGTTTCCTGGATCAGTCCAGTCTCCTTTCGTATATATTGTTACTACATCACCTGTTTTCCAGTCGTCTGGTATTTCTCCAGTTTCTAAAGACCGTCTAAAAATACCTGCCAGTGGTTTATAGATGATCTCACTTAACTCTTTGATTACCCTTGCGTATATACCATCAGGACCTGCTGCCTTATTTGTCTACTAAATATGAAATAAATATACACCATTGGTTTTACACATAGAGATGTCCCTTTCAAGATTCAGTGGTCATTTATTGTCTTGGACAATCCGTTTGAGAAATGCACACCACTTCATAACACTAGTACACCTTCTGAAACCCCCATGCGTAAAACCCTGCATACTGTTCAAACCTGTCTCATGCATTCCAGTTCATTCTGGGTTCTTTGACAACTCTTTCATCTATTATAGGACATTATAACCTTTGCGACAGAGTTTGCAATGTCTTATTGGTTGCTTTGAACAATAAATTAGTCGGGCATTTCTAGTTTTATTAGATTTGTTTTACGCAAACAACTTAAAATGTACAATTGCTCGACAAGGCATAATAGTTGTTTTCCTGCTATTTTTGTAAGTTTTTACTAATATGGCCAACTTGTCAGCATGGCTATAGAAAATCCTCGCCTTGATAACATGGATTTTGGGAGTGGGTCAGAAGAAGATACCATAGTGTAGGATATCTAATATTTCCCCCCTTCTCTCTATCTCTGTCTCTCTCTCTCATTCTCAACCCCCCATCAAAGATAAGCCAGTCTTTGTCATAAATGACCCCTCTCCCCCCCCCTCCCCCACACCTTAACCCAATCAGGACAGGGATGGTCTTCCTGTGGAGGTATTTTATGAGTGTACCGCAGAAAAATAAGTTAGTCAATTGTGGAGTTTGGTTGGAGAAGTCATTCTTTTTGGTTCCTCGTGCGTTTCCTTTTGTTCCTGTTCAGCTGGAGGGTAAATAATTTGGCAATTTTTGGCTTATCTCTCTCTTTACTGGTATTTCCTAATTAATGTCTGGTTTAATGTCTTCCATTTTGTAAATTATAAGTAGTCAGCCTACATTCCTTAGTGAATGTATGATTTCAACTCATTATTCCAATTGAATGTTTTTCATTTAATAAAATTATTTAATCTCAAGACCTGATTTAGACTTTGTTTTGGCTTGTTGGTTGATCCACCAGGTTACTGTTCGACTTACCTATTAACGAATTTGGCGATTTAATTGATGATTGTAATTCTTAATAATAATTATTAAATTAAATCACGTAAAGCTTATTTTGAATGTAGGTTAAGTGAGGGGTTCTAGCACGCAATATCGCTTGTGTTCAGTATTCAGAGTGCTGAACGTTTTAACAAGGGCATTGACTGTTGGAACCGCTGGATTCAGAAAATACACATTTTACCTAGTCCTCACTTACCCGACAATAGTTACCAAGATACCATAAATACCATATAATTGATTCTGTCTGAGAATATGCCTACAAACACGAGGGAGATTTTCCTCCTCGATATGTAAGTATTACTGCTTGCAATATTTTATATATGTATTTTAGCTTTTATACTCTGCCACAGTGTTGTGGCATATGTTTCATATTGTTATTTTTGCATTTTGAGTGCATTTCACATACTGTACTGTAAGTGTTCATAGGTGGCTCAGTCATGTTTTATGTTTGATTTGCCGTGAACATAGAACATTTGCCAGCATTTTCCTGATGGTGGAATATTATTTTATTGTAATCTTATCGTACATAATATAGACTATGGTATATTAATATCTCCCTGGGCTATAACTGTCACTTAGGGCATGGAAAATACTCATTCCAATTTACTGTGCCTATGTGCTAGATGAATGTAAAATTTATGCACTATATGTATGTTTTATAATGGACAAAAAATATTTAAAATTATATTACAACAGTACATTGCCTACATTTTGCACTTTAGTAGTTCTGCATATAACCATCAGACTTTTCACACTTGAGTCTATGTTCCAGGAAATGTAGTTTTACCTCATAATTTTTAGCATTTTCCAAGATTTCTTTGCATTTCTGGCACTTCATTTTGACCTAACTATTAACCTATTAAAACTATTTGACCTAAACTATTACGTAAAAAGCCATTTTACAAGTTTCTATGATGTTCACACCAGGGGCCACGCAGAAATTCAGATGTATAATATAACACGTGCTGTGAAAATCTGCGTACCTCTGCACACAATGGACACCATACGTACACAATATTTGGAGTCTGTGTGATATGGCGACACCGTGACCGAAAGGCAGAGGTAGAAAATGCTTTAAGAAGATTTCTGACTTTCACCCTGAGCATTATTTTAAGCATTTTTTTACTTTTTTAGTTTTATACATGTGGACCCTGGAGTTATAAACCCTTAAATAGAACACCCCATAAATAGGTGAGAATTTATAGCCAAATGTTGGGGAAATAATTAACAGGGGAAAACAATCAATTGTAGCGCTCTAATGCGTAGCAACTGTTGCTAGCCTCTACTTCTTCAGACAACTAACTTTGCATGGTTTGTTGACATAAATGCAGCGTATGATGTCAGCTAACTTTCGTGGTGGTTAAAAGGTGTGCCTGGGGCACATGCAACAGTGATTCTCGCTACAGCTCAATCCCGTTTTTTACATTCCCTTAACCTAAAACAGTGGATTTGGTTATTTGGATGACCGCACAGGCAGCTGAATGTCAACAACATAACGTTACGTTAAACGTTTATATATATGCTATGGTCAACAATATTGGCAGACACATGTTTGCTCCAATGTAGCCTAATTAAGGCTTGTTTCATTAACAAAAGTTGTGATAGGCATACTTAACGTTACACAGGTTAGCTAGCTAGTTAACTAATTATTACTTAGTGGTTAACATTAGTTGTTAAGACCTGATGTTAGCTACGTTAGCTAGCCTACTATAAACCGAGATGTAACGTTAACGTACACCATAAGCAGGTACGGATCTAAACTGTCAGGAGGTGCAGCTTCTCTCTCTTCTTCTGAGATCAGTAACACTTCGCTTCAAAGTTGTTGGCAATAACTCGCACGTCGTGTAACGTTATGTAATGTTAATTAGCCCTCCATGGCACATTGCAGACCTTGCTGTCTGCATCGAGCATAGATTTGCCCTACCCCATTTGACCAAAACTGGTCAAGAATAGCAGACAGAACTGTCATGGCTAACGGTAGCTAGCCAAATAATATAAATAAATTAATAAACAAATACATTACATTACATTCATTTAGCAGACACTTTTATCCAAAGCGACGTGCAGTAAGTGCATACAGAGACATCATCAAGATCACGACAGAACAGACAAGACAAAGCACATCCTTCCCATAATGTAGCAGCTATCCCTAGTAATGAACGTTGACTGTAGTTCACAGTAAGCTGTGGGTAAATCAGCAATACTACACTTCTATTCTAAATACTATTATAAACTATAATAAACAGACAGGAAAACACAGAGAACTAGTAAACAGGGAACTGATATTCCTAGGTGAGGATATCAGTCAAGGTGGAGTCTGAAGAGGTGTGTCTTCAGGCCTCGACGACAATGCAGGCAGGGTTGGAGTAGAACGTAGGGGAATGGGAAGTTAATTCCACCACTGAGGAGCTAATGTGGAAAAACTCCGCAGTCGGGACAAGCGAGAGCCTTTGACACGGAGAGGGGGAAGTGCCAGTCGCCCTGCTGTAGAAGAGCGAAGTGGTCGAGCAGGAAAATAGTTCTGGATTAAGTCCTGCAGGTAGGCGGGGCCTGTCCTATTGGCTGCAGTGTAGGCCAGGGTCAGAACTTTGAACCTGATCCTGGCTGCAACTGGCAGCCAGTGGAGTGACCTCAGCAGGGGGTCAGCTCGGCTAGGACAAACTTATCGTTGGTCCTTATCACACAACATTTGTCTTATCATTTATTTTATTTATTTATTTATTTATTTATTTATCAAATAAATAAATGAACTAACATCAATCAACCTAACCTACTGTAGCCTATACAATATAGCTAATATAGTAACAGCTACGGCTACTACAGCAAGTTTTCGCAGTGACAGTTAGTGAAGCCTACAGTGAAGTCTTTCCATTAAACTTGATGTTATATCAGTTGGTTTCGAAAATAGAACCTACCGGAGAATCAGACGTTTAATAGTGTTATGAACACTCGCTCGAGCTCCAGCTGGTGAGGATGCAGCAAGGAAGGACACTTTTCAGAGCCAGATGCTTGTTACCCTACAAGGTCGTTTCTACGTAGTGCTCATGTAATGATCAAAGAAAGCACCCAGGGTGGCATAACCGAGAGTCTCCTGATTAGTCTTGGCCATTTTGTTTTTTAGTTGATCAATAGGTATAAAAGCTAGAGGAGTTTGAGTTTCAGCTTAGATTGAATGGTTCTCTAGTCAAGTCAAGTCAAGTCAAGTTTATTTGTATAGCACATTTCATACACTAGGCAACTCAAAGTGCTTTACATAAGACATAGAAAGACATTATATAAAAAGTAAATTAGAATTGAAACAATGTTAATAAGAAGTTAAAACAGTTATAATAAAACGCAATACTGGTTGGGCCCACAAAACAAATACCCAACAAACACTCCTACCACAAACAGCCTGCTACCTGCAATCTGCTACGCACCGTACAGCCTCTCTCTCTGGGTGATATTATACCTGCCAGGTCCGCTGCAGGTGCCTGCCAGCTACGCTGCAGGACTTTTGTAAAAATATTATTAGCCCATGGGTGGGAGCAGCATACAGCCTCCACAGTTTGAATCACTCCACAGAGTGACGGACCCGTCGGTCACTAATCAGACTTTTAATCAAACTTTTAAGTTGAGCGGACTCTTTATAGAGGACTTTTCAGGTGCTCAACAGATAACAGGCAACAACTGACATCAGATAACAGTATTTATCTAAGTATATGCGGTGCAGAAAAAGAAAGAATAAAACAAATAATAAAAAGAGATAAAAAATAAATAAAAGATAAAACAGCTTTAAAGGATAAATAAGCTTAAAAATAAATAAATTAGAAAAGATAGAAGTGCCTCTGTCTTTTTAATAGACAGACAGGAGCTAATGGAACACTCTAGGATAAATAAAACAAGAAACAATAGAGTTAAAAATACCGGCTGGGCTTAATAAAAGTACAATAAAATGCAGTACAATAAAATGCAGTACAATACAGCAAAATTTCAGTTAAAGGCCCGTGAGAAGAGCAAAGTTTTCAGACCAGATTTAAAAGACATAATACAAGAGGCATGTCTAAGGTCGTAGGGTAATAGGTTCCAGCTATGGGTAGCGTAAAAACTAAAGGCTGCCTCCCCATTTTTTGTTTTAACCTTGGGCACAATGAGCTGATCCGATCCCAAAGATCTGAGAGATCTGTTTGGTTTATATGGCCTGAGCATTTCCAAGATGTATTTTGGTCCTAAGCCGTTGAGTGATTTATAAACTATTAGCATCACTTTGAAATCTATTCTATAGTGGACTGGAAGCCAGTGTAATGATCTAAGGATTGGAGTAATGTGTGCACTTCTTTTAGTCCTTGTAAGAAGCCTGGCAGCAGCGTTTTGTATAAGTTGGAGCCGTTTAATGGACTTTTTTGAGAGACCAGTGAAAAGAGCATTACAGTAATCAACCCTACTTGAAATGAAGGCATGAATGAGGGTTTCTAGGTCTTGTTTAGACATAAACCCTTTGACTCTTGCTATATTCTTAAGATGATAAAAGGCAGATTTGGTTATTGACTTGACATGGTTATCAAAGTTGAGATCAGAGTCAATGAGTACACCTAGGTTTCTGGCCTGCAAGGTTGTTCGTAAACCAAGAGTGTCAAGGTGGAGAGCTATTTTTTGTCTCGGTTCTTTGCTCCCGAAAACAATAATTTCGGTTTTGTCTTTGTTTAGCTGGAGAAAGTTTTGACACTATGGGATGGAACCTTCAAAACGTACAGCTTGTCTGAGTATGCAGCAGTCACTAAGGGGGGTTGGGCTTAGCAAAGGGTCAATTGACCAAATTTGGCATCTGCGCAAAGAGGTTAGTGCCTCTTGTATGAATAAAGGGAAGAAGATGAGTGTGTTCTTTCCTCACTGCCTCTGTGTCTCCAAAGGTAAAGCCCTTTTGGTTCACAGCAGCTCAGAGACCCTTCCCGAGCTGAACCAGCGGTGTGTGTTGAGGACCAATGAGAAGCCTGTCCCAGCCGAGCTGAACGAGCGTTGTGTGATAAGGACCAACGAGAAGTTTGTCCTAGCCGAGCTGAGCCAGCAGTGTGTGATAAGGACCAATGGGAAGTCTGCCCCAGATACACTCGGGGAGAAAGGGGTGGACATCATCAACACCAGGGGCGTCAAGGACATTGCGTATCTCCAGAAGGACATAGTAAGTCACATTTTCAGGGCCAGAGATGTGCACTTTCCTGGTTTTAATCAATATTAATCTGGGCTGGATACTTTTAAAAACATTTGGCATAAGATCCGCACCCAAAATGCTGTCAAAATTCGCATGAATAATTTACACTGCAGCCTCCATAATTCTCGACTCGGAAAGATGCAGAAAAAGACATGGAAAAAACGTCTTTTTCTGCGGGTGAAAAAAATATCCCCTTAAATTACTGAGATGCTGATTCACACGGGATTAATATTATCAGATGATCTGTGTTTTGCGAAATATGGTAGGTACATAGGTGGAGGGTGAACCAACTGCAAAGGCTAGGAGGGGGAAGGAGAGGTGTCCACCCTCCTGCCAGTGCACATAATGCGCGAGCAGCAAATATTTTTGCATTAATTTTACGGTAAATACAGTTTTTTGAGTACAAGAGCCCATGTAGACTACGAGTAGGGTTGTGTTTAGGGTTTATAATTCAAAGGTCCTTGAAGCTTTTGGAGCATTTGAATATTACACCACATATTTTAATAGCACAGAAATAGAAGAATAAATAAACAACACAAATAGAAAAAATGAGTGTGCATCTTGAAAAAACCTTATGCACAACGGATCCCAGGGACTTTAGCCTAGGCTATTTGAAAAACAATAAATGCAATATTCACTGGACTTTTTCAGTCAAAACCATTCTATTTACTTAGGCTGTATTGTAATGACATCTGGAGCGCATTTTCATTGTAATGACATTTGAAGCACTACAAATGTCTTTCGCAGTGCGCGGGTTTTCCATTGAATGGCAATTCATGCATTAGGTGTAAATGACAATTTGCGCATTAGGCTTTAAATAGGTGTTATCAGCAAAGTTTTTAGGCTTGATATTTTTAGTCATGCTTGTGCGCACCCCTGTGTGTAACAGACAGGAGGGTATACGCGCATTGTGCACAAGCCTATGTAGACGCACTTATATGCGCCGTTAAAATAACATGTAAACAACTGCGACATGACTTTAGACCAGGTTTGTGGTGGTTTTAGCGCAAGAGCTTTCTGCTGGCTCAAGATAGCAATACGCCAAAAATGATCCTGGCCACACCTCATCTTAAGACCAACCCGCCCAGTTCACTTACTATGGCAACAAGATCACTTGGTATTTAATGACGTGAGTGCTGGGTGCTATAATGAGCCCTGTAGCTAGGTGTGAGATAGCAAAGACACTTGCGTTTGGGTTAGCGCCGATTAGTGCCGCTTAGCGCCGGGTGTAAGATGTGAGTGTGACAATGTGACCAGAAATGCTCCATGAGATCCTTCAGCTTGACTGCCACTTCACTGACAGGACAACACGTTGATGGATGAGACTTCCTAGCTAACTAACGAGTACAGGTAGTCTAACCATGCAGTAATCGGCTACATGCAACCGGCCAGCTCCAGAGTTACCTCCTCCGTAGTAGGCAGTAGCCTAATGGATTCAGTGAGCTAACTCGACCTTGAATCCTCTATTGCTAGCATTTGTATTTATATTTAATAGCCTACATTATTTTAATCGCCATGTCTGGCCTTACACACCCTCCGACCACCTAATTTGCGGTGTAATTTTTACTTTACAAATTACGGATTTGGCAAATTCGCACGGGATTGATTAAGATCACAGGTACAATTATTAGAAATCACATGAGGTCCCAGGTAGGCTAATAGGCGACTAGTCCAGTGTGAATAGAGCATCGGGCTTTATCAAAATCCCCTGTTTTTCTGGAGACTGAGCTAATGGTGGTAGTATTTTTTCAGTATTACATTAGTGTTACATTAGCATTTAACGCTGCAGACAGGCACTAGCAGTAAAATGCCCACCGCCTTGTTGTAGTTCTTAGTAAGGCAAGTACCTGGTACATGCACAGTAGTTTGGGGCTATATCTCTGCTCTCACTACATGTAGAAAGTTGGCTGAGAGCTCATTTTAATCAGGAGAGCTACGTTTCTACAAACCAAACATCATTTTTGGGTGGAATTACCCTTTAATGTCATATAGAATTTCAGCAATTTTTAGCAATTTAGGAAAAATAGTAGGCTACTGGGAGCATTCATTAGCCTACGTTATGGGTCTAATTAAGCAGCTTCGTAGCCTACAATTGATTAATAGGTGTAATCTAAAGTGTTTGTTTTGACAATTGTAATTTATTATGTTTGCCATGTGCATTTCAAAGACCACATTCTTGTAATTTAACAGAATTAATAAATTAATATTCTAATTATCACTCAGAAGCTACATTTACCGGCATTCTGAACGCAGTATGCATGGTCCTGAGCAGGTGTAATATTTGTTAGTACGTGCAAACAAATCTCAGATACGAAAATGTTGATGAGTGCCAAAATACGGCCAAATAATATGAATGATTTACGTACAAATTAGTTCTGCTCACGTTTCATGAATGAGGCCCATTGACAGCATTCTCAAGTTTTTTATTTGCTCAAAAACAATATCTCAATAACAATATCCTCTGATCTACTTGCAGTTTGCTTGTCTGCACTCCAAAATAAAATGTTTACTGAACATTGCAGCGTCCAGACAGAACAAATCAATTCCAACAGTAGCTTATGACACCCGCAAATAGCCTACATACAGTTGAAGTCGGGAGTTTACATACGCTTAGGTTGAAGTCATTAACCTCGTGCTGCCAAACGCCCCCTAGCGGTAACGCGGGCGTTACAGAAATTATTAAATTATACATTTGATTAATTTCATAATATATAATAAACTGCTCACCAATAATTTGATTAAATATCCTTAAGATATATCCATTCCTTCTGGGAAAGTGGTTTTTAAGCCCAAAACGTCAAGATAAAACTTTGTAAATAACGTTGGAAACTCTGACCTAATTCTCAAACATGTATTGCAGCTTGATGTCACACCATAAACAATGTGCTGGTAAACTGTTCTGCTTAATTGTATTTCACAAAACTTTGGTTTGAAAAATCATTATACCTTTAGGCTTCAAGAAAAAATACAAAAACTTTCATACGGCTGTACATGATTTTTTTCCAATTTTAAACCGACTTGTGCTTTTTTGCGCTTGATTACGACTCGTTCGGCTGTGTTCAGTTTGGCGTTGTGAAACTCAGCCAGTTTCTGGAGTACCAATCCCGTGGCTTAGTATATGTTAGCCGAAATTTATGCAAAACCGTCGTCAATTGGGTGTATTTCTTTGACTGATAGCACAATAGGCCTATATGAAGTGGGAAAAACTGTCTTCGACCCGCCTCCACTCCGAGTATTATTTACTTTCCATTGGGTTTTAAAACTGTCTGTCAAATATTCCAGCCAATAGCCAAGACTCTTATCTTTCAAACAAGCCCTCATTCAACACCATGCCATCGTAAATCAAGGAAATACAGCCCTGCGTAAGAGGAAGAGGCAACCAAGCGTAATTATCGAGCCAAGATGGCGCAGTGTTTTTACCTTGTAGCGTAGCTCGCTACATTCCGTTTAGCAAAGCACAATTCATAAGGTAACTGCGCTGTTTATCTTTTTACTTTACAGTCTCTTTCATACAGTTTTTGGTTAGTTATGTCTAGGTTATTCAGGAGTTTCTCCGTGCAGCAGGTCCTAGCCCAAATATGGTTTTGTGGTCTCAGTGACGCAGAGTGATATAAGGTAACAGATTATTTTGCCGGTATACCAGTGCAAATTCACTGTTATGTATAAAACGAATCCCTCTGAATTAAATTAATATAGCTAACATTACTATATTGTAACAATGGCAAGCTAGCCAGCAAAATTACACATAGCAGCTAGCTATCTATTTGTGTCTGAGACAAGCTGTTCCGAGTTTCTTTTGAATGCAATGGCGTCTGAAGGGTTTGTTTTGTTCCACATGAGTAAATTGTTCTGTAAGCAGTACAGCAGGCTCTGCAGGTAAACAAATGAGCAATTTATGCATGACCTAACACGAGGGAGAGATAACATGAGGATGAGTTTGTTGTTGTTGATTATTATGCAGGGGTTTATTTTATCTAGGGTGGACATTTGATTTTATATACCTGGACTAATTTCTGGGTAATGGGGACCACGTAATTTGGGGACCACGGCTAGGCTAGTTAGTTGTGTAATATGAAACACACCAAAAACACATCTAAAAATGAACTTTTATTGCCAATTATCAGATTTTATTGTAAAACTTAAAAAATAAATTATATTGAGACTTTTCTGGAACCTGGGCCATTTTGCACAATTTGGCACAATTTGTGCCAACTTTGGTAACCGAAACCGAAATTAATTTGAATGATTTGAGATATTGACACCATATCTTTAGCAGAGATAGGCAGCATATTGAGGAATCACAGAGAGGAGTTATTTCCTCCATAGCTCTTGTAGCTCATCAGGTAAAAAATCTGAAATTTGAATTTAGGTACCCGCTTTTTCCCCCCACAATTTCTGTACATAAATTGTTGTAGTTAAGTAGCAAGAAGTGTATGTACATGAATTATGACCACTTAGCCATAATAGTGCAGTTCTCTGTTTTAATAAAAGCTATGAACCATATTTGTAGCCTTTACAGTTTTTGAGATAAACAGCTTTGTTTGTCACTAGTAAAAACAGGCGAGAATTGGTATATTTTGCCCTTGGTAACCACTCCACAGATTTCATGTTAGCAAATTATAGTGTTGGCAAGTCAGTTAGGACATCTACTTTGTGCATGACACAAATAATCTTTCCAACAATTGTTTACAGACAGATTATTTAACTTTTAATTCACTATATCACGATTCCAGTGGGTCAGACGTTTACAAACACTAAGGGCCCTATCTTGGCGATCTTGGCGCTTAGTCTAAGCGCATGGCGCTAAGTCCATTTAGGGCATGTCCAAGTCCACTTTTGCTATTTTAACGGCGTGTTTTTTGGGCGCTAAGCACGGCGCAAGGTGCAACTGGGCTGAACCTAGTCTCTTCATTAATTATAGGTGTGTCTTGGGCGTGACATGCAATAAACCAATCAAAATGTCATATCCCATTCCCTTTAAAAGCCTGCTTTTCCATCTTGGCGGATTGCTTATGATGGCGAAACAGACATGCTCGTGCGTGTTTAGTGTGATCAAGGAATAGGCTATATGGATCAGTAGCAGTAGCAGTAGTAGTATTATGAGTTCCCGGTAATTCCTGACAGTGCTGTTTACAAAATATATGCTATTAAATTTCGTTAAAAGCACCTACAACAGCTGAGAATAAGCGACCAATTGCTTCCTTCTCACCTTAGTTTCCAGCCTGTGACAACATAGAAGCTAACTAGCGAACTTCTGCGAGAATCCATTTATCACCAAACTAAAAATACTCTAGATAATAGCACTCCAAACTGTTGATGATTATGATGATGATGATGATAATAATAACAATAATAATAATTAGTATTATATATTTTTAAAAACACTTACATGTCCAGGCACGGGTCCATGCAACAGAGTCATTGCAATGACTGAGGACTGACTTCTTCACCTCCAAAACCTGAGCAACCGTGAAATAAGTGCTCTTCTTTCCACCGTTGCTTGCCACGTTCGCGTATAAATGTATAAAATAATCGTAATCGTTGAAATAGCAAAGACATATGACCAGCGCAATTACACCATACAGCAAACCACGTACGCGTAAAGACAAAAGCTAGCCTATGATGTACATACAGCTAACAAAAGCGCTACACATGGCTAAATATCATCTGGATAGGCTAAAAACGTACTTGTACAGCAATCCAGTCCATCCCTTCCAGGATAAGCTCATTAAAAATGGCCACAGGCGTAATTTGATCCTGATCGTAGTGTCATGTGGCCGAAAGCGCACACCACGATTGCCCTATGGGCTGTCGTTACGCATGGATACAGCGCCGTTCCCAGTCGCTCGAATATGACATATTGTACTTCGTTTTAAAGGGCAGGAAACCCTGTAGAAGATAATCTACGTGGTTTACGTTAGATCATCCCTGAAGCAGTCAAGTAATGTTTTTACGCAACGGTAGTAAAGTAGTACAAACGCAAATGCGATGGGTACGCACCGTGGAAATGGAGATTTTGCTGGACAATGGATAAATGGATTACGAAAAAACGTTCAGGATTCTTCAGAAAACAGTTATAACTGCATAACCAGGTATCAAATTTGGTTGATTAAACATGTTTATCAAGAGATTTTGTAGAAAATAAAATATATTTATACAAATACGGAAGCACATCGGTTGTATGCATAGTGAAGTGAGCACAGGGAAAAAACACATAATGTTAATTTATACAACTTTTCAGTAACATACAATTGTTCCTAAATTGGATCTTGATTTTTTAGCATGTAGAAACTGTACCAAGAGTTTTTGTGATATGCATTTTCTTGCCTGTGACTGTGGCGAGGTGAAGGCTGTAAACAGTGGGTTGGGCTATTAGCACCCAGCTGCTTTATGGCCCTGCAGTGTAACCTGAGAGCTGATAAGCATATAAACGAATGTGTTCGCAGGCTGTGACTGTTTTTAAGAATTTTGCCTCGAAAGTTCTGTGTTTTATTAACGTTTTAATTTAGAATTTCCGAGAAATACGAACACTATAAAAAATTGTGACAGATACATCCCACCACTAGGGGGCCAAAGCCCATAGAGTTTAAGGAATAGTTCGGAATTTTGGACATAATGTCTCAATTAAGACTTACCCATGATGTTGTTGATTGATGGAAACCATTTTCAGCTAATTCCATGCTGTCCCTTCTTTTAAACATACACATGTTGCTAATGCTAGCGCAACTCTAAGGTAACTGGTACCATCCACTACCAAACGCACTTAAACACTCCACAGTGCACCCAAAGCAAATGAAATACGACGACAGTCTATTGGGGCTATTTTGAGTGTTTATACCATAATTTTTTAAGTCAAACTATCATTGAATCCTTTACTTTGTGCTGACCTAATATTCTCTGTGGCAGTACGGCGGTGGAGCGAACGTGGCCATTGCAACTTGTTACTCTTCTTTGTTGTTGTAGTCAACCAGTGCCGGCACTACATTCGTAGGTAACGTAAGGTATCGCTCCCAATAGGCTGTCGTCGTATTTTATTTGCATTGGGTGCACTGTGGAGTGTTTAAGTGCGTTTGGTAGTGGATGCTACCGGTTGCCATAGAGTTGCGCTAGCATTAGCAACGTGTGTATGTCCAAAAGAAGGGACAGCATGGAATTAGCTGAAAATGGTTTCCATCAATTAACTACATCATGGGTAAGTCGTAATTGAGACATTATGTCCAAAATTCCAAACTATCCCTTAAAGGACAACAAAGTCAAGGTATTGGAGTGGCCATCACAAAGTTCTGACCTCAATCCAATCGAAAATTTGTGGGCAGAACTGAAAAAGCGTTTGCGACCAAGGAGGCCTACAAACCTGACTCAGTTACACTAGTTCTGTCATGAGGAATGGGCCAAAATTCCAGCAACTTATTGTGAGAAGCTTTTGGAAGGCTACCCGAAACGGTTAAAGGCAATGCTACCAAATACTGATAGTGTATTGTAGGATATCTAATATTTCCCCCCTTCTCTCTATCTCTGTCACTCTCTCACTCTCACCCCCCAACATCAAAGATAAGCCAGTCTTTGTCATAAATGACCCCTCTCCCCCCCCCTCCCCCATACCTTAACCCAATCAGGACAGGGATGGTCTTCCTGTGGAGGTATTTTATGAGTGTACCGCAGAAAAAGAAGTTAGTCTGTTTGGAGTTTGTTGGTGAAGAAGTCATTCTTTTTGGTTCCTCGTGCATTTCCTTTTGTTCCTGTTCAGCTGGAGGGTAAATAATTTGGCAGTTTTTGGCTTATCTCTCTCTTTTCTGGTATATTCAAATTAATGTCTGGTTTAATGTCTTCCATTTTGTAAATTATAAGTAGTCAGCCTACATTCCTTAGTGAATGTATGATTTCAATTCATTATTCCAATTGACTGTTTTCGCTTAATAAAATTCTTTAATCTCAAGACCTGATTTAGACCTTGTTTTGGCTTGTTGGTTGATCCACCAGGTTACTGTTCGACTTACCTATCAAAGAATTCGGCGATTTAATTGATGATTGTCATTTTTAATAGTAATTATTAAATTAAATAACGTAAAACTTATTTTGAATGTAGGTTAAGTGAGGGGTTCTAGCACGCAATATCACTTATGTTCAGTATTCAGAGTGCTGAACGTTTTAACAAGGGCATTGTCTGTTGGAACCGCTGGATTCAGAAAATACACATTTTACCTAGTCCTCACTTACCCGACAGTATGTAAACTTCTGACCCACTGGGAATCTGATGAAAGAAATAAAAGCTGAAATAAATCATTCTCTCTACTATTATTCTGACATTTCACATTCTTAAAATAAAGTTGTGTGTCATGGTTATTGGCAGTCTCCGTTGTTCTCTGCGGTTCTACGTTTTTGGTTTCCTTTTTGGCGTCGTCAGGACGCTCTATCGGATTTTTTCCGCCACCGTTCCGGTGTTTGTATCTTGCCAGACAATTATTCCCTACTCCTGTTTTGCGGTTCCTGCCAGCTATAAATACCGCAGGACTTCCGCATTTCCTCAATTTGATATTGTCTTTGCTATGTTGACAACAAAGTCAGTAATTTATAGGAAATTCGGTCACTGCATTTCTGGTTTGTACGAATAAGAAACGCAGCAAGTCTGGTTATAGAATTAGAATAGTTTTCTCTTTTCTTTCCAATCTTTCTTTAACCTTTATTCTTTTTATCTGTTATCTTTTGTTCAGCTCTTTCACCACAAGAGCTTTGGATAACAGGTCTTCTTTTCTATTCTTTTCCTTCACTCATTCTCTCGAGTTTTGTTTTGTTTCTCTACCTCCTGTTATGCCTAATGATGAGGTTCTTTTGTTATTCCTTGTCACTGTTTATTTAGACTCGCCTCCTTTTGAGGTTGCTTTGTTTTGGCTTGCTCCCGTTCTTTTGTTTACCTATCCCCTGGTGCGGGTACTTCCGTGTTTGTGGCATATCTTTTTTAAATCATTTTTAGAATCCTTTTCGGTTGCGTCTGGTTCTCCGAACCGTAACAGCACCCTTACAGAATATCAAAGTCAAAATGGAAGGGCCAGCGACTTCTAAGGAAACCTACAAAATGCTGCCTAGACAGGGCGCTACAGGGGTTACTCCTGAGGAGGCTATCCTGACCCTGCAAATTCAACAAGGCCAGTTGATGGAACAACTGCAGTCTGCATAGACTTTCTGTGGCAGTCAATCCTCCTCCAGTTACACAAGCACATACACCTCCCATACCCATGCCATGTACCCTTAAAGAGCCCAAGCTGCAGTTACCATCTCGTTATGGGGGAAACCGGGGAAATGCCGGCCGTTTTAAACAGTGATTCGAGAATGTGAACGTGAGCTTAAAATCCAACCGGCCCATTTAAAATCCGTGTTATCAGTAGATACTCCCAGTATTCCCACCTACTCCTCCGCTGATCAGGAGGAACCTATGCAGGTAGATGGGTCTTCCCTCCACCAAATTAGGAGAGCGAGACCGCGGAGGTACTGGTGCCAATATTGCAAACGCAGGGGTCATACGAAGGATCAATGTCCTAAGTTGGCGGAAACCGAGGTCCCCAGTGAGAGAAAATAGTGCTATTTCTTGGACCCTGTTACCCGTTCAACTGTTTTGGGAGGGACGTTCTGTAACCGTTAATGTTTTTATTGATTCCGGGGCCGTGGAGTGTTTTATTGACGCCAAATGGGCTAGGAAATAAAAAAAACCCACCAATCTACTCACTAGCTCCCGTCAGGTTTGTCAGGTAAGTGAGGATTAGGTAAAATGTGTATTTTCTGAATCCATCGGTTCCAACAGTCAATGCCCTTGTTAAAACATTCAGCACTCTGAATACTGAACACAAGCGATATTGCGTGCTAGAACCCCTCACTTAACCTACATTCAAAATAAGTTTTACGTTATTTAATTTAATAATTATTATTAAAAATGACAATCATCAATTAAATCGCCGAATTTTTTGATAGGTAAGTCGAACAGTAACCTGGTGGATCAACCAACAAGCCAAAACAAAGTCTAAATCAGGTCTTGAGATTAAGTAATTTTATTAAATGAAAACATTCAATTAGAATAATGACTGGGAATAATACATTCACGAAGGAATGTAGGCTGACTACTTATAATTCACAAAAGTGAAGGCATTAAACCAGACGTTAATTAGGAAATACCAGTAAAAGAGAGATAAGCCAAAAATTGGCAATATTATTTACCCTCCAGCTGAACAGGAACAAAAGGAAACGCACAAGGAACCAAAAAGGATGACTTCTCCAAACAAACTCCACAATTGACTAAATTATTTTTCTGCGGTGCAACTATAAAATACCTTGACAGGGAGGGGATCCAAGCCCTGATTGGGTTAAGGTGTGGGGGAGGGGGGGGGAGGGGTCATTTATTGACAAAGACTGGCTTATCTTTAATGTTGGGGGGGTGAGAGTGAGAGAGAGACAGAGAGCGACAAAGATAGAGAGAAGGGGGGGAATATTAGATATCCTACAGGTTACTGCCCTTGATGGTCGCCCTTTGGGTTCTGGAGTTGTTAAGCAGACGACGAATCCAGTAGAGATGCGCATCTCTCTTCAGGGGCACTCAGAGAGAATAGAATTCTTTTTAACCCTTTCCAGCCTGAGCGAATATTGGGTCATTCTATTCCATTTTATTTCTTAATGTGCGTTGCAAAAATATTTGTGGTGTGATCATATTACATCAGATACCTAAACTTTATATACCATTGTAAACAGGATATCTGGGGCTTTCAATTGATATAAAAAATAATAGGATTACTTGACGGCAATATCATGAATATCATCAATTATGGAAATATATTCACCAACTAAATTTATAAAACGTTCTAAATGGCATTTTTTTAATGAGAAACCTACTATTTTACCCATTTCATGTTCAAGATAGAGGGAAACTTAGAGTGTATGATATCTTCACCATTGTGTGAGTCATATAGAATAGGAATCAGAATAGATTTATCTTCTACTGCTCAAAAGTTATAACCACTTCAGTGATGGGTAAGAAAAGGCTAAAAAAATGCTTTAGAATGTTAGGTTCATTGAAAATATGACATGCATATGCAAACCTTTGTGGTGTGATCATATTATGTCACACCTCTAAAGATAATATACCATTTTAAACAGGATAACTGGAGCTTTCCATTTATATACAATGATATGCTTACTTTAACACAATATCATCAATTATTAAAACAATTCACAAAATAAATAATAATAAAAAAACTTTCTAAATGGCTATTCTCCATGAGAAACCTAGGTTTTTAAACATTTCATGTTCAAGATCGAGGGAGACAAACTGTTTGGTATCTTCAGTATTTTGTAAGTGATATAGAGTACAAATCAGAAGAGATTTATCATTTACTGCTCAAAAGTTATAACCACTTCAGTGATGGGTAAGAAAAGGCAACAAAAAAAAAACCCGCTTTAGATTGTTAGGTTCATTGAAAACATGACATGCATATGCAAAACTATTTGTGGTGTGGTCATATTATGTCACACCCCTAAAGATAATATACCATTTTAAACTGGATAACTGGAGCTTTCCATTTATATACAATAATATGCTTACTTTAACACAATATCATCAATTATTAAAACAATTCCCAAAATAAATAATAATAAAACAACTTTCTAAATGGCTATTCTCCATGAGAAACCATAAATGTTTTTAAACATTGTAAACCAAGTTATATGTATACCATGCACAATATATATATATATATATATATATATATATGCAGTACTGTGCAAAAGTGTTAGGCACATGGAAAGAAAATCCTTAAGGCGAATATCCTTCAAAAATAATTCAATTAAAAGTTTCTAAATATCAAACAATTCACTACAAAGAACAGTAAACAATAAAAAACAGAATCAAATCAATATTTGGTGTGACCACCCTTTCCCTTTAAAACAGCATCAACTCTCTTCGGTACACTGTTGTTCAGTTTTATAAGAAAATCAGCTGGTAGATTGTTCCAAGCATTTTGGAGAACTTGCCACTGTTCTTCTGCAGAATTTGGCTGTCTCGCTTGCTTCTGTCTGTCCAGGTAATCCCAGACAGCCTCGGTGATGTTGAGAACAGGCCTCTGTGGAGACCATACCATCTGTTGCAGAACTCCTTGTTCTTCTTTTCTCTGACGAAAGTTCAATTAAGTTTTTGGAAAATCAATGTTTGGAAATCTACAATTTGCTCTTTTCTACTGACACACTAATGCAGAAGACAAAAAATAAACATCTAAGAAAAAAATCTACATAAAAAATCTAGGGTGCCTAAGACATTTGCACAGTACTGTATATACGTATAAGCACACAATGTATAGCTGATGTATATCAAAAAATTTGTATAAGGTGTAAACTGTAATGAATTATAGAGTGGGACTGTTAGAGGGGAGCTGACGCATGCGCAGAGCTGAACCCCTCATTAACTAGTGGTGAAAGAATGTAACCCCTCATTAAAAAATAGGAGTACTTGGGAATCATAGATAATGGTGTAAAATTTAAGGGCTTTGTTAATTAAAAAATCAGGGGGCAGGTTATGGGAGGAGATGGTTCCTAAGCCCCACAAAGGGTGGAACTATGGAAAAGGATATAAGAAACAGCTATACAGGTCACATCTCAGACCAGACCAGATCAGACCTGACCTGTGATACCTAGGTGACCTACCTGACCAGTACCATACTGGGACCCACTGGAAGACTCAGACTGGACATCTCACACTCAGAATTTACACTCACGCATCCACTACTCATAGACTAAGTAGAGACACAGACAGAAAACTGACAGGGAAGGGTGTGCGTCAGGCTGCCTCTGACGGGCCTACTTAAGGGAGGATGATTTATGAATGCATGTTTTTATCTGCGCAGATTAGCCTGGGTTACTGCATGTAATTCCTTTGAATTATATACAATAAATCCTGTTTGCATCAGACTCTGGAAAACTGTGTTATTTCAAAGAAGTTAAGAGAATTTTAACTTAAAATAAAGGGTGAATACCTGAAGCGATCCATGTAGCACCCGATAATGTAATCATTTCCTGAAAATGTAATAAAATTTGCACTTTTTCGAAACTTGATCGAAAATGTAATAAAACCCAATAATGTAATAACTTGACAAATAATGTAATAAAATGTCCTGACTGATATTGTAATAACATTTTTACAGATAATGTAATACCTTATTACATTATTGGGAATTTATTACATTTTCAGGTGGGTAATTTTTTTTCAAAACTGATAATGTAATACTTTTGACGGATAATGTAATACTATGTTCATTTTCAGTGAGTTCTACATTTTGTGTTTTAAGAATTTAAGAATGTTATATACACTGGATTTTAAATGAAATAATGACTATTAGGTTAAAGTGCAGACTTTGAGCACCATACAGCCATATGCACATGGGCAGAAAACTCAGGGACATGCAACTACATCCTGATCTTATTGAGTGGGTGATGGACTACCTCCTTGGGAGACCACCATATGTAAGGATCCAGAATTCCAGGTCAGATAAGCTTCTGAGCAGCACTGGAGACCCCAGGTAACTGTTCCCTAAACCTTCCTCTTCACTCTCTATACCACGGATTTCCAACAAAACACTGCCTCATGAAAACAACCACAATCCAACAAAACAACTTTCGGTAACACATTTGAAGGGGGTATACATAAGCATTCATAACATGACACCTGACATAAACATACATAACCAGTCATAAATGTTTGTTCCACCTGGTCCTAAAGGGTTATTATGTCACTTTCAATGTCAAATTGACATCATCCTCTATGTCAAGTGACATAGTGGTCAGTTGACATATAGGGCCCTATCTTGGCGATCTTGGCGCTTAGTCTAAGCGCATGGCGCTAAGTCCATTTAGGGCGTGTCCAAGTCCACTTTTGCTATTTTAACGGCGTGTTTTTTTGGCGCTAAGCACGGCGCATGGCGCAACTGGGCTGAACCTTGTCGCTTCATTAATAATAGGTGTGTCTTGGGCGTGACATTCAATAAACCAATCAAAATGTCATATCCCATTCCCTTTAAAAGCCTGCTTTTCCACCTTGGCGGATTGATTATGATGACATGCTCGTGCGTGTTTAGTGTGATCAAGGAATAGGCTAAATGGAGTATGATCAATATTATTCGGACTAACCATTAGCCTATGAGTTCCCGGTAATTCCAGACAGGGCTGTTACTTTACAAAATATGTGCGGTTAAATTTCGTTAAAAGGACCTGCAACAGCTGAGAATAAGCTATCAATGGCTTCAGTCTCACCTTAGAAAACGCCAAATTAGCCTGCTTGTTCAGCGAATTTCGTTTGATTATGCAATGAAAGTGTCAAACATCAATTCCAAGAGGCTGTTCTCATGGAGTTCTCGAAGTTCAAGCTTCATCCAAAGTTCATTAGGCTACCTGCATAGTAGGCTAATATTGATTAATAACATACATACCGTTATTTTGCCTTAATGATGACACTAAATAGCCTACAATAAAGCTGTCAGGTTCGCAACCCATAAGTTCACGCATATTTCCCCTTGTTTAATAATGTCCTGTTTATGGAAATGTGACCAACCTGTTTTACTCGTAGCGTAATCCTTTAAAACAATCCACTTTCCCAGGAAGACCGTGAAACGTGCGACTTACAGCAGGGGAAACAGAGAACATGCAGCTCACGTGCAGAGAATGGCATTAAAATTAATTGTGAATTAATTGTGTAACGTGCTGCAAATTTGTTTTAGTTTCTAATTAGACGCTTAGTTCTCTTTAAAATCGTTTTGTTCAGTTAAGGAATAACGGGTGAAATCAGCTGGGTTTTAAACGGTGAGAGTATGGAAACCTGGTCATTGTAATTTAAAAAAATATGAAGGACGAAGAATAGCTAAGGTTACAATTTAGTTAACATGGTGACATCTCCGTTTTTTAACCATAGGCTATCGAAAAAAACCTTATGCACAGCGAATCCGCTGTAGCCTAGGCTATTTGAAAAACAATAAATGCAATATTCACTGGACAAGGTTTTGAACTTTTTTCAGTCACAAACCATTCTATTTACTTACAGGCTGTATTCATAGATAAACAGAGCTGTATTGTAATGACATCTGAAGCGCATTTTCAGAACTTAAATGTCCGTCTATTGCCGTGCGCGAGTTTTCCATTGAATGACAATTCACGCATTAGGCTTGATAGCTATAGGTGTTATCAGCTCCTTTTTAATGGATAGCCATTGTCCCGTACCATCGCACATCGCCTGGATGTTGATGGAGTGGGCTGAGAGCAATGTAATGTGGCATTGTTTCCCTTCGCTGAGGGAAAGGTATGTGGACCTATGGAACCTTTTATTATTATGCATTTTTGATATAGCCTACACAATAATAATATTTCACATTGTGATCTACATATTTTAGTCATGCCTGTGCACGCCCCTGTGTGTAACAGACAGGAGGGTATGCGCGTTGTGCACACGCCTATGTAGACGCACTTATATGCGCCGTTAAAATA